>CATOCB010000138.1:2215000-2815000 GCA_951411735.1 Somateria mollissima
GGTGACCCCACGTGACCCGGTCACCTGGGGCCGGTGTACCCACGTGACCCGCTGACCTGGGGCCGGTGACCCCACGTGACCCGGTCACCTGGGGCCGGTGTCCCCACGTGACCCGGTCACCTGGGGCCGGTGACCCCACGTGACCCGCTGACCTGGGGCCGGTGACCCCACGTGACCCGGTCACCTGGGGCCGGTGACCCCACGTGACCCGGTCACCTGGGGCCGGTGACCCCACGTGACCCGGTCACCTGGGGCCGGTGACCCCACGTGACCCGGTCACCCGGGGCCGGTGACCCCACGTGACCCGCTGACCTGGGGCCGGTGACCCCACGTGACCCGGTCACCTGGGGCCGGTGACCCCACGTGACCCGGTCACCTGGGGCCGGTGACCCCACGTGACCCGGTCACCTGGGGCCGGTGACCCCACGTGACCCGATGACCTGGGGCCGGTGTCCCCACGTGACCCGGTCACCTGGGGCCAGTGTCCCCATGTGACCCGGGGTCCTGGTGCCGGGGTGGTCATCGGAACCTTGGAACCAGGCCGGTTACCCGACACGACCCGGTGACCCGGGGCTGTGGTGTCGACGGACTCGTGGACCTGGGTTCGGGGTCCCGACCTGACGCGGTGACCTGGGGCCGGTGTCCCCACGTGACCCGCTGACCTGGGTCCGGGGTCCCCACGTGACCCGGGGTCCTGGTGCCGGGGTGGTCACCGGAACCTGGGAACCAGGCCGGGTGCGCGACATGACCCGGTGACCTGGGGCCGGGTTAACGACCTGTCCAGGGGACCCGGGCCGGGGACCCGACAGGACCCGGTGGTCCTTCGCTGGTGTCCCGATGCAACCCGGGGACCCGGGCCGGGGACCCGGTATGACTCCGTCTCCCGGGGCCGGGGTGGTCACCTGACACTGGTACCCGGGACAGCGACCCGACATGACCCCGTGACCCGGGGCCGGGGTGCCGACCTGTCCAGGGGACCCGACCCGGGTACCCGACAGGACCCGGTGATCTGCGGCTGGGGTAAAAACCCGTCCCGGGGACCCGGGCTGGGTCCCGACATGACCCGGTGACCTGGGGCTGTGGTGTCGACCGGACTCGGGGACCTGGTCCGGTGTCCCGTCATGACCCGGGGACCTGGGGTCGGGGTGGTCACCAGACCCTTGTACCCAGGCCGTTGACCCGACATGACCCTGTGACCCGGGGCCTGGGTAAAAATCCAACCCGGGGACCCGGGCATGGGACGTGACATGACCCGACCTGGGTCCGGGGTCCCGAACTGACCCGGTGACCTGGGTCCGGGGACTCGGTATGACCCGGTTACCTGGGGCCGGTGTCCCCACGTGACCCGCTGACCTGGGTCCGGTGACCCCACGTGACCCGGTCACCTGGGGCCGGTGACCCCACGTGACCCGGTCACCTGGGGCCGGTGACCCCACGTGACCCGGTCACCTGGGGCCGGTGACCCCACGTGACCAGGTCACCTGGGGCCGGTGACCCCACGTGACCCGGTCACCTGGGGCCGGTGACCCCACGTGACCCGGTCACCTGGGGCCGGTGTCCCCACGTGACCCGGTCACCTGGGGCCGGTGACCCCACGTGACCCGGTCACCTGGGGCCGGTGACCCCACGTGACCCGATGACCTGGGGCCGGTGTCCCCACGTGACCCGGTCACCTGGGGCCGGTGTCCCCACGTGACCCGGGGTCCTGGTGCCGGGGTGGTCATCGGAACCTTGGAACCAGGCCGGTTACCCGACACGACCCGGTGACCCGGGGCTGTGGTGTCGACGGTCTCGTGGACCTGGGTTCGGGGTCCCGACCTGACGCGGTGACCTGGGGCCGGTGTCCCCACGTGACCCGCTGACCTGGGTCCGGGGTCCCCACGTGACCCGGGGTCCTGGTGCCGGGGTGGTCACCGGAACCTGGGAACCAGGCCGGGTGCGCGACATGACCCGGTGACCTGGGGCCGGGTTAACGACCTGTCCAGGGGACCCGGGCCGGGGACCCGACAGGACCCGGTGGTCCTTCGCTGGTGTCCCGATGCAACCCGGGGACCCGGGCCGGGGACCCGGTATGACTCCGTCTCCCGGGGCCGGGGTGGTCACCTGACACTGGTACCCGGGACAGCGACCCGACATGACCCCGTGACCCGGGGCCGGGGTGCCGACCTGTCCAGGGGACCCGACCCGGGTACCCGACAGGACCCGGTGATCTGCGGCTGGGGTAAAAACCCGTCCCGGGGACCCGGGCTGGGTCCCGACATGACCCGGTGACCTGGGGCTGTGGTGTCGACCGGACTCGGGGACCTGGTCCGGTGTCCCGTCATGACCCGGGGACCTGGGGTCGGGGTGGTCACCAGACCCTTGTACCCAGGCCGTTGACCCGACATGACCCTGTGACCCGGGGCCTGGGTAAAAATCCAACCCGGGGACCCGGGCATGGGACGTGACATGACCCGACCTGGGTCCGGGGTCCCGAACTGACCCGGTGACCTGGGTCCGGGGACTCGGTATGACCCGGTTACCTGGGGCCGGTGTCCCCACGTGACCCGCTGACCTGGGTCCGGTGACCCCACGTGACCCGGTCACCTGGGGCCGGTGACCACACGTGACCCGGTCACCTGGGGCCGGTGTCCCCACGTGATCCGGTCACCTGGGGCCGGTGACCCCACGTGACCCGGTCACCTGGGGCCGGTGACCCCACGTGACCCGGTCACCTGGGGCCGGTGACCCCACGTGACCCGCTGACCTGGGGCCGGTGACCCCACGTGACCCGGTCACCTGGGGCCGGTGACCCCACGTGACCCGGTCACCTGGGGCCGGTGTCCCCACGTGACCCGCTGACCTGGGGCCGGTGACCCCACGTGACCCGGTCACCTGGGGCCGGTGTCCCCACGTGACCCGGTCACCTGGGGCCGGTGACCCCACGTGACCCGCTGACCTGGGGCCGGTGACCCCACGTGACCCGGTCACCTGGGGCCGGTGACCCCACGTGACCCGGTCACCTGGGGCCGGTGACCCCACGTGACCCGGTCACCTGGGGCCGGTGACCCCACGTGACCCGGTCACCTGGGGCCGGTGACCCCACGTGACCCGCTGACCTGGGGCCGGTGACCCCACGTGACCCGGTCACCTGGGGCCGGTGACCCCACGTGACCCGGTCACCTGGGGCCGGTGACCCCACGTGACCCGATGACCTGGGGCCGGTGTCCCCACGTGACCCGGTCACCTGGGGCCGGTGTCCCCACGTGACCCGGGGTCCTGGTGCCGGGGTGGTCATCGGAACCTTGGAACCAGGCCGGTTACCCGACACGACCCGGTGACCCGGGGCTGTGGTGTCGACGGACTCGTGGACCTGGGTTCGGGGTCCCGACCTGACGCGGTGACCTGGGGCCGGTGTCCCCACGTGACCCGCTGACCTGGGTCCGGGGTCCCCACGTGACCCGGGGTCCTGGTGCCGGGGTGGTCACCGGAACCTGGGAACCAGGCCGGGTGCGCGACATGACCCGGTGACCTGGGGCCGGGTTAACGACCTGTCCAGGGGACCCGGGCCGGGGACCCGACAGGACCCGGTGGTCCTTCGCTGGTGTCCCGATGCAACCCGGGGACCCGGGCCGGGGACCCGGTATGACTCCGTCTCCCGGGGCCGGGGTGGTCACCTGACACTGGTACCCGGGACAGCGACCCGACATGACCCCGTGACCCGGGGCCGGGGTGCCGACCTGTCCAGGGGACCCGACCCGGGTACCCGACAGGACCCGGTGATCTGCGGCTGGGGTAAAAACCCGTCCCGGGGACCCGGGCTGGGTCCCGACATGACCCGGTGACCTGGGGCTGTGGTGTCGACCGGACTCGGGGACCTGGTCCGGTGTCCCGTCATGACCCGGGGACCTGGGGTCGGGGTGGTCACCAGACCCTTGTACCCAGGCCGTTGACCCGACATGACCCTGTGACCCGGGGCCTGGGTAAAAATCCAACCCGGGGACCCGGGCATGGGACGTGACATGACCCGACCTGGGTCCGGGGTCCCGAACTGACCCGGTGACCTGGGTCCGGGGACTCGGTATGACCCGGTTACCTGGGTCCGGGGTCCCCACGTGACCCGGTCACCTGGGGCCGGGGTCCCCACGTGACCCGCTGACCTGGGGCCGGTGACCCCACGTGACCCGGTCACCTGGGGCCGGTGTCCCCACGTGACCCGGGGTCCTGGTGCCGGGGTGGTCATCGGAACCTGGGAACCAGGCCGGGTGCGCGAGATGACCGGGTGACCTGGGGCCGGGTTATCGACCTGTCCAGGGGACCCGGGCCGGGGACCCGGCAGGACCCGGTGATCTGCGGCTGGGGTAAAAACCCGTCCCGGGGACCCGGGCTGGGTCCCGACATGCCTTGGTTACCTGGGGCCGGTGTCCCCACGTGACCCGCTGACCTGGGGCCGGTGACCCCACGTGACCCGGTCACCTGGGGCCGGTGTCCCCACGTGACCCGGTCACCTGGTGCCGGTGACCCCACGTGACCCGGTCACCTGGGGCCGGTGACCCCACGTGACCCGGTCACCTGGGGCCGGTGTACCCACGTGACCCGGTCACCTGGGGCCGGTGACCCCACGTGACCCGGTCACGTGGTGCCGGTGACCCCACGTGACCCGGTCACCTGGGGCCGGTGACCCCACGTGACCCGGTCACCTGGGGCCGGTGTACCCACGTGACCCGGTCACCTGGGGCCGGTGACCCCACGTTACCCGGTCACCTGGGGCCGGTGACCCCACGTGACCCGGTCACCTGGGGCCGGTGTCCCCACGTGACCCGGTCACCTGGGGCCGGTGACCCCACGTGACCCGCTGACCTGGGGCCGGTGACCCCACGTGACCCGGTCACCTGGGGCCGGTGACCCCACGTGACCCGGTCACCTGGGGCCGGTGACCCCACGTGACCCGGTCACCTGGGGCCGGTGACCCCACGTGACCCGATGACCTGGGGCCGGTGTCCCCACGTGACCCGGTCACCTGGGGCCGGTGTCCCCACGTGACCCGGGGTCCTGGTGCCGGGGTGGTCATCGGAACCTTGGAACCAGGCCGGTTACCCGACACGACCCGGTGACCCGGGGCTGTGGTGTCGACGGACTCGTGGACCTGGGTTCGGGGTCCCGACCTGACGCGGTGACCTGGGGCCGGTGTCCCCACGTGACCCGCTGACCTGGGTCCGGGGTCCCCACGTGACCCGGGGTCCTGGTGCCGGGGTGGTCACCGGAACCTGGGAACCAGGCCGGGTGCGCGACATGACCCGGTGACCTGGGGCCGGGTTAACGACCTGTCCAGGGGACCCGGGCCGGGGACCCGACAGGACCCGGTGGTCCTTCGCTGGTGTCCCGATGCAACCCGGGGACCCGGGCCGGGGACCCGGTATGACTCCGTCTCCCGGGGCCGGGGTGGTCACCTGACACTGGTACCCGGGACAGCGACCCGACATGACCCCGTGACCCGGGGCCGGGGTGCCGACCTGTGCAGGGGACCCGACCCGGGTACCCGACAGGACCCGGTGATCTGCGGCTGGGGTAAAAACCCGTCCCGGGGACCCGGGCTGGGTCCCGACATGACCCGGTGACCTGGGGCTGTGGTGTCGACCGGACTCGGGGACCTGGTCCGGTGTCCCGTCATGACCCGGGGACCTGGGGTCGGGGTGGTCACCAGACCCTTGTACCCAGGCCGTTGACCCGACATGACCCTGTGACCCGGGGCCTGGGTAAAAATCCAACCCGGGGACCCGGGCATGGGATGTGACATGACCCGACCTGGGTCCGGGGTCCCGAACTGACCCGGTGACCTGGGTCCGGGGACTCGGTATGACCCGGTTACCTGGGGCCGGTGTCCCCACGTGACCCGCTGACCTGGGTCCGGTGACCCCACGTGACCCGGTCACCTGGGGCCGGTGACCCCACGTGACCCGCTGACCTGGGGCCGGTGTCCCCACGTGACCCGGTCACCTGGGGCCGGTGACCCCACGTGACCCGGTCACCTGGGGCCGGTGACCCCACGTGACCCGGTCACCTGGGGCCGGTGACCCCACGTGACCCGGTCACCTGGGGCCGGTGTCCCCACGTGACCCGCTGACCTGGGGCCGGTGACCCCACGTGACCCGGACACCTGGGGCCGGTGTCCCCACTTGACCCGGTCACCTGGGGCCGGTGACCCCACGTGACCCGCTGACCTGGGGCCGGTGACCCCACGTGACCCGGTCACCTGGGGCCGGTGACCCCACGTGACCCGGTCACCTGGGGCCGGTGACCCCACGTGACCCGGTCACCTGGGGCCGGTGACCCCACGTGACCCGGTCACCCGGGGCCGGTGACCCCACGTGACCCGCTGACCTGGGGCCGGTGACCCCACGTGACCCGGTCACCTGGGGCCGGTGACCCCACGTGACCCGGTCACCTGGGGCCGGTGACCCCACGTGACCCGATGACCTGGGGCCGGTGTCCCCACGTGACCCGGTCACCTGGGGCCGGTGTCCCCACGTGACCCGGGGTCCTGGTGCCGGGGTGGTCATCGGAACCTTGGAACCAGGCCGGTTACCCGACACGACCCGGTGACCCGGGGCTGTGGTGTCGACGGACTCGTGGACCTGGGTTCGGGGTCCCGACCTGACGCGGTGACCTGGGGCCGGTGTCCCCACGTGACCCGCTGACCTGGGTCCGGGGTCCCCACGTGACCCGGGGTCCTGGTGCCGGGGTGGTCACCGGAACCTGGGAACCAGGCCGGGTGCGCGACATGACCCGGTGACCTGGGGCCGGGTTAACGACCTGTCCAGGGGACCCGGGCCGGGGACCCGACAGGACCCGGTGGTCCTTCGCTGGTGTCCCGATGCAACCCGGGGACCCGGGCCGGGGACCCGGTATGACTCCGTCTCCCGGGGCCGGGGTGGTCACCTGACACTGGTACCCGGGACAGCGACCCGACATGACCCCGTGACCCGGGGCCGGGGTGCCGACCTGTCCAGGGGACCCGACCCGGGTACCCGACAGGACCCGGTGATCTGCGGCTGGGGTAAAAACCCGTCCCGGGGACCCGGGCTGGGTCCCGACATGACCCGGTGACCTGGGGCTGTGGTGTCGACCGGACTCGGGGACCTGGTCCGGTGTCCCGTCATGACCCGGGGACCTGGGGTCGGGGTGGTCACCAGACCCTTGTACCCAGGCCGTTGACCCGACATGACCCTGTGACCCGGGGCCTGGGTAAAAATCCAACCCGGGGACCCGGGCATGGGACGTGACATGACCCGACCTGGGTCCGGGGTCCCGAACTGACCCGGTGACCTGGGTCCGGGGACTCGGTATGACCCGGTTACCTGGGTCCGGGGTCCCCACGTGACCCGGTCACCTGGGGCCGGGGTCCCCACGTGACCCGCTGACCTGGGGCCGGTGACCCCACGTGACCCGGTCACCTGGGGCCGGTGTCCCCACGTGACCCGGGGTCCTGGTGCCGGGGTGGTCATCGGAACCTGGGAACCAGGCCGGGTGCGCGAGATGACCGGGTGACCTGGGGCCGGGTTATCGACCTGTCCAGGGGACCCGGGCCGGGGACCCGGCAGGACCCGGTGATCTGCGGCTGGGGTAAAAACCCGTCCCGGGGACCCGGGCTGGGTCCCGACATGCCTTGGTTACCTGGGGCCGGTGTCCCCACGTGACCCGCAGACCTGGGGCCGGTGACCCCACGTGACCCGGTCACCTGGGGCCGGTGTCCCCACGTGACCCGGTCACCTGGTGCCGGTGACCCCACGTGACCCGGTCACCTGGGGCCGGTGACCCCACGTGACCCGGTCACCTGGGGCCGGTGTACCCACGTGACCCGGTCACCTGGGGCCGGTGACCCCACGTGACCCGGTCACCTGGGGCCGGTGACCCCACGTGACCCGGTCACGTGGTGCCGGTGACCCCACGTGACCCGGTCACCTGGGGCCGGTGACCCCACGTGACCCGGTCACCTGGGGCCGGTGTCCCCACGTGACCCGGTCACCTGGGGCCGGTGACCCCACGTGACCCGGTCACCTGGGGCCGGTGTCCCCACGTGACCCGGTCACCTGGGGCCGGTGACCCCACGTGACCCGCTGACCTGGGGCCGGTGACCCCACGTGACCCGGTCACCTGGGGCCGGTGACCCCACGTGACCCGGTCACCTGGGGCCGGTGACCCCACGTGACCCGGTCACCTGGGGCCGGTGACCCCACGTGACCCGGTCACCTGGGGCCGGTGACCCCACGTGACCCGATGACCTGGGGCCGGTGTCCCCACGTGACCCGGTCACCTGGGGCCGGTGTCCCCACGTGACCCGGGGTCCTGGTGCCGGGGTGGTCATCGGAACCTTGGAACCAGGCCGGTTACCCGACACGACCCGGTGACCCGGGGCTGTGGTGTCGACGGACTCGTGGACCTGGGTTCGGGGTCCCGACCTGACGCGGTGACCTGGGGCCGGTGTCCCCACGTGACCCGCTGACCTGGGGCCGGGGTCCCCACGTGACCCGGGGTCCTGGTGCCGGGGTGGTCACCGGAACCTGGGAACCAGGCCGGGTGCGCGACATGACCCGGTGACCTGGGGCCGGGTTAACGACCTGTCCAGGGGACCCGGGCCGGGGACCCGACAGGACCCGGTGGTCCTTCGCTGGTGTCCCGATGCAACCCGGGGACCCGGGCCGGGGACCCGGTATGACTCCGTCTCCCGGGGCCGGGGTGGTCACCTGACACTGGTACCCGGGACAGCGACCCGACATGACCCCGTGACCCGGGGCCGGGGTGCCGACCTGTCCAGGGGACCCGACCCGGGTACCCGACAGGACCCGGTGATCTGCGGCTGGGGTAAAAACCCGTCCCGGGGACCCGGGCTGGGTCCCGACATGACCCGGTGACCTGGGGCTGTGGTGTCGACCGGACTCGGGGACCTGGTCCGGTGTCCCGTCATGACCCGGGGACCTGGGGTCGGGGTGGTCACCAGACCCTTGTACCCAGGCCGTTGACCCGACATGACCCTGTGACCCGGGGCCTGGGTAAAAATCCAAGCCGGGGACCCGGGCATGGGACGTGACATGACCCGACCTGGGTCCGGGGTCCCGAACTGACCCGGTGACCTGGGTCCGGGGACTCGGTATGACCCGGTTACCTGGGTCCGGGGTCCCCACGTGACCCGGTCACCTGGGGCCGGGGTCCCCACGTGACCCGGTCACCTGGGGCCGGTGTCCCCACGTGACCCGGTCACCTGGTGCCGATGACCCCACGTGACCCGGTCACCTGGGGCCGGTGACCCCACGTGACCCGGTCACCTGGGGCCGGTGACCCCACGTGACCCGGTCACCTGGGGCCGGTGTCCCCACGTGACCCGCTGACCTGGGGCCGGTGACCCCACGTGACCCGGTCACCTGGGGCCGGTGTCCCCACGTGACCCGGTCACCTGGGGCCGGTGACCCCACGTGACCCGGTCACCTGGGGCCGGTGACCCCACGTGACCCGGTCACCTGGGGCCGGTGACCCCACGTGACCCGGTCACCTGGGGCCGGTGTCCCCACGTGACCCGGGGTCCTGGTGCCGGGGTGGTCATCGGAACCTGGGAACCAGGCCGGGTGCGCGAGATGACCGGGTGACCTGGGGCCGGGTTATCGACCTGTCCAGGGGACCCGGGCCGGGGACCCGGCAGGACCCGGTGATCTGCGGCTGGGGTAAAAACCCGTCCCGGGGACCCGGGCTGGGTCCCGACATGCCTTGGTTACCTGGGGCCGGTGTCCCCACGTGACCCGCAGACCTGGGGCCGGTGACCCCACGTGACCCGGTGACCTGGGGCCGGTGTCCCCACGTGACCCGGTCACCTGGTGCCGGTGACCCCACGTGACCCGGTCACCTGGGGCCGGTGACCCCACGTGACCCGGTCACCTGGGGCCGGTGTCCCCACGTGACCCGGTCACCTGGTGCCGGTGACCCCACGTGACCCGGTCACCTGGGGCCGGTGTACCCACGTGACCCGGTCACCTGGGGCCGGTGACCCCACGTGACCCGGTCACCTGGGGCCGGTGACCCCACGTGACCCGGTCACGTGGTGCCGGTGACCCCACGTGACCCGGTCACCTGGGGCCGGTGACCCCACGTGACCCGGTCACCTGGGGCCGGTGTACCCACGTGACCCGGTCACCTGGGGCCGGTGACCCCACGTGACCCGGTCACCTGGGGCCGGTGTCCCCACGTGACCCGGTCACCTGGGGCCGGTGACCCCACGTGACCCGCTGACCTGGGGCCGGTGACCCCACGTGACCTGGTCACCTGGGGCCGGTGACCCCACGTGACCCGGTCACCTGGGGCCGGTGACCCCACGTGACCCGGTCACCTGGGGCCGGTGACCCCACGTGACCCGATGACCTGGGGCCGGTGTCCCCACGTGACCCGGTCACCTGGGGCCGGTGTCCCCACGTGACCCGGGGTCCTGGTGCCGGGGTGGTCATCGGAACCTGGGAACCAGGCCGGGTGCGCGAGATGACCGGGTGACCTGGGGCCGGGTTATCGACCTGTCCAGGGGACCCGGGCCGGGGACCCGGCAGGACCCGGTGATCTGCGGCTGGGGTAAAAACCCGTCCCGGGGACCCGGGCTGGGTCCCGACATGCCTTGGTTACCTGGGGCCGGTGTCCCCACGTGACCCGCTGACCTGGGGCCGGTGACCCCACGTGACCCGGTCACCTGGGGCCGGTGACACCACGTGACCCGGTCACCTGGTGCCGGTGACCCCACGTGACCCGGTCACCTGGGGCCGGTGACCCCACGTGACCCGGTCACCTGGGGCCGGTGTACCCACGTGACCCGGTCACCTGGGGCCGGTGACCCCACGTGACCCGGTCACCTGGGGCCGGTGACCCCACGTGACCCGGTCACCTGGGGCCGGTGACCCCACGTGACCCGGTCACCTGGGGCCGGTGTCCCCACGTGACCCGCTGACCTGGGGACGGTGACCCCACTTTACTCGGTCACCTGGGGCCGGTGTCCCCACGTGACCCGGTCACCTGGGGCCGGTGACCCCACGTGACCCGCTGACCTGGGGCCGGTGACCCCACGTGACCCGGTCACCTGGGGCCGGTGACCCCACGTGACCCGGTCACCTGGGGCCGGTGACCCCACGTGACCCGATGACCTGGGGCCGGTGTCCCCACGTGACCCGGTCACCTGCGGCCGGTGTCCCCACGTGACCCGGGGTCCTGGTGCCGGGGTGGTCATCGGAACCTTGGAACCAGGCCGGTTACCCGACACGACCCGGTGACCCGGGGCTGTGGTGTCGACGGACTCGTGGACCTGGGTTCGGGGTCCCGACCTGACGCGGTGACCTGGGGCCGGTGTCCCCACGTGACCCGCTGACCTGGGTCCGGGGTCCCCACGTGACCCGGGGTCCTGGTGCCGGGGTGGTCACCGGAACCTGGGAACCAGGCCGGGTGCGCGACATGACCCGGTGACCTGGGGCCGGGTTAACGACCTGTCCAGGGGACCCGGGCCGGGGACCCGACAGGACCCGGTGGTCCTTCGCTGGTGTCCCGATGCAACCCGGGGACCCGGGCCGGGGACCCGGTATGACTCCGTCTCCCGGGGCCGGGGTGGTCACCTGACACTGGTACCCGGGACAGCGACCCGACATGACCCCGTGACCCGGGGCCGGGGTGCCGACCTGTCCAGGGGACCCGACCCGGGTACCCGACAGGACCCGGTGATCTGCGGCTGGGGTAAAAACCCGTCCCGGGGACCCGGGCTGGGTCCCGACATGACCCGGTGACCTGGGGCTGTGGTGTCGACCGGACTCGGGGACCTGGTCCGGTGTCCCGTCATGACCCGGGGACCTGGGTTCGCGGTGGTCACCAGACCCTTGTACCCAGGCCGTTGACCCGACATGACCCTGTGACCCGGGGCCTGGGTAAAAATCCAACCCGGGGACCCGGGCATGGGACGTGACATGACCCGACCTGGGTCCGGGGTCCCGAACTGACCCGGTGACCTGGGTCCGGGGACTCGGTATGACCCGGTTACCTGGGTCCGGGGTCCCCACGTGACCCGGTCACCTGGGGCCGGGGTCCCCACGTGACCCGCTGACCTGGGGCCGGTGACCCCACGTGACCCGGTCACCTGGGGCCGGTGTCCCCACGTGACCCGGGGTCCTGGTGCCGGGGTGGTCATCGGAACCTGGGAACCAGGCCGGGTGCGCGAGATGACCGGGTGACCTGGGGCCGGGTTATCGACCTGTCCAGGGGACCCGGGCCGGGGACCCGGCAGGACCCGGTGATCTGCGGCTGGGGTAAAAACCCGTCCCGGGGACCCGGGCTGGGTCCCGACATGCCTTGGTTACCTGGGGCCGGTGTCCCCACGTGACCCGCTGACCTGGGGCCGGTGACCCCACGTGACCCGGTCACCTGGGGCCGGTGTCCCCACGTGACCCGGTCACCTGGTGCCGGTGACCCCACGTGACCCGGTCACCTGGGGCCGGTGACCCCACGTGACCCGGTCACCTGGGGCCGGTGTACCCACGTGACCCGGTCACCTGGGGCCGGTGACCCCACGTGACCCGGTCACGTGGTGCCGGTGACCCCACGTGACCCGGTCACCTGGGGCCGGTGACCCCACGTGACCCGGTCACCTGGGGCCGGTGTACCCACGTGACCCGGTCACCTGGGGCCGGTGACCCCACGTTACCCGGTCACCTGGGGCCGGTGACCCCACGTGACCCGGTCACCTGGGGCCGGTGTCCCCACGTGACCCGGTCACCTGGGGCCGGTGACCCCACGTGACCCGCTGACCTGGGGCCGGTGACCCCACGTGACCCGGTCACCTGGGGCCGGTGACCCCACGTGACCCGGTCACCTGGGGCCGGTGACCCCACGTGACCCGGTCACCTGGGGCCGGTGACCCCACGTGACCCGATGACCTGGGGCCGGTGTCCCCACGTGACCCGGTCACCTGGGGCCGGTGTCCCCACGTGACCCGGGGTCCTGGTGCCGGGGTGGTCATCGGAACCTTGGAACCAGGCCGGTTACCCGACACGACCCGGTGACCCGGGGCTGTGGTGTCGACGGACTCGTGGACCTGGGTTCGGGGTCCCGACCTGACGCGGTGACCTGGGGCCGGTGTCCCCACGTGACCCGCTGACCTGGGTCCGGGGTCCCCACGTGACCCGGGGTCCTGGTGCCGGGGTGGTCACCGGAACCTGGGAACCAGGCCGGGTGCGCGACATGACCCGGTGACCTGGGGCCGGGTTAACGACCTGTCCAGGGGACCCGGGCCGGGGACCCGACAGGACCCGGTGGTCCTTCGCTGGTGTCCCGATGCAACCCGGGGACCCGGGCCGGGGACCCGGTATGACTCCGTCTCCCGGGGCCGGGGTGGTCACCTGACACTGGTACCCGGGACAGCGACCCGACATGACCCCGTGACCCGGGGCCGGGGTGCCGACCTGTCCAGGGGACCCGACCCGGGTACCCGACAGGACCCGGTGATCTGCGGCTGGGGTAAAAACCCGTCCCGGGGACCCGGGCTGGGTCCCGACATGACCCGGTGACCTGGGGCTGTGGTGTCGACCGGACTCGGGGACCTGGTCCGGTGTCCCGTCATGACCCGGGGACCTGGGGTCGGGGTGGTCACCAGACCCTTGTACCCAGGCCGTTGACCCGACATGACCCTGTGACCCGGGGCCTGGGTAAAAATCCAACCCGGGGACCCGGGCATGGGATGTGACATGACCCGACCTGGGTCCGGGGTCCCGAACTGACCCGGTGACCTGGGTCCGGGGACTCGGTATGACCCGGTTACCTGGGGCCGGTGTCCCCACGTGACCCGCTGACCTGGGTCCGGTGACCCCACGTGACCCGGTCACCTGGGGCCGGTGACCCCACGTGACCCGCTGACCTGGGGCCGGTGTCCCCACGTGACCCGGTCACCTGGGGCCGGTGACCCCACGTGACCCGGTCACCTGGGGCCGGTGACCCCACGTGACCCGGTCACCTGGGGCCGGTGACCCCACGTGACCCGGTCACCTGGGGCCGGTGACCCCACGTGACCCGGTCACCTGGGGCCGGTGTCCCCACGTGACCCGGTCACCTGGGGCCGGTGACCCCACGTGACCCGGACACCTGGGGCCGGTGTCCCCACTTGACCCGGTCACCTGGGGCCGGTGACCCCACGTGACCCGCTGACCTGGGGCCGGTGACCCCACGTGACCCGGTCACCTGGGGCCGGTGACCCCACGTGACCCGGTCACCTGGGGCCGGTGACCCCACGTGACCCGGTCACCTGGGGCCGGTGACCCCACGTGACCCGGTCACCCGGGGCCGGTGACCCCACGTGACCCGCTGACCTGGGGCCGGTGACCCCACGTGACCCGGTCACCTGGGGCCGGTGACCCCACGTGACCCGGTCACCTGGGGCCGGTGACCCCACGTGACCCGATGACCTGGGGCCGGTGTCCCCACGTGACCCGGTCACCTGGGGCCGGTGTCCCCACGTGACCCGGGGTCCTGGTGCCGGGGTGGTCATCGGAACCTTGGAACCAGGCCGGTTACCCGACACGACCCGGTGACCCGGGGCTGTGGTGTCGACGGACTCGTGGACCTGGGTTCGGGGTCCCGACCTGACGCGGTGACCTGGGGCCGGTGTCCCCACGTGACCCGCTGACCTGGGTCCGGGGTCCCCACGTGACCCGGGGTCCTGGTGCCGGGGTGGTCACCGGAACCTGGGAACCAGGCCGGGTGCGCGACATGACCCGGTGACCTGGGGCCGGGTTAACGACCTGTCCAGGGGACCCGGGCCGGGGACCCGACAGGACCCGGTGGTCCTTCGCTGGTGTCCCGATGCAACCCGGGGACCCGGGCCGGGGACCCGGTATGACTCCGTCTCCCGGGGCCGGGGTGGTCACCTGACACTGGTACCCGGGACAGCGACCCGACATGACCCCGTGACCCGGGGCCGGGGTGCCGACCTGTCCAGGGGACCCGACCCGGGTACCCGACAGGACCCGGTGATCTGCGGCTGGGGTAAAAACCCGTCCCGGGGACCCGGGCTGGGTCCCGACATGACCCGGTGACCTGGGGCTGTGGTGTCGACCGGACTCGGGGACCTGGTCCGGTGTCCCGTCATGACCCGGGGACCTGGGGTCGGGGTGGTCACCAGACCCTTGTACCCAGGCCGTTGACCCGACATGACCCTGTGACCCGGGGCCTGGGTAAAAATCCAACCCGGGGACCCGGGCATGGGACGTGACATGACCCGACCTGGGTCCGGGGTCCCGAACTGACCCGGTGACCTGGGTCCGGGGACTCGGTATGACCCGGTTACCTGGGTCCGGGGTCCCCACGTGACCCGGTCACCTGGGGCCGGGGTCCCCACGTGACCCGCTGACCTGGGGCCGGTGACCCCACGTGACCCGGTCACCTGGGGCCGGTGTCCCCACGTGACCCGGGGTCCTGGTGCCGGGGTGGTCATCGGAACCTGGGAACCAGGCCGGGTGCGCGAGATGACCGGGTGACCTGGGGCCGGGTTATCGACCTGTCCAGGGGACCCGGGCCGGGGACCCGGCAGGACCCGGTGATCTGCGGCTGGGGTAAAAACCCGTCCCGGGGACCCGGGCTGGGTCCCGACATGCCTTGGTTACCTGGGGCCGGTGTCCCCACGTGACCCGCAGACCTGGGGCCGGTGACCCCACGTGACCCGGTCACCTGGGGCCGGTGTCCCCACGTGACCCGGTCACCTGGTGCCGGTGACCCCACGTGACCCGGTCACCTGGGGCCGGTGACCCCACGTGACCCGGTCACCTGGGGCCGGTGTACCCACGTGACCCGGTCACCTGGGGCCGGTGACCCCACGTGACCCGGTCACCTGGGGCCGGTGACCCCACGTGACCCGGTCACGTGGTGCCGGTGACCCCACGTGACCCGGTCACCTGGGGCCGGTGACCCCACGTGACCCGGTCACCTGGGGCCGGTGTCCCCACGTGACCCGGTCACCTGGGGCCGGTGACCCCACGTGACCCGGTCACCTGGGGCCGGTGTCCCCACGTGACCCGGTCACCTGGGGCCGGTGACCCCACGTGACCCGCTGACCTGGGGCCGGTGACCCCACGTGACCCGGTCACCTGGGGCCGGTGACCCCACGTGACCCGGTCACCTGGGGCCGGTGACCCCACGTGACCCGGTCACCTGGGGCCGGTGACCCCACGTGACCCGGTCACCTGGGGCCGGTGACCCCACGTGACCCGATGACCTGGGGCCGGTGTCCCCACGTGACCCGGTCACCTGGGGCCGGTGTCCCCACGTGACCCGGGGTCCTGGTGCCGGGGTGGTCATCGGAACCTTGGAACCAGGCCGGTTACCCGACACGACCCGGTGACCCGGGGCTGTGGTGTCGACGGACTCGTGGACCTGGGTTCGGGGTCCCGACCTGACGCGGTGACCTGGGGCCGGTGTCCCCACGTGACCCGCTGACCTGGGGCCGGGGTCCCCACGTGACCCGGGGTCCTGGTGCCGGGGTGGTCACCGGAACCTGGGAACCAGGCCGGGTGCGCGACATGACCCGGTGACCTGGGGCCGGGTTAACGACCTGTCCAGGGGACCCGGGCCGGGGACCCGACAGGACCCGGTGGTCCTTCGCTGGTGTCCCGATGCAACCCGGGGACCCGGGCCGGGGACCCGGTATGACTCCGTCTCCCGGGGCCGGGGTGGTCACCTGACACTGGTACCCGGGACAGCGACCCGACATGACCCCGTGACCCGGGGCCGGGGTGCCGACCTGTCCAGGGGACCCGACCCGGGTACCCGACAGGACCCGGTGATCTGCGGCTGGGGTAAAAACCCGTCCCGGGGACCCGGGCTGGGTCCCGACATGACCCGGTGACCTGGGGCTGTGGTGTCGACCGGACTCGGGGACCTGGTCCGGTGTCCCGTCATGACCCGGGGACCTGGGGTCGGGGTGGTCACCAGACCCTTGTACCCAGGCCGTTGACCCGACATGACCCTGTGACCCGGGGCCTGGGTAAAAATCCAAGCCGGGGACCCGGGCATGGGACGTGACATGACCCGACCTGGGTCCGGGGTCCCGAACTGACCCGGTGACCTGGGTCCGGGGACTCGGTATGACCCGGTTACCTGGGTCCGGGGTCCCCACGTGACCCGGTCACCTGGGGCCGGGGTCCCCACGTGACCCGGTCACCTGGGGCCGGTGTCCCCACGTGACCCGGTCACCTGGTGCCGATGACCCCACGTGACCCGGTCACCTGGGGCCGGTGACCCCACGTGACCCGGTCACCTGGGGCCGGTGACCCCACGTGACCCGGTCACCTGGGGCCGGTGTCCCCACGTGACCCGCTGACCTGGGGCCGGTGACCCCACGTGACCCGGTCACCTGGGGCCGGTGTCCCCACGTGACCCGGTCACCTGGGGCCGGTGACCCCACGTGACCCGGTCACCTGGGGCCGGTGACCCCACGTGACCCGGTCACCTGGGGCCGGTGACCCCACGTGACCCGGTCACCTGGGGCCGGTGTCCCCACGTGACCCGGGGTCCTGGTGCCGGGGTGGTCATCGGAACCTGGGAACCAGGCCGGGTGCGCGAGATGACCGGGTGACCTGGGGCCGGGTTATCGACCTGTCCAGGGGACCCGGGCCGGGGACCCGGCAGGACCCGGTGATCTGCGGCTGGGGTAAAAACCCGTCCCGGGGACCCGGGCTGGGTCCCGACATGCCTTGGTTACCTGGGGCCGGTGTCCCCACGTGACCCGCAGACCTGGGGCCGGTGACCCCACGTGACCCGGTGACCTGGGGCCGGTGTCCCCACGTGACCCGGTCACCTGGTGCCGGTGACCCCACGTGACCCGGTCACCTGGGGCCGGTGACCCCACGTGACCCGGTCACCTGGGGCCGGTGTCCCCACGTGACCCGGTCACCTGGTGCCGGTGACCCCACGTGACCCGGTCACCTGGGGCCGGTGTACCCACGTGACCCGGTCACCTGGGGCCGGTGACCCCACGTGACCCGGTCACCTGGGGCCGGTGACCCCACGTGACCCGGTCACGTGGTGCCGGTGACCCCACGTGACCCGGTCACCTGGGGCCGGTGACCCCACGTGACCCGGTCACCTGGGGCCGGTGTACCCACGTGACCCGGTCACCTGGGGCCGGTGACCCCACGTGACCCGGTCACCTGGGGCCGGTGTCCCCACGTGACCCGGTCACCTGGGGCCGGTGACCCCACGTGACCCGCTGACCTGGGGCCGGTGACCCCACGTGACCCGGTCACCTGGGGCCGGTGACCCCACGTGACCCGGTCACCTGGGGCCGGTGACCCCACGTGACCCGGTCACCTGGGGCCGGTGACCCCACGTGACCCGATGACCTGGGGCCGGTGTCCCCACGTGACCCGGTCACCTGGGGCCGGTGTCCCCACGTGACCCGGGGTCCTGGTGCCGGGGTGGTCATCGGAACCTGGGAACCAGGCCGGGTGCGCGAGATGACCGGGTGACCTGGGGCCGGGTTATCGACCTGTCCAGGGGACCCGGGCCGGGGACCCGGCAGGACCCGGTGATCTGCGGCTGGGGTAAAAACCCGTCCCGGGGACCCGGGCTGGGTCCCGACATGCCTTGGTTACCTGGGGCCGGTGTCCCCACGTGACCCGCTGACCTGGGGCCGGTGACCCCACGTGACCCGGTCACCTGGGGCCGGTGACACCACGTGACCCGGTCACCTGGTGCCGGTGACCCCACGTGACCCGGTCACCTGGGGCCGGTGACCCCACGTGACCCGGTCACCTGGGGCCGGTGTACCCACGTGACCCGGTCACCTGGGGCCGGTGACCCCACGTGACCCGGTCACCTGGGGCCGGTGACCCCACGTGACCCGGTCACCTGGGGCCGGTGACCCCACGTGACCCGGTCACCTGGGGCCGGTGTCCCCACGTGACCCGCTGACCTGGGGACGGTGACCCCACTTTACTCGGTCACCTGGGGCCGGTGTCCCCACGTGACCCGGTCACCTGGGGCCGGTGACCCCACGTGACCCGCTGACCTGGGGCCGGTGACCCCACGTGACCCGGTCACCTGGGGCCGGTGACCCCACGTGACCCGGTCACCTGGGGCCGGTGACCCCACGTGACCCGATGACCTGGGGCCGGTGTCCCCACGTGACCCGGTCACCTGGGGCCGGTGTCCCCACGTGACCCGGGGTCCTGGTGCCGGGGTGGTCATCGGAACCTTGGAACCAGGCCGGTTACCCGACACGACCCGGTGACCCGGGGCTGTGGTGTCGACGGACTCGTGGACCTGGGTTCGGGGTCCCGACCTGACGCGGTGACCTGGGGCCGGTGTCCCCACGTGACCCGCTGACCTGGGTCCGGGGTCCCCACGTGACCCGGGGTCCTGGTGCCGGGGTGGTCACCGGAACCTGGGAACCAGGCCGGGTGCGCGACATGACCCGGTGACCTGGGGCCGGGTTAACGACCTGTCCAGGGGACCCGGGCCGGGGACCCGACAGGACCCGGTGGTCCTTCGCTGGTGTCCCGATGCAACCCGGGGACCCGGGCCGGGGACCCGGTATGACTCCGTCTCCCGGGGCCGGGGTGGTCACCTGACACTGGTACCCGGGACAGCGACCCGACATGACCCCGTGACCCGGGGCCGGGGTGCCGACCTGTCCAGGGGACCCGACCCGGGTACCCGACAGGACCCGGTGATCTGCGGCTGGGGTAAAAACCCGTCCCGGGGACCCGGGCTGGGTCCCGACATGACCCGGTGACCTGGGGCTGTGGTGTCGACCGGACTCGGGGACCTGGTCCGGTGTCCCGTCATGACCCGGGGACCTGGGTTCGGGGTGGTCACCAGACCCTTGTACCCAGGCCGTTGACCCGACATGACCCTGTGACCCGGGGCCTGGGTAAAAATCCAACCCGGGGACCCGGGCATGGGACGTGACATGACCCGACCTGGGTCCGGGGTCCCGAACTGACCCGGTGACCTGGGTCCGGGGACTCGGTATGACCCGGTTACCTGGGTCCGGGGTCCCCACGTGACCCGGTCACCTGGGGCCGGGGTCCCCACGTGACCCGCTGACCTGGGGCTGGTGTCCCCACGTGACCCGGTCACCTGGTGCCGATGACCCCACGTGACCCGGTCACCTGGGGCCGGTGACCCCACGTGACCCGGTCACCTGGGGCCGGTGTCCGCACGTGACCCGGTCACCTGGGGCCGGTGACCCCACGTGACCCGGTCACCTGGGGCCGGTGACCCCACGTGACCCGGTCACCTGGGGCCGGTGACCCCACGTGACCCGGTCACCTGGGGCCGGTGTCCCCACGTGACCCGCTGACCTGGGGCCGGTGACCCCACGTGACCCGGTCACCTGGTGCCGGTGACCCCACGTGACCCGGTCACCTGGGGCCGGTGTACCCACGTGACCCGGTCACCTGGTGCCGGTGACCCCACGTGACCCGGTCACCTGGGGCCGGTGTACCCACGTGACCCGGTCACCTGGGGCCGGTGACCCCACGTGACCCGGTCACCTGGGGCCGGTGACCCCACGTGACCCGGTCACGTGGTGCCGGTGACCCCACGTGACCCGGTCACCTGGGGCCGGTGACCCCACGTGACCCGGTCACCTGGGGCCGGTGTACCCACGTGACCCGGTCACCTGGGGCCGGTGACCCCACGTGACCCGGTCACCTGGGGCCGGTGTCCCCACGTGACCCGGGGTCCTGGTGCCGGGGTGGTCATCGGAACCTGGGAACCAGGCCGGGTGCGCGAGATGACCGGGTGACCTGGGGCCGGGTTATCGACCTGTCCAGGGGACCCGGGCCGGGGACCCGGCAGGACCCGGTGATCTGCGGCTGGGGTAAAAACCCGTCCCGGGGACCCGGGCTGGGTCCCGACATGCCTTGGTTACCTGGGGCCGGTGTCCCCACGTGACCCGCTGACCTGGGGCCGGTGTCCCCACGTGACCCGGTCACCTGGGGCCGGTGACACCACGTGACCCGGTCACCTGGTGCCGGTGACCCCACGTGACCCGGTCACCTGGGGCCGGTGACCCCACGTGACCCGGTCACCTGGGGCCGGTGTACCCACGTGACCCGGTCACCTGGGGCCGGTGACCCCACGTGACCCGGTCACCTGGGGCCGGTGACCCCACGTGACCCGGTCACCTGGGGCCGGTGACCCCACGTGACCCGGTCACCTGGGGCCGGTGTCCCCACGTGACCCGCTGACCTGGGGACGGTGACCCCACTTTACTCGGTCACCTGGGGCCGGTGTCCCCACGTGACCCGGTCACCTGGGGCCGGTGACCCCACGTGACCCGCTGACCTGGGGCCGGTGACCCCACGTGACCCGGTCACCTGGGGCCGGTGACCCCACGTGACCCGGTCACCTGGGGCCGGTGACCCCACGTGACCCGGTCACCTGGGGCCGGTGACCCCACGTGACCCGATGACCTGGGGCCGGTGTCCCCACGTGACCCGGTCACCTGGGGCCGGTGTCCCCACGTGACCCGGGGTCCTGGTGCCGGGGTGGTCATCGGAACCTTGGAACCAGGCCGGTTACCCGACACGACCCGGTGACCCGGGGCTGTGGTGTCGACGGACTCGTGGACCTGGGTTCGGGGTCCCGACCTGACGCGGTGACCTGGGGCCGGTGTCCCCACGTGACCCGCTGACCTGGGTCCGGGGTCCCCACGTGACCCGGGGTCCTGGTGCCGGGGTGGTCACCGGAACCTGGGAACCAGGCCGGGTGCGCGACATGACCCGGTGACCTGGGGCCGGGTTAACGACCTGTCCAGGGGACCCGGGCCGGGGACCCGACAGGACCCGGTGGTCCTTCGCTGGTGTCCCGATGCAACCCGGGGACCCGGGCCGGGGACCCGGTATGACTCCGTCTCCCGGGGCCGGGGTGGTCACCTGACACTGGTACCCGGGACAGCGACCCGACATGACCCCGTGACCCGGGGCCGGGGTGCCGACCTGTCCAGGGGACCCGACCCGGGTACCCGACAGGACCCGGTGATCTGCGGCTGGGGTAAAAACCCGTCCCGGGGACCCGGGCTGGGTCCCGACATGACCCGGTGACCTGGGGCTGTGGTGTCGACCGGACTCGGGGACCTGGTCCGGTGTCCCGTCATGACCCGGGGACCTGGGGTCGGGGTGGTCACCAGACCCTTGTACCCAGGCCGTTGACCCGACATGACCCTGTGACCCGGGGCCTGGGTACAAATCCAACCCGGGGACCCGGGCATGGGACGTGACATGACCCGACCTGGGTCCGGGGTCCCGAACTGACCCGGTGACCTGGGTCCGGGGACTCGGTATGACCCGGTTACCTGGGGCCGGTGTCCCCACGTGACCCGCTGACCTGGGTCCGGTGACCCCACGTGTACCGGTCACCTGGGGCCGGTGACCCCACGTGACCCGCTGACCTGGGGCCGGTGTCCCCACGTGACCCGGTCACCTGGGGCCGGTGACCCCACGTGACCCGGTCACCTGGGGCCGGTGACCCCACGTGACCCGGTCACCTGGGGCCGGTGACCCCACGTGACCCGGTCACCTGGGGCCGGTGTCCCCACGTGACCCGCTGACCTGGGGCCGGTGACCCCACGTGACCCGGACACCTGGGGCCGGTATCCCCACGTGACCCGGTCACCTGGGGCCGGTGACCCCACGTGACCCGCTGACCTGGGGCCGGTGACCCCACGTGACCCGGTCACCTGGGGCCGGTGACCCCACGTGACCCGGTCACCTGGGGCCGGTGACCCCACGTGACCCGGTCACCTGGGGCCGGTGACCCCACGTGACCCGGTCACCCGGGGCCGGTGACCCCACGTGACCCGCTGACCTGGGGCCGGTGACCCCACGTGACCCGGTCACCTGGGGCCGGTGACCCCACGTGACCCGGTCACCTGGGGCCGGTGACCCCACGTGACCCGATGACCTGGGGCCGGTGTCCCCACGTGACCCGGTCACCTGGGGCCGGTGTCCCCACGTGACCCGGGGTCCTGGTGCCGGGGTGGTCATCGGAACCTTGGAACCAGGCCGGTTACCCGACACGACCCGGTGACCCGGGGCTGTGGTGTCGACGGACTCGTGGACCTGGGTTCGGGGTCCCGACCTGACGCGGTGACCTGGGGCCGGTGTCCCCACGTGACCCGCTGACCTGGGTCCGGGGTCCCCACGTGACCCGGGGTCCTGGTGCCGGGGTGGTCACCGGAACCTGGGAACCAGGCCGGGTGCGCGACATGACCCGGTGACCTGGGGCCGGGTTAACGACCTGTCCAGGGGACCCGGGCCGGGGACCCGACAGGACCCGGTGGTCCTTCGCTGGTGTCCCGATGCAACCCGGGGACCCGGGCCGGGGACCCGGTATGACTCCGTCTCCCGGGGCCGGGGTGGTCACCTGACACTGGTACCCGGGACAGCGACCCGACATGACCCCGTGACCCGGGGCCGGGGTGCCGACCTGTCCAGGGGACCCGACCCGGGTACCCGACAGGACCCGGTGATCTGCGGCTGGGGTAAAAACCCGTCCCGGGGACCCGGGCTGGGTCCCGACATGACCCGGTGACCTGGGGCTGTGGTGTCGACCGGACTCGGGGACCTGGTCCGGTGTCCCGTCATGACCCGGGGACCTGGGGTCGGGGTGGTCACCAGACCCTTGTACCCAGGCCGTTGACCCGACATGACCCTGTGACCCGGGGCCTGGGTAAAAATCCAACCCGGGGACCCGGGCATGGGACGTGACATGACCCGACCTGGGTCCGGGGTCCCGAACTGACCCGGTGACCTGGGTCCGGGGACTCGGTATGACCCGGTTACCTGGGTCCGGGGTCCCCACGTGACCCGGTCACCTGGGGCCGGGGTCCCCACGTGACCCGCTGACCTGGGGCCGGTGTCCCCACGTGACCCGGTCACCTGGTGCCGATGACCCCACGTGACCCGGTCACCTGGGGCCGGTGACCCCACGTGACCCGGTCACCTGGGGCCGGTGTCCGCACGTGACCCGGTCACCTGGGGCCGGTGACCCCACGTGACCCGGTCACCTGGGGCCGGTGACCCCACGTGACCCGGTCACCTGGGGCCGGTGACCCCACGTGACCCGGTCACCTGGGGCCGGTGTCCCCACGTGACCCGCTGACCTGGGGCCGGTGACCCCACGTGACCCGGTCACCTGGGGCCGGTGTCCCCACGTGACCCGGTCACCTGGGGCCGGTGACCCCACGTGACCCGGTCACCTGGGGCCGGTGACCCCACGTGACCCGGTCACCTGGGGCCGGTGTCCCCACGTGACCCGGGGTCCTGGTGCCGGGGTGGTCATCGGAACCTGGGAACCAGGCCGGGTGCGCGAGATGACCGGGTGACCTGGGGCCGGGTTATCGACCTGTCCAGGGGACCCGGGCCGGGGACCCGGCAGGACCCGGTGATCTGCGGCTGGGGTAAAAACCCGTCCCGGGGACCCGGGCTGGGTCCCGACATGCCTTGGTTACCTGGGGCCGGTGTCCCCACGTGACCCGCAGACCTGGGGCCGGTGACCCCACGTGACCCGGTGACCTGGGGCCGGTGTCCCCACGTGACCCGGTCACCTGGTGCCGGTGACCCCACGTGACCCGGTCACCTGGGGCCGGTGACCCCACGTGACCCGGTCACCTGGGGCCGGTGTCCCCACGTGACCCGGTCACCTGGTGCCGGTGACCCCACGTGACCCGGTCACCTGGGGCCGGTGTACCCACGTGACCCGGTCACCTGGGGCCGGTGACCCCACGTGACCCGGTCACCTGGGGCCGGTGACCCCACGTGACCCGGTCACGTGGTGCCGGTGACCCCACGTGACCCGGTCACCTGGGGCCGGTGACCCCACGTGACCCGGTCACCTGGGGCCGGTGTACCCACGTGACCCGGTCACCTGGGGCCGGTGACCCCACGTGACCCGGTCACCTGGGGCCGGTGTCCCCACGTGACCCGGTCACCTGGGGCCGGTGACCCCACGTGACCCGCTGACCTGGGGCCGGTGACCCCACGTGACCCGGTCACCTGGGGCCGGTGACCCCACGTGACCCGGTCACCTGGGGCCGGTGACCCCACGTGACCCGGTCACCTGGGGCCGGTGACCCCACGTGACCCGATGACCTGGGGCCGGTGTCCCCACGTGACCCGGTCACCTGGGGCCGGTGTCCCCACGTGACCCGGGGTCCTGGTGCCGGGGTGGTCATCGGAACCTGGGAACCAGGCCGGGTGCGCGAGATGACCGGGTGACCTGGGGCCGGGTTATCGACCTGTCCAGGGGACCCGGGCCGGGGACCCGGCAGGACCCGGTGATCTGCGGCTGGGGTAAAAACCCGTCCCGGGGACCCGGGCTGGGTCCCGACATGCCTTGGTTACCTGGGGCCGGTGTCCCCACGTGACCCGCTGACCTGGGGCCGGTGACCCCACGTGACCCGGTCACCTGGGGCCGGTGACACCACGTGACCCGGTCACCTGGTGCCGGTGACCCCACGTGACCCGGTCACCTGGGGCCGGTGACCCCACGTGACCCGGTCACCTGGGGCCGGTGTACCCACGTGACCCGGTCACCTGGGGCCGGTGACCCCACGTGACCCGGTCACCTGGGGCCGGTGACCCCACGTGACCCGGTCACCTGGGGCCGGTGTCCCCACGTGACCCGCTGACCTGGGGACGGTGACCCCACTTTACTCGGTCACCTGGGGCCCGTGTCCCCACTTGACCCGGTCACCTGGGGCCGGTGACCCCACGTGACCCGCTGACCTGGGGCCGGTGACCCCACGTGACCCGGTCACCTGGGGCCGGTGACCCCACGTGACCCGGTCACCTGGGGCCGGTGACCCCACGTGACCCGGTCACCTGGGGCCGGTGACCCCACGTGACCCGATGACCTGGGGCCGGTGTCCCCACGTGACCCGGTCACCTGGGGCCGGTGTCCCCACGTGACCCGGTCACCTGGGGCCGGTGTCCCCACGTGACCCGGTCACCTGGGGCCGGTGACCCCACGTGACCCGGTCACCTGGGGCCGGTGTCCCCACGTGACCCGGGGTCCTGGTGCCGGGGTGGTCATCGGAACCTGGGAACCAGGCCGGGTGCGCGAGATGACCGGGTGACCTGGGGCCGGGTTATCGACCTGTCCAGGGGACCCGGGCCGGGGACCCGGCAGGACCCGGTGATCTGCGGCTGGGGTAAAAACCCGTCCCGGGGACCCGGGCTGGGTCCCGACATGCCTTGGTTACCTGGGGCCGGTGTCCCCACGTGACCCGCAGACCTGGGGCCGGTGACCCCACGTGACCCGGTGACCTGGGGCCGGTGTCCCCACGTGACCCGGTCACCTGGTGCCGGTGACCCCACGTGACCCGGTCACCTGGGGCCGGTGACCCCACGTGACCCGGTCACCTGGGGCCGGTGTCCCCACGTGACCCGGTCACCTGGTGCCGGTGACCCCACGTGACCCGGTCACCTGGGGCCGGTGTACCCACGTGACCCGGTCACCTGGGGCCGGTGACCCCACGTGACCCGGTCACCTGGGGCCGGTGACCCCACGTGACCCGGTCACGTGGTGCCGGTGACCCCACGTGACCCGGTCACCTGGGGCCGGTGACCCCACGTGACCCGGTCACCTGGGGCCGGTGTACCCACGTGACCCGGTCACCTGGGGCCGGTGACCCCACGTGACCCGGTCACCTGGGGCCGGTGTCCCCACGTGACCCGGTCACCTGGGGCCGGTGACCCCACGTGACCCGCTGACCTGGGGCCGGTGACCCCACGTGACCCGGTCACCTGGGGCCGGTGACCCCACGTGACCCGATGACCTGGGGCCGGTGTCCCCACGTGACCCGGTCACCTGGGGCCGGTGTCCCCACGTGACCCGGGGTCCTGGTGCCGGGGTGGTCATCGGAACCTGGGAACCAGGCCGGGTGCGCGAGATGACCGGGTGACCTGGGGCCGGGTTATCGACCTGTCCAGGGGACCCGGGCCGGGGACCCGGCAGGACCCGGTGATCTGCGGCTGGGGTAAAAACCCGTCCCGGGGACCCGGGCTGGGTCCCGACATGCCTTGGTTACCTGGGGCCGGTGTCCCCACGTGACCCGCTGACCTGGGGCCGGTGACCCCACGTGACCCGATGACCTGGGGCCGGTGTCCCCACGTGACCCGGTCACCTGGGGCCGGTGTCCCCACGTGACCCGGGGTCCTGGTGCCGGGGTGGTCATCGGAACCTTGGAACCAGGCCGGTTACCCGACACGACCCGGTGACCCGGGGCTGTGGTGTCGACGGACTCGTGGACCTGGGTTCGGGGTCCCGACCTGACGCGGTGACCTGGGGCCGGTGTCCCCACGTGACCCGCTGACCTGGGTCCGGGGTCCCCACGTGACCCGGGGTCCTGGTGCCGGGGTGGTCACCGGAACCTGGGAACCAGGCCGGGTGCGCGACATGACCCGGTGACCTGGGGCCGGGTTAACGACCTGTCCAGGGGACCCGGGCCGGGGACCCGACAGGACCCGGTGGTCCTTCGCTGGTGTCCCGATGCAACCCGGGGACCCGGGCCGGGGACCCGGTATGACTCCGTCTCCCGGGGCCGGGGTGGTCACCTGACACTGGTACCCGGGACAGCGACCCGACATGACCCCGTGACCCGGGGCCGGGGTGCCGACCTGTCCAGGGGACCCGACCCGGGTACCCGACAGGACCCGGTGATCTGCGGCTGGGGTAAAAACCCGTCCCGGGGACCCGGGCTGGGTCCCGACATGACCCGGTGACCTGGGGCTGTGGTGTCGACCGGACTCGGGGACCTGGTCCGGTGTCCCGTCATGACCCGGGGACCTGGGGTCGGGGTGGTCACCAGACCCTTGTACCCAGGCCGTTGACCCGACATGACCCTGTGACCCGGGGCCTGGGTAAAAATCCAACCCGGGGACCCGGGCATGGGACGTGACATGACCCGACCTGGGTCCGGGGTCCCGAACTGACCCGGTGACCTGGGTCCGGGGACTCGGTATGACCCGGTTACCTGGGTCCGGGGTCCCCACGTGACCCGGTCACCTGGGGCCGGGGTCCCCACGTGACCCGCTGACCTGGGGCCGGTGTCCCCACGTGACCCGGTCACCTGGTGCCGATGACCCCACGTGACCCGGTCACCTGGGGCCGGTGACCCCACGTGACCCGGTCACCTGGGGCCGGTGTCCGCACGTGACCCGGTCACCTGGGGCCGGTGACCCCACGTGACCCGGTCACCTGGGGCCGGTGACCCCACGTGACCCGGTCACCTGGGGCCGGTGACCCCACGTGACCCGGTCACCTGGGGCCGGTGTCCCCACGTGACCCGCTGACCTGGGGCCGGTGACCCCACGTGACCCGGTCACCTGGGGCCGGTGTCCCCACGTGACCCGGTCACCTGGGGCCGGTGACCCCACGTGACCCGGTCACCTGGGGCCGGTGACCCCACGTGACCCGGTCACCTGGGGCCGGTGACCCCACGTGACCCGGTCACCTGGGGCCGGTGTCCCCACGTGACCCGGGGTCCTGGTGCCGGGGTGGTCATCGGAACCTGGGAACCAGGCCGGGTGCGCGAGATGACCGGGTGACCTGGGGCCGGGTTATCGACCTGTCCAGGGGACCCGGGCCGGGGACCCGGCAGGACCCGGTGATCTGCGGCTGGGGTAAAAACCCGTCCCGGGGACCCGGGCTGGGTCCCGACATGCCTTGGTTACCTGGGGCCGGTGTCCCCACGTGACCCGCAGACCTGGGGCCGGTGACCCCACGTGACCCGGTGACCTGGGGCCGGTGTCCCCACGTGACCCGGTCACCTGGGGCCGGTGACCCCACGTGACCCGGTCACCTGGGGCCGGTGACCCCACGTGACCCGGTCACCTGGGGCCGGTGTCCCCACGTGACCCGGTCACCTGGTGCCGGTGACCCCACGTGACCCGGTCACCTGGGGCCGGTGTACCCACGTGACCCGGTCACCTGGGGCCGGTGACCCCACGTGACCCGGTCACCTGGGGCCGGTGACCCCACGTGACCCGGTCACGTGGTGCCGGTGACCCCACGTGACCCGGTCACCTGGGGCCGGTGACCCCACGTGACCCGGTCACCTGGGGCCGGTGTACCCACGTGACCCGGTCACCTGGGGCCGGTGACCCCACGTGACCCGGTCACCTGGGGCCGGTGTCCCCACGTGACCCGGTCACCTGGGGCCGGTGACCCCACGTGACCCGGTCACCTGGGGCCGGTGACCCCACGTGACCCGATGACCTGGGGCCGGTGTCCCCACGTGACCCGGTCACCTGGGGCCGGTGTCCCCACGTGACCCGGGGTCCTGGTGCCGGGGTGGTCATCGGAACCTTGGAACCAGGCCGGTTACCCGACACGACCCGGTGACCCGGGGCTGTGGTGTCGACGGACTCGTGGACCTGGGTTCGGGGTCCCGACCTGACGCGGTGACCTGGGGCCGGTGTCCCCACGTGACCCGCTGACCTGGGTCCGGGGTCCCCACGTGACCCGGGGTCCTGGTGCCGGGGTGGTCACCGGAACCTGGGAACCAGGCCGGGTGCGCGACATGACCCGGTGACCTGGGGCCGGGTTAACGACCTGTCCAGGGGACCCGGGCCGGGGACCCGACAGGACCCGGTGGTCCTTCGCTGGTGTCCCGATGCAACCCGGGGACCCGGGCCGGGGACCCGGTATGACTCCGTCTCCCGGGGCCGGGGTGGTCACCTGACACTGGTACCCGGGACAGCGACCCGACATGACCCCGTGACCCGGGGCCGGGGTGCCGACCTGTCCAGGGGACCCGACCCGGGTACCCGACAGGACCCGGTGATCTGCGGCTGGGGTAAAAACCCGTCCCGGGGACCCGGGCTGGGTCCCGACATGACCCGGTGACCTGGGGCTGTGGTGTCGACCGGACTCGGGGACCTGGTCCGGTGTCCCGTCATGACCCGGGGACCTGGGGTCGGGGTGGTCACCAGACCCTTGTACCCAGGCCGTTGACCCGACATGACCCTGTGACCCGGGGCCTGGGTACAAATCCAACCCGGGGACCCGGGCATGGGACGTGACATGACCCGACCTGGGTCCGGGGTCCCGAACTGACCCGGTGACCTGGGTCCGGGGACTCGGTATGACCCGGTTACCTGGGGCCGGTGTCCCCACGTGACCCGCTGACCTGGGTCCGGTGACCCCACGTGACCCGGTCACCTGGGGCCGGTGACCCCACGTGACCCGGTCACCTGGGGCCGGTGACCCCACGTGACCAGGTCACCTGGGGCCGGTGACCCCACGTGACCCGGTCACCTGGGGCCGGTGACCCCACGTGACCCGGTCACCTGGGGCCGGTGTCCCCACGTGACCCGGTCACCTGGGGCCGGTGACCCCACGTGACCCGGTCACCTGGGGCCGGTGACCCCACGTGACCCGGTCACCTGGGGCCGGTGTCCCCACGTGACCCGGTCACCTGGGGCCGGTGACCCCACGTGACCCGGGGTCCTGGTGCCGGGGTGGTCATCGGAACCTTGGAACCAGGCCGGTTACCCGACACGACCCGGTGACCCGGGGCTGTGGTGTCGACGGACTCGTGGACCTGGGTTCAGGGTCCCGACCTGACGCGGTGACCTGGGGCCGGTGTCCCCACGTGACCCGCTGACCTGGGTCCGGGGTCCCCACGTGACCCGGGGTCCTGGTGCCGGGGTGGTCACCGGAACCTGGGAACCAGGCCGGGTGCGCGACATGACCCGGTGACCTGGGGCCGGGTTAACGACCTGTCCAGGGGACCCGGGCCGGGGACCCGACAGGACCCGGTGGTCCTTCGCTGGTGTCCCGATGCAACCCGGGGACCCGGGCCGGGGACCCGGTATGACTCCGTCTCCCGGGGCCGGGGTGGTCACCTGACACTGGTACCCGGGACAGCGACCCGACATGACCCCGTGACCCGGGGCCGGGGTGCCGACCTGTCCAGGGGACCCGACCCGGGTACCCGACAGGACCCGGTGATCTGCGGCTGGGGTAAAAACCCGTCCCGGGGACCCGGGCTGGGTCCCGACATGACCCGGTGACCTGGGGCTGTGGTGTCGACCGGACTCAGGGACCTGGTCCGGTGTCCCGTCATGACCCGGGGACCTGGGGTCGGGGTGGTCACCAGACCCTTGTACCCAGGCCGTTGACCCGACATGACCCTGTGACCCGGGGCCTGGGTAAAAATCCAACCCGGGGACCCGGGCATGGGACGTGACATGACCCGACCTGGGTCCGGGGTCCCGAACTGACCCGGTGACCTGGGTCCGGGGACTCGGTATGACCCGGTTACCTGGGTCCGGGGTCCCCACGTGACCCGGTCACCTGGGGCCGGGGTCCCCACGTGACCCGCTGACCTGGGGCCGGTGACCCCACGTGACCCGGTCACCTGGGGCCGGGGTCCCCACGTGACCCGGGGTCCTGGTGCCGGGGTGGTCATCGGAACCTGGGAACCAGGCCGGGTGCGCGAGATGACCGGGTGACCTGGGGCCGGGTTATCGACCTGTCCAGGGGACCCGGGCCGGGGACCCGACAGGACCCGGTGATCTGCGGCTGGGGTAAAAACCCGTCCCGGGGACCCGGGCTGGGTCCCGACATGCCTTGGTTACCTGGGGCCGGTGTCCCCACGTGACCCGCTGACCTGGGGCCGGTGACCCCACGTGACCCGGTCACCTGGGGCCGGTGACCCCACGTGACCCGGTCACCTGGGGCCGGTGACCCCACGTGACCCGGTCACCTGGGGCCGGTGACCACACGTGACCCGGTGACCTGGGGCCGGTGACCCCACGTGACCCGGTGACCTGGGGCCGGTGTCCCCACGTGACCCGCTGACCTGGGGCCGGTGACCCCACGTGACCCGGTCACCTGGGGCCGGTGTCCCCACGTGACCCGGTCACCTGGGGCCGGTGACCCCACGTGACCCGCTGACCTGGGGCCGGTGACCCCACGTGACCCGGTCACCTGGGGCCGGTGACCCCACGTGACCCGGTCACCTGGGGCCGGTGACCCCACGTGACCCGGTCACCTGGGGCCGGTGACCCCACGTGACCCGGTCACCTGGGGCCGGTAACCCCACGTGACCCGGTCACCTGGGGCCGGTGACCCCACGTGACCCGATGACCTGGGTCCGGTGTCCCCACGTGACCCGGTCACCTGGGGCCGGTGTCCCCACGTGACCCGGGGTCCTGGTGCCGGGGTGGTCATCGGAACCTTGGAACCAGGCCGGTTACCCGACACGACCCGGTGACCCGGGGCTGTGGTGTCGACGGACTCGTGGACCTGGGTTCGGGGTCCCGACCTGACGCGGTGACCTGGGGCCGGTGTCCCCACGTGACCCGCTGACCTGGGTCCGGGGTCCCCACGTGACCCGGGGTCCTGGTGCCGGGGTGGTCACCGGAACCTGGGAACCAGGCCGGGTGCGCGACATGACCCGGTGACCTGGGGCCGGGTTAACGACCTGTCCAGGGGACCCGGGCCGGGGACCCGACAGGACCCGGTGGTCCTTCGCTGGTGTCCCGATGCAACCCGGGGACCCGGGCCGGGGACCCGGTATGACTCCGTCTCCCGGGGCCGGGGTGGTCACCTGACACTGGTACCCGGGACAGCGACCCAACATGACCCCGTGACCCGGGGCCGGGGTGCCGACCTGTCCAGGGGACCCGACCCGGGTACCCGACAGGACCCGGTGATCTGCGGCTGGGGTAAAAACCCGTCCCGGGGACCCGGGCTGGGTCCCGACATGACCCGGTGACCTGGGGCTGTGGTGTCGACCGGACTCGGGGACCTGGTCCGGTGTCCCGTCATGACCCGGGGACCTGGGGTCGGGGTGGTCACCAGACCCTTGTACCCAGGCCGTTGACCCGACATGACCCTGTGACCCGGGGCCTGGGTAAAAATCCAACCCGGGGACACGGGCATGGGACGTGACATGACCCGACCTGGGTCCGGGGTCCCGAACTGACCCGATGACCTGGGTCCGGGGACTCGGTATGACCCGGTTACCTGGGGCCGGTGTCCCCACGTGACCCGCTGACCTGGGTCCGGTGACCCCACGTGACCCGGTCACCTGGGGCCGGTGACCCCACGTGACCCGGTCACCTGGGGCCGGTGTCCCCACGTGACCCGGTCACCTGGGGCCGGTGACCCCACGTGACCCGGTCACCTGGGGCCGGTGACCCCACGTGACCCGGTCACCTGGGGCCGGTGACCCCACGTGACCCGGTCACCTGGGGCCGGTGTCCCCACGTGACCCGGTCACCTGGGGCCGGTGACCCCACGTGACCCGGTCACCTGGGGCCGGTGACCCCACGTGACCCGGTCACCTGGGGCCGGTGACCCCACGTGACCCGAACACCTGGGGCCGGTGACCCCACGTGACCCGCTGACCTGGGGCCGGTGACCCCACGTGACCCGGTCACCTGGGGCCGGTGACCCAACGTGACCCGGTCACCTGGGGCCGGTGACCCCTCGTGACCCGGTCACCTGGGGCCGGTGACCCCACGTGACCCGGTCACCTGGGGCCGGTGACCCCACGTGACCCGATGACCTGGGGCCGGTGTCCCCACGTGACCCGGTCACCTGGGGCCGGTGTCCCCACGTGACCCAGGGTCCTGGTGCCGGGGTGGTCATCGGAACCTTGGAACCAGGCCGGTTACCCGACACGACCCGGTGACCCGGGGCTGTGGTGTCGACGGACTCGTGGACCTGGGTTCGGGGTCCCGACCTGACCCGCTGACCTGGGGCCGGTGTCCCCACGTGACCCGCTGACCTGGGTCCGGGGTCCCCACGTGACCCGGGGTCCTGGTGCCGGGGTGGTCACCGGAACCTGGGAACCAGGCCGGGTGCGCGACATGACCCGGTGACATGGGGCCGGGTTAACGACCTGTCCAGGGGACCCGGGCCGGGGACCCGACAGGACCCGGTGGTCCTTCGCTGGTGTCCCGATGCAACCCGGGGACCCGGGCCGGGGACCCGGTATGACTCCGTCTCCCGGGGCCGGGGTGGTCACCTGACACTGGTACCCAGGACAGCGACCCGACATGACCCCGTGACCCGGGGCCGGGGTGCCGACCTGTCCAGGGGACCCGACCCGGGTACCCGACAGGACCCGGTGATCTGCGGCTGGGGTAAAAACCCGTCCCGGGGACCCGGGCTGGGTCCCGACATGACCCGGTGACCTGGGGCTGTGGTGTCGACCGGACTCGGGGACCTGGTCCGGTGTCCCGTCATGACCCGGGGACCTGGGGTCGGGGTGGTCACCAGACCCTTGTACCCAGGCCGTTGACCCGACATGACCCTGTGACCCGGGGCCTGGGTAAAAATCCAACCCGGGGACCCGGGCATGGGACGTGACATGACCCGACCTGGGTCCGGGGTCCCGAACTGACCCGGTGACCTGGGTCCGGGGACTCGGTATGACCCGGTTACCTGGGGCCGGTGTCCGCACGTGACCCGCTGACCTGGGTCCGGTGACCCCACGTGACCCGGTCACCTGGGTCCGGTGACCCCACGTGACCCGGTCACCTGGGGCCGGTGACCCCACGTGACCCGGTCACCTGGGGCCGGTGACCCCACGTGACCCGGTCACCTGGGGCCGGTGACCCCACGTGACCCGATGACCTGGGTCCGGTGTCCCCACGTGACCCGGTCACCTGGGGCCGGTGTCCCCACGTGACCCGGGGTCCTGGTGCCGGGGTGGTCATCGGAACCTTGGAACCAGGCCGGTTACCCGACACGACCCGGTGACCCGGGGCTGTGGTGTCGACGGACTCGTGGACCTGGGTTCGGGGTCCCGACCTGACGCGGTGACCTGGGGCCGGTGTCCCCACGTGACCCGCTGACCTGGGTCCGGGGTCCCCACGTGACCCGGGGTCCTGGTGCCGGGGTGGTCACCGGAACCTGGGAACCAGGCCGGGTGCGCGACATGACCCGGTGACCTGGGGCCGGGTTAACGACCTGTCCAGGGGACCCGGGCCGGGGACCCGACAGGACCCGGTGGTCCTTCGCTGGTGTCCCGATGCAACCCGGGGACCCGGGCCGGGGACCTGGTATGACTCCGTCTCCCGGGGCCGGGGTGGTCACCTGACACTGGTACCCGGGACAGCGACCCGACATGACCCCGTGACCCGGGGCCGGGGTGCCGACCTGTCCACGGGACCCGACCCGGGTACCCGACAGGACCCGGTGATCTGCGGCTGGGGTAAAAACCCGTCCCGGGGACCCGGGCTGGGTCCCGACATGACCCGGTGACCTGGGGCTGTGGTGTCGACCGGACTCGGGGACCTGGTCCGGTGTCCCGTCATGACCCGGGGACCTGGGGTCGGGGTGGTCACCAGACCCTTGTACCCAGGCCGTTGACCCGACATGACCCTGTGACCCGGGGCCTGGGTAAAAATCCAACCCGGGGACCCGGGCATGGGACGTGACATGACCCGACCTGGGTCCGGGGTCCCGAACTGACCCGGTGACCTGGGTCCGGGGACTCGGTATGACCCGGTTACCTGGGGCCGGTGTCCCCACGTGACCCGCTGACCTGGGTCCGGTGACCCCACGTGACCCGGTCACCTGGGGCCGGTGACCCCACGTGACCCGGTCACCTGGGGCCGGTGTCCCCACGTGACCCGGTCACCTGGGGCCGGTGACCCCACGTGACCAGGTCACCTGGGGCCGGTGACCCCACGTGACCCGGTCACCTGGGGCCGGTGACCCCACGTGACCCGGTCACCTGGGGCCGGTGACCCCACGTGACCCGAACACCTGGGGCCGGTGACCCCACGTGACCCGGTCACCTGGGGCCGGTGACCCCACGTGACCCGGTCACCTGGGGCCGGTGACCCCACGTGACCCGGTCACCTGGGGCCGGTGACCCCACGTGACCCGGTCACCTGGGGCCGGTGACCCCACGTGACCCGGTCACCTGGGGCCGGTGACCCCACGTCAGCCGATGACCTGGGTCCGGTGTCCCCACGTGACCCGGTCACCTGGGGCCGGTGTCCCCACGTGACCCGGGGTCCTGGTGCCGGGGTGGTCATCGGAACCTTGGAACCAGGCCGGTTACCCGACACGACCCGGTGACCCGGGGCTGTGGTGTCGACGGACTCGTGGACCTGGGTTCGGGGTCCCGACCTGACGCGGTGACCTGGGGCCGGTGTCCCCACGTGACCCGCTGACCTGGGTCCGGGGTCCCCACGTGACCCGGGGTCCTGGTGCCGGGGTGGTCACCGGAACCTGGGAACCAGGCCGGGTGCGCGACATGACCCGGTGACCTGGGGCCGGGTTAACGACCTGTCCAGGGGACCCGGGCCGGGGACCCGACAGGACCCGGTGGTCCTTCGCTGGTGTCCCGATGCAACCCGGGGACCCGGGCCGGGGACCCGGTATGACTCCGTCTCCCGGGGCCGGGGTGGTCACCTGACACTGGTACCCAGGACAGCGACCCGACATGACCCCGTGACCCGGGGCCGGGGTGCCGACCTGTCCAGGGGACCCGACCCGGGTACCCGACAGGACCCGGTGATCTGCGGCTGGGGTAAAAACCCGTCCCGGGGACCCGGGCTGGGTCCCGACATGACCCGGTGACCTGGGGCTGTGGTGTCGACCGGACTCGGGGACCTGGTCCGGTGTCCCGTCATGACCCGGGGACCTGGGGTCGGGGTGGTCACCAGACCCTTGTACCCAGGCCGTTGACCCGACATGACCCTGTGACCCGGGGCCTGGGTAAAAATCCAACCCGGGGACCCGGGCATGGGACGTGACATGACCCGACCTGGGTCCGGGGTCCCGAACTGACCCGGTGACCTGGGTCCGGGGACTCGGTATGACCCGGTTACCTGGGGCCGGTGTCCCCACGTGACCCGCTGACCTGGGTCCGGTGACCCCACGTGACCCGGTCACCTGGGGCCGGTGACCCCACGTGACCCGGTCACCTGGGGCCGGTGTCCCCACGTGACCCGGTCACCTGGGGCCGGTGTCCCCACGTGACCCGGTCACCTGGGGCCGGTGACCCCACGTGATCCGGTCACCTGGGGCCGGTGACCCCACGTGACCCGGTCACCTGGGGCCGGTGACCCCACGTGACCCGGTCACCTGGGGCCGGTGTCCCCACGTGACCCGGTCACCTGGGGCCGGTGTCCCCACGTGACCCGGTCACCTGGGGCCGGTGTCCCCACGTGACCCGGTCACCTGGGGCCGGTGACCCCACGTGACCCGGTCACCTGGGGCCGGTGACCCCACGTGACCCGAACACCTGGGGCCGGTGACCCCACGTGACCCGGTCACCTGGGGCCGGTGACCCCACGTGACCCGGCCACCTAGGGCCGGTGACCCCACGTGACCCGGTCACCTGGGGCCGGTGACCCCACGTGACCCGGTCACCTGGGGCCGGTGACCCCACGTGACCCGGTCACCTGGGGCCGGTGACCCCACGTGACCCGATGACCTGGGGCCGGTGTCCCCACGTGACCCGGTCACCTGGGGCCGGTGTCCCCACGTGACCCGGGGTCCTGGTGCCGGGGTGGTCATCGGAACCTTGGAACCAGGCCGGTTACCCGACACGACCCGGTGACCCGGGGCTGTGGTGTCGACGGACTCGTGGACCTGGGTTCGGGGTCCCGACCTGACGCGGTGACCTGGGGCCGGTGTCCCCACGTGACCCGCTGACCTGGGGCCGGGGTCCCCACGTGACCCGGGGTCCTGGTGCCGGGGTGGTCACCGGAACCTGGGAACCAGGCCGGGTGCGCGACATGACCCGGTGACCTGGGGCCGGGTTAACGACCTGTCCAGGGGACCCGGGCCGGGGACCCGACAGGACCCGGTGGTCCTTCGCTGGTGTCCCGATGCAACCCGGGGACCCGGGCCGGGGACCCGGTATGACTCCGTCTCCCGGGGCCGGGGTGGTCACCTGACACTGGTACCCGGGACAGCGACCCGACATGACCCCGTGACCCGGGGCCGGGGTGCCGACCTGTCCACGGGACCCGACCCGGGTACCCGACAGGACCCGGTGATCTGCGGCTGGGGTAAAAACCCGTCCCGGGGACCCGGGCTGGGTCCCGACATGACCCGGTGACCTGGGGCTGTGGTGTCGACCGGACTCGGGGACCTGGTCCGCTGTCCCGTCATGACCCGGGGACCTGGGGTCGGGGTGGTCACCAGACCCTTGTACCCAGGCCGTTGACCCGACATGACCCTGTGACCCGGGGCCTGGGTAAAAATCCAACCCGGGGACCCGGGCATGGGACGTGACATGACCCGACCTGGGTCCGGGGTCCCGAACTGACCCGGTGACCTGGGTCCGGGGACTCGGTATGACCCGGTCACCTGGGGCCGGTGTCCCCACGTGACCCGGTCACCTGGGGCCGGTGACCCCACGTGACCCGGTCACCTGGGGCCGGTGACCCCACGTGACCCGGTCACCTGGGTCCGGGGTCCCCACGTGACCCGCTGACCTGGGGCCGGTGACCCCACGTGACCCGGTCACCTGGGGCCGGTGTCCCCACGTGACCCGGGGTCCTGGTGCCGGGGTGGTCATCGGAACCTGGGAACCAGGCCGGGTGCGCGAGATGACCAGGTGACCTGGGGCCGGGTTATCGACCTGTCCAGGGGACCCGGGCCGGGGACCCGACAGGACCCGGTGATCTGCGGCTGGGGTAAAAACCCGTCCCGGGGACCCGGGCTGGGTCCCGACATGCCTTGGTTAACTGGGGCCGGTGTCCCCACGTGACCCGCTGACCTGGGGCCGGTGACCCCACGTGACCCGGTCACCTGGGGCCGGTGTCCCCACGTGACCCGGTCACCTGGTGCCGGTGACCCCACGTGACCCGGTCACCTGGGGCCGGTGACCCCACGTGACCCGGTCACCTGGGGCCGGTGTCCCCACGTGACCCGGTCACCTGGGGCCGGTGACCCCACGTGACCCGGTCACCTGGGGCCGGTGTCCCCACGTGACCCGGTCACCTGGGGCCGGTGACCCCACGTGACCCGGTCACCTGGGGCCGGTGACCCCACGTGACCCGGTCACCTGGGGACGGTGTCCCCACGTGACCCGCTGACCTGGGGCCGGTGACCCCACGTGACCCGGTCACCTGGGGCCGGTGTCCCCACGTGACCCGGTCACCTGGGGCCGGTGACCCCACGTGACCCGCTGACCTGGGGCCGGTGACCCCACGTGACCCGGTCACCTGGGGCCGGTGACCCCACGTGACCCGGTCACCTGGGTCCGGTGACCCCACGTGACCCGGTCACCTGGGGCCGGTGACCCCACGTGACCCGATGACCTGGGGCCGGTGTCCCCACGTGACCTGGTCACCTGGGGCCGGTGTCCCCACGTGACCCGGGGTCCTGGTGCCGGGGTGGTCATCGGAACCTTGGAACCAGGCCGGTTACCCGACACGACCCGGTGACCCGGGGCTGTGGTGTCGACGGACTCGTGGACCTGGGTTCGGGGTCCCGACCTGACGCGGTGACCTGGGGCCGGTGTCCCCACGTGACCAGCTGACCTGGGTCCGGGGTCCCCACGTGACCCGGGGTCCTGGTGCCGGGGTGGTCACCGGAACCTGGGAACCAGGCCGGGTGCGCGACATGACCCGGTGACCTGGGGCCGGGTTAACGACCTGTCCAGGGGACCCGGGCCGGGGACCCGACAGGACCCGGTGGTCCTTCGCTGGTGTCCCGATGCAACCCGGGGACCCGGGCCGGGGACCCGGTATGACTCCGTCTCCCGGGGCCGGGGTGGTCACCTGACACTGGTACCCGGGACAGCGACCCGACATGACCCCGTGACCCGGGGCCGGGGTGCCGACCTGTCCACGGGACCCGACCCGGGTACCCGACAGGACCCGGTGATCTGCGGCTGGGGTAAAAACCCGTCCCGGGGACCCGGGCTGGGTCCCGACATGACCCGGTGACCTGGGGCTGTGGTGTCGACCGGACTCGGGGACCTGGTCCGCTGTCCCGTCATGACCCGGGGACCTGGGGTCGGGGTGGTCACCAGACCCTTGTACCCAGGCCGTTGACCCGACATGACCCTGTGACCCGGGGCCTGGGTAAAAATCCAACCCGGGGACCCGGGCATGGGACGTGACATGACCCGACCTGGGTCCGGGGTCCCGAACTGACCCGGTGACCTGGGTCCGGGGACTCGGTATGACCCGGTTACCTGGGGCCGGTGTCCCCACGTGACCCGCTGACCTGGGTCCGGTGACCCCACGTGACCCGGTCACCTGGGGCCGGTGACCCCACGTGACCCGGTCACCTGGGTCCGGTGACCCCACGTGACCCGGTCACCTGGGGCCGGTGTCCCCACGTGACCCGGTCACCTGGGGTCGGTGACCCCACGTGACCCGGTCACCTGGGGCCGGTGACCCCACGTGACCCGGTCACCTGGGGCCGGTGTCCCCACGTGACCCGGTCACCTGGGGCCGGTGACCCCACGTGACCCGGTCACCTGGGGCCGGTGACCCCACGTGACCCGGTCACCTGGGGCCGGTGACCCCACGTGACCCGGTCACCTGGGTCCGGTGACCCCACGTGACCCGGTCACCTGGGGCCGGTGACCCCACGTGACCCGGTCACCTGGGGCCGGTGACCCCACGTGACCCGATGACCTGGGGCCGGTGTCCCCACGTGACCCGGTCACCTGGGGCCGGTGTCCCCACGTGACCCGGGGTCCTGGTGCCGGGGTGGTCATCGGAACCTTGGAACCAGGCCGCTTACCCGACACGACCCGGTGACCCGGGGCTGTGGTGTCGACGGACTCGTGGACCTGGGTTCGGGGTCCCGACCTGACGCGGTGACCTGGGGCCGGTGTCCCCACGTGACCCGCTGACCTGGGTCCGGGGTCCCCACGTGACCCGGGGTCCTGGTGCCGGGGCGGTCACCGGAACCTGGGAACCAGGCCGGGTGCGCGACATGACCCGGTGACCTGGGGCCGGGTTAACGACCTGTCCAGGGGACCCGGGCCGGGGACCCGACAGGACCCGGTGGTCCTTCGCTGGTGTCCCGATGCAACCCGGGGACCCGGGCCGGGGACCCGGTATGACTCCGTCTCCCGGGGCCGGGGTGGTCACCTGACACTGGTACCCGGGACAGCGACCCGACATGACCCCGTGACCCGGGGCCGGGGTGCCGACCTGTCCAGGGGACCCGACCCGGGTACCCGACAGGACCCGGTGATCTGCGGCTGGGGTAAAAACCCGTCCCGGGGACCCGGGCTGGGTCCCGACATGACCCGGTGACCTGGGGCTGTGGTGTCGACCGGACTCGGGGACCTGGTCCGGTGTCCCGTCATGACCCGGGGACCTGGGGTCGGGGTGGTCACCAGACCCTTGTACCCAGGCCGTTGACCCGACATGACCCTGTGACCCGGGGCCTGGGTAAAAATCCAACCCGGGGACCCGGGCATGGGACGTGACATGACCCGACCTGGGTCCGGGGTCCCGAACTGACCCGGTGACCTGGGTCCGGGGACTCGGTATGACCCGGTTACCTGGGGCCGGTGTCCGCACGTGACCCGCTGACCTGGGTCCGGTGACCCCACGTGACCCGGTCACCTGGGTCCGGTGACCCCACGCGACCCGGTCACCTGGGGCCGGTGACCCCACGCGACCCGGTCACCTGGGGCCGGTGACCCCACGTGACCAGGTCACCTGGGGCCGGTGACCCCACGTGACCCGGTCACCTGGGGCCGGTGACCCCACGTGACCCGGTCACCTGGGGCCGGTGTCCCCACGTGACCCGGTCACCTGGGGCCGGTGACCCCACGTGACCCGGTCACCTGGGGCCGGTGACCCCACGTGACCCGGTCACCTGGGGCCGGTGACCCCACGTGACCCGGTCACCTGGGGCCGGTGACCCCACGTGACCCGGTCACCTGGGGACGGTGACCCCACGTGACCCGGTCACCTGGGGCCGGTGACCCCACGTGACCCGGTGACCTGGGGCCGGTGTCCCCACGTGACCCGGGGTCCTGGTGCCGGGGTGGTCATCGGAACCTTGGAACCAGGCCGGTTACCCGACACGACCCGGTGACCCGGGGCTGTGGTGTCGACGGACTCGTGGACCTGGGTTCGGGGTCCCGACCTGACGCGTTGACCTGGGGCCGGTGTCCCCACGTGACCCGCTGACCTGGGTCCGGGGTCCCCACGTGACCCGGGGTCTTGGTGCCGGGGTGGTCACCGGAACCTGGGAACCAGGCCGGGTGCGCGACATGACCCGGTGACCTGGGGCCGGGTTAACGACCTGTCCAGGGGACCCGGGCCGGGGACCCGACAGGACCCGGTGGTCCTTCGCTGGTGTCCCGATGCAACCCGGGGACCCGGGCCGGGGACCCGGTATGACTCCGTCTCCCGGGGCCGGGGTGGTCACCTGACACTGGTACCCGGGACAGCGACCCGACATGACCCCGTGACCCGGGGCCGGGGTGCCGACCTGTCCAGGGGACCCGACCCGGGTACCCGACAGGACCCGGTGATCTGCGGCTGGGGTAAAAACCCGTCCCGGGGACCCGGGCTGGGTCCCGACATGACCCGGTGACCTGGGGCTGTGGTGTCGACCGGACTCGGGGACCTGGTCCGGTGTCCCGTCATGACCCGGGGACCTGGGGTCGGGGTGGTCACCAGACCCTTGTACCCAGGCCGTTGACCCGACATGACCCTGTGACCCGGGGCCTGGGTAAAAATCCAACCCGGGGACCCGGGCATGGGACGTGACATGACCCGACCTGGGTCCGGGGTCCCGAACTGACCCGGTGACCTGGGTCCGGGGACTCGGTATGACCCGGTTACCTGGGTCCGGGGTCCCCACGTGACCCGGTCACCTGGGGCCGGGGTCCCCACGTGACCCGCTGACCTGGGGCCGGTGACCCCACGTGACCCGGTCACCTGGGGCCGGTGTCCCCACGTGACCCGGGGTCCTGGTGCCGGGGTGGTCATCGGAACCTGGGAACCAGGCCGGGTGCGCGAGATGACCGGGTGACCTGGGGCCGGGTTATCGACCTGTCCAGGGGACCCGGGCCGGGGACCCGACAGGACCCGGTGATCTGCGGCTGGGGTAAAAACCCGTCCCGGGGACCCGGGCTGGGTCCCGACATGCCTTGGTTACCTGGGGCCGGTGTCCCCACGTGACCCGCTGACCTGGGGCCGGTGACCCCACGTGACCCGGTCACCTGGGGCCGGTGTCCCCACGTGACCCGGTCACCTGGTGCCGGTGACCCCACGTGACCCGGTCACCTGGGGCCGGTGACCCCACGTGACCCGGTCACCTGGGGCCGGTGACCCCACGTGACCCGGTGACCTGGGGCCGGTGTCCCCACGTGACCCGGTCACCTGGGGCCGGTGACCCCACGTGACCCGGTCACCTGGGGCCGGTGACCCCACGTGACCCGGTCACCTGGGGCCGGTGACCCCACGTGACCCGATGACCTGGGGCCGGTGTCCCCACGTGACCCGGTCACCTGGGGCCGGTGACCCCACGTGACCCGGGGTCCTGGTGCCGGGGTGGTCATCGGAACCTTGGAACCAGGCCGGTTACCCGACACGACCCGGTGACCCGGGGCTGTGGTGTCGACGGACTCGTGGACCTGGTTTCGGGGTCCCGACCTGACGCGGTGACCTGGGGCCGGTGTCCCCACGTGACCCGCTGACCTGGGTCCGGGGTCCCCACGTGACCCGGGGTCCTGGTGCCGGGGTGGTCACCGGAACCTGGGAACCAGGCCGGGTGCGCGACATGACCCGGTGACCTGGGGCCGGGTTAACGACCTGTCCAGGGGACCCGGGCTGGGGACCCGACAGGACCCGGTGGTCCTTCGCTGGTGTCCCGATGCAACCCGGGGACCCGGGCCGGGGACCCGGTATGACTCCGTCTCCCGGGGCCGGGGTGGTCACCTGACACTGGTACCCGGGACAGCGACCCGACATGACCCCGTGACCCGGGGCCGGGGTGCCGACCTGTCCAGGGGACCCGACCCGGGTACCCGACAGGACCCGGTGATCTGCGGCTGGGGTAAAAACCCGTCCCGGGGACCCGGGCTGGGTCCCGACATGACCCGGTGACCTGGGGCTGTGGTGTCGACCGGACTCGGGGACCTGGTCCGGTGTCCCGTCATGACCCGGGGACCTGGGGTCGGGGTGGTCACCAGACCCTTGTACCCAGGCCGTTGACCCGACATGACCCTGTGACCCGGGGCCTGGGTAAAAATCCAACCCGGGGACCCGGGCATGGGACGTGACATGACCCGACCTGGGTCCGGGGTCCCGAACTGACCCGGTGACCTGGGTCCGGGGACTCGGTATGACCCGGTTACCTGGGTCCGGGGTCCCCACGTGACCCGGTCACCTGGGGCCGGGGTCCCCACGTGACCCGCTGACCTGGGGCCGGTGACCCCACGTGACCCGGTCACCTGGGGCCGGTGTCCCCACGTGACCCGGGGTCCTGGTGCCGGGGTGGTCATCGGAACCTGGGAACCAGGCCGGGTGCGCGAGATGACCGGGTGACCTGGGGCCGGGTTATCGACCTGTCCAGGGGACCCGGGCCGGGGACCCGACAGGACCCGGTGATCTGCGGCTGGGGTAAAAACCCGTCCCGGGGACCCGGGCTGGGTCCCGACCTGCCTTGGTTACCTGGGGCCGGTGTCCCCACGTGACCCGCTGACCTGGGGCCGGTGACCCCACGTGACCCGGTCACCTGGGGCCGGTGTCCCCACGTGACCCGGTCACCTGGTGCCGGTGACCCCACGTGACCCGGTCACCTGGGGCCGGTGACCCCACGTGACCCGGTCACCTGGGGCCGGTGTACCCACGTGACCCGGTCACCTGGGGCCGGTGACCCCACGTGAACCGGTCACCTGGGGCCGGTGACCCCACGTGACCCGGTCACCTGGGGCCGGTGACCCCACGTGACCCGGTGACCTGGGGCCGGTGTCCCCACGTGACCCGGTCACCTGGGGCCGGTGACCCCACGTGACCCGCTGACCTGGGGCCGGTGACCCCACGTGACCCGGTCACCTGGGGCCGGTGACCCCACGTGACCCGGTCACCTGGGGCCGGTGACCCCACGTGACCCGGTCACCTGGGGCCGGTGACCCCACGTGACCCGGTCACCTGGGGCCGGTGACCCCACGTGACCCGATGACCTGGGGCCGGTGTCCCCACGTGACCCGGTCACCTGGGGCCGGTGTCCCCACGTGACCCGGGGTCCTGGTGCCGGGGTGGTCATCGGAACCTTGGAACCAGGCCGGTTACCCGACACGACCCGGTGACCCGGGGCTGTGGTGTCGACGGACTCGTGGACCTGGGTTCGGGGTCCCGACCTGACGCGGTGACCTGGGGCCGGTGTCCCCACGTGACCCGCTGACCTGGGTCCGGGGTCCCCACGTGACCCGGGGTCCTGGTGCCGGGGTGGTCACCGGAACCTGGGAACCAGGCCGGGTGCGCGACATGACCCGGTGACCTGGGGCCGGGTTAACGACCTGTCCAGGGGACCCGGGCCGGGGACCCGACAGGACCCGGTGGTCCTTCGCTGGTGTCCCGATGCAACCCGGGGACCCGGGCCGGGGACCCGGTATGACTCCGTCTCCCGGGGCCGGGGTGGTCACCTGACACTGGTACCCGGGACAGCGACCCGACATGACCCCGTGACCCGGGGCCGGGGTGCCGACCTGTCCAGGGGACCCGACCCGGGTACCCGACAGGACCCGGTGATCTGCGGCTGGGGTAAAAACCCGTCCCGGGGACCCGGGCTGGGTCCCGACATGACCCGGTGACCTGGGGCTGTGGTGTCGACCGGACTCGGGGACCTGGTCCGGTGTCCCGTCATGACCCGGGGACCTGGGGTCGGGGTGGTCACCAGACCCTTGTACCCAGGCCGTTGACCCGACATGACCCTGTGACCCGGGGCCTGGGTAAAAATCCAAGCCGGGGACCCGGGCATGGGACGTGACATGACCCGACCTGGGTCCGGGGTCCCGAACTGACCCGGTGACCTGGGTCCGGGGACTCGGTATGACCCGGTTACCTGGGGCCGGTGACCCCACGTGACCCGGTCACCTGGGGCCGGTGTCCCCACGTGACCCGGTCACCTGGTGCCGGTGACCCCACGTGACCCGGTCACCTGGGGCCGGTGACCCCACGTGACCCGGTCACCTGGGGCCGGTGTACCCACGTGACCCGGTCACCTGGGGCCGGTGACCCCACGTGACCCGGTCACCTGGGGCCGGTGACCCCACGTGACCCGGTCACCTGGGGCCGGTGACCCCACGTGACCCGGTGACCTGGGGCCGGTGTCCCCACGTGACCCGGTCACCTGGGGCCGGTGACCCCACGTGACCCGCTGACCTGGGGCCGGTGACCCCACGTGACCCGGTCACCTGGGGCCGGTGACCCCACGTGACCCGGTCACCTGGGGCCGGTGACCCCACGTGACCCGGTCACCTGGGGCCGGTGACCCCACGTGACCCGATGACCTGGGGCCGGTGTCCCCACGTGACCCGGTCACCTGGGGCCGGTGTCCCCACGTGACCCGGGGTCCTGGTGCCGGGGTGGTCATCGGAACCTTGGAACCAGGCCGGTTACCCGACACGACCCGGTGACCCGGGGCTGTGGTGTCGACGGACTCGTGGACCTGGGTTCGGGGTCCCGACCTGACGCGGTGACCTGGGGCCGGTGTCCCCACGTGACCCGCTGACCTGGGTCCGGGGTCCCCACGTGACCCGGGGTCCTGGTGCCGGGGTGGTCACCGGAACCTGGGAACCAGGCCGGGTGCGCGACATGACCCGGTGACCTGGGGCCGGGTTAACGACCTGTCCAGGGGACCCGGGCCGGGGACCCGACAGGACCCGGTGGTCCTTCGCTGGTGTCCCGATGCAACCCGGGGACCCGGGCCGGGGACCCGGTATGACTCCGTCTCCCGGGGCCGGGGTGGTCACCTGACACTGGTACCCGGGACAGCGACCCGACATGACCCCGTGACCCGGGGCCGGGGTGCCGACCTGTCCAGGGGACCCGACCCGGGTACCCGACAGGACCCGGTGATCTGCGGCTGGGGTAAAAACCCGTCCCGGGGACCCGGGCTGGGTCCCGACATGACCCGGTGACCTGGGGCTGTGGTGTCGACCGGACTCGGGGACCTGGTCCGGTGTCCCGTCATGACCCGGGGACCTGGGGTCGGGGTGGTCACCAGACCCTTGTACCCAGGCCGTTGACCCGACATGACCCTGTGACCCGGGGCCTGGGTAAAAATCCAAGCCGGGGACCCGGGCATGGGACGTGACATGACCCGACCTGGGTCCGGGGTCCCGAACTGACCCGGTGACCTGGGTCCGGGGACTCGGTATGACCCGGTTACCTGGGGCCGGTGTCCCCACGTGACCCGCTGACCTGGGTCTGGTGACCCCACGTGACCCGGTCACCTGGGGCCGGTGTCCCCACGTGACCCGGTCACCTGGGGCCGGTGACCCCACGTGACCCGGTCACCTGGGGCCGGTGACCCCACGTGACCCGGTCACCTGGGGCCGGTGACCCCACGTGACCCGGTCACCTGGGGCCGGTGTCCCCACGTGACCCGGTCACCTGGGGCCGGTGACCCCACGTGACCCGGTCACCTGGGGCCGGTGTCCCCACGTGACCCGGTCACCTGGGGCCGGTGACCCCACGTGACCCGGTCACCTGGGGCCGGTGACCCCACGTGACCCGGTCACCTGGGGCCGGTGACCCCACGTGACCCGGTCACCTGGGGCCGGTGACCCAACGTGACCCGGTCACCTGGGGCCGGTGACCCCACGTGACCCGGTCACCTGGGGCCGGTGACCCCACGTGACCCGGTCACCTGGGGCCGGTGACCCCACGTGACCCGATGACCTGGGGCCGGTGTCCCCACGTGACCCGGTCACCTGGGGCCGGTGTCCCCACGTGACCCGGGGTCCTGGTGCCGGGGTGGTCATCGGAACCTTGGAACCAGGCCGGTTACCCGACACGACCCGGTGACCCGGGGCTGTGGTGTCGACGGACTCGTGGACCTGGGTTCGGGGTCCCGACCTGACGCGGTGACCTGGGGCCGGTGTCCCCACGTGACCCGCTGACCTGGGGCCGGGGTCCCCACGTGACCCGGGGTCCTGGTGCCGGGGTGGTCACCGGAACCTGGGAACCAGGCCGGGTGCGCGACATGACCCGGTGACCTGGGGCCGGGTTAACGACCTGTCCAGGGGACCCGGGCCGGGGACCCGACAGGACCCGGTGGTCCTTCGCTGGTGTCCCGATGCAACCCGGGGACCCGGGCCGGGGACCCGGTATGACTCCGTCTCCCGGGACCGGGGTGGTCACCTGACACTGGTACCCGGGACAGCGACCCGACATGACCCCGTGACCCGGGGCCGGGGTGCCGACCTGTCCAGGGGACCCGACCCGGGTACCCGACAGGACCCGGTGATCTGCGGCTGGGGTAAAAACCCGTCCCGGGGACCCGGGCTGGGTCCCGACATGACCCGGTGACCTGGGGCTGTGGTGTCGACCGGACTCGGGGACCTGGTCCGGTGTCCCGTCATGACCCGGGGACCTGGGGTCGGGGTGGTCACCAGACCCTTGTACCCAGGCCGTTGACCCGACATGACCCTGTGACCCGGGGCCTGGGTAAAAATCCAACCCGGGGACCCGGGCATGGGACGTGACATGACCCGACCTGGGTCCGGGGTCCCGAACTGACCCGGTGACCTGGGTCCGGGGACTCGGTATGACCCGGTTACCTGGGTCCGGGGTCCCCACGTGACCCGGTCACCTGGGGCCGGGGTCCCCACATGACCCGCTGACCTGGGGCCGGTGACCCCACGTGACCCGGTCACCTGGGGCCGGTGTCCCCACGTGACCCGGGGTCCTGGTGCCGGGGTGGTCATCGGAACCTGGGAACCAGGCCGGGTGCGCGAGATGACCGGGTGACCTGGGGCCGGGTTATCGACCTGTCCAGGGGACCCGGGCCGGGGACCCGACAGGACCCGGTGATCTGCGGCTGGGGTAAAAACCCGTCCCGGGGACCCGGGCTGGGTCCCGACCTGCCTTGGTTACCTGGGGCCGGTGTCCCCACGTGACCCGCTGACCTGGGGCCGGTGTCCCCACGTGACCCGCTGACCTGGGGCCGGTGACCCCACGTGACCCGCTGACCTGGGGCCGGTGACCCCACGTGACCCGGTCACCTGGGGCCGGGGTCCCCACGGGACCCGGGGTCCTGGTGCCGGGGTGGTCATCGGAACCTGGGAACCAGGCTGGGTACCACACATGACCCTCTGACCTGGGGCCGGTGTCCCCACGTGACCCGGTCACCTGGGGCCGGTGTCCCCACGTGACCCGCTGACCTGGGGCCGGGGTCCCCACGTGACCCGCTGACCTGGGGCCGGTGTCCCCACGTGACCCGGTCACCTGGGGCCGGTGTCCCCACGTGACCCGCTGACCTGGTGCCGGGGTGGTCACCGGAACCTGGGAACCAGGCCGGGTGCGCGACATGACCCGGTGACCTGGGGCCGGGTTAACGACCTGTCCAGGGGACCCGGGCCGGGGACCCGACAGGACCCGGTGGTCCTTCGCTGGTGTCCCGATGCAACCCGGGGACCCGGGCCCGGGCCCCCACGTGATCCAGTGATCCGGTGCTTTTGTCCCGATGCAACCCGGGGACCCGGGCCGGGGACCCGGTATGACTCCGTCTCCCGGGGCCGGGGTGGTCACCTGACACTGGTACCCGGGACAGCGACCCGACATGACCCCGTGACCCGGGGCCGGGGTGCCGACCTGTCCAGGGGACCCGACCCGGGTACCCGACAGGACCCGGTGATCTGCGGCTGGGGTAAAAACCCGTCCCGGGGACCCGGGCTGGGTCCCGACATGAACCGCTGACCTGGGGCCGGTGACCCCACGTGACCCGCTGACCTGGGGCCGGTGACACCACGTGACCCGGTCACCTGGGGCCGGTGACCCCACGTGACCCGCTGACCTGGGGCCAGTGACCCCACGTGACCCGCTGACCTGGGGCCGGTGACCCCACGTGACCCGGTCACCTGGGGCCGGGGTCCCCACGGGACCCGGGGTCCTGGTGCCGGGGTGGTCATCGGAACCTGGGAACCAGGCTGGGTACCACACATGACCAGGTGACCTGGGTCCGGGGTCCCCACGTGACCCGCTGACCTGGGGACGGTGACCCCACGTGACCCGGTGACCTGGGGCCGGTGTCCCCACGTGACCCGGAGTCCTGGTGCCGGGGTGGTCATCGGAACCTGGGAACCAGGCCGGGTGCGCGAGATGACCGGGTGACCTGGGACCGGGTTATCGACCTGTCCAGGGGACCCGGGCCGGGGACCCGACAGGACCCGGTGATCTGCGGCTGGGGCAAAAACCCGTCCCGGGGACCCGGGCTGGGTCCCGACCTGCCTTGGTTACCTGGGGCCGGTGTCCCCACGTGACCCGCTGACCTGGGGCCGGTGTCCCCACGTGACCCGCTGACCTGGGGCCGGTGACCCCACGTGACCCGCTGACCTGGGGCCGGTGACCCCACGTGACCCGGTCACCTGGGGCCGGGGTCCCCACGGGACCCGGGGTCCTGGTGCCGGGGAGGTCATCGGAACCTGGGAACCAGGCTGGGTACCACACATGACCAGGTGACCTGGGTCCGGGGTCCCCACGTGACCCTCTGACCTGGGGCCGGTGTCCCCACGTGACCCGGTCACCTGGGGCCGGTGTCCCCACGTGACCCGCTGACCTGGGGCCGGGGTCCCCACGTGACCCGCTGACCTGGGGCCGGTGACCCCACGTGACCCGGTCACCTGGGGCCGGTGTCCCCACGTGACCCGCTGACCTGGGGCCTGTGACCCCACGTGACCCGGTCACCTGGGGCCGGTGACCCCACGTGACCCGGTCACCTGGGGCCGGTGACACCACGTGACCTGGTCACCTGCGGCCGGTGACCCCACGTGACCCGGTCACCTGGGGCCGGTGTCCCCACGTGACCCGCTGACCTGGGGCCTGTGACCCCACGTGACCCGGTCACCTGGGGCCGGTGACCCCACGTGACCCGCTGACCTGGGGCCGGTGACCCCACGTGACCCGGTCACCTGGGGCCGGTGTCCCCACGTGACCCGCTGACCTGGTGCCGGGGTCCCCACGTGACCCGCTGACCTGGGGCCGGTGTCCCCACGTGACCCGGTCACCTGGGGCCGGTGTCCCCACGTGACCCGCTGACCTGGGGCCAGTGACCCCACGTGACCCGCTGACCTGGGGCCGGTGACCCCACGTGACCCGGTCACCTGGGGCCGGGGTCCCCACGGGACCCGGGGTCCTGGTGCCGGGGTGGTCATCGGAACCTGGGAACCAGGCTGGGTACCACACATGACCAGGTGACCTGGGGCCGGTGTCCCCACGTGACCCGCTGACCTGGGGCCGGTGACCCCACGTGACCCGGTCACCTGGGGCCGGTGACCCCACGTGACCCGCTGACCTGGGGCCGGTGACCCCACGTGACCCGGTCACCTGGGGCCGGTGTCCCCACGTGACCCGCTGACCTGGGGCCGGTGACCCCACGTGACCTAGTCACCTGGGGCCGGTGTCCCCACGTGACCCGGTCACCTGGGGCCGGTGACCCCACGTGACCCGCTGACCTGGTGCCGGTGACCCCGCGTGACCCGGTCACCTGGGGCCGGTGACCCCACGTGACCCGGTCACCTGGGGCCGGTGTCCCCACGTGACCCGGGGTCCTGGTGCCGGGGTGGTCACCGGAACCTGGGAACCAGGCCGGGTGCGCGACATGACCCGGTGACCTGGGGCCGGGTTAACGACCTGTCCAGGGGACCCGGGCCGGGGATCCGACAGGACCCGGTGGTCCTTCGCTGGTGTCCCGATGCAACCCGGGGACCCGGGCCCGGGCCCCCACGTTATCCAGTGATCCGGTGCTTTTGTCCCGATGCAACACGGGGACCCGGGCCGGGGACCCGGTATGACTCCGTCTCCCGGGGCCGGGGTGGTCACCTGACACTGGCACCCGGGACAGCGACCCGACATGACCCCGTGACCCGGGGCCGGGGTGCCGACCTGTCCAGGGGACCCGGGCCGGGGACCCGACAGGACCCGGTGATCTGCGGCTGGGGTAAAAACCCGTCCCGGGGACCCGGGCTGGGTCCCGACATGACCCGCTGACCTGGGGCCGGTGACCCCACGTGACCCGCTGACCTGGGGCCGGTGACCCCACGTGACCCGGTCACCTGGGGCCGGTGTCCCCACGTGACCCGCTGACCTGGGGCCAGTGACCCCACGTGACCCGCTGACCTGGGGCCGGTGACCCCACGTGACCCGGTCACCTGGGGCCGGGGTCCCTACGGGACCCGGGGTCCTGGTGCAGGGGTGGTCATCGGAACCAGGGAACCAGGCTGGGTACCACACATGACCAGGTGACCTGGGTCCGGGGTCCCCACGTGACCCGCTGACCTGGGGACGGTGACCCCACGTGACCCGGTGACCTGGGGCCGGTGTCCCCACGTGACCCGGAGTCCTGCGGCCGGGGTGGTCATCGGAACCTGGGAACCAGGCCGGGTGCGCGAGATGACCGGGTGACCTGGGACCGGGTTATCGACCTGTCCAGGGGACCCGGGCCGGGGACCCGACAGGACCCGGTGATCTGCGGCTGGGGTAAAAACCCGTCCCGGGGACCCGGGCTGGGTCCCGACCTGCCTTGGTTACCTGGGGCCGGTGTCCCCACGTGACCAGCTGACCTGGGGCCGGTGTCCCCACGTGACCCGGTTACCTAGGGGCCGGTGTCCCCACGTGACCCTCTGACCTGGGGCCGGTGTTCCCACGTGACCCGCTGACCTGGGGCCGGTGTCCCCACGTGACCCGGTCACCTGGGGCCGGTGACCCCACGTGACCCGCTGACCTGGGGCCGGTGACGCCACGTGACCCGGTCACCTGGGGCCGGGGTCCCGACGGGACCCGGGGTCCTGGTGCCGGGGAGGTCATCGGAACCTGGGAACCAGTCTGGGTACCACACATGACCAGGTGACCTGGGTCCGGGGTCCCCACGTGACCCTCTGACCTGGGGCCGGTGTCCCCACATGACCCGGTCACCTGGGGCCGGTGTCCCCACGTGACCCGCTGACCTGGGGCCTGTGACCCCACGTGACCCGGTCACCTGGGGCCGGTGTCCCCACGTGACCCGCTGACCTGGGGCCGGTGTCCCCACGTGACCCGCTGACATGGGGCCGGTGTCCCCACGTGACCCTCTGACCTGGGGCCGGTGTCCCCACGTGACCCGCTGACCTGGGGCCGGTGACCCCACGTGACCCGCTGACCTGGGGCCGGTGACACCACGTGACCCGGTCACCTGGGGCCGGGGTCCCCACGGGACCCGGGGTCCTGGTGCCGGGGTGGTCATCGGAACCTGGGAACCAGGCCGGGTGCGCGAGATGACCGGGTGACTTGGGGCCGGGTTATCGACCTGTCCAGGGGACCCGGGCCGGGGACCCGACAGGACCCGGTGATCTGCAGCTGGGGTAAAAACCCGTCCCGGTGACCCGGGCTGGGTCCCGACCTGCCTTGGTTACCTGGGGCCGGTGTCCCCACGTGACCCGCTGACCTGGGGCCGGTGTCCCCGCGTGACCCGGTTACCTGGGGCCGGTGTCCCCACGTGACCCTCTGACCTGGGGCCGGTGTCCCCACGTGACCCGCTGACCTGGGGCCGGTGACCCCCCGTGACCCGCTGACCTGGGGCCGGTGACCCCACGTGACCCGGTCACCTGGGGCCGGGGTCCCCACGGGACCCGGGGTCCTGGTGCCGGGGTGGTCATCGGAACCTGGGAACCAGGCTGGGTACCACACATGACCAGGTGACCTGGGTCCGGGGTCCCCACGTGACCCTCTGACCTGGGGCCGGTGTCCCCACGTGACCCGGAGTCCTGCGGCCGGGGTGGTCATCGGAACCTGGGAACCAGGCCGGGTGCGCGAGATGGCCGGGTGACCTGGGGCCGGGTTATCGACCTGTCCAGGGGACCCGGGCCGGGGACCCGACAGGACCCGGTGATCTGCGGCTGGGGTAAAAACCCGTCCCGGGGCCCCGGGCTGGGTCCCGACCTGCCTTGGTTACCTGGGGCCGGTGTCCCCACGTGACCCGCTGACCTGGGGCCGATGACCCCACGTGACCTGGTCACCTGGGGCCGGTGTCCCCACGTGACCCGGGGTCCTGGTGCCGGGGTGGTCACCGGAACCTGGGAACCAGGCCGGGTGCGCGACATGACCCGGTGACCTGGGGCCGGGTTAACGACCTGTCCAGGGGACCCGGGCCGGGGACCCGACAGGACCCGGTGGTCCTTCGCTGGTGTCCCGATGCAACCCGGGGACCCGGGCCCGGGCCCCCACGTGATCCAGTGATCCGGTGCTTTTGTCCCGATGCAACCCGGGGACCCGGGCCGGGGACCCGGTATGACTCCGTCTCCCGGGGCCGGGGTGGTCACCTGACACTGGTACCCGGGACAGCGACCCGACATGACCCCGTGACCCGGGGCCGGGGTGCCGACCTGTCCAGGGGACCCGGGCCGGGGACCCGACAGGACCCGGTGATCTGCGGCTGGGGTAAAAACCCGTCCCGGGGACCCGGGCTGGGTCCCGACATGACCCGCTGACATGGGGCCGGTGACCCCACGTGACCCGCTGACCTGGGGCCAGTGACCCCACGTGACCCGGTCACCTGGGGCCGGTGACCCCACGTGACCTGGTCACCTGGGGCCGGTGACCCCACGTGACCCGGTCACCTGGGGCCGGTGTCCCCACGTAACCAGCTGACCTGGTGCCGGTGACCCCACGTGACCCGGTCACCTGGGGCCGGTGACCCCACGTGACCCGCTGACCTGGGGCCGGTGACCCCACGTGACCCAGTCAACTGGGGCCGGTGTCCCCACGTGACCTGCTGACCTGGTGCCGGGGTCACCACGTGACCCGCTGACCTGGGGCCGGTGTCCCCACGTGACCCGGTCACCTGGGGCCGTTGTCCCCACGTGACCCGCTGACCTGGGGCCAGTGACCCCACGTGACCCGCTGACCTGGGGCCGGTGTCCCCACGTGACCCGGTCACCTGGGGCCGGGGTCCCCACGGGACCCGGGGTCCTGGTGCCGGGGTGGTCATCGGAACCTGGGAACCAGGCCGGGTGCGCGAGATGACCGGGTGACCTGGGACCGGGTTATCGACCTGTCCAGGGGACGCGGGCCGGGGACCCGACAGGACCCGGTGATCTGCGGCTGGGGTAAAAACCCGTCCCGGGGACCCGGGCTGGGTCCCGACATGACCCGGTGACCTGGGGCTGTGGTGTCGACCGGACTCGGGGACCTGGTCCGGTGTCCCGTCATGACCCGGGGACCTGGGGTCGGGGTGGTCACCAGACCCTTGTACCCAGGCCGTTGACCCGACATGACCCTGTGACCCGGGGCCTGGGTAAAAATCCAACCCGGGGACCCGGGCATGGGACGTGACATGACCCGACCTGGGTCCGGGGTCCCGAACTGACCCGGTGACCTGGGTCCGGGGACTCGGTATGACCCGGTTACCTGGGTCCGGGGTCCCCACGTGACCCGGTCACCTGGGGCCGGGGTCCCCACGTGACCCGCTGACCTGGGGCCGGTGACCCCACGTGACCCGGTCACCTGGGGCCGGTGTCCCCACGTGACCCGGGGTCCTGGTGCCGGGGTGGTCATCGGAACCTGGGAACCAGGCCGGGTGCGCGAGATGACCGGGTGACCTGGGGCCGGGTTATCGACCTGTCCAGGGGACCCGGGCCGGGGACCCGACAGGACCCGGTGATCTGCGGCTGGGGTAAAAACCCGTCCCGGGGACCCGGGCTGGGTCCCGACCTGCCTTGGTTACCTGGGGCCGGTGTCCCCACGTGACCCGCTGACCTGGGGCCGGTGTCCCCACGTGACCCGCTGACCTGGGGCCGGTGACCCCACGTGACCCGGTCACCTGGGGCCGGGGTCCCCACGGGACCCGGGGTCCTGGTGCCGGGGTGGTCATCGGAACCTGGGAACCAGGCTGGGTACCACACATGACCAGGTGACCTGGGTCCGGGGTCCCCACGTGACCCTCTGACCTGGGGCCGGTGTCCCCACGTGACCCGGTCACCTGGGGCCGGTGTCCCCACGTTAACCGCTGACCTGGGGCCGGGGTCCCCACGTGACCCGCTGACCTGGGGCCGGTGTCCCCACGTGACCCGGTCACCTGGGGCCGGTGTCCCCACGTGACCCGCTGACCTGGTGCCGGGGTGGTCACCGGAACCTGGGAACCAGGCCGGGTGCGCGACATGACCCGGTGACCTGGGGCCGGGTTAACGACCTGTCCAGGGGACCCGGGCCGGGGACCCGACAGGACCCGGTGGTCCTTCGCTGGTGTCCCGATGCAACCCGGGGACCCGGGCCCGGGCCCCCACGTGATCCAGTGATCCGGTGCTTTTGTCCCGATGCAACCCGGGGACCCGGGCCGGGGACCCGGTATGACTCCGTCTCCCGGGGCCGGGGTGGTCACCTGACACTGGTACCCGGGACAGCGACCCGACATGACCCCGTGACCCGGGGCCGGGGTGCCGACCTGTCCAGGGGACCCGACCCGGGTACCCGACAGGACCCGGTGATCTGCGGCTGGGGTAAAAACCCGTCCCGGGGACCCGGGCTGGGTCCCGACATGAACCGCTGACCTGGGGCCGGTGACCCCACGTGACCCGCTGACCTGGGGCCGGTGACCCCACGTGACCCGGTCACCTGGGGCCGGTGACCCCACGTGACCCGCTGACCTGGGGCCAGTGACCCCACGTGACCCGCTGACCTGGGGCCGGTGACCCCACGTGACCCGGTCACCTGGGGCCGGGGTCCCCACGGGACCCGGGGTCCTGGTGCCGGGGTGGTCATCGGAACCTGGGAACCAGGCTGGGTACCACACATGACCAGGTGACCTGGGTCCGGGGTCCCCACGTGACCCGCTGACCTGGGGACGGTGACCCCACGTGACCCGGTGACCTGGGGCCGGTGTCCCCACGTGACCCGGAGTCCTGGTGCCGGGGTGGTCATCGGAACCTGGGAACCAGGCCGGGTGCGCGAGATGACCGGGTGACCTGGGACCGGGTTATCGACCTGTCCAGGGGACCCGGGCCGGGGACCCGACAGGACCCGGTGATCTGCGGCTGGGGCAAAAACCCGTCCCGGGGACCCGGGCTGGGTCCCGACCTGCCTTGGTTACCTGGGGCCGGTGTCCCCACGTGACCCGCTGACCTGGGGCCGGTGTCCCCACGTGACCCGCTGACCTGGGGCCGGTGACCCCACGTGACCCGCTGACCTGGGGCCGGTGACCCCACGGGACCCGGGGTCCTGGTGCCGGGGTGGTCATCGGAACCTGGGAACCAGGCTGGGTACCACACATGACCAGGTGACCTGGGTCCGGGGTCCCCACGTGACCCTCTGACCTGGGGCCGGTGTCCCCACGTGACCCGGTCACCTGGGGCCGGTGTCCCCACGTGACCCGCTGACCTGGGGCCGGGGTCCCCACGTGACCCGCTGACCTGGGGCCGGTGTCCCCACGTGACCCGGTCACCTGGGGCCGGTGTCCCCACGTGACCCGCTGACCTGGTGCCGGGGTGGTCACCGGAACCTGGGAACCAGGCCGGGTGCGCGACATGACCCGGTGACCTGGGGCCGGGTTAACGACCTGTCCAGGGGACCCGGGCCGGGGACCCGACAGGACCCGGTGGTCCTTCGCTGGTGTCCCGATGCAACCCGGGGACCCGGGCCCGGGCCCCCACGTGATCCAGTGATCCGGTGCTTTTGTCCCGATGCAACCCGGGGACCCGGGCCGGGGACCCGGTATGACTCCGTCTCCCGGGGCCGGGGTGGTCACCTGACACTGGTACCCGGGACAGCGACCCGACATGACCCCGTGACCCGGGGCCGGGGTGCCGACCTGTCCAGGGGACCCGACCCGGGTACCCGACAGGACCCGGTGATCTGCGGCTGGGGTAAAAACCCGTCCCGGGGACCCGGGCTGGGTCCCGACATGAACCGCTGACCTGGGGCCGGTGACCCCACGTGACCCGCTGACCTGGGGCCGGTGACACCACGTGACCCGGTCACCTGGGGCCGGTGACCCCACGTGACCCGCTGACCTGGGGCCAGTGACCCCACGTGACCCGCTGACCTGGGGCCGGTGACCCCACGTGACCCGGTCACCTGGGGCCGGGGTCCCCACGGGACCCGGGGTCCTGGTGCCGGGGTGGTCATCGGAACCTGGGAACCAGGCTGGGTACCACACATGACCAGGTGACCTGGGTCCGGGGTCCCCACGTGACCCGCTGACCTGGGGAAGGTGACCCCACGTGACCCGGTGACCTGGGGCCGGTGTCCCCACGTGACCCGGAGTCCTGGTGCCGGGGTGGTCATCGGAACCTGGGAACCAGGCCGGGTGCGCGAGATGACCGGGTGACCTGGGACCGGGTTATCGACCTGTCCAGGGGACCCGGGCCGGGGACCCGACAGGACCCGGTGATCTGCGGCTGGGGCAAAAACCCGTCCCGGGGACCCGGGCTGGGTCCCGACCTGCCTTGGTTACCTGGGGCCGGTGTCCCCACGTGACCCGCTGACCTGGGGCCGGTGTCCCCACGTGACCCGCTGACCTGGGGCCGGTGACCCCACGTGACCCGCTGACCTGGGGCCGGTGACCCCACGTGACCCGGTCACCTGGGGCCGGGGTCCCCACGGGACCCGGGGTCCTGGTGCCGGGGAGGTCATCGGAACCTGGGAACCAGGCTGGGTACCACACATGACCAGGTGACCTGGGTCCGGGGTCCCCACGTGACCCTCTGACCTGGGGCCGGTGTCCCCACGTGACCCGGTCACCTGGGGCCGGTGTCCCCACGTGACCCGCTGACCTGGGGCCGGGGTCCCCACGTGACCCGCTGACCTGGGGCCGGTGACCCCACGTGACCCGGTCACCTGGGGCCGGTGTCCCCACGTGACCCGCTGACCTGGGGCCTGTGACCCCACGTGACCCGGTCACCTGGGGCCGGTGACCCCACGTGACCCGGTCACCTGGGGCCGGTGACCCCACGTGACCTGGTCACCTGCGGCCGGTGACCCCACGTGACCCGGTCACCTGGGGCCGGTGTCCCCACGTGACCCGCTGACCTGGGGCCTGTGACCCCACGTGACCCGGTCACCTGGGGCCGGTGACCCCACGTGACCCGCTGACCTGGGGCCGGTGACCCCACGTGACCCGGTCACCTGGGGCCGGTGTCCCCACGTGACCCGCTGACCTGGTGCCGGGGTCCCCACGTGACCTGCTGACCTGGGGCCGGTGTCCCCACGTGACCCGGTCACCTGGGGCCGGTGTCCCCACGTGACCCGCTGACCTGGGGCCAGTGACCCCACGTGACCCGCTGACCTAGGGCCGGTGACCCCACGTGACCCGGTCACCTGGGGCCGGGGTCCCCACGGGACCCGGGGTCCTGGTGCCGGGGTGGTCATCGGAACCTGGGAACCAGGCTGGGTACCACACATGACCAGGTGACCTGGGGCCGGTGTCCCCACGTGACCCGCTGACCTGGGGCCGGTGACCCCACGTGACCCGGTCACCTGGGGCCGGTGACCCCACGTGACCCGCTGACCTGGGGCCGGTGACCCCACGTGACCCGGTCACCTGGGGCCGGTGTCCCCACGTGACCCGCTGACCTGGGGCCGGTGACCCCACGTGACCTAGTCACCTGGGGCCGGTGTCCCCACGTGACCCGGTCACCTGGGGCCGGTGACCCCACGTGACCCGCTGACCTGGTGCCGGTGACCCCGCGTGACCCGGTCACCTGGGGCCGGTGACCCCACGTGACCCGGTCACCTGGGGCCGGTGTCCCCACGTGACCCGGGGTCCTGGTGCCGGGGTGGTCACCGGAACCTGGGAACCAGGCCGGGTGCGCGACATGACCCGGTGACCTGGGGCCGGGTTAACGACCTGTCCAGGGGACCCGGGCCGGGGATCCGACAGGACCCGGTGGTCCTTCGCTGGTGTCCCGATGCAACCCGGGGACCCGGGCCCGGGCCCCCACGTTATCCAGTGATCCGGTGCTTTTGTCCCGATGCAACACGGGGACCCGGGCCGGGGACCCGGTATGACTCCGTCTCCCGGGGCCGGGGTGGTCACCTGACACTGGCACCCGGGACAGCGACCCGACATGACCCCGTGACCCGGGGCCGGGGTGCCGACCTGTCCAGGGGACCCGGGCCGGGGACCCGACAGGACCCGGTGATCTGCGGCTGGGGTAAAAACCCGTCCCGGGGACCCGGGCTGGGTCCCGACATGACCCGCTGACCTGGGGCCGGTGACCCCACGTGACCCGCTGACCTGGGGCCGGTGACCCCACGTGACCCGGTCACCTGGGGCCGGTGTCCCCACGTGACCCGCTGACCTGGGGCCAGTGACCCCACGTGACCCGCTGACCTGGGGCCGGTGACCCCACGTGACCCGGTCACCTGGGGCCGGGGTCCCTACGGGACCCGGGGTCCTGGTGCAGGGGTGGTCATCGGAACCTGGGAACCAGGCTGGGTACCACACATGACCAGGTGACCTGGGTCCGGGGTCCCCACGTGACCCGCTGACCTGGGGACGGTGACCCCACGTGACCCGGTGACCTGGGGCCGGTGTCCCCACGTGACCCGGAGTCCTGGTGCCGGGGTGGTCATCGGAACCTGGGAACCAGGCCGGGTGCGCGAGATGACCGGGTGACCTGGGACCGGGTTATCGACCTGTCCAGGGGACCCGGGCCGGGGACCCGACAGGACCCGGTGATCTGCGGCTGGGGTAAAAACCCGTCCCGGGGACCCGGGCTGGGTCCCGACCTGCCTTGGTTACCTGGGGCCGGTGTCCCCACGTGACCAGCTGACCTGGGGCCGGTGTCCCCACGTGACCCGGTTACCTAGGGGCCGGTGTCCCCACGTGACCCTCTGACCTGGGGCCGGTGTTCCCACGTGACCCGCTGACCTGGGGCCGGTGTCCCCACGTGACCCGGTCACCTGGGGCCGGTGACCCCACGTGACCCGCTGACCTGGGGCCGGTGACGCCACGTGACCCGGTCACCTGGGGCCGGGGTCCCGACGGGACCCGGGGTCCTGGTGCCGGGGAGGTCATCGGAACCTGGGAACCAGTCTGGGTACCACACATGACCAGGTGACCTGGGTCCGGGGTCCCCACGTGACCCTCTGACCTGGGGCCGGTGTCCCCACATGACCCGGTCACCTGGGGCCGGTGTCCCCACGTGACCCGCTGACCTGGGGCCTGTGACCCCACGTGACCCGGTCACCTGGGGCCGGTGTCCCCACGTGACCCGCTGACATGGGGCCGGTGTCCCCACGTGACCCTCTGACCTGGGGCCGGTGTCCCCACGTGACCCGCTGACCTGGGGCCGGTGACCCCACGTGACCCGCTGACCTGGGGCCGGTGACACCACGTGACCCGGTCACCTGGGGCCGGGGTCCCCACGGGACCCGGGGTCCTGGTGCCGGGGTGGTCATCGGAACCTGGGAACCAGGCCGGGTGCGCGAGATGACCGGGTGACTTGGGGCCGGGTTATCGACCTGTCCAGGGGACCCGGGCCGGGGACCCGACAGGACCCGGTGATCTGCAGCTGGGGTAAAAACCCGTCCCGGTGACCCGGGCTGGGTCCCGACCTGCCTTGGTTACCTGGGGCCGGTGTCCCCACGTGACCCGCTGACTTGGGGCCGGTGTCCCCACGTGACCCGGTTACCTGGGGCCGGTGTCCCCACGTGACCCTCTGACCTGGGGCCGGTGTCCCCACGTGACCCGCTGACCTGGGGCCGGTGACCCCCCGTGACCCGCTGACCTGGGGCCGGTGACCCCACGTGACCCGGTCACCTGGGGCCGGGGTCCCCACGGGACCCGGGGTCCTGGTGCCGGGGTGGTCATCGGAACCTGGGAACCAGGCTGGGTACCACACATGACCAGGTGACCTGGGTCCGGGGTCCCCACGTGACCCTCTGACCTGGGGCCGGTGTCCCCACGTGACCCGGAGTCCTGCGGCCGGGGTGGTCATCGGAACCTGGGAACCAGGCCGGGTGCGCGAGATGGCCGGGTGACCTGGGGCCGGGTTATCGACCTGTCCAGGGGACCCGGGCCGGGGACCCGACAGGACCCGGTGATCTGCGGCTGGGGTAAAAATCCGTCCCGGGGCCCCGGGCTGGGTCCCGACCTGCCTTGGTTACCTGGGGCCGGTGTCCCCACGTGACCCGCTGACCTGGGGCCGATGACCCCACGTGACCTGGTCACCTGGGGCCGCTGTCCCCACGTGACCCGGGGTCCTGGTGCCGGGGTGGTCACCGGAACCTGGGAACCAGGCCGGGTGCGCGACATGACCCGGTGACCTGGGGCCGGGTTAACGACCTGTCCAGGGGACCCGGGCCGGGGACCCGACAGGACCCGGTGGTCCTTCGCTGGTGTCCCGATGCAACCCGGGGACCCGGGCCCGGGCCCCCACGTGATCCAGTGATCCGGTGCTTTTGTCCCGATGCAACCCGGGGACCCGGGCCGGGGACCCGGTATGACTCCGTCTCCCGGGGCCGGGGTGGTCACCTGACACTGGTACCCGGGACAGCGACCCGACATGACCCCGTGACCCGGGGCCGGGGTGCCGACCTGTCCAGGGGACCCGGGCCGGGGACCCGACAGGACCCGGTGATCTGCGGCTGGGGTAAAAACCCGTCCCGGGGACCCGGGCTGGGTCCCGACATGACCCGCTGACCTGGGGCCGGTGACCCCACGTGACCCGCTGACCTGGGGCCAGTGACCCCACGTGACCCGGTCACCTGGGGCCGGTGACCCCACGTGACCTGGTCACCTGGGGCCGGTGACCCCACGTGACCCGGTCACCTGGGGCCGGTGTCCCCACATAACCAGCTGACCTGGTGCCGGTGACCCCACGTGACCCGGTCACCTGGGGCCGGTGACCCCACGTGACCCGCTGACCTGGGGCCGGTGACCCCACGTGACCCAGTCAACTGGGGCCGGTGTCCCCACGTGACCTGCTGACCTGGTGCCGGGGTCACCACGTGACCCGCTGACCTGGGGCCGGTGTCCCCACGTGACCCGGTCACCTGGGGCCGTTGTCCCCACGTGACCCGCTGACCTGGGGCCAGTGACCCCACGTGACCCGCTGACCTGGGGCCGGTGTCCCCACGTGACCCGGTCACCTGGGGCCGGGGTCCCCACGGGACCCGGGGTCCTGGTGCCGGGGTGGTCATCGGAACCTGGGAACCAGGCCGGGTGCGCGAGATGACCGGGTGACCTGGGACCGGGTTATCGACCTGTCCAGGGGACGCGGGCCGGGGACCCGACAGGACCCGGTGATCTGCGGCTGGGGTAAAAACCCGTCCCGGGGACCAGGGCTGGGTCCCGACCTGCCTTGGTTACCTGGGGCCGGTGCCCCCACGTGACACGCTGACCTGGGGCCGGTGTCCCCACGTGACCCGGTCACCTGGGGCCGGGGTCCCCACGTGACCCGCTGACCTGGGGCCGGTGTCCCCACGTGACCCGGTCACCTGGGGCCGGGGTCCCCACGTGACCCGGTCACCTGGGGCCGGTGACCCCACGTGACCCGCTGACCTGGGGCCGGTGACACCACGTGACCCGGTCACCTGGGGCCGGTGTCCCCACGTGACCCGCTGACCTGGTGCCGGGGTCCCCACGTGACCCGCTGACCTGGGGCCGGTGTCCCCACGTGACCCGGTCACCTGGGGCCGGTGTCCCCACGTGACCCGCTGACCTGGGGCCAGTGACCCCACGTGACCCGCTGACCTGGGGCCGGTGACCCCACGTGACCCGGTCACCTGGGGCCGGGGTCCCCACGGGACCCGGGGTCCTGGTGCCGGGGTGGTCATCGGAACCTGGGAACAAGGCTGGGTACCACACATGACCAGGTGACCTGGGTCCGGGGTCCCCACGTGACCCGCTGACCTGGGGACGGTGACCCCACGTGACCCGGTGACCTGGGGCCGGTGTCCCCACGTGACCCGGAGTCCTGGTGCCGGGGTGGTCATCGGAACCTGGGAACCAGGCCGGGTGCGCGAGATGACCGGGTGACCTGGGGCCGGGTTATCGACCTGTCCAGGGGACCCGGGCCGGGGACCCGACAGGACCCGGTGATCTGCGGCTGGGGTAAAAACCCATCCCGGGGACCCGGGCTGGGTCCCGACCTGCCTTGGTTACCTGGGGCCGGTGTCCCCACGTGACCCGCTGACCTGGGGCCGGTGTCCCCACGTGACCCGGTTACCTGGGGCCGGTGTCCCCACGTGACCCGGTCACCTGGGGCCGGTGTCCCCACGTGACCCGCTGACCTGGGGCCAGTGACCCCACGTGACCCGCTGACCTGGGGCCGGTGACCCCACGTGACCCGGTCACCTGGGGCCGGGGTCCCCACGGGACCCGGGGTCCTGGTGCCGGGGTGGTCATCGGAACCTGGGAACCAGGCTGGGTACCACACATGACCAGGTGACCTGGGTCCGGGGTCCCCACGTGACCCTCTGACCTGGGGCCGGTGTCCCCACGTGACCCGGAGTCCTGGGGCCGGGGTGGTCATCGGAACCTGGGAACCAGGCCGGGTGCGCGAGATGACCGGGTGACCTGGGGCCGGGTTATCGACCTGTCCAGGGGACCCGGGCCGGGGACCCGACAGGACCCGGTGATCTGCGGCTGGGGTAAAAACCCGTCCCGGGGACCCGGGCTGGGTCCCGACCTGCCTTGGTTACCTGGGGCCGGTGTCCCCACGTGACCCTCTGACCTGGGGCCGGGGTCCCCACGTGACCCGCTGACCTGGGGCCGGTGACCCCACGTTACCCGCTGACCTGGGGCCGGTGACCCCACTTGACCCGGTCACCTGGGGCCGGGGTCCCCACGGGACCCGGGGTCCTGGTGCCGGGGTGGTCATCGGAACCTGGGAACCAGGCTGGGTACCACACATGACCAGGTGACCTGGGTCCGGGGTCCCCACGTGACCCTCTGACCTGGGGCCGGTGACCCCACGTGACCTGGTCACCTGGGGCCGGTGTCCCCACGTGACCCGGTCACCTGGGGCCGGTGTCCCTACGTGACCCGCTGACCTGGTGCCGGGGTGGTCACCGGAACCTGGGAACCAGGCCGGGTGCGCGACATGACCCGGTGACCTGGGGCCGGGTTAACGACCTGTCCAGGGGACCCGGGCCGGGGACCCGACAGGACCCTGTGGTCCTTCGCTGGTGTCCCGATGCAACCCGGGGACCCGGGCCCGGGCCCCCACGTGATCCAGTGATCCGGTGCTTTTGTCCCGATGCAACCCGGGGACCCAGGCCGGGGACCCGGTATGACTCCGTCTCCCGGGGCCGGGGTGGTCACCTGACACTGGTACCCGGGACAGCGACCCGACATGACCCCGTGACCCGGGGCCGGGGTGCCGACCTGTCCAGGGGACCCGACCCGGGTACCCGACAGGACCCGGTGATCTGCGGCTGGGGTAAAAACCCGTCCCGGGGACCCGGGCTGGGTCCCGACATGACCCGCTGACCTGGGGCCGGTGACTCCACGTGACCCGCTGACCTGGGGCCGGTGACCCCACGTGACCCGGTCACCTGGGGCCGGTGACCCCACGTGACCTGGTCACCTGGGGCCGGTGACCCCACGTGACCCGGTCACCTGGAGCCGGTGTCCCCACGTGACCCGCTGACCTGGGGCTGGTGACCCCACGTGACCCGGTCACCTGGGGCCGGTGACCCCACGTGACCCGCTGACCTGGGGCCGGTGACCCCACGTGACCCGGTCACCTGGGGCCGGTGTCCCCACGTGACCCGCTGACCTGGTGCCGGGGTCCCCACGTGACCCGCTGACCTGGGGCCGGTGTCCCCACGTGACCCGGTCACCTGGGGCCGGTGTCCCCACGTGACCCGCTGACCTGGGGACGGTGACCCCACGTGACCCGCTGACCTGGGGCCGGTGACCCCACGTGACCCGGTCACCTGGGGCCGGGGTCCCCACGGGACCCGGGGTCCTGGTGCCGGGGAGGTCATCGGAACCTGGGAACCAGGCTGGGTACCACACATGACCAGGTGACCTGGGTCCGGGGTCCCCACGTGACCCTCTGACCTGGGGCCGGTGTCCCCACGTGACCCGCTGACCTGGGGCCGGGGTCCCCACGTGACCCGCTGACCTGGGGCCGGTGACCCCACGTGACCCGGTCACCTGGGGCCGGTGTCCCCACGTGACCCGGTCACCTGGGGCCGGTGACCCCACGTGACCCGCTGACCTGGGGCCGGTGACCCCACGTGACCCGGTCACCTGGGACCGGGGTACCCACGTGACCCGGTCACCTGGGGCCGGTGTCCCCACGTGACCCGGTCACCTGAGGCCGGTGACCCCACGTGACCCGGTCACCTGGGGCCGGTGTCCCCACGTGACCCGGTCACCTGGGTCCGGTGACCCCACGTGACCCGGTGACCTGGGGCCGGTGTCCCCACGTGACCCGCTGACCTGGGGCCTGTGACCCCACGTGACCCGCTGACCTGGGGCCGGTGACCCCACGTGACCCGGTCACCTGGGGCCGGTGTCCCCACGTGACCCGCTGACCTGGTGCCGGGGTCCCCACGTGACCCGCTGACCTGGGGCCGGTGTCCCCACGTGACCCGGTCACCTGGGGCCGGTGTCCCCACGTGACCCGCTGACCTGGGGCCAGTGACCCCACGTGACCCGCTGACCTGGGGCCGGTGACCCCACGTGACCCGGTCACCTGGGGCCGGGGTCCCCACGGGACCCGGGGTCCTGGTGCCGGGGTGGTCATCGGAACCTGGGAACCAGGCTGGGTACCACACATGACCAGGTGACCTGGGTCCGGGGTCCCCACGTGACCCGCTGACCTGGGGACGGTGACCCCACGTGACCCGGTGACCTGGGGCCGGTGTCCCCACGTGACCCGGAGTCCTGGTGCCGGGGTGGTCATCGGAACCTGGGAACCAGGCCGGGTGCGCGAGATGACCGGGTGACCTGGGGCCGGGTTATCGACCTGTCCAGGGGACCCGGGCCGGGGACCCGACAGGACCCGGTGATCTGCGGCTGGGGTAAAAACCCGTCCCGGGGACCCGGGCTGGGTCCCGACCTGCCTTGGTTACCTGGGGCCGGTGTCCCCACGTGACCCGCTGACCTGGGGCCGGTGTCCCCACGTGACCCGCTGACCTGGGGCCGGTGTCCCCACGTGACCCGGTCACCTGGGGCCGGTGACCCCACGTGACCCGCTGACCTGGGGCCGGTGACCCCACGTGACCCGGTCACCTGGGGCCGGGGTCCCCACGGGACCCGGGGTCCTGGTGCCGGGGAGGTCATCGGAACCTGGGAACCAGGCTGGGTACCACACATGACCAGGTGACCTGGGTCCGGGGTCCCCACGTGACCCTCTGACCTGGGGCCGGTGTCCCCACGTGACCCGGTCACCTGGGGCCGATGACCCCACGTGACCCGGTCACCTGGGGCCGGTGACCCCGCGTGACCCGGTCACCTGGGGCCGGTGACCCCACGTGACCCGGTCACCTGGGGCCGGTGTCCCCACGTGACCCGGTCACCTGGGGACGGTGACCCCACGTGACCCGGTCACCTGGGGCCGGTGTCCCCACGTGACCCGGTCACCTGGGGACGGTGACCCCACGTGACCCGGTGACCTGGGGCCGGTGTCCCCACGTGACCCGCTGACCTGGGGCCGGTGACCCCACGTGACCCGCTGACCTGGGTCCGGTGTCCCCATGTGACCCGCTGACCTGGGGCCGGTGACCCCACGTGACCCTCTGACCTGGGGCCGGTGTCCCCACGTGACCCGGAGTCCTGCGGCCGGGGTGGTCATCGGAACCTGGGAACCAGGCCGGGTGCGCGAGATGACCGGGTGACTTGGGGCCGGGTTATCGACCTGTCCAGGGGACCCGGGCCGGGGACCCGACAGGACCCGGTGATCTGCGGCTGGGGTAAAAACCCGTCCCGGGGACCCGGGCTGGGTCCCGACCTGCCTTGGTTACCTGGGGCCGGTGTCCCCACGTGACCCGGTCACCTGGGGCCGGTGTCCCCACGTGACCCGGTTACCTGGGGCCGGTGTCCCCACGTGACCCTCTGACCTGGGGCCGGTGTCCCCACGTGACCCGCTGACCTGGGGCCAGTGACCCCACGTGACCCGCTGACCTGGGGCCGGTGACCCCACGTGACCCGGTCACCTGGGGCCGGGGTCCCCACGGGACCCGGGGTCCTGGTGCCGGGGTGGTCTTCGGAACCTGGGAACCAGGCTGGGTACCACACATGACCAGGTGACCTGGGTCCGGGGTCCCCACATGACCCTCTGACCTGGGGCCGGTGTCCCCACGTGACCCGGAGTCCTGCGGCCGGGGTGGTCATCGGAACCTGGGAACCAGGCCGGGTGCGCGAGATGACCGGGTGACCTGGGGCCGGGTTATCGACCTGTCCAGGGGACCCGGGCCGGGGACCCGACAGGACCCGGTGATCTGCGGCTGGGGTAAAAAACCCGTCCCGGGGACCCGGGCTGGGTCCCGACCTGCCTTGGTTACCTGGGGCCGGTGTCCCCACGTGACCCGCTGACCTGGGGCCGGTGTCCCCACGTGACCCGCTGACCTGGGGCCGGTGTCCCCACGTGACCCGGTCACCTGGGGCCGGTGACCCCACGTGACCCGCTGACCTGGGGCCGGTGACCCCACGTGACCCGGTCACCTGGGGCCGGGGTCCCCACGGGACCCGGGGTCCTGGTGCCGGGGAGGTCATCGGAACATGGGAACCAGGCTGGGTACCACACATGACCAGGTGACCTGGGTCCGGGGTCCCCACGTGACCCTCTGACCTGGGGCCGGTGTCCCCACGTGACCCGGTCACCTGGGGCCGGTGTCCCCACGTGACCCGGTCACCTGGGGCCGGTGTCCCCACGTGACCCGCTGACCTGGGGCCGGTGACCCCACGTGACCCGGTCACCTGGGGCCGGTGTCCCCACGTGACCCGAAGTCCTGGGGCCGGGGTGGTCATCGGAACCTGGGAACCAGGCCGGGTGCGAGAGATGACCGGGTGACCTGGGGCCGGGTTATCGACCTGTCCAGGGGACCCGGGCCGGGGACCCGACAGGACCCGGTGATCTGCGGCTGGGGTAAAAACCCGTCCCGGGGACCCGGGCTGGGTCCCGACCTGCCTTGGTTACCTGGGGCCGGTGTCCCCACGTGACCCGCTGACCTGGGGCCGGTGTCCCCACGTGACCCGCTGACCTGGGGCCGGTGTCCCCACGTGACCCGGTCACCTGGGGCTGGTGACCCCACGTGACCCGGTCACCTGGGGCCGGTGACCCCACGTGACCCGGTCACCTGGGGCCGGGGTCCCCACGGGACCCGGGGTCCTGGTGCCGGGGAGGTCATCGGAACCTGGGAACCAGGCTGGGTACCACACATGACCAGGTGACCTGGGTCCGGGGTCCCAACGTGACCCTCTGACCTGGGGCCGGTGTCCCCACGTGACCCGGTCACCTGGGGCCGGTGTCCCCACGTGACCCGCTGACATGGGGCCGGGGTCCCCACGTGACCCGGTCACCTGGGGCCGGTGACCCCACGTGACCCGGTCACCTGGGGCCGGTGTCCCCACGTGACCCGGTCACCTGGGGCCGGTGACCCCACGTGACCCGCTGACCTGGGGCCGGTGACCCCACGTGACCCGGTCACCTGGGGCCGGGGTCCCCACGTGACCCGCTGACCTGGGGCCGGGGTCCCCACGTGACCCGGTCACCTGGGGCCTGTGTCCCCACGTGACCCGGTCACCTGGGGCCGGTGACCCCACGTGACCCGGTCACCAGGGGCCGGTGACCCCACGTGACCCGGTCACCTGAGGCCTGTGACCCCACGTGACCCGGTCACCTGGGGCCAGTGTCCCCACGTGACCCGGTCACCTGGGTCCGGTGACCCCACGTGACCCGGTCACCTGGGGCCGGTGTCCCCACGTGACCCGCTGACCTGGGGCCGGTGACCACACGTGACCCGCTGACCTGGGGCCGGTGACCCCACGTGACCCGGTCACCTGGGGCCGGTGTCCCCACGTGACCCGCTGACCTGGTGCCGGGGTCCCCACGTGACCCGCTGACCTGGGGCCGGTGTCCCCACGTGACCCGGTCACCTGGGGCCGGTGTCCCCACGTGACCCGCTGACCTGGGGCCAGTGACCCCACGTGACCCGCTGACCTGGGGCCGGTGACCCCACGTGACCCGGTCACCTGGGGCCGGTGTCCCCACGTGACCCGGAGTCCTGGTGCCGGGGTGGTCATCGGAACCTGGGAACCAGGCCGGGTGCGCGAGATGACCGGGTGACCTGGGGCCGGGTTATCGACCTGTCCAGGGGACCCGGGCCGGGGACCCGACAGGACCCGGTGATCTGCGGCTGGGGTAAAAACCCGTCCCGGGGACCCGGGCTGGGTCCCGACCTGCCTTGGTTACCTGGGGCCGGTGTCCCCACGTGACCCGCTGACCTGGGGCCGGTGTCCCCACGTGACCCGCTGACCTGGGGCCGGTGTCCCCACGTGACCCGGTCACCTGGGGCAGGTGACCCCACGTGACCCGCTGACCTGGGGCCGGTGACCCCCCGTGACCCGCTGACCTGGGGCCGGGGTCCCCACGGGACCCGGGGTCCTGGTGCCGGGGAGGTCATCGGAACCTGGGAACCAGGCTGGGTACCACACATGACCAGGTGACCTGGGTCCGGGGTCCCCACGTGACCCTCTGACATGGGGCCGGTGTCCCCACGTGACCCGGTCACCTGGGGCCGATGACCCCACGTGACCCGGTCACCTGGGGCCGGTGACCCCGCGTGACCCGGTCACCTGGGGCCGGTGACCCCACGTGACACGGTCACCTGGGGCCGGTGTCCCCACGTGACCCGGTCACCGGGGGACGGTGACCCCACGTGACCCGGTCACCTGGGGCCGGTGTCCCCACGTGACCCGGTCACCTGGGGACGGTGACCCCACGTGACCCGGTGACCTGGGGCCGGTGTCCCCACGTGACCCGCTGACCTGGGGCCGGTGACCCCACGTGATCCGGTGACCTGGGGCCGGGGTCCCCACGTGACCCGCTGACCTGGGGACGGTGACCCCACGTGACCCGGTCACCTGGGGCCGGTGTCCCCACGTGACCCGGAGTCCTGGTGCCGGGGTGGTCATCGTTACCTGGGAACCAGGCCGGGTGCGCGAGATGACCGGGTGACTTGGGGCCGGGTTATCGACCTGTCCAGGGGACCCGGGCCGGGGACCCGACAGGACCCGGTGATCTGCGGCTGGGGTAAAAACCCGTCCCGGGGACCCGGGCTGGGTCCCGACCTGCCTTGGTTACCTGGGGCCGGTGTCCCCACGTGACCCGCTGACCTGTGGCCGGTGTCCCCACGTGACCCGGTTACCTGGGGCCGGTGTCCCCACGTGACCCTCTGACCTGGGGCCGGTGTCCCCACGTGACCCGCTGACCTGGGGCCGGTGACCCCCCGTGACCCGCTGACCTGGGGCCGGTGACCCCACGTGACCCGGTCACCTGGGGCCGGGGTCCCCACGGGACCCGGGGTCCTGGTGCCGGGGTGGTCATCGGAACCTGGGAACCAGGCTGGGTACCACACATGACCAGGTGACCTGGGTCCGGGGTCCCCACGTGACCCTCTGACCTGGGGCCGGTGTCCCCACGTGACCCGGAGTCCTGCGGCCGGGGTGGTCATCGGAACCTGGGAACCAGGCCGGGTGCGCGAGATGACCGGGTGACCTGGGGCCGGGTTATCGACCTGTCCAGGGGACCCGGGCCGGGGACCCGACAGGACCCGGTGATCTGCGGCTGGGGTAAAAACCCGTCCCGGGGACCCGGGCTGGGTCCCGACCTGCCTTGGTTACCTGGGGCCGGTGTCCCCACGTGACCCGGTCACCTGGGGCCGGTGTCCCCACGTGACCCGCTGACCTGGGGCCGGTGACCCCACGTGACCCGCTGACCTGGGGCCGGTGACCCCACGTGACCCGGTCACCTGGGGCCGGGGTCCCCACGGGACCCGGGGTCCTGGTGCCGGGGTGGTCATCGGAACCTGGGAACCAGGCTGGGAACCACACATGACCAGGTGACCTGGGTCTGGGGTCCCCACGTGACCCTCTGACCTGGGGCAGGTGTCCCCACGTGACCCGGTCACCTGGGGCCGGTGTCCCCACGTGACCCTCTGACCTGGGGCCGGTGACCCCACGTGACCTGGTCACCTGGGGCCGGTGTCCCCACGTGACCCGGGGTCCTGGTGCCGGGGTGGTCACCGGAACCTGGGAACCAGGCCGGGTGCGCGACATGACCCGGTGACCTGGGGCCGGGTTAACCACCTGTCCAGGGGACCCGGGCCGGGGACCCGACAGGACCCGGTGGTCCTTCGCTGGTGTCCCGATGCAACCCGGGGACCCGGGCCCGGGCCCCCACGTGATCCAGTGATCCGGTGCTTTTGTCCCGATGCAACCCGGGGACCCGGGCCGGGGACCCGGTATGACTCCGTCTCCCGGGGCCGGGGTGGTCACCTGACACTGGTACCCGGGACAGCGACCCGACATGACCCCGTGACCCGGGGCCGGGGTGCCGACCTGTCCAGGGGACCCGGGCCGGGGACCCGACAGGACCCGGTGATCTGCGGCTGGGGTAAAAACCCGTCCCGGGGACCCGGGCTGGGTCCCGACATGACACGCTGACCTGGGGCTGGTGACCCCACGTGACCCGCTGACCTGGGGCCGGTGACCCCACGTGACCCGGTCACCTGGGGCCGGTGACCCCACGTGACCTGGTCACCTGGGGCCGGTGACCCCACGTGACCCGGTCACCTGGGGCCGGTGTCCCCACGTGACCCGCTGACCTGGGGCCGGTGACCCCACGTGACCCGGTCACCTGGGGCCGGTGACCCCACGTGACCCGCTGACCTGGGGCCGGTGACCCCACGTGACCCGGTCACCTGGGGCCGGTGTCCCCACGTGACCCGCTGACCTGGTGCCGGGGTCCCCACGTGACCCGCTGACCTGGGGCCGGTGTCCCCACGTGACCCGGTCACCTAGGGCCGGTGTCCCCACGTGACCCGCTGACCTGGGGCCAGTGACCCCACGTGACCCGCTGACCTGGGGCCGGTGACCCCACGTGACCCGGTCACCTGGGGCCGGGGTCCCCACGGGACCCGGGGTCCTGGTGCCGGGGTGGTCATCGGAACCTGGGAACCAGGCCGGGTGCGCGAGATGACCGGGTGACCTGGGGCCGGGTTATCGACCTGTCCAGGGGACCCGGGCCGGGGACCCGACAGGACCCGGTGATCTGCGGCTGGGGTAAAAACCCGTCCCGGGGACCCGGGCTGGGTCCCGACCTGCCTTGGTTACCTGGGGCCGGTGTCCCCACGTGACCCGCTGACCTGGGGCCGGTGTCCCCACGTGACCCGCTGACCTGGGGCCGGTGTCCCCACGTGACCCGGTCACCTGGGGCCGGTGACCCCACGTGACCCGCTGACCTGGGGCCGGTGACCCCACGTGACCCGGTCACCTGGGGCCGGGGTCCCCACGGGACCCGGGGTCCTGGTGCCGGGGAGGTCATCGGAACCTGGGAACCAGGCTGGGTACCACACATGACCAGGTGACCTGGGTCCGGGGTCCCCACGTGACCCTCTGACCTGGGGCCGGTGTCCCCACGTGACCCGGTCACCTGGGGCCGGTGTCCCCACGTGACCCGCTGACCTGGGGCCGGTGTCCCCACGTGACCCGCTGACCTGGGGCCGGTGACCCCACGTGACCCGGTCACCTGGGGCCGGTGTCCCCACGTGACCCGGTCACCTGGGGCCGGTGACCCCACGTGACCCGCTGACCTGGGGCCGGTGACCCCACGTGACCCGGTCACCTGGGGCCGGGGTCCCCACGTGACCCGGTCACCTGGGGCCGGTGTCCCCACGTGACCCGCTGACCTGGGGCCTGTGACCCCACGTGACCCGGTCACCTGGGGCCGGTGACCCCACGTGACCCGGTCACCAGGGGCCGGTGACCCCACGTGACCCGGTCACCTGAGGCCGGTGACCCCACGTGACCCGGTCACCTGGGGCCGGTGTCCCCACGTGACCCGGTCACCTGGGTCCGGTGACCCCACGTGACCCGGTCACCTGGGGCCGGTGTCCCCACGTGACCCGCTGACCTGGGGCCGGTGACCCCACGTGACCCGGTCACCTGGGGCCGGTGTCCCCACGTGACCCGCTGACCTGGGGCCGGTGACCACACGTGACCCGGTCACCTGGGGCCGGTGTCCCCACGTGACCCGGTCACCTGGGGCCGGTGTCCCCACGTGACCCGCTGACCTGGGGCCGGTGACCCCACGTGACCCGGTCACCTGGGGCCGGTGACCCCACGTGAACCGCTGACCTGGGGCCGGTGACCCCACGTGACCCGGTCACCTGGGGCCGGTGTCCCCACGTGACCCGGTCACCTGGGGCCGGTGACCCCACGTGACCCAGTCACCTGGGGCCGGTGTCCCCACGTGACCCGGTCACCTGGGGCCGGTGTCCCCACGTGACCCGCTGACCTGGTGCCGGTGACCCCACGTGACCCGGTCACCTGGGGCCGGTGACCCCACGTGACCCGGTCACCTGGGGCCGGTGTCCCCACGTGACCCGGTCACCTGGGGCCGGTGACCCCACGTGACCCGGTCACCTGGGGCCGGTGACCCCACGTGACCCGGTAACCTGGGGCCGGTGTCCCCACGTGACCCGGTCACCTGGGGACGGTGACCCCACGTGACCCGGTCACCTGGGGCCGGTGTCCCCACGTGACCCGGTCACCTGGGGCCGGTGACCCCACGTGATCCGGTGACCTGGGGCCGGGGTCCCCACGTGACCCGCTGACCTGGGGCCGGTGACCCCACGTGACCCTCTGACCTGGGGCCGGTGTCCCCACGTGACCCGGAGTCCTGGTGCCGGTGACCCCACGTGACCCGGTCACCTGGGGCCGGTGTCCCCACGTGACCCGGTCACCTGGGGCCGGTGACCCCACGTGACCCGCTGACCTGGGGCCGGTGACCCCACGTGACCCGGTCACCTGGGGCCGGGGTCCCCACGTGACCCGGTCACCTGGGGCCGGTGTCCCCACGTGACCCGCTGACCTGGGGCCTGTGACCCCACGTGACCCGGTCACCTGGGGCCGGTGACCCCACGTGACCCGGTCACCAGGGGCCGGTGACCCCACGTGACCCGGTCACCTGAGGCCGGTGACCCCACGTGACCCGGTCACCTGGGGCCGGTGTCCCCACGTGACCCGGTCACCTGGGTCCGGTGACCCCACGTGACCCGGTCACCTGGGGCCGGTGTCCCCACGTGACCCGCTGACCTGGGGCCGGTGACCCCACGTGACCCGGTCACCTGGGGCCGGTGTCCCCACGTGACCCGCTGACCTGGGGCCGGTGACCACACGTGACCCGGTCACCTGGGGCCGGTGTCCCCACGTGACCCGGTCACCTGGGGCCGGTGTCCCCACGTGACCCGCTGACCTGGGGCCGGTGACCCCACGTGACCCGGTCACCTGGGGCCGGTGACCCCACGTGAACCGCTGACCTGGGGCCGGTGACCGCACGTGACCCGGTCACCTGGGGCCGGTGTCCCCACGTGACCCGGTCACCTGGGGCCGGTGACCCCACGTGACCCAGTCACCTGGGGCCGGTGTCCCCACGTGACCCGGTCACCTGGGGCCGGTGTCCCCACGTGACCCGCTGACCTGGTGCCGGTGACCCCACGTGACCCGGTCACCTGGGGCCGGTGACCCCACGTGACCCGGTCACCTGGGGCCGGTGTCCCCACGTGACCCGGTCACCTGGGGCCGGTGACCCCACGTGACCCGGTCACCTGGGGCCGGTGACCCCACGTGACCCGGTAACCTGGGGCCGGTGTCCCCACGTGACCCGGTCACCTGGGGACGGTGACCCCACGTGACCCGGTCACCTGGGGCCGGTGTCCCCACGTGACCCGGTCACCTGGGGCCGGTGACCCCACGTGATCCGGTGACCTGGGGCCGGGGTCCCCACGTGACCCGCTGACCTGGGGCCGGTGACCCCACGTGACCCTCTGACCTGGGGCCGGTGTCCCCACGTGACCCGGAGTCCTGGTGCCGGGGTGGTCATCGGAACCTGGGAACCAGGCCGGGTGCGCGAGATGACCGGGTGACTTGGGGCCGGGTTATCGACCTGTCCAGGGGACCCGGGCCGGGGACCCGACAGGACCCGGTGATCTGCGGCTGGGGTAAAAACCCGTCCCGGGGACCCGGGCTGGGTCCCGACCTGCCTTGGTTACCTGGGGCCGGTGTCCCCACGTGACCCGCTGACCTGGGGCCGGTGTCCCCACGTGACCCGCTGACCTGGGGCCGGTGTCCCCACGTGACCCGGTCACCTGGGGCCGGTGACCCCACGTGACCCGCTGACCTGGGGCCGGTGACCCCACGTGACCCGGTCACCTGGGGCCGGGGTCCCCACGGGACCCGGGGTCCTGGTGCCGGGGTGGTCATCGGAACCTGGGAACCAGGCTGGGTACCACACATGACCAGGTGACCTGGGTCCGGGGTCCCCACGTGACACTCTGACCTGGGGCCTGTGACCCCACGTGACCCGGTCACCTGGGGCGGGTGTCCCCACGTGACCCGCTGACCTGGGGCCTGTGACCCCACGTGACCCGGTCACCTGGGGCCGGTGACCCCACGTGACCCGGTCACCTGGGGCCGGTGACCCCACGTGACCCGGTCACCAGGGGCCGGTGACCCCACGTGACCCGGTCACCTGAGGCCGGTGACCCCACGTGACCCGGTCACCTGGGGCCGGGGTCCCCACGTGACCCGGTCACCTGGGTCCGGTGACCCCACGTGACCCGGTCACCTGGGGCCGGTGTCCCCACGTGACCCGCTGACCTGGGGCCGGTGACCCCACGTGACCCGCTGACCTGGGGCCGGTGACCCCACGTGACCCGGTCACCTGGGGCCGGTGTCCCCACGTGACCCGCTGACCTGGGGCCGGTGACCCCACGTGACCCGGTCACCTGGGGCCGGTGTCCCCACGTGACCCGCTGACCTGGTGCCGGGGTCCCCACGTGACCCGCTGACCTGGGGCCGGTGACCCCACGTGACCCGCTGACCTGGGGCCGGTGACCCCACGTGACCCGGTCACCTGGGGCCGGTGTCCCCACGTGACCCGGAGTCCTGGTGCCGGGGTGGTCATCGGAACCTGGGAACCAGGCCGGGTGCGCGAGATGACCGGGTGACCTGGGGCCGGGTTATCGACCTGTCCAGGGGACCCGGGCCGGGGACCCGACAGGACCCGGTGATCTGCGGCTGGAGTAAAAACCCGTCCCGGGGACCCGGGCTGGGTCCCGACCTGCCTTGGTTACCTGGGGCCGGTGTCCCCACATGACCCGCTGACCTGGGGCCGGTGTCCCCACGTGACCCGCTGACCTGGGGCCGGTGTCCCCACGTGACCCTCTGACCTGGGGCCGGTGTCCCCACGTGACCCGCTGACCTGGTGCCGGTGACCCCACGTGACCCGGTCACCTGGGGCCGGTGACCCCACGTGACCCGGTCACCTGGGGCCGGGGTCCCCACGGGACCCGGGGTCCTGGTGCCGGGGTGGTCATCGGAACCTGGGAACCAGGCTGGGTACCACACATGACCAGGTGACCTGGGTCCGGGGTCCCCACGTGACCCTCTGACCTGGGGCTGGTGTCCCCACGTGACCCGGTCACCTGGGGCCGGTGTCCCCACGTGACCCTCTGACCTGGGGCCGGTGACCCCACGTGACCTGGTCACCTGGGGCCGGTGTCCCCACGTGACCCGGTCACCTGGGGCCGGTGTCCCCACGTGACCCGCTGACCTGGTGCCGGGGTGGTCACCGGAACCTGGGAACCAGGCCGGGTGCGCGACATGACCCGGTGACCTGGGGCCGGGTTAACGACCTGTCCAGGGGACCCGGGCCGGGGACCCGACAGGACCCTGTGGTCCTTCGCTGGTGTCCCGATGCAACCCGGGGACCCGGGCCCGGGCCCCCACGTGATCCAGTGATCCGGTGCTTTTGTCCCGATGCAACCCGGGGACCCGGGCCGGGGATCCGGTATGACTCCGTCTCCCGGGGCCGGGGTGGTCACCTGACACTGGTACCCGGGACAGCGACCCGACATGACCCCGTGACCCGGGGCCGGGGTGCCGACCTGTACAGGGGACCCGGGCCGGGGACCCGACAGGACCCGGTGATCTGCGGCTGGGGTAAAAACCCGTCCCGGGGACCCGGGCTGGGTCCCGACATGACCCGCTGACCTGGGGCCGGTGACCCCACGTGACCCGGTCACCTGGGGCCGGTGACCCCACGTGACCTGGTCACCTGGGGCCGGTGACCCCACGTGACACGGTCACCTGGGGCCGGTGTCCCCACGTGACCCGCTGACCTGGGGCTGGTGACCCCACGTGACCCGGTCACCTGGGGCCGGTGACCCCACGTGACCCGCTGACCTGGGGCCGGTGACCCCACGTGACCCGGTCACCTGGGGCCGGTGTCCCCACGTGACCCGCTGACCTGGTGCCGGGGTCCCCACGTGACCCGCTGACCTGGGGCCGGTGTCCCCACGTGACCCGGTCACCTGGGGCCGGTGTCCCCACGTGACCCGGTGACCTGGGGCCGGTGTCCCCACGTGACCCGGAGTCCTGGTGCCGGGGTGGTCATCGGAACCTGGGAACCAGGCCGGGTGCGCGAGATGACCGGGTGACCTGGGGCCGGGTTATCGACCTGTCCAGGGGACCCGGGCCGGGGACCCGACAGGACCCGGTGATCTGCGGCTGGGGTAAAAACCCGTCCCGGGGACCCGGGCTGGGTCCCGACCTGCCTTGGTTACCTGGGGCCGGTGTCCCCACGTGACCCGGTTACCTGGGGCCGGTGACCCCACGTGACCCGCTGACCTGGGGCCGGTGTCCCCACGTGACCCGGTCACCTGGGGCCGGTGACCCCACGTGACCCGCTGACCTGGGGCCGGTGACCCCACGTGACCCGGTCACCTGGGGCCGGGGTCCCCACGGGACCCGGGGTCCTGGTGCCGGGGAGGTCATCGGAACCTGGGAACCATGCTGGGCACCACACATGACCAGGTGACCTGGGTCCGGGGTCCCCACGTGACCCTCTGACCTGGGGCCGGTGTCCCCACGTGACCCGGTCACCTGGGGCCGGTGTCCCCACGTGACCCGCTGACCTGGGGCCGGTGACCCCACGTGACCCGGTCACCTGGGGCCGGTGTCCCCACGTGACCCGGTCACCTGGGGCCGGTGTCCCCACGTGACCCGCTGACCTGGGGCCGGTGACCCCACGTGACCCGGTCACCTGGGGCCGGTGACCCCACGTGAACCGCTGACCTGGGGCCGGTGACCCCACGTGACCCGGTCACCTGGGGCCGGTGTCCCCACGTGACCCGGTCACCTGGGGCCGGTGACCCCACGTGACCCAGTCACCTGGGGCCGGTGTCCCCACGTGACCCGGTCACCTGGGGCCGGTGTCCCCACGTGACCCGCTGACCTGGTGCCGGTGACCCCACGTGACCCGGTCACCTGGGGCCGGTGACCCCACGTGACCCGGTCACCTGGGGCCGGTGACCCCACGTGACCCGGTCACCTGGGGCCGGTGACCCCGCGTGACCCGGTCACCTGGGGCCGGTGACCCCACGTGACCCGGTCACCTGGGGCCGGTGTCCCCACGTGACCCGGTCACCTGGGGACGGTGACCCCACGTGACCCGGTCACCTGGGGCCGGTGTCCCCACGTGACCCGGTCACCTGGGGACGGTGACCCCACGTGATCCGGTGACCTGGGGCCGGGGTCCCCACGTGACCCACTGACCTGGGGCCGGTGACCCCACGTGACCCTCTGACCTGGGGCCGGTGTCCCCACGTGACCCGGAGTCCTGGTGCCGGGGTGGTCATCGGAACCTGGGAACCAGGCCGGGTGCGCGAGATGACCGGGTGACTTGGGGCCGGGTTATCGACCTGTCCAGGGGACCCGGGCCGGGGACCCGACAGGACCCGGTGATCTGCGGCTGGGGTAAAAACCCGTCCCGGGGACCCGGGCTGGGTCCCGACCTGCCTTGGTTACCTGGGGCCGGTGTCCCCACGTGACCCGCTGACCTGGGGCCGGTGTCCCCACGTGACCCGCTGACCTGGGGCCGGTGTCCCCACGTGACCCGGTCACCTGGGGCCGGTGACCTCACGTGACCCGCTGACCTGGTGCCGGTGACCCCACGTGACCCGGTCACCTGGGGCCGGGGTCCCCACGGGACCCGGGGTCCTGGTGCCGGGGTGGTCATCGGAACCTGGGAACCAGGCTGGGTACCACACATGACCAGGTGACCTGGGTCCGGGGTCCCCACGTGACACTCTGACCTGGGGCCTGTGACCCCACGTGACCCGGTCACCTGGGGCCGGTGTCCCCACGTGACCCGCTGACCTGGGGCCTGTGACCCCACATGACCCGGTCACCAGGGGCCGGTGACCCCACGTGACCCGGTCACCTGAGGCCGGTGACCCCACGTGACCCGGTCACCTGGGGCCGGTGTCCCCACGTGACCCGGTCACCTGGGTCCGGTGACCCCACGTGACCCGGTCACCTGGGGCCGGTGTCCCCACGTGACCCGCTGACCTGGGGCCGGTGACCCCACGTGACCCGCTGACCTGGGGCCGGTGACCCCACGTGACCCGGTCACCTGGGGCCGGTGTCCCCACGTGACCCGCTGACCTGGGGCCGGTGACCCCACGTGACCCGGTCACCTGGGGCCGGTGTCCCCACGTGACCCGCTGACCTGGTGCCGGGGTCCCCACTTGACCCGCTGACCTGGGGCCGGTGACCCCACGTGACCCGCTGACCTGGGGCCGGTGACCCCACGTGACCCGGTCACCTGGGGCCGGTGACCCCACGTGACCCGCTGACCTGGGTCCGGGGTCCCCACGTGACCCGCTGACCTGGAGCCGGTGTCCCCACGTGACCCGGTCACCTGGGGCCGGTGTCCCCACGTGACCCGCTGACCTGGGGCCAGTGACCCCACGTGACCCGGTCACCTGGGGCCGGGGTCCCCACGGGACCCGGGGTCCTGGTGCCGGGGTGGTCATCGGAACCTGGGAACCAGGCTGGGTACCACACATGACCAGGTGACCTGGGTCCGGGGTCCCCACGTGACCCGCTGACCTGGGGACGGTGACCCCACGTGACCCGGTGACCTGGGGCCGGTGTCCCCACGTGACCCGGAGTCCTGGTGCCGGGGTGGTCATCGGAACCTGGGAACCAGGCCGGGTGCGCGAGATGACCGGGTGACCTGGGGCCGGGTTATCGACCTGTCCAGGGGACCCGGGCCGGGGACCCGACAGGACCCGGTGATCTGCGGCTGGAGTAAAAACCCGTCCCGGGGACCCGGGCTGGGTCCCGACCTGCCTTGGTTACCTGGGGCCGGTGTCCCCACGTGACCCGCTGACCTGGGGCCGGTGTCCCCACGTGACCCGCTGACCTGGGGCCGGTGTCCCCACGTGACCCTCTGACCTGGGGCCGGTGTCCCCACGTGACCCGCTGACCTGGGGCCGGTGACCCCCCGTGACCCGCTGACCTGGGGCCGGTGACCCCACGTGACCCGGTCACCTGGGGCCGGGGTCCCCACGGGACCCGGGGTCCTGGTGCCGGGGTGGTCATCGGAACCTGGGAACCAGGCTGGGTACCACACATGACCAGGTGACCTGGGTCCGGGGTCCCCACGTGACCCTCTGACCTGGGGCCGGTGTCCCCACGTGACCCGGAGTCCTGCGGCCGGGGTGGTCATCGGAACCTGGGAACCAGGCCGGGTGCGCGAGATGACCGGGTGACCTGGGGCCGGGTTATCGACCTGTCCAGGGGACCCGGGCCGGGGACCCGACAGGACCCGGTGATCTGCGGCTGGGGTAAAAACCCGTCCCGGGGACCCGGGCTGGGTCCCGACCTGCCTTGGTTACCTGGGGCCGGTGTCCCCACGTGACCCGCTGACCTGGGGCTGGTGTCCCCACGTGACCCGGTCACCTGGGGCCGGTGTCCCCACGTGACCCTCTGACCTGGGGCCGGTGACCCCACGTGACCTGGTCACCTGGGGCCGGTGTCCCCACGTGACCCGGTCACCTGGGGCCGGTGTCCCCACGTGACCCGCTGACCTGGTGCCGGGGTGGTCACCGGAACCTGGGAACCAGGCCGGGTGCGCGACATGACCCGGTGACCTGGGGCCGGGTTAACGACCTGTCCAGGGGACCCGGGCCGGGGACCCGACAGGACCCGGTGGTCCTTCGCTGGTGTCCCGATGCAACCCGGGGACCCGGGCCCGGGCCCCCACGTGATCCAGTGATCCGGTGCTTTTGTCCCGATGCAACCCGGAAACCCGGGCCGGGGACCCGGTATGACTCCGTCTCCCGGGGCCGGGGTGGTCACCTGACACTGGTACCCGGGACAGCGACCCGACATGACCCCGTGACCCGGGGCCGGGGTGCCGACCTGTCCAGGGGACCCGACCCGGGTACCCGACAGGACCCGGTGATCTGCGGCTGGGGTAAAAACCCGTCCCGGGGACCCGGGCTGGGTCCCGACATGACCCGCTGACCTGGGGCCGGTGACCCCACGTGACCCGCTGACCTGGGGCCGGTGACCCCACGTGACCCGGTCACCTGGGGCCGGTGACCCCACGTGACCTGGTCACCTGGGGCCGGTGACCCCACGTGACACGGTCACCTGGGGCCGGTGTCCCCACGTGACCCGCTGACCTGGGGCTGGTGACCCCACGTGACCCGGTCACCTGGGGCCGGTGACCCCACGTGACCCGCTGACCTGGGGCCGGTGACCCCACGTGACCCGGTCACCTGGGGCCGGTGTCCCCACGTGACCCGCTGACCTGGGTCCGGGGTCCCCACGTGACCCGCTGACCTGGGGCCGGTGTCCCCACGTGACCCGGTCACCTGGGGCCGGTGTCCCCACGTGACCCGCTGACCTGGGGACGGTGACCCCACGTGACCCGCTGACCTGGGGACGGTGACCCCACGTGACCCGGTCACCTGGGGCCGGGGTCCCCACGGGACCCGGGGTCCTGGTGCCGGGGTGGTCATCGGAACCTGGGAACCAGGCTGGGTACCACACATGACCAGGTGACCTGGGTCCAGGGTCCCCACGTGACCCGCTGACCTGGGGACGGTGACCCCACGTGACCCGGTGACCTGGGGCCGGTGTCCCCACGTGACCCGGAGTCCTGGTGCCGGGGTGGTCATCAGAACCTGGGAACCAGGCCGGGTGCGCGAGATGAACGGGTGACCTGGGGCCGGGTTATCGACCTGTCCAGGGGACCCGGGCCGGGGACCCGACAGGACCCGGTGATCTGCGGCTGCGGTAAAAACCCGTCCCGGGGACCCGGGCTGGGTCCCGACCTGCCTTGGTTACCTGGGGCCGGTGTCCCCACGTGACCCGCTGACCTGGGGCCGGTGTCCCCACGTGACCCGGTCACCTGGTGCCGGTGTCCCCACGTGACCCGCTGACCTGGGGCCGGTGACCCCACGTGACCCGCTGACCTGGGGCCGGTGACCCCACTTGACCCGGTCACCTGGGGCCGGGGTCCCCACGGGACCCGGGGTCCTGGTGCCGGGGAGGTCATCGGAACCTGGGAACCAGGCTGGGTACCACACATGACCAGGTGACCTGGGTCCGGGGTCCCCACGTGACCCTCTGACCTGGGGCCGGTGTCCCCACGTGACCCGGTCACCTGGGGCCGGTGTCCCCACGTGACCCGCTGACCTGGGGCCGGGGTCCCCACGTGACCCGCTGACCTGGGGCCGGTGACCCCACGTGACCCGGTCACCTGGGGCCGGTGTCCCCACGTGACCCGGTCACCTGGGGCCGGTGACCCCACGTGACCTAGTCAACTGGGACCGGTGTCCCCACGTGACCCGGTCACCTGGGGCCGGGGTCCCCACGGGACCCGGGGTCCAGGTGCCGGGGTGGTCATCGGAACCTGGGAACCAGGCCGGGTACCACACATGACCAGGTGACCTGGGTCCGGGGTCCCCACGTGACCCTCTGACCTGGGGCCGGTGTCCCCACGTGACCCGGTCACCTGGGGCCGGTGTCCCCACGTGACCCTCTGACCTGGGGCCGGTGACCCCACGTGACCTGGTCACCTGGGGCCGGTGTCCCCACGTGACCCGGGGTCCTGGTGCCGGGGTGGTCACCGGAACGTGGGAACCAGGCCGGGTGCGCGAGATGACCGGGTGACCTGGGGCCGGGTTAACGACCTGTCCAGGGGACCCGGGCCGGGGACCCGACAGGACCCGGTGGTCCTTCGCTGGTGTCCCGATGCAACCCGGGGACCCGGGCCCGGGCCCCCACGTGATCCAGTGATCCGGTGCTTTTGTCCCGATGCAACCCGGGGACCCGGGCCGGGGACCCGGTATGACTCCGTCTCCCGGGGCCGGGGTGGTCACCTGACACTGGTACCCGGGACAGCGACCCGACATGACCCCGTGACCCGGGGCCGGGGTGCCGACCTGTCCAGGGGACCCGGGCCGGGGACCCTACAGGACCCGGTGATCTGCGGCTGGGGTAAAAACCCGTCCCGGGGACCCGGGCTGGGTCCCGACATGACCCGCTGACCTGGGGCTGGTGACCCCACGTGACCCGCTGACCTGGGGCCGGTGACCCCACGTGACCCGGTCACCTGGGGCCGGTGACCCCACGTGACCTGGTCACCTGGGGCCAGTGACCCCACGTGACCCAGTCACCTGGGGCCGGTGTCCCCACGTGACCCGCTGACCTGGGGCCGGTGACCCCACGTGACCCGCTGACCTGGGGCCGGTGACCCCACGTGACCCGCTGACCTGGGGCCGGTGTCCCCACGTGACCCGCTGACCTGGTGCCGGGGTCCCCACGTGACCCGCTGACCTGGGGCCGGTGTCCCCACGTGACCCGGTCACCTGGGGCCGGTGTCCCCACGTGACCCGCTGACCTGGGGCCAGTGACCCCACGTGACCCGCTGACCTGGGGCCGGTGACCCCACGTGACCCGGTCACCTGGGGCCGGGGTCCCCACGGGACCCGGGGTCCTGGTGCCGGGGTGGTTATCGGAACCTGGGAACCAGGCTGGGTACCACACATGACCAGGTGACCTGGGTCCGGGGTCCCCACGTGACCCGCTGACCTGGGGCCGGTGTCCCCACGTGACCCGGAGTCCTGGTGCCGGGGTGGTCATCGGAACCTGGGAACCAGGCCGGGTGCGCGAGATGACCGGGTGACCTGGGGCCGGGTTATCGACCTGTCCAGGGGACCCGGGCCGGGGACCCGACAGGACCCGGTGATCTGCGGCTGGGGTAAAAACCCGTCCCGGGGACCCGGGCTGGGTCCCGACCTGCCTTGGTTACCTGGGGCCGGTGTCCCCACGTGACCCGCTGACCTGGGGCCGGTGTCCCCACGTGACCCGGTTACCTGGGGCCGGTGTCCCCACGTGACCCTCTGACCTGGGGCCGGTGTCCCAACGTGACCCGCTGACCTGGGGCCAGTGACCCCACGTGACCCGCTGACCTCGGGCCGGTGACCCCACGTGACCCGGTCACCTGGGGCCGGGGTCCCCACGGGACCCGGGGTCCTGGTGCCAGGGTGGTCATCGGAACCTGGGAACCAGGCTGGGTACCACACATGACCAGGTGACCTGGGTCCGGGGTCCCCACGTGACCCTCTGACCTGGGGCCGGTGTCCCCACGTGACCCGGAGTCCTGCGGCCGGGGTGGTCATCGGAACCTGGGAACCAGGCCGGGTGCGCGAGATGACCGGGTGACCTGGGGCCGGGTTATCGACCTGTCCAGGGGACCCGGGCCGGGGACCCGACAGGACCCGGTGATCTGCGGCTGGGGTAAAAACCCGTCCCGGGGACCCGGGCTGGGTCCCGACCTGCCTTGGTTACCTGGGGCCGGTGTCCCCACGTGACCCGCTGACCTGGGGCCGGTGTCCCCACGTGACCCGGTCACCTGGGGCCGGTGTCCCCACGTGACCCGCTGACCTGGGGCCGGTGACACCACGTGACCCGCTGACCTGGGGCCGGTGACCCCACGTGACCCGGTCACCTGGGGCCGGGGTCCCCACGGGACCCGGGGTCCTGGTGCCGGGGTGGTCATCGGAACCTGGGAACCAGGCTGGGTACCACACATGACCAGGTGACCTGGGTCCGGGGTCCCCACGTGACCCTCTGACCTGGGGCCGGTGTCCCCACGTGACCCTCTGACCTGGGGCCGGTGTCCCCACGTGACCCGGTCACCTGGGGCCGGTGTCCCCACGTGACCCGCTGACCTGGTGCCGGGGTGGTCACCGGAACCTGGGAACCAGGCCGGGTGCGCGACATGACCCGGTGACCTGGGGCCGGGTTAACGACCTGTCCAGGGGACCCGGGCCGGGGACCCGACAGGACCCGGTGGTCCTTCGCTGGTGTCCCGATGCAACCCGGGGACCCGGGCCCGGGCCCCCACGTGATCCAGTGATCCGGTGCTTTTGTCCCGATGCAACCCGGGGACCCGGGCCGGGGACCCGGTATGACTCCGTCTCCCGGGGCCGGGGTGGTCACCTGACACTGGTACCCGGGACAGCGACCCGACATGACCCCGTGACCCGGGGCCGGGGTGCCGAGCTGTCCAGGGGACCCGACCCGGGTACCCGACAGGACCCGGTGATCTGCGGCTGGGGTAAAAACCCGTCCCGGGGACCCGGGCTGGGTCCCGACATGACCCGCTGACCTGGGGCCGGTGACCCCACGTGACCCGCTGACCTGGGGCCGGTGACCCCACGTGACCCGGTCACCTGGGGCCGGTGACCCCACGTGACCCGCTGACCTGGGGCCGGTGACCCCACGTGACCCGGTCACCTGGGGCCGGTGTCCCCACGTGACCCGCTGACCTGGGGACGGTGACCCCACGTGACCCGCTTACCTGGGGCCGGTGACCCCACGTGACCCGGTCACCTGGGGCCGGGGTCCCCACGGGACCCGGGTTCCTGGTGCCGGGGTGGTCATCGGAACCTGGGAACCAGGCTGGGTACCACACATGACCAGGTGACCTGGGTGCGGGGTCCCCACGTGACCCGCTGACCTGGGGACGGTGACCCCACGTGACCCGGTGACCTGGGGCCGGTGTCCCCACGTGACCCGGAGTCCTGGTGCCGGGGTGGTCATCGGAACCTCGGAACCAGGCCGGGTGCGCGAGATGAACGGGTGACCTGGGGCCGGGTTATCGACCTGTCCAGGGGACCCGGGCCGGGGACCCGACAGGACCCGGTGATCTGCGGCTGGGGTAAAAACCCGTCCCGGGGACCCGGGCTGGGTCCCGACCTGCCTTGGTTACCTGGGGCCGGTGTCCCCACGTGACCCGCTGACCTGGGGCCGGTGTCCCCACGTGACCCGGTCACCTGGGGACGGTGTCCCCACGTGACCCGCTGACCTGGGGCCGGTGACACCACGTGACCCGCTGACCTGGGGCCGGTGACCCCACGTGACCCGGTCACCTGGGGCCGGGGTCCCCACGGGACCCGGGGTCCTGGTGCCGGGGTGGTCATCGGAACCTGGGAACCAGGCTGGGTACCACACATGACCAGGTGACCTGGGTCCGGGGTCCCCACGTGACCCTCTGACCTGGGGCCGGTGTCCCCACGTGACCCTCTGACCTGGGGCCGGTGTCCCCACGTGACCCGGTCACCTGGGGCCGGTGTCCCCACGTGACCCGCTGACCTGGTGCCGGGGTGGTCACCGGAACCTGGGAACCAGGCCGGGTGCGCGACATGACCCGGTGACCTGGGGCCGGGTTAACGACCTGTCCAGGGGACCCGGGCCGGGGACCCGACAGGACCCGGTGGTCCTTCGCTGGTGTCCCGATGCAACCCGGGGACCCGGGCCCGGGCCCCCACATGATCCAGTGATCCGGTGCTTTTGTCCCGATGCAACCCGGGGACCCGGGCCGGGGACCCGGTATGACTCCGTCTCCCGGGGCCGGGGTGGTCACCTGACACTGGTACCCGGGACAGCGACCCGACATGACCCCGTGACCCGGGGCCGGGGTGCCGAGCTGTCCAGGGGACCCGACCCGGGTACCCGACAGGACCCGGTGATCTGCGGCTGGGGTAAAAACCCGTCCCGGGGACCCGGGCTGGGTCCCGACATGACCCGCTGACCTGGGGCCGGTGTCCCCACGTGACCCGCTGACCAGGGGCCGGTGTCCCCACGTGACCCGCTGACCTGGGGCCGGTGCCCCCACGTGACCCGGTCACCTGGGGCCGGTGACCCCACGTGACCCGCTGACCTGGGGCCGGTGACCCCACGTGACCCGGTCACCTGGGGCCGGGGTCCCCACGGGACCCGGGGTCCTGGTGCCGGGGAGGTCATCGGAACCTGGGAACCAGGCTGGGTACCACACATGACCAGGTGACCTGGGTCCGGGGTCCCCACGTGACCCTCTGACCTGGGGCCGGTGTCCCCACGTGACCCGGTCACCTGGGGCCGGTGTCCCACGTGACCCGCTGACCTGGGGCCGGTGACCCCACGTGACCCGGTCACCTGGGGCCGGTGTCCCCACGTGACCCAGTCACCTGGGGCCGGTGACCCCACGTGACCTAGTCACCTGGGGCCGGTGTCCCCACGTGACCCGGTCACCTGGGGCCGGGGTCCCCACGGGACCCGGGGTCCTGGTGCCGGGGTGGTCATCGGAACCTGGGAACCAGGCCGGGTACCACACATGACCAGGTGACCTGGGTCCGGGGTCCCCACGTGACCCTCTGACCTGGGGCCGGTGTCCCCACGTGACCCGGTCACCTGGGGCCGGTGTCCCCACGTGACCCTCTGACCTGGGGCCGGTGACCCCACGTGACCTGGTCACCTGGGGCCGGTGTCCCCACGTGACCCGCTGACCTGGTGCCGGGGTCCCCACGTGACCCGCTGACCTGGGGCCGGTGTCCCCACGTGACCCGGTCACCTGGGGCCGGTGTCCCCACGTGACCCGCTGACCTGGGGCCAGTGACCCCACGTGACCCGCTGACCTGGGGCCGGTGACCCCACGTGACCCGGTCACCTGGGGCCGGGGTCCCCACGGGACCCGGGGTCCTGGTGCCGGGGTGGTCATCGGAACCTGGGAACCAGGCTGGGTACCACACATGACCAGGTGACCTGGGTCCGGGGTCCCCACGTGACCCGCTGACCTGGGGACGGTGACCCCACGTGACCCGGTGACCTGGGGCCGGTGTCCCCACGTGACCCGGAGTCCTGGTGCCGGGGTGGTCATCGGAACCTGGGAACCAGGCCGGGTGCGCGAGATGACCGGGTGACCTGGGGCCGGGTTATCGACCTGTCCAGGGGACCCGGGCCGGGGACCCGACAGGACCCGGTGATCTGCGGCTGGAGTAAAAACCCGTCCCGGGGACCCGGGCTGGGTCCCGACCTGCCTTGGTTACCTGGGGCCGGTGTCCCCACGTGACCCGCTGACTTGGGGCCGGTGTCCCCACGTGACCCGCTGACCTGGGGCCGGTGTCCCCACGTGACCCTCTGACCTGGGGCCGGTGTCCCCACGTGACCCGCTGACCTGGGGCCGGTGACCCCCCGTGACCCGCTGACCTGGGGCCGGTGACCCCACGTGACCCGGTCACCTGGGGCCGGGGTCCCCACGGGACCCGGGGTCCTGGTGCCGGGGTGGTCATCGGAACCTGGGAACCAGGCTGGGTACCACACATGACCAGGTGACCTGGGTCCGGGGTCCCCACGTGACCCTCTGACCTGGGGCCGGTGTCCCCACGTGACCCGGAGTCCTGCGGCCGGGGTGGTCATCGGAAAATGGGAACCAGGCCGGGTGCGCGAGATGACCGGGTGACCTGGGGCCGGGTTATCGACCTGTCCAGGGGACCCGGGCCGGGGACCCGACAGGACCCGGTGATCTGCGGCTGGGGTAAAAACCCGTCCCGGGGACCCGGGCTGGGTCCCGACCTGCCTTGGTTACCTGGGGCCGGTGTCCCCACGTGACCCGCTGACCTGGGGCCGGTGTCCCCACGTGACCCGGTCACCTGGGGCCGGTGTCCCCACGTGACCCGCTGACCTGGGGCCGGTGACACCACGTGACCCGCTGACCTGGGGCCGGTGACCCCACGTGACCCGGTCACCTGGGGCCGGGGTCCCCACGTGACCCTCTGACCTGGGGCCGGTGACCCCACGTGACCTGGTCACCTGGGGCCGGTGTCCCCACGTGACCCGCTGACCTGGTGCCGGGGTGGTCACCGGAACCTGGGAACCAGGCCGGGTGCGCGACATGACCCGGTGACCTGGGGCCGGGTTAACGACCTGTCCAGGGGACCCGGGCCGGGGACCCGACAGGACCCGGTGGTCCTTCGCTGGTGTCCCGATGCAACCCGGGGACCCGGGCCCGGGCCCCCACGTGATCCAGTGATCCGGTGCTTTTGTCCCGATGCAACCCGGGGACCCGGGCCGGGGACCCGGTATGACTCCGTCTCCCGGGGCCGGGGTGGTCACCTGACACTGGTACCCGGGACAGCGACCCGACATGACCCCGTGACCCGGGGCCGGGGTGCCGACCTGTCCAGGGGACCCGACCCGGGTACCCGACAGGACCCGGTGATCTGCGGCTGGGGTAAAAACCCGTCCCGGGGACCCGGGCTGGGTCCCGACATGACCCGCTGACCTGGGGCCGGTGACCCCACGTGACCCGCTGACCTGGGGCCGGTGACCCCACGTGACCCGGTCACCTGGGGCCGGTGACCCCACGTGACCTGGTCACCTGGGGCCGGTGACCCCACGTGACCCGGTCACCTGGGGCCGGTGTCCCCACGTGACCCGCTGACCTGGGGCTGGTGACCCCACGTGACCCGGTCACCTGGGGCCGGTGACCCCACGTGACCCGCTGACCTGGGGCCGGTGACCCCACGTGACCCGGTCACCTGGGGCCGGTGTCCCCACGTGACCCGCTGACCTGGGTCCGGGGTCCCCATGTGACCCGCTGACCTGGGGCCGGTGTCCCCACGTGACCCGCTGACCTGGGGCCGGTGGCCCCACGTGACCCGGTCACCTGGGTCCGGTGACCCCACGTGACCCGGTCACCTGGGGCCGGGGTCCCCACGGGACCCGGGGTCCTGGTGCCGGGGTGGTCATCGGAACCTGGGAACCAGGCTGGGTACCACACGTGACCAGGTGACCTGGGTCCGGGGTCCCCACGTGACCCGCTGACCTGGGGACGGTGACCCCACGTGACCCGGTGACCTGGGGCCGGTGTCCCCACGTGACCCGGAGTCCTGGTGCCGGGGTGGTCATCGGAACCTGGGAACCAGGCCGGGTGCGCGAGATGACCGGGTGACCTGGGGCCGGGTTATCGACCTGTCCAGGGGACCCGGGCCGGGGACCCGACAGGACCCGGTGATCTGCGGCTGGGGTAAAAACCCGTCCCGGGGACCCGGGCTGGGTCCCGACCTGCCTTGGTTACCTGGGGCCGGTGTCCCCACGTGACCCGCTGACCTGGGGCCGGTGTCCGCACGTGACCCGCTGACCTGGGGCCGGTGTCCCCACGTGACCCGGTCACCTGGGGCCGGTGACCCCCCGTGACCCGCTGACCTGGGGCCGGTGACCCCACGTGACCCGGTCACCTGGGGCCGGGGTCCCCACGGGACCCGGGGTCCTGGTGCCGGGGAGGTCATCGGAACCTGGGAACCAGGCTGGGTACCACACATGACCAGGTGACCTGGGTCCGGGGTCCCCACGTGACCCTCTGACCTGGGGCCGGTGTCCCCACGTGACCCGGAGTCCTGCGGCCGGGGTGGTCATCGGAAAATGGGAACCAGGCCGGGTGCGCGAGATGACCGGGTGACCTGGGGCCGGGTTATCGACCTGTCCAGGGGACCCGGGCCGGGGACCCGACAGGACCCGGTGATCTGCGGCTGGGGTAAAAACCCGTCCCGGGGACCCGGGCTGGGTCCCGACCTGCCTTGGTTACCTGGGGCCGGTGTCCCCACGTGACCCTCTGACCTGGGGCCGGTGTCCCCACGTGACCCGGTCACCTGGGGCCGGTGTCCCCACGTGACCCGCTGACCTGGGGCCGGTGACACCACGTGACCCGCTGACCTGGGGCCGGTGACCCCACGTGACCCGGTCACCTGGGGCCGGGGTCCCCACGGGACCCGGGGTCCTGGTGCCGGGGTGGTCATCGGAACCTGGGAACCAGGCTGGGTACCACACATGACCAGGTGACCTGGGTCCGGGGTCCCCACGTGACCCTCTGACCTGGGGCCGGTGTCCCCACGTGACCCGGTCACCTGGGGCCGGTGTCCCCACGTGACCCTCTGACCTGGGGCCGGTGACCCCACGTGACCTGGTCACCTGGGGCCGGTGTCCCCACGTGACCCGCTGACCTGGTGCCGGGGTGGTCACCGGAACCTGGGAACCAGGCCGGGTGCGCGACATGACCCGGTGACCTGGGGCCGGGTTAACGACCTGTCCAGGGGACCCGGGCCGGGGACCCGACAGGACCCGGTGGTCCTTCGCTGGTGTCCCGATGCAACCCGGGGACCCGGGCCCGGGCCCCCACGTGATCCAGTGATCCGGTGCTTTTGTCCCGATGCAACCCGGGGACCCGGGCCGGGGACCCGGTATGACTCCGTCTCCCGGGGCCGGGGTGGTCACCTGACACTGGTACCCGGGACAGCGACCCGACATGACCCCGTGACCCGGGGCCGGGGTGCCGACCTGTCCAGGGGACCCGACCCGGGTACCCGACAGGACCCGGTGATCTGCGGCTGGGGTAAAAACCCGTCCCGGGGACCCGGGCTGGGTCCCGACATGACCCGCTGACCTGGGGCCGGTGACCCCACGTGACCCGCTGACCTGGGGCCGGTGACCCCACGTGACCCGGTCACCTGGGGCCGGTGACCCCACGTGACCTGGTCACCTGGGGCCGGTGACCCCACGTGACCCGGTCACCTGGGGCCGGTGTCCCCACGTGACCCGCTGACCTGGGGCTGGTGACCCCACGTGACCCGGTCACCTGGGGCCGGTGACCCCACGTGACCCGCTGACCTAGGGCCGGTGACCCCACGTGACCCGGTCACCTGGGGCCGGTGTCCCCACGTGACCCGCTGACCTGGGTCCGGGGTCCCCATGTGACCCGCTGACCTGGGGCCGGTGTCCCCACGTGACCCGCTGACCTGGGGCCGGTGTCCCCACGTGACCCGCTGACCTGGGGCCGGTGGCCCCACGTGACCCGCTGACCTGGGGACGGTGACCCCACGTGACCCGGTCACCTGGGGCCGGGGTCCCCACGTGACCCGGAGTCCTGGTGCCGGGGTGGTCATCGGAACCTGGGAACCAGGCCGGGTGCGCGAGATGACCGGGTGACCTGGGGCCGGGTTATCGACCTGTCCAGGGGACCCGGGCCGGGGACCCGACAGGACCCGGTGATCTGCGGCTGGGGTAAAAACCCGTCCCGGGGACCCGGGCTGGGTCCCGACCTGCCTTGGTTACCTGGGGCCGGTGTCCCCACGTGACCCGCTGACCTGGGGCCGGTGTCCCCACGTGACCCGGTGACCTGGGGCCGGTGTCCCCACGTGACCCGGTCACCTGGGGCCTGTGACCCCACGTGACCCGCTGACCTGGGGCCGGTGACCCCACGTGACCCGGTCACCTGGGGCCGGGGTCCCCACGGGACCCGGGGTCCTGGTGCCGGGGAGGTCATCGGAACCTGGGAACCAGGCTGGGTACCACACATGACCAGGTGACCTGGGTCCGGGGTCCCCACGTGACCCTCTGACCTGGGGCCGGTGTCCCCACGTGACCCGGTCACCTGGGGCCGGTGACCCCACGTGACCCGCTGACCTGGGGCCGGGGTCCCCACGTGACCCGCTGACCTGGGGCCGGTGACCCCACGTGACCCGGTCACCTGGGGCCGGTGTCCCCACGTGACCCGGTCACCTGGGGCCGGTGACCCCACGTGACCCGCTGACCTGGGGCCGGTGACCCCACGTGACCCGGTCACCTGGGGACGGGGTCCCCACGTGACCCGGTCACCTGGGGCCGGTGTCCCCACGTGACCCGCTGACCTGGGGCCGGTGACCCCACGTGACCCGGTCACCTGGGGCCGGTGACCCCACGTGACCCGCTGACCTGGGGCCGGTGACCCCACGTGACCCGGTCACCTGGGGCCGGTGTCCCCACGTGACCCGGTCACCTGGGGCCGGTGACCCCACGTGACCCGGTCACCTGGGGCCGGTGTCCCCACGTGACCCGGTCACCTGGGTCCGGTGACCCCACGTGACCCGGTCACCTGGGGCCGGTGACCCCACGTGACCTAGTCACCTGGGTCCGGTGTCCCCACGTGACCCGGTCACCTGGGGCCGGTGTCCCCACGTGACCCGCTGACCTGGGGCCGGTGACCCCGCGTGACCCGGTCACCTGGGGCCGGTGACCCCACGTGACCCGGTCACCTGGGGCCGGTGTCCCCACGTGACCCGGTCACCTGGGGACGGTGACCCCACGTGACCTGGTCACCTGGGGCCGGTGTCCCCACGTGACCCGGTCACCTGGGGACGGTGACCCCACGTGACCCGGTGACCTGGGGCCGGTGTCCCCACGTGACCCGGTCACCTGGGGCCGGTGACCCCACGTGATCCGGTGACCTGGGGCCGGGGTCCCCACGTGACCCGCTGACCTGGGGCCGGTGACCCCACGTGACCCTCTGACCTGGGGCCGGTGTCCCCACGTGACCCGGAGTCCTGTGGCCGGGGTGGTCATCGGAACCTGGGAACCAGGCCGGGTGCGCGAGATGACCGGGTGACCTGGGGCCGGGTTATCGACCTGTCCAGGGGACCCGGGCCGGGGACCCGACAGGACCCGGTGATCTGCGGCTGGGGTAAAAACCCGTCCCGGGGACCCGGGCTGGGTCCCGACCTGCCTTGGTTACCTGGGGCCGGTGTCCCCACGTGACCCGCTGACCTGGGGCCGGTGTCCCCACGTGACCCTCTGACCTGGGGACGGTGACCCCACGTGACCCGCTGACCTGGGGCCGGTGTCCCCACGTGACCCGATGACCTGGGGACGGTGACCCCACGTGACCCGCTGACCTGGGGCCGGTGACCCCACGTGACCCGGTCACCTGGGGCCGGTGTCCCCACGTGACCCGGTCACCTGGGGCCGGTGACCCCACGTGACCCGCTGACCTGGGGCCGGTGACCCCACGTGACCCGCTGACCTGGTGCCGGGGTCCCCACGTGACCCGGTCACCTGGGGCCGGTGTCCCCACGTGACCCGCTGACCTGGGGCCGGTGACCCCACGTGACCCGGTCACCTGGGGCCGGTGACCCCACGTGACCCGCTGACCTGGGGCCGGTGACCCCACGTGACCCGGTCACCTGGGGCCGGTGTCCCCACGTGACCCGGTCACCTGGGGCCGGTGACCCCACGTGACCCGGTCACCTGGGGCCGGTGTCCCCACGTGACCCGGTCACCTGGGGCCGGCGTCCCCACGTGACCCGCTGACCTGGTGCCGGTGACCCCACGTGACCCGGTCACCTTGGGCCGGTGACCACACGTGACCCGGTCACCTGGGGCCGATGACCCCACGTGACCCGGTCACCTGGGGCCGGTGACCCCGCGTGACCCGGTCACCTGGGGCCGGTGACCCCACGTGACCCTCTGACATGGGGCCGGTGTCCCCACGTGACCCGGTCACCTGGGGCCGGTGACCCCACGTGATCCGGTGACCTGGGGCCGGTGTCCCCACGTGACCCGCTGACCTGGGGCCGGTGACCCCACGTGACCTGGTCACCTGGGGCCGGTGTCCCCACGTGACCCGGTCACCTGGGGCCGGTGTCCCCACGTGACCCGGGGTCCTGGTGCCGGGGTGGTCACCGGAACCTGGGAACCAGGCCGGGTGCGCGACATGTCCCGGTGACCTGGGGCCGGGTTAACGACCTGTCCAGGGGACCCGGGCCGGGGACCCGACAGGACCCGGTGGTCCTTCGCTGGTGTCCTGATGCAACCCGGGGACCCGGGCCCGGGCCCCCACGTGATCCAGTGATCCGGTGCTTTTGTCCCAATGCAACCCGGGGACCCGGGCCTGGGACCCGGTATGACTCCGTCTCCCGGGGCCGGGGTGGTCACCTGACACTGGTACCCGGGACAGCGACCCGACATGACCCCGTGACCCGGGGCCGGGGTGCCGACCTGTCCAGAGGACCCGACCCGGGTACCCGACAGGACCCGGTGATCTGCGGCTGGGGTAAAAACCCGTCCCGGGGACCCGGGCTGGGTCCCGACATGACCCGCTGACCTGGGGCCGGTGTCCCACGTGACCCGCTGACCGGGGGCCGGTGACCCCACGTGACCCGGTCACCTGGGGCCGGTGACCCCACGTGACCAGGTCACCTGGGGCCGGTGACCCCACGTGACCCGGTCACCTGGGGCCGGTGTCCCCACGTGACCCGCTGACCTGGGGCTGGTGACCCCACGTGACCCGGTCACCTGGGGCCGGTGACCCCACGTGACCCGCTGACCTGGGGCCGGTGACCCCACGTGACCCGGTCACCTGGGGCCGGTGTCCCCACGTGACCCGCTGACCTGGATCCGGGGTCCCCACGTGACCCGCTGACCTGGGGCCGGTGTCCCCACGTGACCCTCTGACCTGGGGCCGGTGTCCCCACGTGACCCGCTGACCTGGGGACGGTGACCCCACGTGACCCGCTGACCTGGGGCCGGTGACCCCACGTGACCCGGTCACCTGGGGCCGGGGTCCCCACGGGACCCGGGGTCCTGGTGCCGGGGTGGTCATCGGAACCTGGGAACCAGGCTGGGTACCACACATGACCAGGTGACCTGGGTCCGGGGTCCCCACGTGACCCGCTGACCTGGGGACGGTGACCCCACGTGACCCGGTGACCTGGGGCCGGTGTCCCCACGTGACCCGGAGTCCTGGTGCCGGGGTGGTCATCGGAACCTGGGAACCAGGCCGGGTGCGCGAGATGACCGGGTGACCTGGGGCCGGGTTATCGACCTGTCCAGGGGACCCGGGCCGGGGACCCGACAGGACCCGGTGATCTGCGGCTGGGGTAAAAACCCGTCCCGGGGACCCGGGCTGGGTCCCGACCTGCCTTGGTTACCTGGGGCCGGTGTCCCCACGTGACCCGCTGACCTGGGGCCGGTGTCCCCACGTGACCCGGTCACCTGGGGCCGGTGACCCCACGTGACCCGCTGACCTGGGGCCGGTGACCCCACGTGACCCGGTCACCTGGGGCCGGGGTCCCCACGGGACCCGGGGTCCTGGTGCCGGGGAGGTCATCGGAACCTGGGAACCAGGCTGGGTACCACACATGACCAGGTGACCTGGGTCCGGGGTCCCCACGTGACCCTCTGACCTGGGGCCGGTGTCCCCACGTGACCCGGTCACCTCGGGCCGGTGTCCCCACGTGACCCGCTGACCTGGGGCCGGGGTCCCCACGTGACCCGCTGACCTGGGGCCGGTGACCCCACGTGACCCGGTCACCTGGGGCCGGTGTCCCCACGTGACCCGGTCACCTGGGGCCGGTGACCCCACGTGACCCGCTGACCTGGGGTCGGTGACCCCACGTGACCCGGTCACCTGGGGCCGGGGTCAGCACGTGACCCGGTCACCTGGGGCCGGTGTCCCCACGTGACCTGCTGACCTGGGGCCTGTGACCCCACGTGACCCGGTCACCTGGGGCCGGTGACCCCACGTGACCCGGTCACCTGGGGCCGGTGACCCCACGTGACCCGGTCACCAGGGGCCGGTGACCCCACGTGACCCGATCACCTGAGGCCGGTGACCCCACGTGACCCGGTCACCTGGGGCCGGTGTCCCCACGTGACCCGGTCACCTGGGTCCGGTGACCCCACGTGACCCGGTCACCTGGGGCCGGTGTCCCCACGTGACCCGCTGACCTGGGGCCGGTGTCCCCACGTGACCCGCTGACCTGGGGCCGGTGACCCCACGTGACCCGGTCACCTGGGGCCGGTGTCCCCACGTGACCCGCTGACCTGGGGCCGGTGACCCCACGTGACCCGGTCAACTGGGGCCGGTGACCCCACGTGACCCGGTCACCTGGGGCCGGTGTCCCCACGTGACCCGCTGACCTGGGGCCGGTGACCCCACGTGACCCGGTCACCTGGGGCCGGTGACCCCACGTGACCCGCTGACCTGGGGCCGGTGTCCCCACGTGACCCGGTCACCTGGGGCCGGTGTCCCCACGTGACCTGGTCACCTGGGGCCGGTGACCCCACGTGACCTAGTCACCTGGGGCCGGTGTCCCCACGTGACCCGGTCACCTGGGGCCGGTGTCCCCACGTGACCCGCTGACCTGGTGCCGGTGACCCCACGTGACCCGGTCACCTAGGGCCGGTGACCCCACGTGACCCGGTCACCTGGGGCCGATGACCCCACGTGACCCGGTCACCTGGGGCCGGTGACCCAGCGTGACCCGGTCACCTGGGGCCGGTGACCCCACGTGACCCGGTCACCTGGGGCCGGTGACCCCACGTGACCCGGTCACCTGGGGACGGTGACCCCACGTGACCCGGTCACCTGGGGCCGGTGACCCCATGTGACCCGCTGACCTGGGGTCGGTGACCCCACGTGACCCGGTCACCTGGGGCCGGGGTCCGCACGTGACCCGGTCACCTGGGGCCGGTGTCCCCACGTGACCTGCTGACCTGGGGCCTGTGACCCCACGTGACCCGGTCACCTGGGGCCGGTGACCCCACGTGACCCGATCACCTGAGGCCGGTGACCCCACGTGACCCGGTCACCTGGGGCCGGTGTCCCCACGTGACCCGGTCACCTGGGTCCGGTGACCCCACGTGACCCGGTCACCTGGGGCCGGTGTCCCCACGTGACCCGCTGACCTGGGGCCGGTGTCCCCACGTGACCCGCTGACCTGGGGCCGGTGACCCCACGTGACCCGGTCACCTGGGGCCGGTGTCCCCACGTGACCCGCTGACCTGGGGCCGGTGACCCCACGTGACCCGGTCAACTGGGGCCGGTGACCCCACGTGACCCGGTCACCTGGGGCCGGTGTCCCCACGTGACCCGCTGACCTGGGGCCGGTGACCCCACGTGACCCGGTCACCTGGGGCCGGTGACCCCACGTGACCCGCTGACCTGGGGCCGGTGTCCCCACGTGACCCGGTCACCTGGGGCCGGTGTCCCCACGTGACCTGCTCACCTGGGGCCGGTGACCCCACGTGACCTAGTCACCTGGGGCCGGTGTCCCCACGTGACCCGGTCACCTGGGGCCGGTGTCCCCACGTGACCCGCTGACCTGGTGCCGGTGACCCCACGTGACCCGGTCACCTAGGGCCGGTGACCCCACGTGACCCGGTCACCTGGGGCCGATGACCCCACGTGACCCGGTCACCTGGGGCCGGTGACCCAGCATGACCCGGTCACCTGGGGCCGGTGACCCCACGTGACCCGGTCACCTGGGGCCGGTGTCCCCACGTGACCCGGTCACCTGGGGCCGGTGTCCCCACGTGACCCGCTGACCTGGGGACGGTGACCCCACGTGACCCGCTGACCTGGGGCCGGTGTCCCCACGTGACCCGGTCACCTGGGGCAGGTGACCCCACGTGATCCGGTGACCTGGGGCCGGGGTCCCCACGTGACCCGCTGACCTGGGGCCGGTGACCCCACGTGACCCTCTGACCTGGGGCCGGTGTCCCCACGTGACCCGGAGTCCTGGTGCCGGGGTGGTCATCGGAACCTGGGAACCAGGCCGGGTGCGCGAGATGACCGGGTGACTTGGGGCCGGGTTATCGACCTGTCCAGGGGACCCGGGCCGGGGACCCGACAGGACCCGGTGATCTGCGGCTGGGGTAAAAACCCGTCCCGGGGACCCGGGCTGGGTCCCGACCTGCCTTGGTTACCTGGGGCCGGTGTCCCCACGTGACCCGCTGACCTGGGGCCGGTGTCCCCACGTGACCCTCTGACCTGGGGCCGGTGTCCCCACGTGACCCGCTGACCTGGGGCCGGTGACCCCCCGTGACCCGCTGACCTGGGGCCGGTGACCCCACGTGACCCGGTCACCTGGGGCAGGGGTCCCCACGGGACCCGGGGTCCTGGTGCCGGGGTGGTCATCGGAACCTGGGAACCAGGCTGGGTACCACACATGACCAGGTGACCTGGGTCCGGGGTCCCCACGTGACCCGGTGACCTGGGGCCGGTGTCCCCACGTGATCCGGAGTCCTGCGTCCGGGGTGGTCATCGGAACCTGGGAACCAGGCCGGGTGCGCGAGATGACCGGGTGACCTGGGGCCGGGTTATCGACCTGTCCAGGGGACCCGGGCCGGGGACCCGACAGGACCCGGTGATCTGCGGCTGGGGTAAAAACCCCTCCCGGGGACCCGGGCTGGGTCCCGACCTGCCTTGGTTACCTGGGGCCGGTGTCCCCACGTGACCCGCTGACCTGGGGCCGGTGACCCCACGTGACCCGCTGACCTGGGGCCGGTGACCCCACGTGACCCGGTCACCTGGGGCCGGGGTCCCCACGGGACCCGGGGTCCTGGTGCCGGGGTGGTCATCGGAACCTGGGAACCAGGCTGGGTACCACACATGACCAGGTGACCTGGGTCCGGGGTCCCCACGTGACCCTCTGACCTGGGGCTGGTGTCCCCACGTCACCCGGTCACCTGGGGCCGGTGTCCCCACGTGACCCTCTGACCTGGGGCCGGTGACCCCACGTGACCCGGTCACCTGGGGCCGGTGACCCCACGTGACCCTCTGACCTGGGGCCGGTGTCCCCACGTGACCCGGTCACCTGGGGCCGGTGTCCCCACGTGACCCTCTGACCTGGGACCGGTGACCCCACGTGACCTGGTCACCTGGGGCCGGTGTCCCCACGTGACCCGCTGACCTGGTGCAGGTGACCCCACGTGACCCGGTCACCTGGGGCCGGTGTCCCCACGTGACCCTCTGACCTGGGGCTGGTGTCCCCACGTGACCCGGTCACCTGGGGCCGGTGTCCCCACGTGACCCGCTGACCTGGTGTCGGTGACCCCACGTGACCCGGTCACCTGGGGCCGGTGACCCCACGTGACCCTCTGACCTGGGGCCGGTGTCCCCACGTGACCCGGTCACCTGGGGCCGGTGACCCCACGTGACCTGGTCACCTGGGGCCGGTGTCCCCACGTGACCCGGTCACCTGGGGCCGGTGTCCCCACGTGACCCGCTGACCTGGTGCCGGGGTGGTCACCGGAACCTGGGAACCAGGCCGGGTGCGCGACATGACCCGGTGACCTGGGGCCGGGTTAACGACCTTTCCAGGGGACCCGGGCCGGGGACCCGACAGGACCCGGTGGTCCTTCGCTGGTTTCCCGATGCAACCCGGGGACCCGGGCCCGGGCCCCCACGTGATCCAGTGATCCGGTGCTTTTGTCCCGATGCAACCCGGGGACCCGGGCCGGGGACCCGGTATGACTCCGTCTCCCGGGGCCGGGGTGGTCACCTGACACTGGTACCCGGGACAGCGACCCGACATGACCCCGTGACCCGGGGCCGGGGTGCCGACCTGTCCAGGGGACCCGACCCGGGTACCCGACAGGACCCGGTGATCTGCGGCTGGGGTAAAAACCCGTCCCGGGGACCCGGGCTGGGTCCCGACATGACCCGCTGACCTGGGGCCGGTGACCCCACGTGACCCGGTCACCTGGGGCCGGTGACCCCACGTGACCTGGTCACCTGGGGCCGGTGACCCCACGTGACCCGGTCACCTGGGGCCGGTGTCCCCACGTGACCCGCTGACCTGGGGCTGGTGACCCCACGTGACCTGGTCACCTGGGGCCGGTGACCCCACGTGACCCGCTGACCTGGGGCCGGTGACCCCACGTGACCCGGTCACCTGGGGCCGGTGTCCCCACGTGACCCGCTGACCTGGGTCCGGGGTCCCCACGTGACCCGCTGACCTGGGGACGGTGACCCCACGTGACCCGGTGACCTGGGGCCGGTGTCCCCACGTGACCCGGAGTCCTGGTGCCGGGGTGGTCATCGGAACCTGGGAACCAGGCCGGGTGCGCGAGATGACCGGGTGACCTGGGGCCGGGTTATCGACCTGTCCAGGGGACCCGGGCCGGGGACCCGACAGGACCCGGTGATCTGCGGCTGGGGTAAAAACCCGTCCCGGGGACCCGGGCTGGGTCCCGACCTGCCTTGGTTACCTGGGGCCGGTGTCCCCACGTGACCCGCTGACCTGGGGCCGGTGACCCCACGTGACCCGGTCACCTGGGGCCGGGGTCCCCACGGGACCCGGGGTCCTGGTGCCGGGGAGGTCATCGGAACCTGGGAACCAGGCTGGGTACCACACATGACCAGGTGACCTGGGTCCGGGGTCCCCACGTGACCCTCTGACCTGGGGCCGGTGTCCCCACGTGACCCGGTCACCTGGGGCCGGTGTCCCCACGTGACCCGCTGACCTGGGGCCGGGGTCCCCACGTGACCCGCTGACCTGGGGCCGGTGACCCCACGTGACCCGGTCACCTGGGGCCGGGGTCCCCACGTGACCCGGTCACCTGGGGCCGGTGACCCCACGTGACCAGGTCACCTGGGGCCGGTGATCCCACGTGACCCGGTCACCTGGGGCCGGGGTCCGCACGTGACCCGGTCACCTGGGGCCGGTGTCCCCACGTGACCCGCTGACCTGGGGCCGGTGTCCCCACGTGACCCGGTCACCTGGGGCCGGTGACCCCACGTGACCCGGTCACCTGGGGCCGGTGACCCCACGTGACCCGGTCACCAGGGGCCGGTGACACCACGTGACCCGGTCACCTGAGGCCGGTGACCCCACGTGACCCGGTCACCTGGGGCCGGTGTCCCCACGTGACCCGGTCACCTGGGTCCGGTGACCCCACGTGACCCGGTCACCTGGGGCCGGTGTCCCCACGTGACCCGCTGACCTGGGGCCGGTGACCCCACGTGACCCGCTGACCTGGGGTCGGTGACCCCACGTGACCCGGTCACCTGGGGCCGGTGTCCCCACGTGACCCGCTGACCTGGGGCCGGTGACCCCACGTGACCCGGTCAACTGGGGCCGGTGTCCCCACGTGACCCGGTCACCTGGGGCAAGTGTCCCCACGTGACCCGCTGACCTGGGGCCGGTGACCCCACGTGACCCGGTCACCTGGGGCCGGTGTCCCCACGTGACCCGGTCACCTGGGGCCGGTGACCCCACGTGACCTAGTCACCTGGGGCCGGTGTCCCCACGTGACCCGGTCACCTGGGGCCGGTGTCCCCACGTGACCCGCTGACCTGGTGCCGGTGACCCCACGTGACCCGGTCACCTAGGGCCGGTGACCCCACGTGACCCGGTCACCTGGGGCCGATGACCCCGCGTGACCCGGTCACCTGGGGCCGGTGACCCCGCGTGACCCGGTCACCTGGGGCCGGTGACCCCACGTGACCCGGTCACCTGGGGCCGGTGTCCCCACGTGATCCGGTCACCTGGGGACGGTGACCCCACGTGACCCGGTCACCTGGGGCCGGTGTCCCCACGTGACCCGGTCACCTGGGGCCGGTGACCCCACGTGACCCGGTCACCTGGGGCCGGTGTCCCCACGTGACCCGCTGACCTGGGTCCGGGGTCCCCACGTGACCCGCTGACCTGGGGCCGGTGACCCCACGTGACCCGGTCACCTGGGGCCGGTGTCCCCACGTGACCCTCTGACCTGGGGCCGGTGTCCCCACGTGACCCGCTGACCTGGGGCCTGTGACCCCCCGTGACCCGCTGACCTGGGGCCGGTGACCCCACGTGACCCGGTCACCTGGGGCCGGGGTCCCCACGGGACCCGGGGTCCTGGTGCCGGGGTGGTCATCGGAACCTGGGAACCAGGCTGGGTACCACACATGACCAGGTGACCTGGGTCCGGGGTCCCCACGTGACCCGGTGACCTGGGGCCGGTGTCCCCACGTGACCCGGAGTCCTGCGGCCGGGGTGGTCATCGGAACCTGGGAACCAGGCCGGGTGCGCGAGATGACCGGGTGACCTGGGGCCGGGTTATCGACCTGTCCAGGGGACCCGGGCCGGGGACCCGACAGGACCCGGTGATCTGCGGCTGGGGTAAAAACCCGTCCCGGGGACCCGGGCTGGGTCCCGACCTGCCTTGGTTACCTGGGACCGGGGTCCCCACGTGACCCTCTGACCTGGGGCTGGTGTCCCCACGTGACCCGGTCACCTGGGGCCGGTGTCCCCACGTGACCCTCTGACCTGGGGCCGGTGACCCCACGTGACCTGGTCACCTGGGGCCGGTGTCCCCACGTGACCCGGTCACCTGGGGCCGGTGTCCCCACGTGACCCGGTCACCTGGGGCCGGTGACCGCACGTGATCCGGTGACCTGGGGCCGGGGTCCCCACGTGACCCGCTGACCTGGGGCCGGTGACCCCACGTGACCCGGTCACCTGGGGCCGGTGTCCCCACGTGACCCGGAGTCCTGGTGCCGGGGTGGTCATCGTTACCTGGGAACCAGGCCGGGTGCGCGAGATGACCGGGTGACTTGGGGCCGGGTTATCGACCTGTCCAGGGGACCCGGGCCGGGGACCCGACAGGACCCGGTGATCTGCGGCTGGGGTAAAAACCCGTCCCGGGGACCCGGGCTGGGTCCCGACCTGCCTTGGTTACCTGGGGCCGGTGTCCCCACGTGACCCGCTGACCTGGGGCCGGTGTCCCCACGTGACCCGCTGACCTGGGGCCGGTGTCCCCACGTGACCCTCTGACCTGGGGCCGGTGTCCCCACGTGACCCGCTGACCTGGGGCCGGTGACCCCCCGTGACCCGGTCACCTGGTGCCGGTGACCCCACGTGACCCGGTCACCTGGGGCCGGGGTCCCCACGTGACCCGGAGTCCTGCGGCCGGGGTGGTCATCGGAACCTGGGTACCAGGCCGGGTGCGCGAGATGACCGGGTGACCTGGGGCCGGGTTATCGACCTGTCCAGGGGACCCGGGCCGGGGACCCGACAGGACCCGGTGATCTGCGGCTGGGGTAAAAACCCGTCCCGGGGACCCGGGCTGGGTCCCGACCTGCCTTGGTTACCTGGGGCCGGTGTCCCCACGTGACCCGCTGACCTGGGGCCGGTGTCCCCACGTGACCCGCTGACCTGGGGCCGGTGACCCCACGTGACCCGCTGACCTGGGGCCGGTGACCCCACGTGACCCGGTCACCTGGGGCCGGGGTCCCCACGGGACCCGGGGTCCTGGTGCCGGGGTGGTCATCGGAACCTGGGAACCAGGCTGGGTACCACACATGACCAGGTGACCAGGGTCCGGGGTCCCCACGTGACCCTCTGACCTGGGGCTGGTGTCCCCACGTGACCCGGTCACCTGGGGCCGGTGTCCCCACGTGACCCTCTGACCTGGGGCCGGTGACCCCACGTGACCTGGTCACCTGGGGCCGGTGTCCCCACGTGACCCGGGGTCCTGGTGCCGGGGTGGTCACCGGAACCTGGGAACCAGGCCGGGTGCGCGACATGACCCGGTGACCTGGGGCCGGGTTAACGACCTGTCCAGGGGACCCGGGCCGGGGACCCGACAGGACCCGGTGGTCCTTCGCTGGTGTCCCGATGCAACCCGGGGACCCGGGCCCGGGCCCCCACGTTATCCAGTGATCCGGTGTTTTGTCCCGATGCAACCCGGGGACCCGGGCCGGGGACCCGGTATGACTCCGTCTCCCGGGGCCGGGGTGGTCACCTGACACTGGTACCCGGGACAGCGACCCGACATGACCCCGTGACCCGGGGCCGGGGTGCCGACCTGTACAGGGGACCCGGGCCGGGGACCCGACAGGACCCGGTGATCTGCGGCTGGGGTAAAAACCCGTCCCGGGGACCCGGGCTGGGTCCCGACATGACCCGCTGACCTGGGGCCGGTGACCCCACGTGACCCGCTGACCTGGGGCCGGTGTCCCCACGTGACCCGGTTACCTGGGGCCGGTGTCCCCACGTGACCCTCTGACCTGGGGCCGGTGTCCCCACGTGACCCGCTGACCTGGGGCCGGTGACCCCACGTGACCCGGTCACCTGGGGCCGGGGTCCCCACGGGACCCGGGGTCCTGGTGCCGGGGTGGTCATCGGAACCTGGGAACCAGGCTGGGTACCACACATGACCAGGTGACCTGGGTCCGGGGTCCCCACGTGACCCTCTGACCTGGGGCCGGTGTCCCCACGTGACCCGGAGTCCTGCGGCCGGGGTGGTCATCGGAACCTGGGAACCAGGCCGGGTGCGCGAGATGACCGGGTGACCTGGGGCCGGGTTATCGACCTGTCCAGGGGACCCGGGCCGGGGACCCGACAGGACTCGGTGGTCTGCGGCTGGGGTAAAAACCCGTCCCGGGGACCCGGGCTGGGTCCCGACCTGCCTTGGTTACCTGGGGCCGGTGTCCCCACGTGACCCGCTGACCTGGGGCCGGTGTCCCCACGTGACCCGCTGACCTGGGGCCGGTGACCACACATGACCCGCTGACCTGGGGCCGGTGACCCCACGTGACCCGGTCACCTGGGGCCGGGGTCCCCACGGGACCCGGGGTCCTGGTGCCGGGGTGGTCATCGGAACCTGGGAACCAGGCTGGGTACCACACATGACCAGGTGACCTGGGTCCGGGGTCCCCACGTGACCCTCTGACCTGGGGCTGGTGTCCCCACGTGACCCGGTCACCTGGGGCCGGTGTCCCCACGTGACCCTCTGACCTGGGGCCGGTGACCCCACGTGACCTGGTCACCTGGGGCCGGTGTCCCCACGTGACCCGGTCACCTGGGGACGGTGACCCCACGTGACCCGGTGACCTGGGGCTGGTGTCCCCACGTGACCCGGTCACCTGGGGCCGGTGACCCCACGTGATCCGGTGACCTGGGGCCGGGGTCCCCACGTGACCCGCTGACCTGGGGACGGTGACCCCACGTGACCCTCTGACCTGGGGCCGGTGTCCCCACGTGACCCGGAGTCCTGGTGCCGGGGTGGTTATCGGAACCTGGGAACCAGGCCGGGTGCGCGAGATGACGGGGTGACTTGGGGCCGGGTTATCGACCTGTCCAGGGGACCCGGGCCGGGGACCCGACAGGACCCGGTGATCTGCGGCTGGGGTAAAAACCCGTCCCGGGGACCCGGGCTGGGTCCCGACCTGCCTTGGTTACCTGGGGCCGGTGTCCCCACGTGACCCGCTGACCTGGGGCCGGTGTCCCTACGTGACCCGGTTACCTGGGGCCGGTGTCCCCACGTGACCCTCTGACCTGGGGCCGGTGTCCCCACGTGACCCGCTGACCTGGGGCCGGTGACCCCCCGTGACCCGCTGACCTGGGGCCGGTGACCCCACGTGACCCGGTCACCTGGGGCCGGGGTCCCCACGGGACCCGGGGTCCTGGTGCCGGGGTGGTCATCGGAACCTGGGAACCAGGCTGGGTACCACACATGACCAGGTGACCTGGGTCCGGGGTCCCCACGTGACCCTCTGACCTGGGGCCGGTGTCCCCACGTGACCCGGAGTCCTGCGGCCGGGGTGGTCATCGGAACCTGGGAACCAGGCCGGGTGCGCGAGATGACCGGGTGACCTGGGGCCGGGTTATCGACCTGTCCAGGGGACCCGGGCCGGGGACCCGACAGGACCCGGTGATCTGCGGCTGGGGTAAAAACCCGTCCCGGGGACCCGGGCTGGGTCCCGACCTGCCTTGGTTACCTGGGGCCGGTGTCCCCACGTGACCCGCTGACCTGGGGCCGGTGTCCCCACGTGACCCGCTGACCTGGGGCCGGTGACCCCACGTGACCCGGTCACCTGGGGCCGGGGTCCCCACGGGACCCGGGGTCCTGGTGCCGGGGTGGTCATCGGAACCTGGGAACCAGGCTGGGTACCACACATGACCAGGTGACCTGGGTCCGGGGTCCCCACGTGACCCTCTGACCTGGGGCCGGTGTCCCCACGTGACCCGGAGTCCTGCGGCCGGGGTGGTCATCGGAACCTGGGAACCAGGCCGGGTGCGCGAGATGACCGAGTGACCTGGGGCCGGGTTATCGACCTGTCCAGGGGACCCGGGCCGGGGACCCGACAGGACCCGGTGATCTGCGGCTGGGGTAAAAACCCGTCCCGGGGACCCGGGCTGGGTCCCGACCTGCCTTGGTTACCTGGGGCCGGTGTCCCCACGTGACCCGCTGACCTGGGGCCGGTGTCCCTACGTGACCCGGTTACCTGGGGCCGGTGTCCCCACGTGACCCGCTGACCTGGGGCCGGTGTCCCCACGTGACCCGCTGACCTGGGGCCGGTGTCCCCACGTGACCTGGTCACCTGGGGCCGGTGACCCCACGTGACCCGCTGACCTGGGGCCGGTGACCCCACGTGACCCGGTCACCTGGGGCCGGGGTCCCCACGGGACTTGGGGTCCTGGTGCCGGGGTGGTCATCGGAACCTGGGATCCAGGCTGGGTACCACACATGACCAGGTGACCTGGGTCCGGGGTCCCCACGTGACCCGCTGACCTGGGGCTGGTGTCCCCACGTGACCCGGTCACCTGGGGCCGGTGTCCCCACGTGACCCTCTGACCTGGGGCCGGTGACCCCACGTGACCCGGTCACCTGGGGCCGGTGACCCCACGTGACCCTCTGACCTGGGGCCGGTGTCCCCACGTGACCCGGTCACCTGGGGCCGGTGTCCCCACGTGACCCTCTGACCTGGGGCCGGTGACCCCACGTGACCTGGTCACCTGGGGCCGGTGTCCCCACGTGACCCGCTGACCTGGTGCCGGTGACCCCACGTGACCCGGTCACCTGGGGCCGGTGTCCCCACGTGACCCTCTGACCTGGGGCTGGTGTCCCCACGTGACCCGGTCACCTGGGGCCGGTGTCCCCACGTGACCCGCTGACCTGGTGCCGGTGACCCCACGTGACCCGGTCACCTGGGGCCGGTGACCCCACGTGACCCTCTGACCTGGGGCCGGTGTCCCCACGTGACCCGGTCACCTGGGGCCGGTGTCCCCACGTGACCCGGTCACCTGGGGCCGGTGACCCCACGTGACCCGCTGACCTGGGGCCGGTGACCCCACGTGACCCGGTCACCTGGGGCCGGTGTCCCCACGTGACCCGCTGACCTGGGTCCGGGGTCCCCACGTGACCCGCTGACCTGGGGCCGGTGTCCCCACGTGACCCGGTCACCTGGGGCCGGTGTCCCCACGTGACCCGCTGACCTGGGGACGGTGACCCCACGTGACCCGCTGACCTGGGGCCGGTGACCCCACGTGACCCGGTCACCTGGGGCCGGGGTCCCCACGGGACCCGGGGTCCTGGTGCCGGGGTGGTCATCGGAACCTGGGAACCAGGCTGGGTACCACACATGACCAGGTGACCTGGGTCCGGGGTCCCCACGTGACCCGCTGACCTGGGGCCGGTGTCCCCACGTGACCCGGTGACCTGGGGCCGGTGTCCCCACGTGACCCGGAGTCCTGGTGCCGGGGTGGTCATCGGAACCTGGGAACCAGGCCGGGTGCACGAGATGACCGGGTGACCTGGGGCCGGGTTATCGACCTGTCCAGGGGACCCGGGCCGGGGACCCAACAGGACCCGGTGATCTGCGGCTGGGGTAAAAACCCGTCCCGGGGACCCGGGCTGGGTCCCGACCTGCCTTGGTTACCTGGGGCCGGTGTCCCCACGTGACCCGCTGACCTGGGGCCGGTGTCCCCACGTGACCCGGTCACCTGGGGCCGGTGTCCCCACGTGACCCGCTGACCTGGGGCCGGTGTCCCCACGTGACCCGGTTACCTGGGTCCGGTGTCCCCACGTGACCCTCTGACCTGGGGCCGGTGTCCCCACGTGACCCGCTGACCTGGGGCCGGTGACCCCCCGTGACCCGCTGACCTGGGGCCGGTGACCCCACGTGACCCGGTCACCTGGGGCCGGGGTCCCCACGGGACCCGGGGTCCTGGTGCCGGGGTGGTCATCGGAACCTGGGAACCAGGCTGGGACCACACATGACCAGGTGACCTGGGTCCGGGGTCCCCACGTGACCCTCTGACCTGGGGCCGGTGTCCCCACGTGACCCGGAGTCCTGCGGCCGGGGTGGTCATCGGAACCTGGGAACCAGGCCGGGTGCACGAGATGACCGGGTGACCTGGGGCCGGGTTATCGACCTGTCCAGGGGACCCGGGCCGGGGACCCGACAGGACCCGGTGATCTGCGGCTGGGGTAAAAACCCGTCCCGGGGACCCGGGCTGGGTCCCGACCTGCCTTGGTTACCTGGGGCCGGTGTCCCCACGTGACCCGCTGACCTGGGGCCGGTGTCCCCACGTGACCCGGTCACCTGGGGCCGGTGACCCCACGTGACCCGCTGACCTGGGGCCGGTGACCCCACGTGACCCGGTCACCTGGGGCCGGGGTCCCCACGGGACCCGGGGTCCTGGTGCCGGGGTGGTCATCGGAACCTGGGAACCAGGCTGGGTACCACACATGACCAGGTGACCTGGGTCCGGGGTCCCCACGTGACCCTCTGACCTGGGGCTGGTGTCCCCACGTGACCCGGTCACCTGGGGCCGGTGTCCCCACGTGACCCTCTGACCTGGGGCCGGTGACCCCACGTGACCTGGTCACCTGGGGCCGGTGTCCCCACGTGACCCGGGGTCCTGGTGCCGGGGTGGTCACCGGAACCTGGGAACCAGGCCGGGTGCGCGACATGACCCGGTGACCTGGGGCCGGGTTAACGACCTGTCCAGGGGACCCGGGCCGGGGACCCGACAGGACCCGGTGGTCCTTCGCTGGTGTCCCGATGCAACCCGGGGACCCGGGCCCGGGCCCCCACGTGATCCAGTGATCCGGTGCTTTTGTCCCGATGCAACCCGGGGACCCGGGCCGGGGACCCGGTATGACTCCGTCTCCCGGGGCCGGGGTGGTCACCTGACACTGGTACCCGGGACAGCGACCCGACATGACCCCGTGACCCGGGGCCGGGGTGCCGACCTGTCCAGGGGACCCGGGCCGGGGACCCGACAGGACCCGGTGATCTGCGGCTGGGGTAAAAACCCGTCCCGGGGACCCGGGCTGGGTCCCGACATGACCCGCTGACCTGGGGTCGGTGACCCCACGTGACCAGCTGACCTGGGGCCGGTGACCCCACGTGACCCGGTCACCTGGGGCCGGTGACCCCACGTGACCTGGTCACCTGGGGCCGGTGACCCCACGTGACCCGGTCACCTGGGGCCGGTGTCCCCACGTGACCCGCTGACCTGGTGCCGGGGTCCCCACGTGACCCGCTGACCTGGGGCCGGTGACCCCACGTGACCCGGTCACCTGGGGCCGGTGACCCCACGTGACCCGCTGACCTGGGGCCGGTGACCCCACGTGACCCGGTCACCTGGGGCCGGTGTCCCCACGTGACCCGCTGACCTGGTGCCGGGGTCCCCACGTGACCCGCTGACCTGGGGCCGGTGTCCCCACGTGACCCGGTCACCTGGGACCGGTGTCCCCACGTGACCCGCTGACCTGGGGCCAGTGACCACACGTGACCGGCTGACCTGGGGCCGGTGTCCCGATGTGATCCGGTCACCTGGGGCCGGGGTCCCCACGGGACCCGGGGTCCTGGTGCCGGGGTGGTCATCGGAACCTGGGAACCAGGCCGGGTGCGCGAGATGACCGGGTGACCTGGGGCCGGGTTATCGACCTGTCCAGGGGACCCGGGCCGGGGACCCGACAGGACCCGGTGATCTGCGGCTGGGGTAAAAACCCGTCCCGGGGACCCGGGCTGGGTCCCGACCTGCCTTGGTTACCTGGGGCCGGTGTCCCCACGTGACCCGCTGACCTGGGGCCGGTGTCCCCACGTGACCCGCTGACCTGGGGCCGTTGCCCCCACGTGACCCGCTGACCTGGGGCCGGTGACCCCACGTGACCCGCTGACCTGGGGCCGTTGCCCCCACGTGACCCGGTCACCTGGGGCCGGTGTCCCCACGTGACCCGCTGACCTGGGGCCGGTGAACCCACGTGACCCGGTCACCTGGGGCCGGTGTCCCCACGTGACCCGGTCACCTGGGGCCGGTGACCCCACGTGACCCGCTGACCTGGGGACGGTGACCCCACGTGACCCGGTCACCTGGGGCCGGGGTCCCCACGTGACCCGGTCACCTGGGGCCGGTGTCCCCACGTGACCCGCTGACCTGGGGCCTGTGACCCCACGTGACCCGGTCACCTGGGGCCGGTGACCCCACGTGACCCGCTGACCTGGGGCCGGTGACCCCACGTGACCCGGTCACCAGGGGCCGGTGACCCCACATGACCCGGTCACCTGAGGCCGGTGACCCCACGTGACCCGGTCACCTGGGGCCGGTGTCCCCACGTGACCCGGTCACCTGGGTCCGGTGACCCCACGTGACCCAGTCACCTGGGGCCGGTGTCCCCACGTGACCCGCTGACCTGGGGCCGGTGACCCCACGTGACCCGCTGACCTGGGGCCGGTGACCCCACGTGACCCGGTCACCTGGGGCCGGTGTCCCCACGTGACCCGCTGACCTGGGGCCGGTGACCCCATGTGACCCGGTCACCCTGGGCCGGAGTCCCCACGTGACCCGGTCACCTGGGGCCGGTGACCCCACGTGACCCGCTGACCTGGGGCCGGTGACCCCACGTGACCCGGTCACCTGGGGCCGGTGTCCCCACGTGACCCGGTCACCTGGGGCCGGTGACCCCACGTGACCCAGTCACCTGGGGCCGGTGTCCCCACGTGACCCGGTCACCTGGGGCCGGTGTCCCCACGTGACCCGCTGACCTGGTGCCGGTGACCCCACGTGACCCGGTCACCTGGGGCCGGTGACCCCACGTGACCCGGTCACCTGGGGCCGGTGACCCCACGTGACCCGGTCACCTGGGGCCGGTGACCCCACGTGACCCGGTCACCTGGGGCCGGTGTCCCCACGTGACCCGCTGACCTGGGGCCGGTGACCCCATGTGACCCGGTCACCCTGGGCCGGAGTCCCCACGTGACCCGGTCACCTGGGGCCGGTGTCCCCACGTGACCCGCTGACCTGGGGCCGGTGACCCCACGTGACCCGGTCACCTGGGGCCGGTGTCCCCACGTGACCCGGTCACCTGGGGACGGTGACCCCACGTGACCCGGTCACCTGGGGCCGGTGTCCCCACGTGACCCGGTCACCTGGGGCCGGTGTCCCCACGTGACCCGGTCACCTGGGGACGGTGACCCCACGTGACCCGGTCACCTGGGGCCGGTGTCCCCACGTGACCCGGTCACCTGGGGACAGTGACCCCACGTGACCCGGTGACCTGGGGCCGGTGTCCCTACGTGACCCGGTCACCTGGGGCCGGTGACCCCACGTGATCCGGTGACCTTGGGCCGGGGTCCCCACGTGACCCGCTGACCTGGGGCCGGTGTCCCCACGTGACCCGGAGTCCTGCGGCCGGGGTGGTCATCGGAACCTGGGAACCAGGCCGGGTGCGCGAGATGACCGGGTGACCTGGGGCCGGGTTATCGACCTGTCCAGGGGACCCGGGCCGGGGACCCGACAGGACCCGGTGATCTGCGGCTGGGGTAAAAACCCGTCCCGGGGCCCCGGGCTGGGTCCCGACCTGCCTTGGTTACCTGGGGCCGGTGTCCCCACGTGACCCGCTGACCTGGGGCCGGTGTCCCCACGTGACCCGCTGACCTGGGGCCAGTGACCCCACGTGACCCGCTGACCTGGGGCCGGTGACCCCACGTGACCCGGTCACCTGGGGCCGGGGTCCCCACGGGACCCGGGGTCCTGGTGCCGGGGTGGTCATCGGAACCTGGGAACCAGGCTGGGAACCACACATGACCAGGTGACCTGGGTCTGGGGTCCCCACGTGACCCTCTGACCTGGGGCAGGTGTCCCCACGTGACCCGGTCACCTGGGGCCGGTGTCCCCACGTGACCCTCTGACCTGGGGCCGGTGACCCCACGTGACCTGGTCACCTGGGGCCGGTGTCCCCACGTGACCCGGGGTCCTGGTGCCGGGGTGGTCACCGGAACCTGGGAACCAGGCCGGGTGCGCGACATGACCCGGTGACCTGGGGCCGGGTTAACGACCTGTCCAGGGGACCCGGGCCGGGGACCCGACAGGACCCGGTGGTCCTTCGCTGGTGTCCCGATGCAACCCGGGGACCCGGGCCCGGGCCCCCACGTGATCCAGTGATCCGGTGCTTTTGTCCCGATGCAACCCGGGGACCCGGGCCGGGGACCCGGTATGACTCCGTCTCCCGGGGCCGGGGTGGTCACCTGACACTGGTACCCGGGACAGCGACCCGACATGACCCCGTGACCCGGGGCCGGGGTGCCGACCTGTACAGGGGACCCGGGCCGGGGACCCGACAGGACCCGGTGATCTGCGGCTGGGGTAAAAACCCGTCCCGGGGACCCGGGCTGGGTCCCGACCTGCCTTGGTTACCTGGGGCCGGTGTCCCCACGTGACCCGCTGACCTGGGGCCGGTGTCCCCACGTGACCCGGTTACCTGGGGCCGGTGACCCCACGTGACCCTCTGACCTGGGGCCGGTGTCCCCACGTGACCCGCTGACCTGGGGCCGGTGACCCCGCATGACCCGGTCACCTGGGGCCGGTGACCCCACGTGACCCGGTCACCTGGGGCCGGTGTCCCCACGTGACCCGCTGACCTGGGGCCTGTGACCCCACGTGACCCGGTCACCTGGGGCCGGTGACCCCACGTGACCCGGTCACCTGGGGCCGGTGACCCCACTTGACCCGGTCACCAGGGGCCGGTGACCCCACGTGACCCGGTCACCTGAGGCCGGTGACCCCACGTGACCCGGTCACCTGGGGCCGGTGTCCCCTCGTGACCCGCTCACCTGGGTCCGGTGACCCCCCGTGACCCGCTGACCTGGGGCCGGTGACCCCACGTGACCCGGTCACCTGGGGCCGGGGTCCCCACGGGACCCGGGGTCCTGGTGCCGGGGTGGTCATCGGAACCTGGGAACCAGGCTGGGTACCACACATGACCAGGTGACCTGGGTCCGGGGTCCCCACGTGACCCTCTGACCTGGGGCCGGTGTCCCCACGTGACCCGGAGTCCTGCGGCCGGGGTGGTCATCGGAACCTGGGAACCAGGCCGGGTGCGCGAGATGACCGAGTGACCTGGGGCCGGGTTATCGACCTGTCCAGGGGACCCGGGCCGGGGACCCGACAGGACCCGGTGATCTGCGGCTGGGGTAAAAACCCGTCCCGGGGACCCGGGCTGGGTCCCGACATGCCTTGGTTACCTGGGGCCGGTGTCCCCACGTGACCCGCTGACCTGGGGCCGGTGTCCCCACGTAACCCGCTGACCTGGGGCCGGTGACCCCCCGTGACCCGCTGACCTGGGGCCGGTGACCCCACGTGACCCGGTCACCTGGGGCCTGGGTCCCCCACGGGACCCGGGGTCCTGGTGCCGGGGTGGTCATCGGAACCTGGGAACCAGGCTGGGTACCACACATGACCAGGTGACCTGGGTCCGGGGTCCCCACGTGACCCGCTGACCTGGGGCTGGTGTCCCTACGTGACCCGGTCACCTGGGGCCGGTGTCCCCACGTGACCCTCTGACCTGGGGCCGGTGACCCCACGTGACCCGGTCACCTGGGGCCGGTGACCCCACGTGACCCTCTGACCTGGGGCCGGTGTCCCCACGTGACCCGGTCACCTGGGGCCGGTGTCCCCACGTGACCCTCTGACCTGGTGCCGGTGACCCCACGTGACCCGGTCACCTGGGGCCGGGGTCCCCACGGGACCGGGTCACCTGGGTCCGGTGTCCCCACGTGACCCGGTCACCTGGGGCCGGTGTCCCGACGTGACCCTCTGACCTGGGGCTGGTGTCCTCACGTGACCCGGTCACCTGGGGCCGGTGTCCCCACGTGACCCGCTGACCTGGTGCCGGTGTCCCCACGTGACCCGGTCACCTGGGGCCGGTGTCCCCACGTGACCCTCTGACCTGGGGCCGGTGACCCCACGTGACCTGGTCACCTGGGGCCGGTGTCCCCACGTGACCCGGTCACCTGGGGCCGGTGTCCCCACGGGACCCGCTGACCTGGTGCCGGGGTGGTCACCGGAACCTGGGAACCAGGCCGGGTGCACGACATGACCCGGTGACCTGGGGCCGGGTTAACGACCTGTCCAGGGGACCCGGGCCGGGGACCCGACAGGACCCGGTGGTCCTTCGCTGGTGTCCCGATGCATCCCGGGGACCCGGGCCCGGGCCCCCACGTGATCCAGTGATCCGGTGCTTTTGTCCCGATGCAACCCGGGGACCCGGGCCGGGGACCCGGTATGACTCCGTCTCCCGGGGCCGGGGTGGTCACCTGACACTGGTACCCGGGACAGCGACCCGACATGACCCCGTGACCCGGGGCCGGGGTGCCGACCTGTCCAGGGGACCCGGGCCGGGGACCCGACAGGACCCGGTGATCTGCGGCTGGGGTAAAAACCCGTCCCGGGGACCCGGGCTGGGTCCCGACATGACCCGCTGACCTGGGGCCGGTGACCCCACGTGACCCGCTGACCTGGGGCCGGTGACCCCACGTGACCCGGTCACCTGCGGCCGGTGACCCCACGTGACCTGGTCACCTGGGGCCGGTGACCCCACGTGACCCGGTCACCTGGGGCCGGTGTCCCCACGTGACCCGCTGACCTGGGGACGGTGACCCCACGTGACCTGCTGACCTGGGGCCGGTGACCCCACGTGACCCGGTCACCTGGGGCCGGGGTCCCCACGGGACCCGGGGTCCTGGGGCCGGGGTGGTCATCGGAACCTGGGAACCAGGCTGGGTACCACACATGACCAGGTGACCTGGGTCCGGGGTCCCCACGTGACCCGCTGACCTGGGGACGGTGACCCCACGTGACCCGGTGACCTGGGGCCGGTGTCCCCACGTGACCCGGAGTCCTGGTGCCGGGGTGGTCATCGGAACCTGGGAACCAGGCCGGGTGCGCGAGATGACCGGGTGACCTGGGGCCGGGTTATCGACCTGTCCAGGGGACCCGGGCCGGGGACCCGACAGGACCCGGTGATCTGCGGCTGCGGTAAAAACCCGTCCCGGGGACCCGGGCTGGGTCCCGACCTGCCTTGGTTACCTGGGGCCGGTGTCCCCACGTGACCCGCTGACCTGGGGCCGGTGTCCCCACGTGACCCGCTGACCTGGGGCCGGTGTCCCTACGTGACCCGGTTACCTGGGGCCGGTGTCCCCACGTGACCCTCTGACCTGGGGCCGGTGTCCCCACGTGACCCGCTGACCTGGGGCCGGTGACCCCCCGTGACCCGCTGACCTGGGGCCGGTGACCCCACGTGACCCGGTCACCTGGGGCCGGGGTCCCCACGGGACCCGGGGTCCTGGTGCCGGGGTGGTCATCGGAACCTGGGAACCAGGCTGGGTACCACACATGACCAGGTGACCTGGGTCCGGGGTCCCCACGTGACCCGCTGACCTGGGGACGGTGACCCCACGTGACCCGGTCACCTGGGGCCGGGGTCCCCACGGGACCCGGAGTCCTGGTGCCGGGGTGGTCATCGGAACCTGGGAACCAGGCCGGGTGCGCGAGATGACCGGGTGACCTGCGGCCGGGTTATCGACCTGTCCAGGGGACCCGGGCCGGGGACCCGACAGGACCCGGTGATCTGCGGCTGGGGTTTAAAACCCGTCCCGGGGACCCGGGCTGGGTCCCGACCTGCCTTGGTTACCTGGGGCCGGTGTCCCCACGTGACCCGCTGACCTGGGGCCGGTGTCCCCACGTGACCCGCTGACCTGGGGCTGGTGTCCCTACGTGACCCGGTTACCTGGGGCCGGTGTCCCCACGTGACCCTCTGACCTGGGGCCGGTGTCCCCACGTGACCCGCTGACCTGGGGCCGGTGACCCCCCGTGACCCGCTGACCTGGGGCCGGTGACCCCACGTGACCCGGTCACCTGGGGCCGGGGTCCCCACGGGACCCGGGGTCCTGGTGCCGGGGTGGTCATCGGAACCTGGGAACCAGGCTGGGTACCACACATGACCAGGTGACCTGGGTCCGGGGTCCCCACGTGACCCTCTGACCTGGGGCTGGTGACCCCACGTGACCCGGTCACATGGGGCCGGTGTCCCCACGTGACCCTCTGACCTGGGGCCGGTGACCCCACGTGACCTGGTCACCTGGGGCCGGTGTCCCCACGTGACCCTCTGACCTGGGGCTGGTGTCCCCACGTGACCCGGTCACCTGGGGCCGGTGTCCCCACGTGACCCGCTGACCTGGTGCCGGTGACCCCACGTGACCCGGTCACCTGGGGCCGGTGACCCCACGTGACCCTCTGACCTGGGGCCGGTGTCCCCACGTGACCCGGTCACCTGGGGCCGGTGTCCCCACGTGACCCTCTGACCTGGGGCCGGTGACCCCACGTGACCTGGTCACCTGGGGCCGGTGTCCCCACGTGACCCGGTCACCTGGGGCCGGTGTCCCCACGGGACCCGCTGACCTGGTGCCGGGGTGGTCACCGGAACCTGGGAACCAGGCCGGGTGCACGACATGACCCGGTGACCTGGGGCCGGGTTAACGACCTGTCCAGGGGACCCGGGCCGGGGACCCGACAGGACCCGGTGGTCCTTCGCTGGTGTCCCGATGCATCCCGGGGACCCGGGCCCGGGCCCCCACGTGATCCAGTGATCCGGTGCTTTTGTCCCGATGCAACCCGGGGACCCGGGCCGGGGACCCGGTATGACTCCGTCTCCCGGGGCCGGGGTGGTCACCTGACACTGGTACCCGGGACAGCGACCCGACATGACCCCGTGACCCGGGGCCGGGGTGCCGACCTGTCCAGGGGACCCGGGCCGGGTACCCGACAGGACCCGGTGATCTGCGGCTGGGGTAAAAACCCGTCCCGGGGACCCGGGCTGGGTCCCGACATGACCCGCTGACCTGGGGCCGGTGACCCCACGTGACCCGCTGACCTGGGGCCGGTGACCCCACGTGACCCGGTCACCTGGGGCCGGTGACCCCACGTGACCTGGTCACCTGGGGCCGGTGACCCCACGTGACCCGGTCACCTGGGGCCGGTGTCCCCACGTGACCCGCTGACCTGGGGACGGTGACCCCACGTGACCTGCTGACCTGGGGCCGGTGACCCCACGTGACCCGGTCACCTGGGGCCGGGGTCCCCACGGGACCCGGGGTCCTGGTGCCGGGGTGGTCACCGGAACCTGGGAACCAGGCCGGGTGCGCGACATGACCCGGTGACCTGGGGCCGGGTTAACGACCTGTCCAGGGGACCCGGGCCGGGGACCCGACAGGACCCGGTGGTCCTTCGCTGGTGTCCCGATGCAACCCGGGGACCCGGGCCCGGGCCCCCACGTGATCCAGTGATCCGGTGCTTTTGTCCCGATGCAACCCGGGGACCCGGGCCGGGGACCCGGTATGACTCCGTCTCCCGGGGCCGGGGTGGTCACCTGACACTGGTACCCGGGACAGCGACCCGACATGACCCCGTGACCCGGGGCCGGGGTGCCGACCTGTCCAGGGGACCCGGGCCGGGGACCCGACAGGACCCGGTGATCTGCGGCTGGGGTAAAAACCCGTCCCGGGGACCCGGGCTGGGTCCCGACCTGCCTTGGTTACCTGGGGCCGGTGTCCCCACGTGACCCGCTGACCTGGGGCCGGTGTCCCCACGTGACCCGGTTACCTGGGGCCGGTGACCCCACGTGACCCGGTCACCTGGGGCCGGTGTCCCCACGTGACCCGCTGACCTGGGGCCGGTGAGCCCGCATGACCCGGTCACCTGGGGCCGGTGACCCCACGTGACCCGGTCACCTGGGGCCGGTGTCCCCACGTGACCCGCTGACCTGGGGCCTGTGACCCCACGTGACCCGGTCACCTGGGGCCGGTGACCCCACGTGACCCGGTCACCTGGGGCCGGTGACCCCACGTGACCCGGTCACCAGGGGCCGGTGACCCCACGTGACCCGGTCACCTGAGGCCGGTGACCCCACGTGACCCGGTCACCTGGGGCCGGTGTCCCCACGTGACCCGCTCACCTGGGTCCGGTGACCCCCCGTGACCCGCTGACCTGGGGCCGGTGACCCCACGTGACCCGGTCACCTGGGGCCGGGGTCCCCACGGGACCCGGGGTCCTGGTGCCGGGGGTGGTCATCGGAACCTGGGAACCAGGCTGGGTACCACACATGACCAGGTGACCTGGGTCCGGGGTCCCCACGTGACCCTCTGACCTGGGGCCGGTGTCCCCACGTGACCCGGAGTCCTGCTGCCGGGGTGGTCATCGGAACCTGGGAACCAGGCCGGGTGCGCGAGATGACCGGGTGACCTGGGGCCGGGTTATCGACCTGTCCAGGGGACCCGGGCCGGGGACCCGACAGGACCCGGTGATCTGCGGCTGGGGTAAAAACCCGTCCCGGGGACCCGGGCTGGGTCCCGACCTGCCTTGGTTACCTGGGGCCGGTGTCCCCACGTGACCCGCTGACCTGGGGCCGGTGTCCCCACGTGACCCGCTGACCTGGGGCCGGTGACCCCACGTGACCCGGTCACCTGGGGCCGGGGTCCCCACGGGACCCGGGGTCCTGGTGCCGGGGTGGTCATCGGAACCTGGGAACCAGGCTGGGTACCACACATGACCAGGTGACCTGGGTCCGGGGTCCCCACGTGACCCGCTGACCTGGGGCTGGTGTCCCCACGTGACCCGGTCACCTGGGGCCGGTGTCCCCACGTGACCCTCTGACCTGGGGCCGGTGTCCCCACGTGACCCGGTCACCTGGGGCCGGTGTCCCCACGTGACCCTCTGACCTGGGGCCGGTGACCCCACGTGACCCGGTCACCTGGGGCCGGTGTCCCCCACGTGACCCGCTGACCTGGTGCCGGGGTGGTCACCGGAACCTGGGAACCAGGCCGGGTGCGCGACATGACCCGGTGACCTGGGGCCGGGTTAACGACCTGTCCAGGGGACCCGGGCCGGGGACCCGACAGGACCCGGTGGTCCTTCGCTGGTGTCCCGATGCAACCCGGGGACCCGGGCCCGGGCCCCCACGTGATCCAGTGATCCGGTGCTTTTGTCCCGATGCAACCCGGGGACCCGGGCCGGGGACCCGGTATGACTCCGTCTCCCGGGGCCGGGGTGGTCACCTGACACTGGTACCCGGGACAGCGACCCGACATGACCCCGTGACCCGGGGCCGGGGTGCCGACCTGTCCAGGGGACCCGACCCGGGTACCCGACAGGACCCGGTGATCTGCGGCTGGGGTAAAAACCCGTCCCGGGGACCCGGGCTGGGTCCCGACATGACCCGCTGACCTGGGGCCAGTGACCCCACGTGACCCGCTGACCTGGGGCCGGTGACCCCACGTGACCCGGTCACCTGGGGCCGGTGACCCCACGTGACCTGGTCACCTGGGGCCGGTGACCCCACGTGACCCGGTCACCTGGGGCCGGTGTCCCCAAGTGACCCGGTCACCTGGGGCTGGTGACCCCACGTGACCCGGTCACCTGGGGCCGGTGACCCCACGTGACCCGCTGACCTGGGGCCGGTGACCCCACGTGACCCGGTCACCTGGGGCCGGTGTCCCCACGTGACCCGCTGACCTGGGTCAGGGGTCCCCACGTGACCCGGTGACCTGGGGCCGGTGTCCCCACGTGACCCGGTCACCTGGGGCCGGTGTCCCCACGTGACCCGCTGACCTGGGGCCGGTGACCCCACGTGACCCGCTGACCTGGGGCCGGTGACCCCACGTGACCCGGTACCCTGGGGCCGGGGTCCCCACGGGACCCGGGGTCCTGGTGCCGGGGTGGTCATCGGAACCTGGGAACCAGGCTGGGTACCACACATGACCAGGTGACCTGGGTCCGGGGTCCCCACGTGACCCGCTGACATGGGGACGGTGACCCCACGTGACCCGGTGACCTGGGGCCGGTGTCCCCACGTGACCCGGAGTCCTGGTGCCGGGGTGGTCATCGGAACCTGGGAACCAGGCCGGGTGCGCGAGATGACCGGGTGACCTGGGGCCGGGTTATCGACCTGTCCAGGGGACCCGGGCCGGGGACCCGACAGGACCCGGTGATCTGCGGCTGGGGTAAAAACCCGTCCCGGGGACCCGGGCTGGGTCCCGACCTGCCTTGGTTACCTGGGGCCGGTGTCCCCACGTGACCCGGTCACCTGGGGCCGGTGTCCCCACGTGACCCGCTGACCTGGGGCCGGTGTCCCCACGTGACCCGGTCACCTGGGGCCGGTGACCCCACGTGACCCGCTGACCTGGTGCCGGTGACCCCACGTGACCCGGTCACATGGGGCCGGGGTCCCCACGGGACCCGGGGTCCTGGTGCCGGGGAGGTCATCGGAACCTGGGAACCAGGCTGGGTACCACACATGACCAGGTGACCTGGGTCCGGGGTCCCCACGTGACCCTCTGACCTGGGGCCGGTGTCCCCCACGTTACCCGGTCACCTGGGGCCGGTGTCCCCACGTGACCCGCTGACCTGGGGCCGGGGTCCCCACGTGACCCGCTGACCTGGGGCCGGTGACCCCACGTGACCCGGTCACCTGGGGCCGGTGTCCCCACGTGACCCGGTCACCTGGGGCCGGTGACACCACGTGACCCGCTGACCTGGGGCCGGTGACCCCCACGTGACCCGGTCACCTGGGGCCGGGGTCCCCAAGTGACCCGGTCACCTGGGGCCGGTGTCCCCACGTGACCCGCTGACCTGGGGCCTGTGACCCCACGTGACCCGGTCACCTGGGGCCGGTGACCCCACGTGACCCGGTCACCTGGGGCCGGTGACCGCACGTGACCCTGTCACCAGGGGCCGGTGACCCCACGTGACCCGGTCACCTGAGGCCGGTGACCCCACGTGACCCGGTCACCTGGGGCCGGTGTCCCCACGTGACCCGGTCACCTGGGTCCGGTGACCCCACGTGACCCGGTCACCTGGGGCCGGTGTCCCCACGTGACCCGCTGACCTGGGGCCGGTGACCCCACGTGACCCGCTGACCTGGGGCCGGTGACCCCACGTGACCCGGTCACCTGGGGCCGGTGTCCCCACGTGACCCGCTGACCTGGGGCCGGTGACCCCACGTGACCCGGTCAACTGGGGCCGGTGTCCCCACGTGACCCGGTCACCTGGGGCCGGTGTCCCCACGTGACCCGGTCACCTGGGGCCGGTGACCCCACGTGACCCGCTGACCTGGGGCCGGTGACCCCACGTGACCCGGTCACCTGGGGCCGGTGTCCCAACGTGACCCGGTCACCTGGGGCCGGTGACCCCACGTGACCTAGTCACCTGGGGCCGGTGTCCCCACGTGACCCGGTCACCTGGGGCCGGTGTCCCCACGTGACCCGCTGACCTGGTGCCGGTGACCCCACGTGACCCGGTCACCTAGGGCCGGTGACCCCACGTGACCCGGTCACCTGGGGCCGATGACCCCACGTGACCCGGTCACCTGGGGCCGGTGACCCCGCGTGACCCGGTCACCTGGGGCCGGTGACCCCACGTGACCCGGTCACCTGGGGACGGTGACCCCACGTGACCCCGGTCACCTGGGGACGGTGACCCCACATGACCCGGTCACCTGGGGCCGTTGTCCCCCACGTGACCCGCTGACCTGGGGCCGGTGACCCCACGTGACCCGGTCACCTGGGGCCGGGGTCCCCACGGGACCCGGGGTCCTGGTGCCGGGGTGGTCATCGGAACCTGGGAACCAGGCTGGGTACCACACATGACCAGGTGACCTGGGTCCGGGGTCCCCACGTGACCCTCTGACCTGGGGCCGGTGTCCCCACGTGACCCGGAGTCCTGCTGCCGGGGTGGTCATCGGAACCTGGGAACCAGGCCGGGTGCGCGAGATGACCGGGTGACCTGGGGCCGGGTTATCGACCTGTCCAGGGGACCCGGGCCGGGGACCCGACAGGACCCGGTGATCTGCGGCTGGGGTAAAAACCCGTCCCGGGGACCCGGGCTGGGTCCCGACCTGCCTTGGTTACCTGGGGCCGGTGTCCCCACGTGACCCGCTGACCTGGGGCCGGTGTCCCCACGTGACCCGCTGACCTGGGGCCGGTGACCCCACGTGACCCGGTCACCTGGGGCCGGGGTCCCCACGGGACCCGGGGTCCTGGTGCCGGGGTGGTCATCGGAACCTGGGAACCAGGCTGGGTACCACACATGACCAGGTGACCTGGGTCCGGGGTCCCCACGTGACCCGCTGACCTGGGGCTGGTGTCCCCACGTGACCCGGTGACCTGGGGCCGGTGTCCCCACGTGACCCTCTGACCTGGGGCCGGTGACCCCACGTGACCCGGTCACCTGGGGTCGGTGACCCCACGTGACCCTCTGACCTGGGGCCGGTGTCCCCACGTGACCCGGTCACCTGGGGCTGGTGTCCCCACGTGACCCTCTGACCTGGGGCCGGTGACCCCACGTGACCCGGTCACCTGGGGCCGGTGTCCCCACGTGACCCGCTGACCTGGTGCCGGGGTGGTCACCGGAACCTGGGAACCAGGCCGGGTGCGCGACATGACCCGGTGACCTGGGGCCGGGTTAACGACCTGTCCAGGGGACCCGGGCCGGGGACCCGACAGGACCCGGTGGTCCTTCGCTGGTGTCCCGATGCAACCGGGGGACCCGGGCCCGGGCCCCCACGTGATCCAGTGATCCGGTGCTTTTGTCCCGATGCAACCCGGGGACCCGGGCCGGGGACCCGGTATGACTCCGTCTCCCGGGGCCGGGGTGGTCACCTGACACTGGTACCCGGGACAGCGACCCGACATGACCCCGTGACCCGGGGCCGGGGTGCCGACCTGTCCAGGGGACCCGACCCGGGTACCCGACAGGACCCGGTGATCTGCGGCTGGGGTAAAAACCCGTCCCGGGGACCCGGGCTGGGTCCCGACATGACCCGCTGACCTGGGGCCAGTGACCCCCACGTGACCCGCTGACCTGGGGCCGGTGACCCCACGTGACCCTCTGACCTGGGGCCGGTGACCCCACGTGACCTGGTCACCTGGGGCCGGTGACCCCACGTGACCCGGTCACCTGGGGCCGGTGTCCCCAAGTGACCCGGTCACCTGGGGCTGGTGACCCCACGTGACCCGGTCACCTGGGGCCGGTGACCCCACGTGACCCGCTGACCTGGGGCCGGTGACCCCACGTGACCCGGTCACCTGGGGCCGGTGTCCCCACGTGACCCGCTGACCTGGGTCAGGGGTCCCCACGTGACCCGGTGACCTGGGGCCGGTGTCCCCACGTGACCCGGTCACCTGGGGCCGGTGTCCCCACGTGACCCGCTGACCTGGGGCCGGTGACCCCACGTGACCCGCTGACCTGGGACCGGTGACCCCACGTGACCCGGTACCCTGGGGCCGGGGTCCCCACGGGACCCGGGGTCCTGGTGCCGGGGTGGTCATCGGAACCTGGGAACCAGGCTGGGTACCACACATGACCAGGTGACCTGGGTCCGGGGTCCCCACGTGACCCGCTGACATGGGGACGGTGACCCCACGTGACCCGGTGACCTGGGGCCGGTGTCCCCACGTGACCCGGAGTCCTGGTGCCGGGGTGGTCATCGGAACCTGGGAACCAGGCCGGGTGCGCGAGATGACCGGGTGACCTGGGGCCGGGTTATCGACCTGTCCAGGGGACCCGGGCCGGGGACCCGACAGGACCCGGTGATCTGCGGCTGGGGTAAAAACCCGTCCCGGGGACCCGGGCTGGGTCCCGACCTGCCTTGGTTACCTGGGGCCGGTGTCCCCACGTGACCCGGTCACCTGGGGCCGGTGTCCCCACGTGACCCGCTGACCTGGGGCCGGTGTCCCCACGTGACCCGGTCACCTGGGGCCGGTGACCCCACGTGACCCGCTGACCTGGTGCCGGTGACCCCACGTGACCCGGTCACATGGGGCCGGGGTCCCCACGGGACCCGGGGTCCTGGTGCCGGGGAGGTCATCGGAACCTGGGAACCAGGCTGGGTACCACACATGACCAGGTGACCTGGGTCCGGGGTCCCCACGTGACCCTCTGACCTGGGGCCGGTGTCCCCACGTTACCCGGTCACCTGGGGCCGGTGTCCCCACGTGACCCGCTGACCTGGGGCCGGGGTCCCCACGTGACCCGCTGACCTGGGGCCGGTGACCCCACGTGACCCGGTCACCTGGGGCCGGTGTCCCCCACGTGACCCGGTCACCTGGGGCCGGTGACACCACGTGACCCGCTGACCTGGGGCCGGTGACCCCACGTGACCCGGTCACCTGGGGCCGGGGTCCCCAAGTGACCCGGTCACCTGGGGCCGGTGTCCCCACGTGACCCGCTGACCTGGGGCCTGTGACCCCACGTGACCCGGTCACCTGGGGCCGGTGACCCCACGTGACCCGGTCACCTGGGGCCGGTGACCGCACGTGACCCTGTCACCAGGGGCCGGTGACCCCACGTGACCCGGTCACCTGAGGCCGGTGACCCCACGTGACCCGGTCACCTGGGGCCGGTGTCCCCACGTGACCCGGTCACCTGGGTCCGGTGACCCCACGTGACCCGGTCACCTGGGGCCGGTGTCCCCACGTGACCCGCTGACCTGGGGCCGGTGACCCCACGTGACCCGCTGACCTGGGGCCGGTGACCCCACGTGACCCGGTCACCTGGGGCCGGTGTCCCCACGTGACCCGCTGACCTGGGGCCGGTGACCCCACGTGACCCGGTCAACTGGGGCCGGTGTCCCCACGTGACCCGGTCACCTGGGGCCGGTGTCCCCACGTGACCCGGTCACCTGGGGCCGGTGACCCCACGTGACCCGGTCACCTGGGGCCGGTGACCCCACGTGACCCGCTGACCTGGGGCCGGTGACCCCACGTGACCCGCTGACCTGGGGCCGGTGACCCCACGTGACCCTCTGACCTGGGGCCGGTGACCCCACGTGACCTGGTCACCTGGGGCCGGTGACCCCACGTGACCCGGTCACCTGGGGCCGGTGTCCCCAAGTGACCCGGTCACCTGGGGCTGGTGACCCCACGTGACCCGGTCACCTGGGGCCGGTGACCCCACGTGACCCGCTGACCTGGGGCCGGTGACCCCACGTGACCCGGTCACCTGGGGCCGGTGTCCCCACGTGACCCGCTGACCTGGGTCAGGGGTCCCCACGTGACCCGGTGACCTGGGGCCGGTGTCCCCACGTGACCCGGTCACCTGGGGCCGGTGTCCCCACGTGACCCGCTGACCTGGGGCCGGTGACCCCACGTGACCCGCTGACCTGGGACCGGTGACCCCACGTGACCCGGTACCCTGGGGCCGGGGTCCCCACGGGACCCGGGGTCCTGGTGCCGGGGTGGTCATCGGAACCTGGGAACCAGGCTGGGTACCACACATGACCAGGTGACCTGGGTCCGGGGTCCCCACGTGACCCGCTGACATGGGGACGGTGACCCCACGTGACCCGGTGACCTGGGGCCGGTGTCCCCACGTGACCCGGAGTCCTGGTGCCGGGGTGGTCATCGGAACCTGGGAACCAGGCCGGGTGCGCGAGATGACCGGGTGACCTGGGGCCGGGTTATCGACCTGTCCAGGGGACCCGGGCCGGGGACCCGACAGGACCCGGTGATCTGCGGCTGGGGTAAAAACCCGTCCCGGGGACCCGGGCTGGGTCCCGACCTGCCTTGGTTACCTGGGGCCGGTGTCCCCACGTGACCCGGTCACCTGGGGCCGGTGTCCCCACGTGACCCGCTGACCTGGGGCCGGTGTCCCCCACGTGACCCGGTCACCTGGGGCCGGTGACCCCACGTGACCCGCTGACCTGGTGCCGGTGACCCCACGTGACCCGGTCACATGGGGCCGGGGTCCCCACGGGACCCGGGGTCCTGGTGCCGGGGAGGTCATCGGAACCTGGGAACCAGGCTGGGTACCACACATGACCAGGTGACCTGGGTCCGGGGTCCCCACGTGACCCTCTGACCTGGGGCCGGTGTCCCCACGTTACCCGGTCACCTGGGGCCGGTGTCCCCACGTGACCCGCTGACCTGGGGCCGGGGTCCCCACGTGACCCGCTGACCTGGGGCCGGTGACCCCACGTGACCCGGTCACCTGGGGCCGGTGTCCCCACGTGACCCGGTCACCTGGGGCCGGTGACACCACGTGACCCGCTGACCTGGGGCCGGTGACCCCACGTGACCCGGTCACCTGGGGCCGGGGTCCCCAAGTGACCCGGTCACCTGGGGCCGGTGTCCCCACGTGACCCGCTGACCTGGGGCCTGTGACCCCACGTGACCCGGTCACCTGGGGCCGGTGACCCCACGTGACCCGGTCACCTGGGGCCGGTGACCGCACGTGACCCTGTCACCAGGGGCCGGTGACCCCACGTGACCCGGTCACCTGAGGCCGGTGACCCCACGTGACCCGGTCACCTGGGGCCGGTGTCCCCACGTGACCCGGTCACCTGGGTCCGGTGACCCCACGTGACCCGGTCACCTGGGGCCGGTGTCCCCACGTGACCCGCTGACCTGGGGCCGGTGACCCCACGTGACCCGCTGACCTGGGGCCGGTGACCCCACGTGACCCGGTCACCTGGGGCCGGTGTCCCCACGTGACCCGCTGACCTGGGGCCGGTGACCCCACGTGACCCGGTCAACTGGGGCCGGTGTCCCCACGTGACCCGGTCACCTGGGGCCGGTGTCCCCACGTGACCCGGTCACCTGGGGCCGGTGACCCCACGTGACCCGGTCACCTGGGGCCGGTGACCCCACGTGACCCGCTGACCTGGGGCCGGTGACCCCACGTGACCCGGTCACCTGGGGCCGGTGTCCCAACGTGACCCGGTCACCTGGGGCCGGTGACCCCACGTGACCTAGTCACCTGGGGCCGGTGTCCCCACGTGACCCGGTCACCTGGGGCCGGTGTCCCCACGTGACCCGCTGACCTGGTGCCGGTGACCCCACGTGACCCGGTCACCTAGGGCCGGTGACCCCACGTGACCCGGTCACCTGGGGCCGATGACCCCACGTGACCCGGTCACCTGGGGCCGGTGACCCCGCGTGACCCGGTCACCTGGGGCCGGTGACCCCACGTGACCCGGTCACCTGGGGACGGTGACCCCACGTGACCCGGTCACCTGGGGACGGTGACCCCACATGACCCGGTCACCTGGGGCCGTTGTCCCCACGTGACTCGCAGACCTGGTGCCGGTGACCCCACGTGACCCGGTCACCTAGGGCCGGTGACCCCACGTGACCCGGTCACCTGGGGCCGATGACCCCACGTGACCCGGTCACCTGGGGCCGGTGACCCCGCGTGACCCGGTCACCTGGGGCCGGTGTCCCCACGTGACCCGGTCACCTGGGGACGGTGACCCCAAGTGACCCGGTCACCTGGGGCCGGTGTCCCCACGTGACCCGGTCACCTGGGGACGGTGACCCCACGTGACCCGCTGACCTGGGGCCAGTGTCCCCACGTGACCCGGTCACCTGGGGCCGGTGACCCCACGTGATCCGGTCACCTGGGGCCGGGGTCCCCACGTGACCCGCTGACCTGGGGCCGGTGACCCCACGTGACCCTCTGACCTGGGGCCGGTGTCCCCACGTGACCCGGAGTCCTGCGGCCGGGGTGGTCATCGGAACCTGGGAACCAGGCCGGGTGCGCGAGATGACCGGGTGACTTGGGGCCGGGTTATCGACCTGTCCAGGGGACCCGGGCCGGGGACCCGACAGGACCCGGTGATCTGCGGCTGGGGTAAAAACCCGTCCCGGGGACCCGGGCTGGGTCCCGACCTGCCTTGGTTACCTGGGGCCGGTGTCCCCACGTGACCCGCTGACCTGGGGCCGGTGTCCCCACGTGACCCGCTGACCTGGGGCCGGTGTCCCCACGTGACCCTCTGACCTGGGGCCGGTGTCCCCACGTGACCCGCTGACCTGGGGCCGGTGACCCCCCGTGACCCGCTGACCTGGGGCCGGTGACCCCACGTGACCCGGTCACCTGGGGCCGGGGTCCCCACGGGACCCGGGGTCCTGGTGCCGGGGTGGTCATCGGAACCTGGGAACCAGGCTGGGACCACACATGACCAGGTGACCTGGGTCCGGGGTCCCCACGTGACCCGCTGACCTGGGGCCGGTGTCCCCACGTGACCCGGAGTCCTGCGGCCGGGGTGGTCATCGGAACCTGGGAACAAGGCCGGGTGCGCGAGATGACCGGGTGACCTGGGGCCGGGTTATCGACCTGTCCAGGGGACCCGGGCCGGGGACCCGACAGGACCCGGTGATCTGCGGCTGGGGTAAAAACCCGTCCCGGGGACCCGGGCTGGGTCCCGACCTGCCTTGGTTACCTGGGGCCGGTGTCCCCACGTGACCCGCTGACCTGGAGCCGGTGTCCCCACGTGACCCGCTGACCTGGGGCCGGTGTCCCCACGTGACCCGCTGACCTGGGGCCGGTGACCCCACGTGACCCGGTCACCTGGGGCCGGGGTCCCCACGGGACCCGGGGTCCTGGTGCCGGGGTGGTCATCGGAACCTGGGAACCAGGCTGGGTACCACACATGACCAGGTGACCTGGGTCCGGGGTCCCCACGTGACCCTCTGACCTGGGGCTGGTGTCCCCACGTGACCCGGTCACCTGGGGCCGGTGTCCCCACGTGACCCTCTGACCTGGGGCCGGTGACCCCACGTGACCTGGTCACCTGGGGCCGGTGTCCCCACGTGACCCGGGGTCCTGGTGCCGGGGTGGTCACCGGAACCTGGGAACCAGGCCGGGTGCGCGACATGACCCGGTGACCTGGGGCCGGGTTAACGACCTGTCCAGGGGACCCGGGCCGGGGACCCGACAGGACCCGGTGGTCCTTCGCTGGTGTCCCGATGCAACCCGGGGACCCGGGCCCGGGCCCCCACGTGATCCAGTGATCCGGTGCTTTTGTCCCGATGCAACCCGGGGACCCGGGCCGGGGACCCGGTATGACTCCGTCTCCCGGGGCCGGGGTGGTCACCTGACACTGGTACCCGGGACAGCGACCCGACATGACCCCGTGACCCGGGGCCGGGGTGCCGACCTGTCCAGGGGACCCGACCCGGGTACCCGACAGGACCCGGTGATCTGTGGCTGGGGTAAAAACCCGTCCCGGGGACCCGGGCTGGGTCCCGACATGACCCGCTGACCTGGGGCCGGTGACCCCACGTGACCCGCTGACCTGGGGCCGGTGACCCCACGTGACCCGGTCACCTGGGGACGGTGACCCCACGTGACCCGGTGACCTGGGGCCGGTGTCCCCACGTGACCCGGTCACCTGGGGCCAGTGACCCCACGTGATCCGGTGACCTGGGGCCGGGGTCCCCACGTGACCCGCTGACCTGGGGCCGGTGACCCCACGTGACCCTCTGACCTGGGGCCGGTGTCCCCACGTGACCCGGAGTCCTGGTGCCGGGGTGGTCATCGGAACCTGGGAACCAGGCCGGGTGCGCGAGATGACCGGGTGACTTGGGGCCGGGTTATCGACCTGTCCAGGGGACCCGGGCCGGGGACCCGACAGGACCCGGTGATCTGCGGCTGGGGTAAAAACCCGTCCCGGGGACCCGGGCTGGGTCCCGACCTGCCTTGGTTACCTGGGGCCGGTGTCCCCACGTGACCCGCTGACCTGGGGCCGGTGTCCCCACGTGACCCGGTTACCTGGGGCCGGTGACCCCACGTGACCCGGTCACCTGGGGCCGGTGTCCCCACGTGACCCGCTGACCTGGGGCCGGTGAGCCCGCATGACCCGGTCACCTGGGGCCGGTGACCCCACGTGACTTGGTCACCTGGGGCCGGTGTCCCCACGTGACCCGCTGACCTGGGGCCTGTGACCCCACGTGACCCGGTCACCTGGGGCCGGTGACCCCACGTGACCCGGTCACCTGGGGCCGGTGACCCCACGTGACCCGGTCACCAGGGGCCGGTGACCCCACGTGACCCGGTCACCTGAGGCCGGTGACCCCACGTGACCCGGTCACCTGGGGCCGGTGTCCCCACGTGACCCGCTCACCTGGGTCCGGTGAACCCCCGTGACCCGCTGACCTGGGGCCGGTGACCCCACGTGACCCGGTCACCTGGGGCCGGGGTCCCCACGGGACCCGGGGTCCTGGTGCCGGGGTGGTCATCGGAACCTGGGAACCAGGCTGGGTACCACACATGACCAGGTGACCTGGGTCCGGGGTCCCCACGTGACCCTCTGACCTGGGGCCGGTGTCCCCACGTGACCCGGAGTCCTGGTGCCGGGGTGGTCATCGGAACCTGGGAACCAGGCCGGGTGCGCGAGATGACCGGGTGACCTGGGGCCGGGTTATCGACCTGTCCAGGGGACCCGGGCCGGGGACCCGACAGGACCCGGTGATCTGCGGCTGGGGTAAAAACCCGTCCCGGGGACCCGGGCTGGGTCCCGACCTGCCTTGGTTACCTGGGGCCGGTGTCCCCACGTGACCCGCTGACCTGGGGCCGGTGTCCCCACGTGACCCGCTGACCTGGGGCCGGTGACCCCACGTGACCCGGTCACCTGGGGCCGGGGTCCCCACGGGACCCGGGGTCCTGGTGCCGGGGTGGTCATCGGAACCTGGGAACCAGGCTGGGTACCACACATGACCAGGTGACCTGGGTCCGGGGTCCCCACGTGACCCTCTGACCTGGGGCCGGTGTCCCCACGTGACCCGGAGTCCTGGTGCCGGGGTGGTCATCGGAACCTGGGAACCAGGCCGGGTGCGCGAGATGACCGGGTGACCTGGGGCCGGGTTATCGACCTGTCCAGGGGACCCGGGCCGGGGACCCGACAGGACCCGGTGATCTGCGGCTGGGGTAAAAACCCGTCCCGGGGACCCGGGCTGGGTCCCGACCTGCCTTGGTTACCTGGGGCCGGTGTCCCCAAGTGACCCGCTGACCTGGGGCCGGTGTCCCCACGTGACCCGCTGACCTGGGGCCGGTGTCCCCACGTGACCCGGTCACCTGGGGCCGGTGACCCCACGTGACCCGCTGACCTGGGGCCGGTGACCCCACGTGACCCGGTCACCTGGGGCCGGGGTCCCCACGTGACCCGGGGTCCTGGTGCCGGGGAGGTCATCGGAACCTGGGAACCAGGCTGGGTACCACACATGACCAGGTGACCTGGGTCCGGGGTCCCCACGTGACCCTCTGACCTGGGGCCGGTGTCCCCACGTGACCCGGTCACCTGGGGCCGGTGTCCCCACGTGACCCGCTGACGTGGGGCCGGGGTCCCCACGTGACCCGCTGACCTGGGGCCGGTGACCCCACGTGACCCGGTCACCTGGGGCCGGTGTCCCCACGTGACCCGCTGACCTGGGGCCAGTGACCCCACGTGACCCGCTGACCTGGGGCCGGTGACCCCACGTGACCCGGTCACCTGGGGCCGGGGTCCCCACGGGACCCGGGGTCCTGGTGCCGGGGTGGTCATCGGAACCTGGGAACCAGGCTGGGTACCACACATGACCAGGTGACCTGGGTCCGGGGTCCCCACGTGACCCTCTGACCTGGGGCTGGTGTCCCCACGTGACCCGGTCACCTGGGGCCGGTGTCCCCACGTGACTCTCTGACCTGGGGCCGGTGACCCCACGTGACCTGGTCACCTGGGGCCGGTGTCCCCACGTGACCCGGGGTCCTGGTGCCGGGGTGGTCACCGGAACCTGGGAACCAGGCCGGGTGCGCGACATGACCCGGTGACCTGGGGCCGGGTTAACGACCTGTCCAGGGGACCCGGGCCGGGGACCCGACAGGACCCGGTGGTCCTTCGCTGGTGTCCCGATGCAACCCGGGGACCCGGGCCCGGGCCCCCACGTTATCCAGTGATCCGGTGCTTTTGTCCCGATGCAACCCGGGGACCCGGGCCGGGGACCCGGTATGACTCCGTCTCCCGGGGCCGGGGTGGTCACCTGACACTGGTACCCGGGACAGCGACCCGACATGACCCCGTGACCCGGGGCCGGGGTGCCGACCTGTCCAGGGGACCCGGGCCGGGGACCCGACAGGACCCGGTGATCTGCGGCTGGGGTAAAAACCCGTCCCGGGGACCCGGGCTGGGTCCCGACATGACCCGCTGACCTGGGGCCGGTGACCCCACGTGACCCGCTGACCTGGGGCCGGTGACCCCACGTGACCCGGTCACCTGGGGCCTTTGTCCCCACGTGACCCGCTGACCTGGTGCCGGTGACCCCACGTGACCCGGTCACCTGGGGCCGGTGTCCCCACGTGACCCGCTGACCTGGTGCCGGGGTCCCCACTTGACCCGCTGACCTGGGGCCGGTGACCCCACGTGACCCGGTCACCTGGGGCCGGTGACCCCACGTGACCTGGTCACCTGGGGCCGGTGACCCCACGTGACCCGGTCACCTGGGGCCGGTGTCCCCACGTGACCCGCTGACCTGGTGCCGGGGTCCCCACGTGACCCGCTGACCTGGGGCCGGTGTCCCCACGTGACCCGGTCACCTGGGGCCGGTGTCCCCACGTGACCTGCTGACCTGGGGCCAGTGACCCCACGTGACCCGCTGACCTGGGGCCGGTGTCCCGACGTGACCCGGTCACCTGGGGCCGGGGTCCCCACGGGACCCGGGGTCCTGGTGCCGGGGTGGTCATCGGAACCTGGGAACCAGGCCGGGTGCGCGAGATGACCGGGTGACCTGGGGCCGGGTTATCGACCTGTCCAGGGGACCCGGGCCGGGGACCCGACAGGACCCGGTGATCTGCGGCTGGGGTAAAAACCCGTCCCGGGGACCCGGGCTGGGTCCCGACCTGCCTTGGTTACCTGGGGCCGGTGTCCCCAAGTGACCCGCTGACCTGGGGCCGGTGTCCCCACGTGACCCGCTGACCTGGGGCCGGTGTCCCCACGTGACCCGGTCACCTGGGGCCGGTGACCCCACGTGACCTGCTGACCTGGGGCCGGTGACCCCACGTGACCCGGTCACCTGGGGCCGGGGTCCCCACGGGACCCGGGGTCCTGGTGCCGGGGAGGTCATCGGAACCTGGGAACCAGGCTGGGTACCACACATGACCAGGTGACCTGGGTCCGGGGTCCCCACGTGACCCTCTGACCTGGGGCCGGTGTCCCCACGTGACCCGGTCACCTGGGGCCGGTGTCCCCACGTGACCCGCTGACCTGGGGCCGGGGTCCCCACGTGACCCGGTCACCTGGGGCCGGTGACCCCACGTGACCCGGTCACCTGGGGCCGGTGTCCCCACGTGACCCGGTCACCTGGGGCCGGTGACCCTACGTGACCCGCTGACCTGGGGCCGGTGACCCCACGTGACCCGGTCACCTGGGGCCGGGGTCCCCACGTGACCCGCTGACCTGGTGCCGGTGACCCCACGTGACCCGGTCACCTAGGGCCGGTGACCCCACGTGACCCGGTCACCTGGGGCCGATGACCCCACGTGACCCGGTCATCTGGGGCCGGTGACCCCGCATGACTCGGTCACCTGGGGCCGGTGACCCCACGTGACCCGGTCACCTGGGGCCGGTGTCCCCACGTGACCCGGTCACCTGGGGACGGTGACCCCACGTGACCCGGTCACCTGGGGCCGGTGTCCACACGTGACCCGGTCACCTGGGGACGGTGACCCCACGTGACCCGGTGACCTGGGGCCGGTGTCCCCACGTGACCCGGTCACCTGGGGCCGGTGACCCCACGTGATCCGGTGACCTGGGGCCGGGGTCCCCACGTGACCCGCTGACCTGGGGCCGGTGACCCCACGTGACCCTCTGACCTGGGGCCGGTGTCCCCACGTGACCCGGAGTCCTGGTGCCGGGGTGGTCATCGGAACCTGGGAACCAGGCCGGGTGCGCGAGATGACCGGGTGACTTGGGGCCGGGTTATCGACCTGTCCAGGGGACCCGGGCCGGGTACCCGACAGGACCCGGTGATCTGCGGCTGGGGTAAAAACCCGTCCCGGGGACCCGGGCTGGGTCCCGACCTGCCTTGGTTACCTGGGGCCGGTGTCCCCACGTGACCCGCTGACCTGGGGCCGGTGTCCCCACGTGACCCGGTTACGTGGGGCCGGTGTCCCCACGTGACCCTCTGACCTGGGGCCGGTGTCCCCACGTGACCCGCTGACCTGGGGCCGGTGACCCCACGTGACCCGCTGACCTGGGGCCGGTGACCCCACGTGACCCGGTCACCTGGGGCCTGGGTCCCCACGGGACCCGGGGTCCTGGTGCCGGGGTGGTCATCGGAACCTGGGAACCAGGCTGGGTACCACACATGACCAGGTGACCTGGGTCCGGGGTCCCCACGTGACCCTCTGACCTGGGGCTGGTGTCCCCACGTGACCCGGTCACCTGGGGCCGGTGTCCCCACGTGACTCTCTGACCTGGGGCCGGTGACCCCACGTGACCTGGTCACCTGGGGCCGGTGTCCCCACGTGACCCGGGGTCCTGGTGCCGGGGTGGTCACCGGAACCTGGGAACCAGGCCGGGTGCGCGACATGACCCGGTGACCTGGGGCCGGGTTAACGACCTGTCCAGGGGACCCGGGCCGGGGACCCGACAGGACCCGGTGGTCCTTCGCTGGTGTCCCGATGCAACCCGGGGACCCGGGCCCGGGCCCCCACGTTATCCAGTGATCCGGTGCTTTTGTCCCGATGCAACCCGGGTACCCGGGCCGGGGACCCGGTATGACTCCGTCTCCCGGGGCCGGGGTGGTCACCTGACACTGGTACCCGGGACAGCGACCCGACATGACCCCGTGACCCGGGGCCGGGGTGCCGACCTGTCCAGGGGACCCGGGCCGGGGACCCGACAGGACCCGGTGATCTGCGGCTGGGGTAAAAACCCGTCCCGGGGACCCGGGCTGGGTCCCGACATGACCCGCTGACCTGGGGCCGGTGACCCCACGTGACCCGCTGACCTGGGGCCGGTGACCCCACGTGACCCGGTCACCTGGGGCCGGTGTCCCCACGTGACCCGCTGACCTGGTGCCGGTGACCCCACGTGACCCGGTCACCTGGGGCCGGTGTCCCCACGTGACCCGCTGACCTGGTGCCGGGGTCCCCACTTGACCCGGTGACCTGGGGCCGGTGACCCCACGTGACCCGGTCACCTGGGGCCGGTGACCCCACGTGACCTGGTCACCTGGGGCCGGTGACCCCACGTGACCCGGTCACCTGGGGCCGGTGTCCCCACGTGACCCGCTGACCTGGTGCCGGGGTCCCCACGTGACCCGCTGACCTGGGGCCGGTGTCCCCACGTGACCCTCTGACCTGGGGCCGGTGTCCCCACGTGACCTGCTGACCTGGGGCCAGTGACCCCACGTGACCCGCTGACCTGGGGCCGGTGTCCCGACGTGACCCGGTCACCTGGGGCCGGGGTCCCCACGGGACCCGGGGTCCTGGTGCCGGGGTGGTCATCGGAACCTGGGAACCAGGCCGGGTGCGCGAGATGACCGGGTGACCTGGGGCCGGGTTATCGACCTGTCCAGGGGACCCGGGCCGGGGACCCGACAGGACCCGGTGATCTGCGGCTGGGGTAAAAACCCGTCCCGGGGACCCGGGCTGGGTCCCGACCTGCCTTGGTTACCTGGGGCCGGTGTCCCCAAGTGACCCGCTGACCTGGGGCCGGTGTCCCCACGTGACCCGCTGACCTGGGGCCGGTGTCCCCACGTGACCCGGTCACCTGGGGCCGGTGACCCCACGTGACCTGCTGACCTGGGGCCGGTGACCCCACGTGACCCGGTCACCTGGGGCCGGGGTTCCCACGGGACCCGGGGTCCTGGTGCCGGGGAGGTCATCGGAACCTGGGAACCAGGCTGGGTACCACACATGACCAGGTGACCTGGGTCCGGGGTCCCCACGTGACCCTCTGACCTGGGGCCGGTGTCCCCACGTGACCCGGTCACCTGGGGCCGGTGTCCCCACGTGACCCGCTGACCTGGGGCCGGGGTCCCCACGTGACCCGGTCACCTGGGGCCGGTGACCCCACGTGACCCGGTCACCTGGGGCCGGTGTCCCCACGTGACCCAGTCACCTGGGGCCGGTGACCCCACGTGACCCGCTGACCTGGGGCCGGTGACCCCACGTGACCCGGTCACCTGGGGCCGGGGTCCCCACGTGACCCGCTGACCTGGGGCCGGTGACCCCACGTGACCCGGTCACCTGGGGCCGGTGTCCCCACGTGACCCGGAGTCCTGGTGCCGGGGTGGTCATCGGAACCTGGGAACCAGGCCGGGTGCGCGAGATGACCGGGTGACTTGGGGCCGGGTTATCGACCTGTCCAGGGGACCCGGGCCGGGGACCCGACAGGACCCGGTGATCTGCGGCTGGGGTAAAAACCCGTCCCGGGGACCCGGGCTGGGTCCCGACCTGCCTTGGTTACCTGGGGCCGGTGTCCCCACGTGACCCGCTGACCTGGGGCCGGTGTCCCCACGTGACCCGGTTACCTGGGGCCGGTGACCCCACGTGACCCGGTCACCTGGGGCCGGTGTCCCCACGTGACCCGCTGACCTGGGGCCGGTGACCCCGCATGACCCGGACACCTGGGGCCGGTGTCCCCACGTGACCCGGTCACCTGGGGCCGGTGTCCCCACGTGACCCGCTGACCTGGGGCCTGTGACCCCACGTGACCCGGTCACCTGGGGCCGGTGACCCCACGTGACCCGGTCACCTGGGGCCGGTGACCCCACGTGACCCGGTCACCAGGGGCCGGTGACCCCACGTGACCCGGTCACCTGAGGCCGGTGACCCCACGTGACCCGGTCACCTGGGGCCGGTGTCCCCACGTGACCCGCTCACCTGGGTCCGGTGACCCCCCGTGACCCGCTGACCTGGGGCCGGTGACCCCACTTGACCCGGTCACCTGGGGCCGGGGTCCCCACGGGACCCTCTGACCTGGGGCTGGTGTCCCCACGTGACCCGGAGTCCTGCGGCCGGGGTGGTCATCGGAACCTGGGAACCAGGCCGGGTGCGCGAGATGACCGAGTGACCTGGGGCCGGGTTATCGACCTGTCCAGGGGACCCGGGCCGGGGACCCGACAGGACCCGGTGATCTGCGGCTGGGGTAAAAACCCGTCCCGGGGACCCGGGCTGGGTCCCGACCTGCCTTGGTTACCTGGGGCCGGTGTCCCCACGTGACCCGCTGACCTGGGGCCGGTGTCCCCACGTGACCCGCTGACCTGGGGCCGGTGACCCCACATGACCCGGTCACCTGGGGCCGGTGACTTCACGTGACCCGGTCACCTGGGGCCGGGGTCCGCACGGGACCCGGGGTCCTGGTGCCGGGGTGGTCATCGGAACCTGGGAACCAGGCTGGGTACCACACATGACCAGGTGACCTGGGTCCGGGGTCCCCACGTGACCCGCTGACCTGGGGCTGGTGTCCCCACGTGACCCGGTCACCTGGGGCCGGTGTCCCCACGTGACCCTCTGACCTGGGGCCGGTGACCCCACGTGACCCGGACACCTGGGGCCGGTGACCCCACGTGACCCTCTGACCTGGGGCCGGTGTCCCCACGTGACCCGGTCACCTGGGTCCGGTGTCCCCACGTGACCCTCTGACCTGGGGCCGGTGACCCCACGTGACCTGGTCACCTGGGGCCGGTGTCCCCACGTGACCCGCTGACCTGGTGCCGGTGACCCCACGTGACCCGGTCACCTGGGGCCGGTGTCCCCACGTGACCCTCTGACCTGGGGCTGGTGTCCCCACGTGACCCGGTCACCTGGGGCCGGTGTCCCCACGTGACCCGCTGACCTGGTGCCGGTGACCCCACGTGACCCGGTCACCTGGGGCCGGTGACCCCACGTGACCCTCTGACCTGGGGCCGGTGTCCCCACGTGACCCGGTGACCTGGGGCCGGTGTCCCCACGTGACCCTCTGACCTGGGGCCGGTTACCCCACGTGACCTGGTCACCTGGGGCCGGTGTCCCCACGTGACCCGGTCACCTGGGGCCGGTGTCCCCACGTGACCCTCTGACCTGGGGCTGGTGTCCCCACGTGACCCGGTCACCTGGGGCCGGTGTCCCCACGTGACTCTCTGACCTGGGGCCGGTGACCCCACGTGACCTGGTCACCTGGGGCCGGTGTCCCCACGTGACCCGGGGTCCTGGTGCCGGGGTGGTCACCGGAACCTGGGAACCAGGCCGGGTGCGCGACATGACCCGGTGACCTGGGGCCGGGTTAACGACCTGTCCAGGGGACCCGGGCCGGGGACCCGACAGGACCCGGTGGTCCTTCGCTGGTGTCCCGATGCAACCCGGGGACCCGAGCCAGGGCCCCCACGTGATCCAGTGATCCGGTGCTTTTGTCCTGATGCAACCCGGGGACCCGGGCCGGGGACCCGGTATGACTCCGTCTCCCGGGGCCGGGGTGGTCACCTGACACTGGTACCCGGGACAGCGACCCGACATGACCCCGTGACCCGGGGCCGGGGTGCCGACCTGTCCAGGGGACCCGACCCGGGTACCCGACAGGACCCGGTGATCTGCGGCTGGGGTAAAAACCCGTCCCGGGGACCCGGGCTGGGTCCCGACATGACCCGCTGACCTGGGGCCGGTGACCCCACGTGACCCGCTGACCTGGGGCCGGTGACCCCACGTGACCCGGTCACCTGGGGCCGGTGACCCCACGTGACCTGGTCACCTGGGGCCGGTTACCCCACGTGACCCGGTCACTTGGGGCCGGTGTCCCCACGTGACGCGCTGACCTGGGGCTGGTGACCCCACGTGACCCGGTCACCTGGGGCCGGTGACCCCACGTGACCCGCTGACCTGGGGCCGGTGACCCCACGTGACCCGGTCACCTGGGGCCGGTGTCCCCACGTGACCCGCTGACCTGGGGCCGGGGTCCCCACGTGACCCGCTGACCTGGGGCCGGTGTCCCCACGTGACCCGGTCACCTGGGGCCGGTCTCCCCACGTGACCCGCTGACCTGGGGACGGTGACCCCACGTGACCTGGTCACCTGGGGCCGGTGACCCCACGTGACCCGGTCACCTGGGGCCGGTTTCACCACGGGACCCGGGGTCCTGGTGCCGTGGTGGTCATCGGAACCTGGGAACCAGGCAGGGTACCACACATGACCAGGTGACCTGGGTCCGGGGTCCCCACGTGACCCGCTGACCTGGGGACGGTGAGCCCACGTGACCCGGTCACCTGGGGCCGGTGACCCCACGTGACCCGGTCACCTGGGGCCGGTGACCCCACGTGACCCGGTCACCTGGGGCCGGTGTCCCCACGTGACCCGGTCACCTGGGGCCGGTGACCCCACGTGACCTAGTCACCTGGGGCCGGTGTCCCCACGTGACCCGGTCACCTGGGGCCGGTGTCCCCACGTGACCCGCTGACCTGGTGCCGGTGACCCCACGTGACCCGGTCACCTAGGGCCGGTGACCCCACGTGACCCGGTCACCTGGGGCCGATGACCCCACGTGACCCGGTCACCTGGGGCCGGTTACCCCGCGTGACCCGGTCACCTGGGGCCGGTGACCCCACGTGACCCGGTCACCTGGGGCCGGTGTCCCCACGTGACCCGGTCACCTGGGGACGGTGACCCCACGTGACCCGGTCACCTGGGGCCGGTGTCCACACGTGACCCGGTCACCTGGGGACGGTGACCCAACGTGACCCTCTGACCTGGGGCCGGTGTCCCCACGTGACCCGGTCACCTGGGGCCGGTGACCCCACGTGATCCGGTGACCTGGGGCCGGGGTCCCCACGTGACCCGCTGACCTGGGGCCGGTGACCCCACGTGACCCTCTGACCTGGGGCCGGTGTCCCCACGTGACCCGGAGTCCTGGTGCCGGGGTGGTCATCGGAACCTGGGAACCAGGCCGGGTGCGCGAGATGACCGGGTGACTTGGGGCCGGGTTATCGACCTGTCCAGGGGACCCGGGCCGGGGACCCGACAGGACCCGGTGATCTGCGGCTGGGGTAAAAACCCGTCCCGGGGACCCGGGCTGGGTCCCGACCTGCCTTGGTTACCTGGGGCCGGTGTCCCCACGTGACCCGCTGACCTGGGGCCGGTGTCCCCACGTGACCCGGTTACCTGGGGCCGGTGTCCCCACGTGACCCGCTGACCTGGGGCCGGTGTCCCCACGTGACCCGGTCACCTGGGGCCGGTGACCCCACGTGACCCGCTGACCTGGGGCCGGTGACCCCACGTGACCCGGTCACCTGGGGCCGGGGTCCCCACGGGACCCGGGGTCCTGGTGCCGGGGAGGTCATCGGAACCTGGGAACCAGGCTGGGTACCACACATGACCAGGTGACCTGGGTCCGGGGTCCCCACGTGACCCTCTGACCTGGGGCCGGTGTCCCCACGTGACCCGGAGTCCTGCGGCCGGGGTGGTCATCGGAACCTGGGAACCAGGCCGGGTGCGCGAGATGACCGGGTGACCTGGGGCCGGGTTATCGACCTGTCCAGGGGACCCGGGCCGGGGACCCGACAGGACCCGGTGATCTGCGGCTGGGGTAAAAACCCGTCCCGGGGACCCGGGCTGGGTCCCGACCTGCCTTGGTTACCTGGGGCCGGTGTCCCCACGTGACCCGCTGACCTGGGGCCGGTGTCCCCACGTGACCCGCTGACCTGGGGCCGGTGACCCCACGTGACCCGCTGACCTGGGGCCGGTGACCCCACGTGACCCGGTCACCTGGGGCCGGGGTCCCCACGGGACCCGGGGTCCTGGTGCCGGGGTGGTCATCGGAACCTGGGAACCAGGCTGGGTACCACACATGACCAGGTGACCTGGGTCCGGGGTCCCCACGTGACCCTCTGACCTGGGGCTGGTGTCCCCACGTGACCCGGTCACCTGGGGCCGGTGTCCCCACGTGACTCTCTGACCTGGGGCCGGTGACCCCACGTGACCTGGTCACCTGGGGCCGGTGTCCCCACGTGACCCGGGGTCCTGGTGCCGGGGTGGTCACCGGAACCTGGGAACCAGGCCGGGTGCGCGACATGACCCGGTGACCTGGGGCCGGGTTAACGACCTGTCCAGGGGACCCGGGCCGGGGACCCGACAGGACCCGGTGGTCCTTCGCTGGTGTCCCGATGCAACCCGGGGACCCGGGCCCGGGCCCCCACGTTATCCAGTGATCCGGTGCTTTTGTCCCGATGCAACCCGGGGACCCGGGCCGGGGACCCGGTATGACTCCGTCTCCCGGGGCCGGGGTGGTCACCTGACACTGGTACCCGGGACAGCGACCCGACATGACCCCGTGACGCGGGGCCGGGGTGCCGACCTGTCCAGGGGACCCGGGCCGGGGACCCGACAGGACCCGGTGATCTGCGGCTGGGGTAAAAACCCGTCCCGGGGACCCGGGCTGGGTCCCGACATGACCCGCTGACCTGGGGCCGGTGACCCCACGTGACCCGCTGACCTGGGGCCGGTGACCCCACGTGACCCGGTCACCTGCGGCCGGTGACCCCACGTGACATGGTCACCTGGGGCCGGTGACCCCACGTGACCCGGTCACCTGGGGCCGGTGTCCCCACGTGACCCGCTGACCTGGTGCCGGGGTCCCCACTTGACCCGCTGACCTGGGGCCGGTGACCCCACGTGACCCGGTCACCTGGGGCCGGTGACCCCACGTGACCTGGTCACCTGGGGCCGGTGACCCCACGTGACCCGGTCACCTGGGGCCGGTGTCCCCACGTGACCCGCTGACCTGGTGCCGGGGTCCCCACGTGACCCGCTGACCTGGGGCCAGTGACCCCACGTGACCCTCTGACCTGGGGCCGGTGTCCCGACGTGACCCGGTCACCTGGGGCCGGGGTCCCCACGGGACCCGGGGTCCTGGTGCCGGGGTGGTCATCGGAACCTGGGAACCAGGCCGGGTGCGCGAGATGACCGGGTGACCTGGGGCCGGGTTATCGACCTGTCCAGGGGACCCGGGCCGGGGACCCGACAGGACCCGGTGATCTGCGGCTGGGGTAAAAACCCGTCCCGGGGACCCGGGCTGGGTCCCGACCTGCCTTGGTTACCTGGGGCCGGTGTCCCCAAGTGACCCGCTGACCTGGGGCCGGTGTCCCCACGTGACCCGCTGACCTGGGGCCGGTGTCCCCACGTGACCCGGTCACCTGGGGCCGGTGACCCCACGTGACCCGCTGACCTGGGGCCGGTGACCCCACGTGACCCGGTCACCTGGGGCCGGGGTCCCCACGGGACCCGGGGTCCTGGTGCCGGGGAGGTCATCGGAACCTGGGAACCAGGCTGGGTACCACACATGACCAGGTGACCTGGGTCCGGGGTCCCCACGTGACCCTCTGACCTGGGGCCGGTGTCCCCACGTGACCCGGTCACCTGGGGCCGGTGTCCCCACGTGACCCGCTGACCTGGGGCCGGGGTCCCCACGTGACCCGGTCACCTGGGGCCGGTGACCCCACGTGACCCGGTCACCTGGGGCCGGTGTACCCACGTGACCCGGTCACCTGGGGCCGGTGACCCCACGTGACCCGCTGACCTGGGGCCGGTGACCCCACGTGACCCGGTCACCTGGGGCCGGGGTCCCCACGTGACCCGGTCACCTGGGGCCGGGGTCCCCACGTGACCCGCTGACCTGGGGCCTGTGACCCCACGTGACCCGGTCACCTGGGGCCGGTGACCCCACGTGACCCGGTCACCTGGGGCCGGTGACCCCACGTGACCCGGTCACCAGGGGCCGGTGACCCCACGTGACCCGGTCACCTGGGTCCGGTGACCCCACGTGACCCGGTCACCTGGGGCCGGTGTCCCCACGTGACCCGCTGACCTGGGGCCGGTGACCCCACGTGACCCGCTGACCTGGGGCCGGTGACCCCACGTGACCCGGTCACCTGGGGCCGGTGTCCCCACGTGACCCGCTGACCTGGGGCCGGTGACCCCACGTGACCCGGTCACCTGGGGCCGGTGTCCCCACGTGACCCGGTCACCTGGGGCCGGTGTCCCCACGTGACCCGCTGACCTGGGGCCGGTGACCCCACGTGACCCGGTCACCTGGGGCCGGTGACCCCACGTGACCCGCTGACCTGGGGCCGGTGACCCCACGTGACCCGGTCACCTGGGGCCGGTGTCCCCACGTGACCCGGTCACCTGGGGCCGGTGACCACACGTGACCCAGTCACCTGGGGCCGGTGTCCCCACGTGACCCGGTCACCTGGGGCCAGTGTCCCCACGTGACCCGCTGACCTGGTGCCGGTGACCCCACGTGACCCGGTCACCTGGGTCCGGTGACCCCACGTGACCCGGTCACCTAGGGCCGATGACCCCACGTGACCCGGTCACCTGGGGCCGGTGACCCCGCGTGACCCGGTCACCTGGGGCCGGTGACCCCACGTGACCCGGTCACCTGGGGCCGGTTTCCCCACGTGACCCGGTCACCTGGGGCCGGTGACCCCACGTGACCCGGTGACCTGGGGCCGGTGTCCCCACGTGACCCGCTGACCTGGGGCCGGTGACCCCACGTGATCCGGTGACCTGGGTCCGGGGTCCCCACGTGACCCGCTGACCTGGGGCCGGTGACCCCACGTGACCCTCTGACCTGGGGCCGGTGTCCCCACGTGACCCGGAGTCCTGGTGCCGGGGTGGTCATCGGAACCTGGGAACCAGGCCTGGTGCGCGAGATGACCGGGTGACCTGGGGCCGGGTTATCGACCTGTCCAGGGGACCCGGGCCGGGGACCCGACAGGACCCGGTGATCTGCGGCTGGGGTAAAAACCCGTCCCGGGGACCCGGGCTGGGTCCCGACATGACCCGCTGACCTGGGGCCGGTGACCCCACGTGACCCGCTGACCTGGGGCCGGTGACCCCACGTGACCTGGTCACCTGGGGCCGGTGACCCCACGTGACCCGGTCACCTGGGGCCGGTGTCCCCACGTGACCCGCTGACCTGGTGCCGGTGACCCCACGTGACCCGGTCACCTGGGGCCGGTGACCCCACGTGACCCGCTGACCTGGGGCCGGTGACCCCACGTGACCCGGTCACCTGGGGCCGGTGTCCCCACGTGACCCTCTGACCTGGTGCCGGGGAACCCACGTGACCCGCTGACCTGGGGCCGGTGTCCCCACGTGACCCGGTCACCTGGGGCCGGTGTCCCCAGGTGACCCGCTGACCTGGGGCCAGTGACCCCACGTGACCCGCTGACCTGGGGCCGGTGTCCCGACGTGACCCGGTCACCTGGGGCCGGGGTCCCCACGTGACCCGGGGTCCTGATGCCGGGGTGGTCATCGGAACCTGGGAACCAGGCCGGGTGCACGAGATGACCGGGTGACCTGGGGCCGGGTTATCGACCTGTCCAGGGGACCCGGGCCGGGGACCCGACAGGACCCGGTGATCTGCGGCTGGGGTAAAAACCCGTCCCGGGGACCCGGGCTGGGTCCCGACCTGCCTTGGTTACCTGGGGCCGGTGTCCCCACGTGACCCGCTGACCTGGGGCCGGTGTCCCCACGTGACCCGCTGACCTGGGGCCGGTGTCCCCACGTGACCCGGTCACCTGGGGACGGTGACCCCACGTGCCCCGGTCACCTGGGGCCGGTGTCCCCACGTGACCCGGTCACCTGGGGCCGGTGACCCCACGTGATCCGGTGACCTGGGGCCGGGGTCCCCACGTGACCCGCTGACCTGGGGTTGGTGACCCCACGTGACCCTCTGACCTGGGTCCGGTGTCCCCACGTGACCCGGAGTCCTGGTGCCGGGGTGGTCATCGGAACCTGGGAACCAGGCCGGGTGCGCGAGATGACCGGGTGACTTGGGGCCGGGTTATCGACCTGTCCAGGGGACCCGGGCCGGGGACCCGACAGGATCCGGTGATCTGCGGCTGGGGTAAAAACCCGTCCCGGGGACCCGGGCTGGGTCCCGACCTGCCTTGGTTACCTGGGGCCGGTGTCCCCACGTGACCCGGTGACCTGGGGCCGGTGTCCCCACGTGACCCGGTTACCTGGGGCCGGTGTCCCCACGTGACCCTCTGACCTGGGGCCGGTGTCCCCACGTGACCCGCTGACCTGGGGCCGGTGACCCCCCGTGACCCGCTGACCTGGGGCCGGTGACCCCACGTGACCCGGTCACCTGGGGCCGGGGTCCCCACGGGACCCGGGGTCCTGGTGCCGGGGTGGTCATCGGAACCTGGGAACCAGGCTGGGTACCACACATGACCAGGTGACCTGGGTCCGGGGTCCCCACGTGACCCTCTGACCTGGGGCCGGTGTCCCCACGTGACCCGGAGTCCTGCGGCCGGGGTGGTCATCGGAACCTGGAAACCAGGCCGGGTGCGCGAGATGACCGGGTGACCTGGGGCCGGGTTATCGACCTGTCCAGGGGACCCGGGCCGGGGACCCGACAGGACCCGGTGATCTGCGGCTGGGGTAAAAACCCGTCCCGGGGACCCGGGCTGGGTCCCGACCTGCCTTGGTTACCTGGGGCCGGTGTCCCCACGTGACCCGCTGACCTGGGGCCGGTGTCCCCACGTGACCCGCTGACCTGGGGCCGGTGACCCCACGTGACCCGCTGACCTGGGGCCGGTGACCCCACGTGACCCGGTCACCTGGGGCCGGGGTCCCCACGGGACCCGGGGTCCTGGTGCCGGGGTGGTCATCGGAACCTGGGAACCAGGCTGGGTACCACACAAGACCAGATGACCTGGGTCCGGGGTCCCCACGTGACCCTCTGACCTGGGGCTGGTGTCCCCACGTGACCCGGTCACCTGGGGCCGGTGTCCCCACGTGACCCTCTGACCTGGGGCCGGTGACCCCACGTGACCTGGTCACCTGGGGCCGGTGTCCCCATGTGACCCGGGGTCCTGGTGCCGGGGTGGTCACCGGAACCTGGGAACCAGGCCGGGTGCGCGACATGACCAGGTGACCTGGGTCCGGGGTCCCCACGTGACCCTCTGACCTGGGGCCGGTGTCCCCATGTGACCCGGGGTCCTGCGGCCGGGGTGGTCATCGGAACCTGGGAACCAGGCCGGGTGCGCGAGATGACCGGGTGACCTGGGGCTGGGTTAACGACCTGTCCAGGGGACCCGGGCCGGGGACCCGACAGGACCCGGTGGTCCTTCGCTGGTGTCCCGATGCAACCCGGGGACCCGGGCCCGGGCCCCCACGTTATCCAGTGATCCGGTGCTTTTGTCCCGATGCAACCCGGGGACCCGGGCCGGGGACCCGGTATGACTCCGTCTCCCGGGGCCGGGGTGGTCACCTGACACTGGTACCCGGGACAGCGACCCGACATGACCCCGTGACCCGGGGCCGGGGTGCCGACCTGTCCAGGGGACCCGGGCCGGGGACCCGACAGGACCCGGTGATCTGCGGCTGGGGTAAAAACCCGTCCCGGGGACCCGGGCTGGGTCCCGACATGACCCGCTGACCTGGGGCCGGTGACCCCACGTGACCCGCTGACCTGGGGCCGGTGACCCCACGTGACCAGGTCACCTGGGGCCGGTGACCCCACGTGACCTGGTCACCTGGGGCCAGTGACCCCACGTGACCCGGTCACCTGGGGCCGGTGTCCCCACGTGACCCGCTGACCTGGTGCCGGTGACCCCACGTGACCCGGTCACCTGGGGCCGGTGACCCCACGTGACCCGCTGACCTGGGGCCGGTGACCCCACGTGACCCGGTCACCTGGGGCCGGTGTCCCCACGTGACCCGCTGACCTGGTGCCGGGGTCCCCACGTGACCCGGTGACCTGGGGCCGGTGTCCCCACGTGACCCGGTCACCTGGGGCCGGTGTCCCCAGGTGACCCGCTGACCTGGGGCCAGTGACCCCACGTGACCCGCTGACCTGGGGCCGGTGTCCCGACGTGACCCGGTCACCTGGGGCCGGGGTCCCCACGGGACCCGGGGTCCTGGTGCCGGGGTGGTCATCGGAACCTGGGAACCAGGCCGGGTGCGCGAGATGACCGGGTGACCTGGGGCCGGGTTATCGACCTGTCCAGGGGACCCGGGCCGGGGACCCGACAGGACCCGGTGATCTGCGGCTGGGGTAAAAACCCGTCCCGGGGACCCGGGCTGGGTCCCGACCTGCCTTGGTTACCTGGGGCCGGTGTCCCCACGTGACCCGCTGACCTGGGGCCGGTGTCCCCACGTGACCCGGTCACCTGGGGCCGGTGACCCCACGTGACCCGCTGACCTGGGGCCGGTGACCCCACGTGACCCGGTCACCTGGGGCCGGGGTCCCCACGGGACCCGGGGTCCTGGTGCCGGGGAGGTCATCGGAACCTGGGAACCAGGCTGGGTACCACACATGACCAGGTGACCTGGGTCCGGGGTCCCCACGTGACCCTCTGACCTGGGGCCGGTGTCCCCACGTGACCCGGTCACCTGGGGCCGGTGTCCCCACGTGACCCGCTGACCTGGGGCCGGGGTCCCCACGTGACCCGCTGACCTGGGGCCGGTGACCCCACGTGACCCGGTCACCTGGGGCCGGTGTCCCCACGTGACCCGGTCACCTGGGGCCGGTGACCCCACGTGACCCGCTGACCTGGGGCCGGTGACCCCACGTGACCCGGTCACCTGGGGCCGGGGTCCCCACGTGACCCGGTCACCTTGGGGCCGGTGACCCCACGTGACCCGGTCACCAGGGGCCGGTGACCACACGTGACCCGGTCACCTGAGGCCGGTGACCCCACGTGACCCAGTCACCTGGGGCCGGTGTCCCCACGTGACCCGGTCACCTGGGTCCGGTGACCCCACGTGACCCGGTCACCTGGGGCCGGTGTCCCCACGTGACCCGCTGACCTGGGGCCGGTGACCCCACGTGATCCGCTGACCTGGGGCCGATAACCCCACGTGACCCGGTCACCTGGGGCCGGTGTCCCCACGTGACCCGCTGACCTGGGGCCGGTGACCCCACGTGACCCGGTCACCTGGGGCCGGGGTCCCCACGTGACCCGGTCACCTGGGGCCGGTGTCCCCACGTGACCCGCTGACCTGGGGCCGGTGACCCCACGTGACCCGGTCACCTGGGGCCGGTGACACCACGTGACCCGCTGACCTGGGGCCGGTGACCCCACGTGACCCGGTCACCTGGGGCCGGTGACCCCACGTGACCCGGTCACCTGGGGCCGGTGACCCCACGTGACCCGGTCACCTGGGGCCGGTGTCCCCACGTGACCCGGTCACCTGGGGCCGGTGTCCCCACGTGACCCGCTGACCTGGTGCCGGTGACCCCACGTGACCCGGTCACCTGGGGCCGATGACCCCACGTGACCCGGTCACCTGGGGCCGGTTACCCCGCGTGACCCGGTCACCTGGGGCCGGTGACCCCACGTGACCCGGTCAACTGCGGCCGGTGTCCCCACGTGACCCGGTCACCTGGGGACGGTGACCCCACGTGACCCGGTCACCTGGGGCCGGTGTCCCCACGTGACCAGGTCACCTGGGGACGGTGACCCCACGTGACCCGGTGACCTGGGGCCGGTGTCCCCACGTGACCCGGTCACCTGGGGCCAGTGACCCCACGTGATCCGGTGACCTGGGGCCAGGGTCCCCACGTGACCCGCTGACCTGGGTCCGGTGACCCCACGTGACCCTCTGACCTGGGGCCGGTGTCCCCACGTGACCCGGAGTCCTGCGGCCGGGGTGGTCATCGGAACCTGGGAACCAGGCCGGGTGCGCGAGATGACCGGGTGACTTGGGGCCGGGTTATCGACCTGTCCAGGGGACCCGGGCCGGGGACCCGACAGGACCCGGTGATCTGCGGCTGGGGTAAAAACCCGTCCCGGGGACCCGGGCTGGGTCCCGACCTGCCTTGGTTACCTGGGGCCGGTGTCCCCACGTGACCCGCTGACCTGGGGCCGGTGTCCCCACGTGACCCGGTTACCTGGGGCCGGTGTCCCCACGTGACCCTCTGACCTGGGGCCGGTGTCCCCACGTGACCCGCTGACCTGGGTCCGGTGACCCCCCGTGACCCGCTGACCTGGGGCCGGTGACCCCACGTGACCCGGTCACCTGGGGCCGGGGTCCCCACGGGACCCGGGGTCCTGGTGCCGGGGTGGTCATCGGAACCTGGGAACCAGGCTGGGTACCACACATGACCAGGTGACCTGGGTCCAGGGTCCCCACGTGACCCTCTGACCTGGGGCCGGTGTCCCCACGTGACCCGGAGTCCTGCGGCCGGGGTGGTCATCGGAACCTGGGAACCAGGCCGGGTGCGCGAGATGGCCGGGTGACCTGGGGCCGGGTTTTCGACCTGTCCAGGGGACCCGGGCCGGGGACCCGACAGGACCCGGTGATCTGCGGCTGGGGTAAAAACCCGTCCCGGGGACCCGGGCTGGGTCCCGACCTGCCTTGGTTACCTGGGGCCGGTGTCCCCACGTGACCCGCTGACCTGGGGCCGGTGTCCCCACGTGACCCGGTCACCTGGGGCCGGGGTCCCCACGTGACCCGCTGACCTGGGGCCGGTGTCCCCACGTGACCCTCTGACCTGGGGCCGGGGTCCCCACGTGACCCGGTCACCTGAGGCCGGTGTCCCCACGTGACCCGGGGTCCTGGTGCCGGGGTGGTCACCGGAACCTGGGAACCAGGCCGGGTGCGCGACATGACCCGGTGACCTGGGGCCGGGTTAACGACCTGTCCAGGGGACCCGGGCCGGGGACCCGACAGGACCCGGTGGTCCATCGCTGGTGTCCCGATGCAACCTGGGGACCCGGGCCCGGGCCCCCACGTTATCCAGTGATCCGGTGCTTTTGTCCCGATGCAACCCGGGGACCCGGGCCGGGGACCCGGTATGACTCCGTCTCCCGGGGCCGGGGTGGTCACCTGACACTGGTACCCGGGACAGCGACCCGACATGACCCCGTGACCCGGGGCCGGGGTGCCGACCTGTCCAGGGGACCCGGGCTGGGTCCCGACATGACCCGCTGACCTGGGGCCGGTGACCCCACGTGACCCGCTGACCTGGGGCCGGTGACCCCACGTGACCCGGTCACCTGGGGCCGGTGTCCCCACGTGACCCGGTCACCTGGGGCCGGTGACCCCACGTGACCCAGTCACCTGGGGCCGGTGTCCCCATGTGACCCGCTCACCTGGGGCCGGTGTCCCCACGTGACCCGCTGACCTGGTGCCGGTGACCCCACGTGACCCGGTCACCTGGGGCCGGTGACCCCACGTGACCCGGTCACCTGGGGCCGATGACCCCACGTGACCCGGTCACCTGGGGCCGGTGACCCCGCGTGACCCGGTCACCTGGGGCCGGTGACCCCACGTGACCCGGTCACCTGGGGCCGGTGTCCCCACTTGACCCGGTCACCTGGGGACGGTGACCCCACGTGACCCGGTCACCTGGGGCCGGTGTCCCCACGTGACCCGGTCACCTGGGGCCGGTGACCCCACGTGACCCGGTCACCTGGGGCCGGGGTCCCCACGTGACCCGGTCACCTGGGGCCGGTGTCCCCACGTGACCCGCTGACCTGGGGCCGGTGACCCCACGTGACCCGGTCACCTGGGGCCGGTGACACCACGTGACCCTCTGACCTGGGGCCGGTGTCCCCACGTGACCCGGAGTCCTGCGGCCGGGGTGGTCATCGGAACCTGGGAACCAGGCCGGGTGCGCGAGATGACCGGGTGACTTGGGGCCGGGTTATCGACCTGTCCAGGGGACCCGGGCCGGGGACCCGACAGGACCCGGTGATCTACGGCTGGGGTAAAAACCCGTCCCGGGGACCCGGGCTGGGTCCCGACCTGCCTTGGTTACCTGGGGCCGGTGTCCCCACGTGACCCGCTGACCTGGGGCCGGTGTCCCCACGTGACCCGGTTACCTGGGGCCGGTGTCCCCACGTGACCCTCTGACCTGGGGCCGGTGTCCCCACGTGACCCGCTGACCTGGGGCCGGTGACCCCACGTGACCCGCTGACCTGGGGCCGGTGACCCCACGTGACCCTCTGACCTGGGGCCGGTGACCCCACGTGACCCGGTCACCTGGGGCCGGGGTCCCCACGGGACCCGGGGTCCTGGTGCCGGGGTGGTCATCGGAACCTGGGAACCAGGCTGGGTACCACACATGACCAGGTGACCTGGGTCCGGGGTCCCCACGTGACCCTCTGACCTGGGGCTGGTGTCCCCACGTGACCCGGTCACCTGGGGCCGGTGTCCCCACGTGACCCTCTGACCTGGGGCCGGTGACCCCACGTGACCTGGTCACCTAGGGCCGGTGTCCCCACGTGACCCGGGGTCCTGGTGCCGGGGTGGTCACCGGAACCTGGGAACCAGGCCGGGTGCGCGACATGACCCGGTGACCTGGGGCCGGGTTAACGACCTGTCCAGGGGACCCGGGCTGGGGACCCGACAGGACCCGGTGGTCCTTCGCTGGTGTCCCGATGCAACCCGGGGACCCGGGCCCGGGCCCCCACGTTATCCAGTGATCCGGTGCTTTTGTCCCGATGCAACCCGGGGACCCGGGCCGGGGACCCGGTATGACTCCGTCTCCCGGGGCCGGGGTGGTCACCTGACACTGGTACCCGGGACAGCGACCCGACATGACCCCGTGACCCGGGGCCGGGGTGCCGACCTGTCCAGGGGACCCGGGCCGGGGACCCGACAGGACCCGGTGATCTGCGCCTGGAGTAAAAACCCGTCCCGGGGACCAGGGCTGGGTCCCGACATGACCCGCTGACCTGGGGCCGGTGACCCCACGTGACCCGCTGACCTGGGGCCGGTGACCCCACGTGACCCGGTCACCTGGGGCCGGTGACCCCACGTGACCTGGTCACCTGGGGCCGGTGACCCCACGTGACCCGGTCACCTGGGGCCGGTGTCCCCACGTGACGCGCTGACCTGGGGCCGGTGACCCCACGTGACCCGCTGACCTGGGGCCAGTGACCCCACGTGACCCGCTGACCTGGGGCCGGTGTCCCCACGTGACCCGGTCACCTGGGGCCGGGGTCCCCACGGGACCCGGGGTCCTGGTGCCGGGGTGGTCATCGGAACCTGGGAAGCAGGCCGGGTGCGCGAGATGACCGGGTGACCTGGGGCCGGGTTATCGACCTGTCCAGGGGACCCGGGCCGGGGACCCGACAGGACCCGGTGATCTGCGGCTGGGGTAAAAACCCGTCCCGGGGACCCGGGCTGGGTCCCGACCTGCCTTGGTTACCTGGGGCCGGTGTCCCCACGTGACCCGCTGACCTGGGGCCGGTGTCCCCACGTGACCCGGTCACCTGGGGCCGGTGACCCCACGTGACCCGCTGACCTGGGGCCGGTGACCCCACGTGACCCGGTCACCTGGGGCCGGGGTCCCCACGGGACCCGGGGTCCTGGTGCCGGGGAGGTCATCGGAACCTGGGAACCAGGCTGGGTACCACACATGACCAGGTGACCTGGGGCCGGTGACCCCACGTGACCCGGTCACCTGGGGCCGGTGTCCACACGTGACCCGGTTACCTGGGGCCGGTGTCCCCACGTGACCCGCTGACCTGGGGCCTGTGACCCCACGTGACCCGGTCACCTGGGGCCGGTGACCCCACGTGACCAGGTCACCAGGGGCCGGTGACCCCACGTGACCCGGTCACCTGAGGCCGGTGACCCCACGTGACCCGGTCACCTGGGGCCGGTATCCCCACGTGACCCGGTCACCTGGGTCCGGTGACCCCACGTGACCCGGTCACCTGGGGCCGGTGTCCCAACGTGACCCGCTGACCTGGGGCCGGTGTCCCCACGTGACCCGCTGACCTGGGGCCGGTGACCCCACGTGACCCGGTCACCTGGGGCCGGTGTCCCCACGTGACCCTCTGACCTGGGGCCGGTGTCCCCACGTGACCCGCTGACCTGGGGCCGGTGACCCCCCGTGACCCGCTGACCTGGGGCCGGTGACCCCACGTGACCCGGTCACCTGGGGCCGGGGTCCCCACGGGACCCGGGGTCCTGGTGCCGGGGTGGTCATCGGAACCTGGGAACCAGGCTGGGTACCACACATGACCAGGTGACCTGGGTACGGGGTCCCCACGTGACCCTCTGACCTGGGGCCGGTGTCCCCACGTGACCCGGAGTCCTGCGGCCGGGGTGGTCATCGGAACCTGGGAACCAGGCCGGGTGCGCGAGATGACCGGGTGACCTGGGGCCGGGTTATCGACCTGTCCAGGGGACCCGGGCCGGGGACCCGACAGGACCCGGTGATCTGCGGCTGGGGTAAAAACCCGTCCCGGGGACCCGGGCTGGGTCCCGACCTGCCTTGGTTACCTGGGGCCGGTGTCCCCACGTGACCCGCTGACCTGGGGCCGGTGTCCCCACGTGACCCGCTGACCTGGGGCCGGTGACCCCACGTGACCCGCTGACCTGGGGCCGGTGACCCCACGTGACCCGGTCACCTGGGGCCGGGGTCCCCACGGGACCCGGGGTCCTGGTGCCGGGGTGGTCATCGGAACCTGGGAACCAGGCTGGGTACCACACAAGACCAGATGACCTGGGTCCGGGGTCCCCACGTGACCCTCTGACCTGGGGCTGGTGTCCCCACGTGACCCGGTCACCTGGGGCCGGTGTCCCCACGTGACCCGCTGACCTGGGGCCGGTGACCCCACGTGACCTGGTCACCTGGGGCCGGTGTCCCCACGTGACCCGGGGTCCGGGTGCCGGGGTGGTCACCGGAACCTGGGAACCAGGCCGGGTGCGCGACATGACCCGGTGACCTGGGGCCGGGTTAACGACCTGTCCAGGGGACCCGGGCCGGGGACCCGACAGGACCCGGTGGTCCTTCGCTGGTGTCCCGATGCAACCCGGGGACCCGGGCCCGGGCCCCCACGTTATCCAGTGATCCGGTGCTTTTGTCCCGATGCAACCCGGGGACCCGGGCCGGGGACGCGGTATGACTCCGTCTCCCGGGGCCGGGGTGGTCACCTGACACTGGTACCCGGGACAGCGACCCGACATGACCCCGTGACCCGGGGCCGGGGTGCCGACCTGTCCAGGGGACCCGGGCCGGGGACCCGACAGGACCCGGTGATCTGCGGCTGGGGTAAAAACCCGTCCCGGGGACCCGGGCTGGGTCCCGACATGACCCGCTGACCTGGGGCCGGTGACCCCACGTGACCCGCTGACCTGGGGCCGGTGACCCCACCTGACCAGGTCACCTGGGGCCGGTGACCCCACGTGACCTGGTCACCTGGGGCCGGTGACCCCACGTGACCCGGTCACCTGGGGCCGGTGTCCCCACGTGACCCGCTGACCTGGTGCCGGTGACTCCACGTGACCCGGTCACCTGGGGCCGGTGACCCCACATGACCCGCTGACCTGGGGCCGGTGACCCCACGTGACCCGGTCACCTGGGGCCGGTGTCCCCACGTGACCCGCTGACCTGGTGCCGGGGTCCCCACGTGACCCGCTGACCTGGGGCCGGTGTCCCCACGTGACCCGGTCACCTGGGGCCGGTGTCCCCACGTGACCCGCTGACCTGGGGCCAGTGACCCCACGTGACCCGCTGACCTGGGGCCGGTGTCCCCACGTGACCCGGTCACCTGGGGCCGGGGTCCCCACGGGACCCGGGGTCCTGGTGCCGGGGTGGTCATCGGAACCTGGGAACCAGGCCGGGTGCGCGAGATGACCGGGTGACCTGGGGCCGGGTTATCGACCTGTCCAGGGGACCCGGGCCGGGGACCCGACAGGACCCGGTGATCTGCGGCTGGGGTAAAAACCCGTCCCGGGGACCCGGGCTGGGTCCCGACCTGCCTTGGTTACCTGGGGCCGGTGTCCCCACGTGACCCGCTGACCTGGGGCCGGTGTCCCCACGTGACCCGGTCACCTGGGGCCGGTGACCCCACGTGACCCGCTGACCTGGGGCCGGTGACCCCACGTGACCCGGTCACCTGGGGCCGGGGTCCCCACGGGACCCGGGGTCCTGGTGCCGGGGAGGTCATCGGAACCTGGGAACCAGGCTGGGTACCACACATGACCAGGTGACCTGGGTCCGGGGTCCCCACGTGACCCTCTGACCTGGGGCCGGTGTCCCCACGTGACCCGGTCACCTGGGGCCGGTGTCCCCACGTGACCCGCTGACCTGGGGCCGGGGTCCCCACGTAACCCGCTGACCTGGGGCCGGTGACCCCACGTGACCCGGTCACCTGGGGCCGGTGTCCCCACGTGACCCGGTCACCTGGGGCCGGGGTCCCCACGTGACCCGGTCACCTTGGGGCCGGTGACCCCACGTGACCCGGTCACCAGGGGCCGGTGACCACACGTGACCCGGTCACCTGAGGCCGGTGACCCCACGTGACCCAGTCACCTGGGGCCGGTGTCCCCACGTGACCCGGTCACCTGGGTCCGGTGACCCCACGTGACCCGGTCACCTGGGGCCGGTGTCCCCACGTGACCCGCTGACCTGGGGCCGGTGACCCCACGTGATCCGCTGACCTGGGGCCGATAACCCCACGTGACCCGGTCACCTGGGGCCGGTGTCCCCACGTGACCCGCTGACCTGGGGCCGGTGACCCCACGTGACCCGGTCACCTGGGGCCGGGGTCCCCACGTGACCCGGTCACCTGGGGCCGGTGTCCCCACGTGACCCGCTGACCTGGGGCCGGTGACCCCACGTGACCCGGTCACCTGGGGCCGGTGACACCACGTGACCCGCTGACCTGGGGCCGGTGACCCCACGTGACCCGGTCACCTGGGGCCGGTGTCCCCACGTGACCCGGTCACCTGGGGCCGGTGACCCCACGTGACCCAGTCACCTGGGGCCGGTGTCCCCACGTGACCCGGTCACCTGGGGCCGGTGTCCCCACGTGACCCGCTGACCTGGTGCCGGTGACCCCACGTGACCCGGTCACCTGGGGCCGGTGACCCCACGTGACCCGGTCACCTGGGGCCGATGACCCCACGTGACCCGGTCACCTGGGGCCGGTTACCCCGCGTGACCCGGTCACCTGGGGCCGGTGACCCCACGTGACCCGGTCAACTGCGGCCGGTGTCCCCACGTGACCCGGTCACCTGGGGACGGTGACCCCACGTGACCCGGTCACCTGGGGCCGGTGTCCCCACGTGACCCGGTCACCTGGGGACGGTGACCCCACGTGACCCGGTCACCTGGGGCCGGTGTCCCCACGTGACCCGGTCACCTTGGGCCGGTGACCCCACGTGATCCGGTGACCTGGGGCCAGGGTCCCCACGTGACCCGCTGACCTGGGTCCGGTGACCCCACGTGACCCTCTGACCTGGGGCCGGTGTCCCCACGTGACCCGGAGTCCTGCGGCCGGGGTGGTCATCGGAACCTGGGAACCAGGCCGGGTGCGCGAGATGACCGGGTGACTTGGGGCCGGGTTATCGACCTGTCCAGGGGACCCGGGCCGGGGACCCGACAGGACCCGGTGATCTGCGGCTGGGGTAAAAACCCGTCCCGGGGACCCGGGCTGGGTCCCGACCTGCCTTGGTTACCTGGGGCCGGTGTCCCCACGTGACCCGCTGACCTGGGGCCGGTGTCCCCACGTGACCCGGTTACCTGGGGCCGGTGTCCCCACGTGACCCTCTGACCTGGGGCCGGTGTCCCCACGTGACCCGCTGACCTGGGGCCGGTGACCCCCCGTGACCCGCTGACCTGGGGCCGGTGACCCCACGTGACCCGGTCACCTGGGGCCGGGGTCCCCACGGGACCCGGGGTCCTGGTGCCGGGGTGGTCATCGGAACCTGGGAACCAGGCTGGGTACCACACATGACCAGGTGACCTGGGTCCAGGGTCCCCACGTGACCCTCTGACCTGGGGCCGGTGTCCCCACGTGACCCGGAGTCCTGCGGCCGGGGTGGTCATCGGAACCTGGGAAGCAGGCCGGGTGCGCGAGATGGCCGGGTGACCTGGGGCCGGGTTTTCGACCTGTCCAGGGGACCCGGGCCGGGGACCCGACAGGACCCGGTGATCTGCGGCTGGGGTAAAAACCCGTCCCGAGGACCCGGGCTGGGTCCCGACCTGCCTTGGTTACCTGGGGCCGGTGTCCCCACGTGACCCGCTGACCTGGGGCCGGTGTCCCCACGTGACCCGCTGACCTGGGGCCGGTGACCCCACGTGACCCGGTCACCTGGGGCCGGGGTCCCCACGGGACCCGTGGTCCTGGTGCCGGGGTGGTCATCGGAACCTGCGAACCAGGCTGGGTACCACACATGACCAGGTGACCTGGGTCCGGGGTCCCCACGTGACCCTCTGACCTGGGGCTGGTGTCCCCACGTGACCCGGTCACCTGGGGCCGGGGTCCCCACGGGTCCCGGGGTCCTGGTGCCGGGGTGGTCATCGGAACCTGGGAACCAGGCCGGGTGCGCGAGATGACCGGGTGACCTGGGACCGGGTTATCGACCTGTCCAGGGGACCCGGGCCGGGGACCCGACAGGACCCGGTGATCTGCGGCTGGGGTAAAAACCCGTCCCGAGGACCCGGGCTGGGTCCCGACCTGCCTTGGTTACCTGGGGCCGGTGTCCCCACGTGACCCGCTGACCTGGGGCCGGTGTCCCCACGTGACCCGGTCACCTGGGGCCGGTGTCCCCACGTGACCCGCTGACCTGGGGCCGGTGACCCCACGTGACCCGGTCACCTGGGGCCGGGGTCCCCACGTGACCCGGTCACCTGAGGCCGGTGTCCCCACGTGACCCGCTGACCTGGGGCCTGTGACCCCACGTGACCCGGTCACCTGGGCCTGGTGACCCCACGTGACCCGGTCACCTGGGGCCGGTGACCCCACGTGACCCGGTCACCAGGAGCCGGTGACCCCACGTGACCCGGTCACCTGAGGCCGGTGACCCCACGTGACCCGGTCACCTGGGGCCGGTGTCCCCACGTGACCCGGTCACCTGGGTCCGGTGACCCCACGTGACCCGGTCACCTGGGGCCGGTGTCCCCACGTGACCCGCTGACCTGGGGCCGGTGACCCCACGTGACCCGGTCACCTGGGGCCGGGGTCCCCACGGGACCCGGGGTCCTGGTGCCGGGGTGGTCATCGGAACCTGGGAACCAGGCTGGGTACCACACATGACCAGGTGACCTGGGTCCGGGGTCCCCACGTGACCCTCTGACCTGGGGCTGGTGTCCCCACGTGACCCGGTCACCTGGGGCCGGTGTCCCCACGTGACCCGGGGTTCTGGTGCCGGGGTGGTCACCGGAACCTGGGAACCAGGCCGGGTGCGCTACATGACCCGGTGACCTGGGGCCGGGTTAACGACCTGTCCAGGGGACCCGGGCCGGGGACCCGACAGGACCCGGTGGTCCATCGCTGGTGTCCCGATGCAACCTGGGGACCCGGGCCCGGGCCCCCACCTTATCCAGTGATCCGGTGCTTTTGTCCCGATGCAACCCGGGGACCCGGGCCGGGGACCCGGTATGACTCCGTCTCCCGGGGCCGGGGTGGTCACCTGACACTGGTACCCGGGACAGCGACCCGACATGACCCCGTGACCCGGGGCCGGGGTGCCGACCTGTCCAGGGGACCCGGGCTGGGTCCCGACATGACCCGCTGACCTGGGGCCGGTGACCCCACGTGACCCGCTGACCTGGGGCCGGTGACCCCACGTGACCCGGTCACCTGGGGCCGGTGTCCCCACGTGACCCGGTCACCTGGGGCCGGTGACCCCACGTGACCCAGTCACCTGGGGCCGGTGTCCCCATGTGACCCGCTCACCTGGGGCCGGTGTCCCCACGTGACCCGCTGACCTGGTGCCGGTGACCCCACGTGACCCGGTCACCTGGGGCCGGTGACCCCACGTGACCCGGTCACCTGGGGCCGATGACCCCACGTGACCCGGTCACCTGGGGCCGGTGACCCCGCGTGACCCGGTCACCTGGGGCCGGTGACCCCACGTGACCCGGTCACCTGGGGCCGGTGTCCCCACTTGACCCGGTCACCTGGGGACGGTGACCCCACGTGACCCGGTCACCTGGGGCCGGTGTCCCCACGTGACCCGGTCACCTGGGGACGGTGACCCCACGTGACCCGGTGACCTGGGGCCGGTGTCCCCACGTGACCCGGTCACCTGGGGCCGGTGACCCCACGTGATCCGGTCACCTGGGGCTGGGGTCCCCACGTGACCCGCTGACCTGGGGCCGGTGACCCCACGTGACCCGCTGACCTGGGGCCGGTGTCCCCACGTGACCCGGAGTCCTGCGGCCGGGGTGGTCATCGGAACCTGGGAACCAGGCCGGGTGCGCGAGATGACCGGGTGACTTGGGGCCGGGTTATCGACCTGTCCAGGGGACCCGGGCCGGGGACCCGACAGGACCCGGTGATCTACGGCTGGGGTAAAAACCTGTCCCGGGGACCCGGGCTGGGTCCCGACCTGCCTTGGTTACCTGGGGCCGGTGTCCCCACGTGACCCGCTGACCTGGGGCCGGTGTCCCCACGTGACCCGGTTACCTGGGGCCGGTGTCCCCATGTGACCCTCTGACCTGGGGCCGGTGTCCTCACGTGACCCGCTGACCTGGGGCCGGTGACCCCACGTGACCCGCTGACCTGGGGCCGGTGACCCCACGTGACCCGGTCACCTGGGGCCGGGGTCCCCACGGGACCCGGGGTCCTGGTGCCGGGGTGGTCATCGGAACCTGGGAACCAGGCTGGGTACCACACATGACCAGGTGACCTGGGTCCGGGGTCCCCACGTGACCCTCTGACCTGGGGCTGGTGTCCCCACGTGACCCGGTCACCTGGGGCCGGTGTCCCCACGTGACCCTCTGACCTGGGGCCGGTGACCCCACGTGACCTGGTCACCTGGGGCCGGTGTCCCCACGTGACCCGGGGTCCTGGTGCCGGGGTGGTCACCGGAACCTGGGAACCAGGCCGGGTGCGCGACATGACCCGGTGACCTGGGGCCGGGTTAACGACCTGTCCAGGGGACCCGGGCTGGGGACCCGACAGGACCCGGTGGTCCTTCGCTGGTGTCCCGATGCAACCCGGGGACCCGGGCCCGGGCCCCCACGTTATCCAGTGATCCGGTGCTTTTGTCCCGATGCAACCCGGGGACCCGGGCCGGGGACCCGGTATGACTCCGTCTCCCGGGGCCGGGGTGGTCACCTGACACTGGTACCCGGGACAGCGACCCGACATGACCCCGTGACCCGGGGCCGGGGTGCCGACCTGTCCAGGGGACCCGGGCCGGGGACCCGACAGGACCCGGTGATCTGCGGCTGGGGTAAAAACCCGTCCCGGGGACCCGGGCTGGGTCCCGACCTGCCTTGGTTACCTGGGGCCGGTGTCCCCACGTGACCCGCTGACCTGGGGCCGGTGTCCCCACGTGACCCGGTCACCTGGGGCCGGTGACCCCACGTGACCCGCTGACCTGGGGCCTGTGACCCCACGTGACCCGGTCACCCTGGGACGGTGTCCACACGTGACCCGGTTACCTGGGGCCGGTGTCCCCACGTGACCCGCTGACCTGGGGCCTGTGACCCCACGTGACCCGGTCACCTGGGGCCGGTGACCCCACGTGACCAGGTCACCAGGGGCCGGTGACCCCACGTGACCCGGTCACCTGGGGCCGGTGACCCCACGTGACCCGGTTACCTGGGGCCGGTGTCCCCACGTGACCCGCTGACCTGGGGCCTGTGACCCCACGTGACCCGGTCACCTGGGGCCGGTGACCCCACGTGACCTGGTCACCAGGGGCCGGTGACCCCACGTGACCCGGTCACCTGAGGCCGGTGACCCCACGTGACCCGGTCACCTGGGGCCGGTGTCCCCACGTGACCCGGTCACCTGGGGCCGGTGACCCCACGTGACCCGGTCACCTGGGGCCGGTGTCCCCACGTGACCCGCTGACCTGGGGCCGGTGACCCCACGTGACCCGCTGACCTGGGGCCGGTGACCCCACGTGACCCGGTCACCTGGGGCCGGTGTCCCCACGTGACCCGCTGACCTGGGGCCGGTTACCCCACGTGACCCGGTCACCTGGGGCCGGTGTCCCCACGTGACCCGGTCACCTGGGGCCGGTGTCCCCACGTGACCCGCTGACCTGGGGCCGGTGACCCCACGTGACCCGGTCACCTGGGGCCGGTGACCCCACGTGACCCGCTGACCTGGGGCCGGTGACCCCACGTGACCCGGTCACCTGGGGCCGGTGTCCCCACGTGACCCGGTCTCCTGGGGCCGGTGTCCCCACGTGACCCGCTGACCTGGGGCCGGTGACCCCACGTGACCAGGTCACCTGGGGCCGGTGTCCCCACGTGGCCCGCTGACCTGGTGCCGGGGTCCCCACGTGAACCGCTGACCTGGTTCCGGTGTCCCCACGTGACCCGGTCACCTGGGGCCGGTGTCCCCACGTGACCCGCTGACCTGGGGCCAGTGACCCCACGTGACCCGCTGACCTGGGGCCGGTGTCCCCACGTGACCCGGTCACCTGGGGCCGGTGACCCCACGTGACCCGCTGACCTGGGGCCGGTGACCCCACGTGACCCGGTCTCCTGGGGCCGGTGTCCCCACGTGACCCGCTGACCTGGTGCCGGGGTCACCACGTGACCCGCTGACCTGGTTCCGGTGTCCCCACGTGACCCAGTCACCTGGGGCCGGTGTCCCCACGTGACCCGCTGACCTGGGGCCAGTGACCCCACGTGACCCGCTGACCTGGGGCCGGTGTCCCCACGTGACCCGGTCACCTGGGGCCGGGGTCCCCACGGGACCCGGGGTCCTGGTGCCAAGGTGGTCATCGGAACCTGGGAACCAGGCCGGGTGCGCGAGATGACCGTGTGACCTGGGACCGGGTTATCGACCTGTCCAGGGGACCCGGGCCGGGGACCCGACAGGACCCGGTGATCTGCGGCTGGGGTAAAAACCCGTCCCGGGGACCCGGGCTGGGTCCCGACCTGCCTTGGTTACCTGGGGCCGGTGTCCCCACGTGACCCGCTGACCTGGGGCCGGTGTCCCCACGTGACCCGGTCACCTGGGGCCGGGGTCCCCATGTGACCCGGTCACCTGGGGCCGGTGACCCCACGTGACCCGGTCACCTGGGGCCGGGGTCCCCACGTGACCCGGTCACCTGAGGCCGGTGTCCCCACGTGACCCGGTCACCTGGGCCTGGTGACCCCACGTGACCCGGTCACCTGGGGCCGGTGACCCCACGTGACCCGGTCACCAGGGGCCGGTGACCCCACGTGACCCGGTCACCTGAGGCCGGTGACCCCACGTGACCCGGTCACCTGGGGCCGGTGTCCCCACGTGACCCGGTCACCTGGGTCCGGTGACCCCACGTGACCCGGTCACCTGGGGCCGGTGTCCCCACGTGACCCGCTGACCTGGGGCCGGTGACCCCACGTGACCCGCTGACCTGGGGCCGGGGTCCCCACGGGACCCGGGGTCCTGGTGCCGGGGTGGTCATCGGAACCTGGGAACCAGGCTGGGTACCACACATGACCAGGTGACCTGGGTCCGGGATCCCCACGTGACCCTCTGACCTGGGGCTGGTGTCCCCACGTGACCCGGTCACCTGGGGCCGGTGTCCCCACGTGACCCTCTGACCTGGGGCCGGTGACCCCCACGTGACCTGGTCACCTGGGGCCGGTATCCCCACGTGACCCGGGGTCCTGGTGCCGGGGTGGTCACCGGAACGTGGGAACCAGGCCGGGTGCGCGACATGACCCGGTGACCTGGGGCCGGGTTAACGACCTGTCCAGGGGACCCGGGCCGGGGACCCGACAGGACCCGGTGGTCCTTCGCTGGTGTCCCGATGCAACCCGGGGACCCGGGCCCGGGCCCCCACGTTATCCAGTGATCCGGTGCTTTTGTCCCGATGCAACCCGGGGACCTGGGCCGGGGACGCGGTATGACTCCGTCTCCCGGGGCCGGGGTGGTCACCTGACACTGGTACCCGGGACAGCGACCCGACATGACCCCGTGACCCGGGGCCGGGGTGCCGACCTGTCCAGGGGACCCGGGCCGGGGACCCGACAGGACCCGGTGATCTGCGGCTGGAGTAAAAACCCGTCCCGGGGACCCGGGCTGGGTCCCGACATGACCCGCTGACCTGGGGCCGGTGACCCCACGTGACCCGGTCACCTGGGACCGGTGTCCACACGTGACCCGGTTACCTGTGGCCGGTGTCCCCACGTGACCCGCTGACCTGGGGCCTGTGACCCCACGTGACCCGGTCACCTGGGGCCGGTGACCCCACGTGACCAGGTCACCAGGGGCCGGTGACCCCACGTGACCCGGTCACCTGAGGCCGGTGACCCCACGTGACCCGGTCACCTGGGGCCGGTGTCCCCACGTGACCCGGTCACCTGGGTCCGGTGACCCCACGTGACCCGGTCACCTGGGGCCGGTGTCCCCACGTGACCCGCTGACCTGGGGCCGGTGACCCCACGTGACCCGCTGACCTGGGGCCGGTGACCCCACGTGACCCGGTCACCTGGGGCCGGTGTCCCCACGTGACCCGCTGACCTGGGGCCGGTGACCCCACGTGACCCGGTCACCTGGGGCCGGTGTCCCCACGTGACCCACTGACCTGGTGCCGGGGTCCCCACGTGACCCGCTGACCTGGGGCCGGTGTCCCCACGTGACCCGGTCACCTGGGGCCGGTGTCCCCACGTGACCCGCTGACCTGGGGCCAGTGACCCCACGTGACCCGCTGACCTGGGGCCGGTGTCCCCACGTGACCCGGTCACCTGGGGCCGGGGTCCCCACGGGACCCGGGGTCCTGGTGCCGGGGTGGTCATCGGAACCTGGGAACCAGGCCGGGTGCGCGAGATGACCGGGTGACCTGGGGCCGGGTTATCGACCTGTCCAGGGGACCCGGGCCGGGGACCCGACAGGACCCGGTGATCTGCGGCTGGGGTAAAAACCCGTCCCGGGGACCAGGGCTGGGTCCCGACCTGCCTTGGTTACCTGGGGCCGGTGTCCCCACGTGACCCGCTGACCTGGGGCCGGTGTCCCCACGTGACCCGGTCACCTGGGGCCGGTGACCCCACGTGACCCGCTGACCTGGGGCCGGTGACCCCACGTGACCAGGTCACCTGGGGCCGGTGTCCCCACGTGGCCCGCTGACCTGGTGCCGGGGTCCCCACGTGACCCGCTGACCTGGTTCCGGTGTCCCCACGTGACCCGGTCACCTGGGGCCGGTGTCCCCACGTGACCCGCTGACCTGGGGCCGGTGACCCCACGTGACCCGCTGACCTGGGGCCGGTGACCCCACGTGACCCGGTCACCTGGGGCCGGTGTCCCCACATGACCCGGTCACCTGGGGCCGGTGACCCCACGTGACCCAGTCACCTGGGGCCGGTGTCCCCACGTGACCCGGTCACCTGGGGCCGGTGTCCCCACGTGACCCGCTGACCTGGTGCCGGTGACCCCACGTGACCCGGTCACCTGGGGCCAGTGACCCCACGTGACCCGGTCACCTGGGGCCGATGACCCCACGTGACCCGGTCACCTGGGGCCGGTGACCCCGCGTGACCCGGTCACCTGGGGCCGGTGACCCCACGTGACCCGGTCACCTGGGGCCGGTGTCCCCACGTGACCCGGTCACCTGGGGACGGTGACCCCACGTGACCCGGTCACCTGGGGCCGGTGTCCCCACGTGACCCGGTCACCTGGGGACGGTGACCCCACGTGACCCGGTGACCTGGGGCCGGTGTCCCCACGTGACCCGGTCACCTGGGGCCGGTGACCCCACGTGATCCGGTCACCTGGGGCCGGGGTCCCCACGTGACCCGCTGACCTGGGGCCGGTGACCCCACGTGACCCTCTGACCTGGGGCCGGTGTCCCCACGTGACCCGGAGTCCTGCGGCCGGGGTGGTCATCGGAACCTGGGAACCAGGCCGGGTGCGCGAGATGACCGGGTGACTTGGGGCCGGGTTATCGACCTGTCCAGGGGACCCGGGCCGGGGACCCGACAGGACCCGGTGATCTGCGGCTGGGGTAAAAACCCGTCCCGGGGACCCGGGCTGGGTCCCGATCTGCCTTGGTTACCTGGGGCCGGTGTCCCCACGTGACCCGCTGACCTGGGGCCGGTGTCCCCACGTGACCCGGTTACCTGGGGCCGGTGTCCCCACGTGACCCTCTGACCTGGGGCCGGTGTCCCCACGTGACCCGCTGACCTGGGGCCGGTGACCCCACGTGACCCGCTGACCTGGGGCCGGTGACCCCACGTGACCCTCTGACCTGGGGCCGGTGACCCCACGTGACCCGGTCACCTGGGGCCGGTGTCCCCACGGGACCCGGTTACCTGGGGCCGGTGTCCCCACGTGACCCGCTGACCTGGGGCCGGTGTCCCCACGTGACCCGCTGACCTGGGGCCGGTGACCCCACGTGACCCGCTGACCTGGGGCCGGTGACCCCACGTGACCCTCTGACCTGGGGCCGGTGACCCCACGTGACCCGGTCACCTGGGGCCGGGGTCCCCACGGGACCCGGGGTCCTGGTGCCGGGGTGGTCATCGGAACCTGGGAACCAGGCTGGGTACCACACATGACCAGGTGACCTGGGTCCGGGGTCCCCACGTGACCCTCTGACCTGGGGCCGGTGTCCCCACGTGACCCGCTGACCTGGGGCCGGTGTCCCCACGTGACCCTCTGACCTGGGGCCGGTGACCCCACGTGACCTGGTCACCTGGGGCCGGTGTCCCCACGTGACCCGGGGTCCTGGTGCCGGGGTGGTCACCGGAACCTGGGAACCAGGCCGGGTGCGCGACATGACCCGGTGACCTGGGGCCGGGTTAACGACCTGTCCAGGGGACCCGGGCCGGGGACCCGACAGGACCCGGTGGTCCTTCGCTGGTGTCCCGATGCAACCCGGGGACCCGGGCCCGGGCCCCCACGTTATCCAGTGATCCGGTGCTTTTGTCCCGATGCAACCCGGGGACCCGGGCCGGGGACGCGGTATGACTCCGTCTCCCGGGGCCGGGGTGGTCACCTGACACTGGTACCCGGGACAGCGACCCGACATGACCCCGTGACCCGGGGCCGGGGTGCCGACCTGTCCAGGGGACCCGGGCCGGGGACCCGACAGGACCCGGTGATCTGCGGCTGGAGTAAAAACCCGTCCCGGGGACCCGAGCTGGGTCCCGACATGACCCGCTGACCTGGGGCCGGTGACCCCACGTGACCCGCTGACTTGGGGCCGGTGACCCCACGTGACCCGGTCACCTGGGGCCGGTGACCCCACGTGACCCGCTGACCTGGGGCCGGTGACCCCACGTGACCCGGTCACCTGGGGCCGGTGACCCCACGTGACCCGCTGACCTGGGGCCGGTGACCCCACGTGACCCGGTCACCTGGGGCCGGTGTCCCCACGTGACCCGCTGACCTGGTGCCGGGGTCCCCACGTGACCCGCTGACCTGGGGCCGGTGTCCCCACGTGACCCGGTCACCTGGGGCCGGTGTCCCCACGTGACCCGCTGACCTGGGGCCAGTGACCCCACGTGACCCGCTGACCTGGGGCCGGTGTCCCCACGTGACCCGGTCACCTGGGGCCGGGGTCCCCACGGGACCCGGGGTCCTGGTGCCGGGGTGGTCATCGGAACCTGGGAACCAGGCCGGGTGCGCGAGATGACCGGGTGACCTGGGGCCGGGTTATCGACCTGTCCAGGGGACCCGGGCCGGGGACCCGACAGGACCCGGTGATCTGCGGCTGGGGTAAAAACCCGTCCCGGGGACCCGGGCTGGGTCCCGACCTGCCTTGGTTACCTGGGGCCGGTGTCCCCACGTGACCCGCTGACCTGGGGCCGGTGTCCCCACGTGACCCGGTCACCTGGGGCCGGTGACCCCACGTGACCCGCTGACCTGGGGCCGGTGACCCCACGTGACCCGGTCACCTGGGGCCGGTGACCCCACGTGACCCGCTGACCTGGGGCCGGTGACCCCACGTGACCCGGTCACCTGGGGCCGGTGTCCCCACGTGACCCGGTCACCTGGGGCCGGTGACCCCACGTGACCCAGTCACCTGGGGCCGGTGACCCCACGTGACCCGGTCACCTGAGGCTGGTGTCCCCACGTGACCCGGTCACCTGGGTCCGGTGACCCCACGTGACCCGCTCACCTGGTGCCGGTGACCCCACGTGACCCGGTCACCTGGGGCCGGTGACCCCGCGTGACCCGGTCACCTGGGGCCGGTGATCCCGCGTGACCCGGTCAACTGGGGCCGGTGACCCCACGTGATCCGGTGACCTGGGGCCGGGGTCCCCATGTGACCCGCTGACCTGGGGCCGGTGACCCCACGTGACCCGGTCACCTGGGGCCGGTGTCCCCACGTGACCCGGAGTCCTGGTGCCGGGGTGGTCATCGGAACCTGGGAACCAGGCCGGGTGCACGAGATGACCGGGTGACTTGGGGCCGGGTTATCGACCTGTCCAGGGGACCCGGGCCGGGGACCCGACAGGACCCGGTGATCTGCAGCTGGGGTAAAAACCCGTCCCGGGGACCCGGGCTGGGTCCCGACCTGCCTTGGTTACCTGGGGCCGGTGTCCCCACGTGACCCGCTGACCTGGGGCCGGTGTCCCCACGTGACCCGGTTACCTGGGGCCGGTGTCCCCACGTGACCCTCTGACCTGGGGCCGGTGTCCCCACGTGACCCACTGACCTGGGGCCGGTGACCCCCCGTGACCCGCTGACCTGGGGCCGGTGACCCCACGTGACCCGGTCACCTGGGGCCGGGGTCCCCACGGGACCCGGGGTCCTGGTGCCGGGGTGGTCATCGGAACCTGGGAACCAGGCTGGGTACCACACATGACCAGGTGACCTGGGTCCGGGGTCCCCACGTGACCCTCTGACCTGGGGCTGGTGTCCCCACGTGACCCGGTCACCTGGGGCCGGGGTCCCCACGGGACCCGGGGTCCTGGTGCCGGGGTGGTCACCGGAACCTGGGAACCAGGCCGGGTGCGCGACATGACCCGGTGACCTGGGGCCGGGTTAACGACCTGTCCAGGGGACCCGGGCCGGGAACCCGACAGGACCCGGTGGTCCTTCGCTGGTGTCCCGATGCAACCCGGGGACCCGGGCCCGGGCCCCCACGTTATCCAGTGATCCGGTGTTTTTGTCCCGATGCAACCCGGGGACCCGGGCCGGGGACGCGGTATGACTCCGTCTCCCGGGGCCGGGGTGGTCACCTGACACTGGTACCCGGGACAGCGACCCGACATGACCCCGTGACCCGGGGCCGGGGTGCCGACCTGTCCAGGGGACCCGGGCCGGGGACCCGACAGGACCCGGTGATCTGCGGCTGGGGTAAAAACCCGTCCCGGGGACCCGGGCTGGGTCCCGACATGACCCGCTGACCTGGGGCCGGTGACCCCACGTGACCCGCTGACCTGGGGCCGGTGACCCCACGTGACCCGGTCACCTGGGGCCGGTGACCCCACGTGACCTGGTCACCTGGGGCCGGTGACCCCACGTGACCCGGTCACCTGGGGCCGGTGTCCACACGTGACCCGCTGACCTGGGGCCGGTGACCCCACGTGACCCGGTCACCTGGGGACGGTGACCCCACGTGACCTGGTCACCTGGGGCCGGTGACCCCACGTGACCCGGTCACCTGGGGCCGGTGTCCCCACGTGACCCGCTGACCTGGTGCCGGTGACCCCACGTGACCCGGTCACCTGGGGCCGGTGACCCCACGTGACCCGCTGACCTGGGGCCGGTGACCCCACGTGACCAGGTCACCTGGGGCCGGTGTCCCCACGTGACCCGCTGACCTGGTGCCGGGGTCCCCACGTGACCCGCTGACCTGGTTCCGGTGTCCCCACGTGACCCGGTCACCTGGGGCCGGTGTCCCCATGTGACCCGCTGACCTGGGGCCAGTGACCCCACGTGACCCGCTGACCTGGGGCCGGTGTCCCCACGTGACCCGGTCACCTGGGGCCGGTGACCCCACGTGACCCGCTGACCTGGGGCCGGTGACCCCACGTGACCCGGTCACCTGGGGCCGGTGTCCCCACGTGACCCGCTGACCTGGTGCCGGGGTCCCCACGTGACCCGCTGACCTGGGGCCGGTGTCCCCACGTGACCCGCTGACCTGGGGCCGGTGACCCCACGTGACCCGCTGACCTGGGGCCGGTGACCCCACGTGACCCTCTGACCTGGGGCCGGTGACCCCACGTGACCCGGTCACCTGGGGCCGGGGTCCCCACGGGACCCGGGGTCCTGGTGCCGGGGTGGTCATCGGAACCTGGGAACCAGGCTGGGTACCACACATGACCAGGTGACCTGGGTCCGGGGTCCCCACGTGACCCTCTGACCTGGGGCCGGTGTCCCCACGTGACCCGGTCACCTGGGGCCGGTGTCCCCACGTGACCCTCTGACCTGGGGCCGGTGACCCCACGTGACCTGGTCACCTGGGGCCGGTGTCCCCACGTGACCCGGGGTCCTGGTGCCGGGGTGGTCACCGGAACCTGGGAACCAGGCCGGGTGCGCGACATGACCCGGTGACCTGGGGCCGGGTTAACGACCTGTCCAGGGGACCCGGGCCGGGGACCCGACAGGACCCGGTGGTCCTTCGCTGGTGTCCCGATGCAACCCGGGGACCCGGGCCCGGGCCCCCACGTTATCCAGTGATCCGGTGCTTTTGTCCCGATGCAACCCGGGGACCCGGGCCGGGGACGCGGTATGACTCCGTCTCCCGGGGCCGGGGTGGTCACCTGACACTGGTACCCGGGACAGCGACCCGACATGACCCCGTGACCCGGGGCCGGGGTGCCGACCTGTCCAGGGGACCCGGGCCGGGGACCCGACAGGACCCGGTGATCTGCGGCTGGAGTAAAAACCCGTCCCGGGGACCCGGGCTGGGTCCCGACATGACCCGCTGACCTGGGGCCGGTGACCCCACGTGACCCGCTGACTTGGGGCCGGTGACCCCACGTGACCCGGTCACCTGGGGCCGGTGTCCCCACGTGACCCGCTGACCTGGGGCCGGTGACCCCACGTGACCCGGTCACCTGGGGCCGGTGACCCCACGTGACCCGCTGACCTGGGGCCGGTGACCCCACGTGACCCGGTCACCTGGGGCCGGTGTCCCCACGTGACCCGCTGACCTGGTGCCGGGGTCCCCACGTGACCCGCTGACCTGGGGCCGGTGTCCCCACGTGACCCGGTCACCTGGGGCCGGTGTCCCCACGTGACCCGCTGACCTGGGGCCAGTGACCCCACGTGACCCGCTGACCTGGGGCCGGTGTCCCCACGTGACCCGGTCACCTGGGGCCGGGGTCCCCACGGGACCCGGGGTCCTGGTGCCGGGGTGGTCATCGGAACCTGGGAACCAGGCCGGGTGCGCGAGATGACCGGGTGACCTGGGGCCGGGTTATCGACCTGTCCAGGGGACCCGGGCCGGGGACCCGACAGGACCCGGTGATCTGCGGCTGGGGTAAAAACCCGTCCCGGGGACCCGGGCTGGGTCCCGACCTGCCTTGGTTACCTGGGGCCGGTGTCCCCACGTGACCCGCTGACCTGGGGCCGGTGTCCCCACGTGACCCGGTCACCTGGGGCCGGTGACCCCACGTGACCCGCTGACCTGGGGCCGGTGACCCCACGTGACCCGGTCACCTGGGGCCGGTGACCCCACGTGACCCGCTGACCTGGGGCCGGTGACCCCACGTGACCCGGTCACCTGGGGCCGGTGTCCCCACGTGACCCGGTCACCTGGGGCCGGTGACCCCACGTGACCCAGTCACCTGGGGCCGGTGACCCCACGTGACCCGGTCACCTGAGGCTGGTGTCCCCACGTGACCCGCTGACCTGGTGCCGGTGACCCCACGTGACCCGCTCACCTGGTGCCGGTGACCCCACGTGACCCGGTCACCTGGGGCCGGTGACCCCGCGTGACCCGGTCACCTGGGGCCGGTGACCCCGCGTGACCCGGTCAACTGGGGCCGGTGACCCCACGTGATCCGGTGACCTGGGGCCGGGGTCCCCATGTGACCCGCTGACCTGGGGCCGGTGACCCCACGTGACCCGGTCACCTGGGGCCGGTGTCCCCACGTGACCCGGAGTCCTGGTGCCGGGGTGGTCATCGGAACCTGGGAACCAGGCCGGGTGCACGAGATGACCGGGTGACTTGGGGCCGGGTTATCGACCTGTCCAGGGGACCCGGGCCGGGGACCCGACAGGACCCGGTGATCTGCAGCTGGGGTAAAAACCCGTCCCGGGGACCCGGGCTGGGTCCCGACCTGCCTTGGTTACCTGGGGCCGGTGTCCCCACGTGACCCGCTGACCTGGGGCCGGTGTCCCCACGTGACCCGGTTACCTGGGGCCGGTGTCCCCACGTGACCCTCTGACCTGGGGCCGGTGTCCCCACGTGACCCACTGACCTGGGGCCGGTGACCCCCCGTGACCCGCTGACCTGGGGCCGGTGACCCCACGTGACCCGGTCACCTGGGGCCGGGGTCCCCACGGGACCCGGGGTCCTGGTGCCGGGGTGGTCATCGGAACCTGGGAACCAGGCTGGGTACCACACATGACCAGGTGACCTGGGTCCGGGGTCCCCACGTGACCCTCTGACCTGGGGCTGGTGTCCCCACGTGACCCGGTCACCTGGGGCCGGGGTCCCCACGGGACCCGGGGTCCTGGTGCCGGGGTGGTCACCGGAACCTGGGAACCAGGCCGGGTGCGCGACATGACCCGGTGACCTGGGGCCGGGTTAACGACCTGTCCAGGGGACCCGGGCCGGGAACCCGACAGGACCCGGTGGTCCTTCGCTGGTGTCCCGATGCAACCCGGGGACCCGGGCCCGGGCCCCCACGTTATCCAGTGATCCGGTGTTTTTGTCCCGATGCAACCCGGGGACCCGGGCCGGGGACGCGGTATGACTCCGTCTCCCGGGGCCGGGGTGGTCACCTGACACTGGTACCCGGGACAGCGACCCGACATGACCCCGTGACCCGGGGCCGGGGTGCCGACCTGTCCAGGGGACCCGGGCCGGGGACCCGACAGGACCCGGTGATCTGCGGCTGGGGTAAAAACCCGTCCCGGGGACCCGGGCTGGGTCCCGACATGACCCGCTGACCTGGGGCCGGTGACCCCACGTGACCCGCTGACCTGGGGCCGGTGACCCCACGTGACCCGGTCACCTGGGGCCGGTGACCCCACGTGACCTGGTCACCTGGGGCCGGTGACCCCACGTGACCCGGTCACCTGGGGCCGGTGTCCACACGTGACCCGCTGACCTGGGGCCGGTGACCCCACGTGACCCGGTCACCTGGGGCCGGTGACCCCACGTGACCTGGTCACCTGGGGCCGGTGACCCCACGTGACCCGGTCACCTGGGGCCGGTGTCCCCACGTGACCCGCTGACCTGGTGCCGGTGACCCCACGTGACCCGGTCACCTGGGGCCGGTGACCCCACGTGACCCGCTGACCTGGGGCCGGTGACCCCACGTGACCAGGTCACCTGGGGCCGGTGTCCCCACGTGACCCGCTGACCTGGTGCCGGGGTCCCCACGTGACCCGCTGACCTGGTTCCGGTGTCCCCACGTGACCCGGTCACCTGGGGCCGGTGTCCCCATGTGACCCGCTGACCTGGGGCCAGTGACCCCACGTGACCCGCTGACCTGGGGCCGGTGTCCCCACGTGACCCGGTCACCTGGGGCCGGTGACCCCACGTGACCCGCTGACCTGGGGCCGGTGACCCCACGTGACCCGGTCACCTGGGGCCGGTGTCCCCACGTGACCCGCTGACCTGGTGCCGGGGTCCCCACGTGACCCGCTGACCTGGGGCCGGTGTCCCCACGTGACCCGGTCACCTGGGGCCGGTGTCCCCACCTGACCCGCTGACCTGGGGCCAGTGACCCGACGTGACCCGCTGACCTGGGGCCGGTGTCCCCACGTGACCCGGTCACCTGGGGCCGGGGTCCCCACGGGACCCGGGGTCCTGGTGCCGGGGTGGTCATCGGAACCTGGGAACCAGGCCGGGTGCGCGAGATGACCGGGTGACCTGGGACCGGGTTATCGACCTGTCCAGGGGACCCGGGCCGGGGACCCGACAGGACCCGGTGATCTGCGGCTGGGGTAAAAACCCGTCCCGGGGACCCGGGCTGGGTCCCGACCTGCCTTGGTTACCTGGGGCCGGTGTCCCCACGTGACCCGCTGACCTGGGGCCGGTGTCCCCACGTGACCCGGTCACCTGGGGCCGGTGACCCCACGTGACCCGCTGACCTGGGGCCGGTGACCCCATGTGACCCGGTCACCTGGGGCCGGGGTCCCCACGTGACCCGGTCACCTGGGGCCGGTGTCCCCACGTGACCCGCTGACCTGGGGCCTGTGACCCCACGTGACCCGGTCACCTGGGCCTGGTGACCCCACGTGACCCGGTCACCTGGGGCCGGTGACCCCACGTGACCCGGTCACGAGGGGCCGGTGACCCCACGTGACCCGGTCACCTGAGGCCGGTGACCCCACGTGACCCAGTCACCTGGGGCCGGTGTCCCCACGTGACCCGGTCACCTGGGTCCGGTGACCCCACGTGACCCGGTCACCTGGGGCCGGTGTCCCCACGTGACCCGCTGACCTGGGGCCGGTGACCCCACGTGACCCAGTCACCTGGGGCCGGGGTCCCCACGGGACCCGGGGTCCTGGTGACGGGGTGGTCATCGGAACCTGGGAACCAGGCTGGGTACCACACATGACCAGGTGACCTGGGTCCGGGGTCCCCACGTGACCCTCTGACCTGGGGCCGGTGACCCCACGTGACCTGGTCACCTGGGGCCGGTGTCCCCACGTGACCCGGGGTCCTGGTGCCGGGGTGGTCACCGGAACCTGGGAACCAGGCCGGGTGCGCGACATGACCCGGTGACCTGGGGCCGGGTTAACGACCTGTCCAGGGGACCCGGGCCGGGGACCCGACAGGACCCGGTGGTCCTTCGCTGGTGTCCCGATGCAACCCGGGGACCCGGGCCCGGGCCCCCACGTGATCCAGTGATCCGGTGCTTTTGTCCCGATGCAACCCGGGGACCCGGGCCGGGGACCCGGTATGACTCCGTCTCCCGGGGCCGGGGTGGTCACCTGACACTGGTACCCGGGACAGCGACCCGACATGACCCCGTGACCCGGGGCCGGGGTGCCGACCTGTCCAGGGGACCCGGGCTGGGTCCCGACATGACCCGCTGACCTGGGGCCGGTGACCCCACGTGACCCGCTGACCTGGTGCCGGGGTCCCCACGTGACCCGCTGACCTGGGGCCGGTGTCCCCACGTGACCCGGTCACCTGGGGCCGGTGTCCCCACGTGACCCGCTGACCTGGGGCCAGTGACCCCACGTGTCCCGCTGACCTGGGGACGGTGTCCCCACGTGACCCGGTCACCTGGGGCCGGGGTCCCCACGGGACCCGGGGTCCTTGTGCCGGGGTGGTCATCGGAACCTGGGAACCAGGCCGGGTGCGCGAGATGACCGGGTGACCTGGGGCCGGGTTATCGACCTGTCCAGGGGACCCGGGCCGGGGACCCGACAGGACCCGGTGATCTGCGGCTGGGGTAAAAACCCGTCCCGGGGACCCGGGCTGGGTCCCGACCTGCCTTGGTTACCTGGGGCCGGGGTCCCCACGTGACCCGCTGACCTGGGGCCGGTGACCCCACGTGACCCGGTCACCTGGGGCCGGTGTCCCCACGTGACCCGGTCACCTGAGGCCGGTGTCCCCACGTGACCCGCTGACCTGGGGCCTGTGACCCCACGTGACCCGGTCACCTGGGCCTGGTGACCCCACGTGACCCGGTCACCTGGGGCCGGTGACCCCACGTGACCCGGTCACGAGGGGCCGGTGACCCCACGTGACCCGGTCACCTGAGGCCGGTGACCCCACGTGACCCGGTCACCTGGGGCCGGTGTCCCCACGTGACCCGGTCACCTGGGTCCGGTGACCCCACATGACCCGGTCACCTGGGGCCGGTGTCCCCACGTGACCCGCTGACCTGGGGCCGGTGACCCCACGTGACCCGGTCACCTGGGGCCGGGGTCCCCACGGGACCCGGGGTCCTGGTGCCGGGGTGGTCATCGGAACCTGGGAACCAGGCTGGGTACCACACATGACCAGGTGACCTGGGTCCGGGGTCCCCACGTGACCCTCTGACCTGGGGCTGGTGTCCCCACGTGACCCGGTCACCTGGGGCCGGTGTCCCCACGTGACCCTCTGACCTGGGGCCGGTGACCCCACGTGACCTGGTCACCTGGGGCCGGTGTCCACACGTGACCCGGGGTCCTGGTGCCGGGGTGGTCACCGGAACGTGGGAACCAGGCCGGGTGCGCGACATGACCCGGTGACCTGGGGCCGGGTTAACGACCTGTCCAGGGGACCCGGGCCGGGGACCCGACAGGACCCGGTGGTCCTTCGTTGGTGTCCCGATGCAACCCGGGGACCCGGGCCCGGGCCCCCACGTTATCCAGTGATCCGGTGCTTTTGTCCCGATGCAACCCGGGGACCCGGGCCGGGGACCCGGTATGACTCCGTCTCCCGGGGCCGGGGTGGTCACCTGACACTGGTACCCGGGACAGCGACCCGACATGACCCCGTGACCCGGGGCCGGGGTGCCGACCTGTCCAGGGGACCCGGGCTGGGTCCCAACATGACCCGCTGACCTGGGGCCGGTGACCCCACGTGACCCGCTGACCTGGGGCCGGTGACCCCACGTGACCCGGTCACCTGGGGCCGGTGACCCCACGTGACCTGGTCACCTGGGGCCGGTGACCCCACGTGACCCGGTCACCTGGGGCCGGTGTCCCCACGTGACCCGCTGACCTGGGGCCGGTGACCCCACGTGACCCGGTCACCTGGGGCCAGTGACCCCACGTGACCCGCTGACCTGGTGCCGGGGTCCCCACGTGACCCGGTCACCTGGGGCCGGTGACCCCACGTGACCCGCTGACCTGGGGCCGGTGACCCCACGTGACCCGCTGACCTGGGGCCGGTGACCCCACGTGACCCGGTCACCTGGGGCCGGTGACCCCACGTGACCCGCTGACCTGGTGCCGGTGACCCCACGTGACCCGGTCACCTGGGGCCGGTGACCCCACGTGACCCGGTCACCTGGGGCCGGTGTCCCCACGTGACCCGGTCACCTGGGGCCGGTGTCCCCACGTGACCCGCTGACCTGGGGCCGGTGACCCCACGTGACCCGGTCACCTGGGGCCGGTGACCCCACGTGACCCGCTGACCTGGTGCCGGTGTCCCCACGTGACCCGGTCACCTGGGGCCGGTGACCCCACGTGACCCGCTGACCTGGGGCCGGTGACCCCACGTGACCCGGTCACCTGGGGCCGGTGTCCCCACGTGACCCGGTCACCTGGGGCCGGTGTCCCCACGTGACCCGCTGACCTGGGGCCGGTGACCCCACGTGACCCGGTCACTTGGGGCCGGTGACCCCACGTGACCCGGTCACCTGGGGCCGGTGTCCCCACGTGACCCGCTGACCTGGGGCCGGTGACCCCACGTGACCCGCTGACCTGGGGCCGGTGACCCCACGTGACCCGGTCACCTGGGGCCGGTGACCCCACGTGACCCGCTGACCTGGTGCCGGGGTCCCCACGTGACCCGGTCACCTGGGGCCGGTGACCCCACTTGACCCGGTCACCTGGGGCCGGTGTCCCCACGTGACCCGCTGACCTGGGGCCGGTGACCCCACGTGACCCGGTCACCTGGGGCCGGTGACCCCACGTGACCCTCTGACCTGGTGCCGGTGACCCCACGTGACCCGGTCACCTGGGGCCGGTGACCCCACGTGACCCGCTGACCTGGGGCCGGTGACCCCACGTGACCCGGTCACCTGGGGCCGGTGACCCCACGTGACCCGCTGACCTGGTGCCGGGGTCCCCACGTGACCCGCTGACCTGGGGCTGGTGTCCCCACGTGACCCGGTCACCTGGGGCCGGTGTCCCCACGTGACCCGCTGACCTGGGGCCAGTGACCCCACGTGACCCGCTGACCTGGGGACGGTGTCCCCACGTGACCCGATCACCTGGGGCCGGGGTCCCCACGGGACCCGGGGTCCTTGTGCCGGGGTGGTCATCGGAACCTGGGAACCAGGCCGGGTGCGCGAGATGACCGGGTGACCTGGGGCCGGGTTATCGACCTGTCCAGGGGACCCGGGCCAGGGACCCGACAGGACCCGGTGATCTGCGGCTGGGGTAAAAACCCGTCCCGGGGACCCGGGCTGGGTCCCGACCTGCCTTGGTTACCTGGGGCCGGTGTCCCCACGTGACCCGCTGACCTGGGGCCGGTGTCCCCACGTGACCCGGTCACCTGGGGCCGGGGTCCCCACGGGACCCGGGGTCCTGGTGCCGGTGACCCCACGTGACCCGGACACCTGGGGCCGGGGTCCCCACGGGACCCGGGGTCCTGGTGCCGGGGAGGTCATCGGAACCTGGGAACCAGGCTGGGTACCACACATGACCAGGTGACCTGGGTCCGGGGTCCCCACGTGACCCTCTGACCTGGGGCCGGTGTCCCCACGTGACCCGGAGTCCTGCGGCCGGGGTGGTCATCGGAACCTGGGAACCAGGCCGGGTGCGCGAGATGACCGGGTGACCTGGGGCCTGGTTTTCGACCTGTCCAGGGGACCCGGGCCGGGGACCCGACAGGACCCGGTGATCTGCGGCTGGGGTAAAAACCCGTCCCGGGGACCCGGGCTGGGTCCCGACCTGCCTTGGTTACCTGGGGCCGGTGTCCCCACGTGACCCGCTGACCTGGGGCCGGTGTCCCCACGTGACCCGCTGACCTGGGGCCGGTGACCCCACGTGACCCGGTCACCTGGGGCCGGAGACCCCACGTGACCCGGTCACCTGGGGCCGGTGTCCCCACGTGACCCGCTGACCTGGGGCCGGTGACCCCACGTGACCCGGTCACCTGGGGCCGGTGACCCCACGTGACCTGGTCACCTGGGGCCGGTGACACCACGTGACCCGGTCACCTGGGGCCGGTGTCCCCACGTGACCCGCTGACCTGGTGCCGGTGACCCCACGTGACCCGGTCACCTGGGGCCGGTGACCCCACGTGACCCGGTCACCTGGTGCCGGTGACCCCACGTGACCAGGTCACCTGGGGCCGGTGTCCCCACGTGACCCGCTGACCTGGTGCCGGGGTCCCCACGTGACCCGCTGACCTGGTTCCGGTGTCCCCACGTGACCCGGTCACCTGGGGCCGGTGTCCCCACGTGACCCGCTGACCTGGGGCCAGTGACCCCACGTGACCCGCTGACCTGGGGCCGGTGTCCCCACGTGACCCGGTCACCTGGGGCCGGTGACCCCACGTGACCCGCTGACCTGGGGCCGGTGACCCCACGTGACCCGGTCACCTGGGGCCGGTGTCCCCACGTGACCCGCTGACCTGGTGCCGGGGTCCCCACGTGACCCGCTGACCTGGGGCCGGTGTCCCCACGTGACCCGGTCACCTGGGGCCGGTGTCCCCACGTGACCCGCTGACCTGGGGCCAGTGACCCCACGTGACCCGCTGACCTGGGGCCGGTGTCCCCACGTGACCCGGTCACCTGGGGCCGGGGTCCCCACGGGACCCGGGGTCCTGGTGCCGGGGTGGTCATCGGAACCTGGGAACCAGGCCGGGTGCGCGAGATGACCGGGTGACCTGGGACCGGGTTATCGACCTGTCCAGGGGACCCGGGCCGGGGACCCGACAGGACCCGGTGATCTGCGGCTGGGGTAAAAACCCGTCCCGGGGACCCGGGCTGGGTCCCGACCTGCCTTGGTTACCTGGGGCCGGTGTCCCCACGTGACCCGCTGACCTGGGGCCGGTGTCCCCACGTGACCCGGTCACCTGGGGCCGGTGTCCCCACGTGACCCGCTGACCTGGGGCCGGTGACCCCACGTGACCCGGTCACCTGGGGCCGGGGTCCCCACGGGACCCGGGGTCCTGGTGCCGGGGTGGTCATCGGAACCTGGGAACCAGGCTGGGTACCACACATGACCAGGTGACCTGGGTCCGGGGTCCCCACGTGACCCTCTGACCTGGGGCTGGTGTCCCCACATGACCCGGTCACCTGGGGCCGGTGTCCCCACGTGACCCTCTGACCTGGGGCCGGTGACCCCACGTGACCTGGTCACCTGGGGCCGGTGTCCCCACGTGACCCGGGGTCCTGGTGCCGGGGTGGTCACCGGAACCTGGGAACCAGGCCGGGTGCGCGACATGACCCGGTGACCTGGGGCCGGGTTAACGACCTGTCCAGGGGACCCGGGCCGGGGACCCGGTATGACTCCGTCTCCCGGGGCCGGGGTGGTCACCTGACACTGGTACCCGGGACAGCGACCCGACATGACCCCGTGACCCGGGGCCGGGGTGCCGACCTGTCCAGGGGACCCGGGCTGGGTCCCGACATGACCCGCTGACCTGGGGCCGGTGACCCCACGTGACCCGGTCACCTGGGGCCGGTGACCCCACGTGACCCATCACCTGGGGCCGGTGACCCCACGTGACCTGGTCACCTGGGGCCGGTGACCCCACGTGACCCGGTCACCTGGGGCCGGTGTCCCCACGTGACCCGCTGACCTGGGGCCGGTGACCCCACGTGACCCGGTCACCTGGGGCCGGTGACCCCACGTGACCCGCTGACCTGGGGCCGGTGACCCCACGTGACCCGGTCACCTGGGGCCGGTGTCCCCACGTGACCCGCTGACCTGGTGCCGGGGTCCCCACGTGACCCGCTGACCTGGGGCCGGTGTCCCCACGTGACCCGGTCACCTGGGGCCGGTGTCCCCACGTGACCCGCTGACCTGGTGCCGGGGTCCCCACGTGACCCGCTGACCTGGGGCCGGTGTCCCCACGTGACCCGGTCACCTGGGGCCGGTGTCCCCACGTGACCCGCTGACCTGGGGCCAGTGACCCCACGTGACCCGCTGACCTGGGGACGGTGTCCCCACGTGACCCGGTCACCTGGGGCCGGGGTCCCCACGGGACCCGGGGTCCTTGTGCCGGGGTGGTCATCGGAACCTGGGAACCAGGCCGGGTGCGCGAGATGACCGGGTGACCTGGGCCGGGTTATCGACCTGTCCAGGGGACCCGGGCCGGGGACCCGACAGGACCCGGTGATCTGCGGCTGGGGTAAAAACCCGTCCCGGGGACCCGGGCTGGGTCCCGACATGCCTTGGTTACCTGGGGCCGGTGTCCCCACGTGACCCGCTGACCTGGGGCCGGTGACCCCACGTGACCCGGTCACCTGGGGCCGGTGACCCCACGTGACCCGCTGACCTGGGGCCGGTGACCCCACGTGACCCGGTCACCTGGGGCCGGGGTCCCCACGGGACCCGGGGTCCTGGTGCCGGTGACCCCATGTGACCCGGTCACCTGGGGCCGGGGTCCCCACGGGACCCGGGGTCCTGGTGCCGGGGTGGTCATCGGAACCTGGGAACCAGCCTGGGTACCACACATGACCAGGTGACCTGGGGCCGGTGACCCCACGTGACCCTCTGAACTGGGGCCGGTGTCCCCACGTGACCCGGAGTCCTGCGGCCGGGGTGGTCATCGGAACCTGGGAACCAGGCCGGGTGCGCGAGATGGCCGGGTGACCTGGGGCCTGCTTTTCGACCTGTCCAGGGGACCCGGGCCGGGGACCCGACAGGACCCGGTGATCTGCGGCTAGGGTAAAAACCCGTCCCGGGTACCCGGGCTGGGTCCCGACCTGCCTTGGTTACCTGGGGCCGGTGTCCCCACGTGACCCGCTGACATGGGGCCGGTGTCCCCACGTGACCCGGTCACCTGGGGCCGGTGTCCCCACGTGACCCGCTGACCTGGGGCCGGTGACCCCACGTGACCGGGTCACCTGGGGCCGGTGACCCCACGTGACCCGGTCACCTGGGGCCGGTGTCCCCACGTGACCCGGGGTCCTGGTGCCGGGGTGGTCATCGGAACCTGGGAACCAGGCCGGTTACCCAACACGACCCGGTGACCCGGGGCTGTGGTGTCGACGGACTCGTGGACCTGGGTTCGGGGTCCCGACCTGACGCGGTGACCTGGGGCCGGTGTCCCCACGTGACCCGCTGACCTGCGGCCGGTGACCCCACGTGACCCGCTGACCTGGGGCCGGTGACCCCGCGTGAGCCGGTCACCTGGGGCCGGGGTCCCCACGGGACCCGGGGTCCTGGTGCCGGGGTGGTCACCGGAACCTGGGAACCAGGCCGGTTACCCGACACGACCCGGTGACCTGGGGCCGGGTTAACGACCTGTCCAGGGGACCCGGGCCGGGGACCCGACAGGACCCGGTGGTCCTTCGCTGGTGTCCCGATGCAACCCGGGGACCCGGGCCCGGGCCCCCACGTGATCCAGTGATCCGGTGCTTTTGTCCCGATGCAACCCGGGGACCCGGGCCGGGGACCCGGTATGACTCCGTCTCCCGGGGCCGGGGTGGTCACCTGACACTGGTACCCGGGACAGCGACCCGACATGACCCCGTGACCCGGGGCCGGGGTGCCGACCTGTCCAGGGGACCCGACCCGGGTACCCGACAGGACCCGGTGATCTGCGGCTGGGGTAAAAACCCGTCCCGGGGACCCGGGCTGGGTCCCGACATGACCCGGTGACCTGGGGCTGTGGTGTCGACCGGACTCGGGGACCTGGTCCGGTGTCCCGTCATGACCCGGGGACCTGGGGTCGGGGTGGTCACCAGACCCTTGTACCCAGGCCGTTGACCCGACATGACCCTGTGACCCGGGGCCTGGGTAAAAATCCAACCCGGGGACCCGGGCATGGGACGTGACATGACCCGACCTGGGTCCGGGGTCCCGAACTGACCCGGTGACCTGGGTCCGGGGACTCGGTATGACCCGGTTACCTGGGTCCGGGGTCCCCACGTGACCCGGTCACCTGGGGCCGGGGTCCCCACGTGACCCGCTGACCTGGGGCCGGTGACCCCACGTGACCCTCTGACCTGGGGCCGGTGTCCCCACGTGACCCGGGGTCCTGGTGCCGGGGTGGTCATCGGAACCTGGGAACCAGGCCGGGTGCGCGAGATGACCGGGTGACCTGGGGCCGGGTTATAGACCTGTCCAGGGGACCCGGGCCGGGGACCCGACAGGACCCGGTGATCTGCGGCTGGGGTAAAAACCCGTCCCGGGGACCCGGGCTGGGTCCCGACATGCCTTGGTTACCTGGGGCCGGTGTCCCCACGTGACCCGCTGACCTGGGGCTGGTGACCCCACGTGACCCGGTCCCCTGCGGCCGGTGTCCCCACGTGACCCGCTCAACTGCGGCCGGTGTCCCCACGTGACCCGGTCACCTGGGGCCGGTGACCCCACGTGACCCGGCCACCTGGGGCCGGTGACCCCACGTGACCCGGCCACCTGGGGCCGGTGACCCCACGTGACCCGGTCACCTGGGGCCGGTGACCCCACGTGACCCGGTGACCTGGGGCCGGTGTCCCCACGTGACCCGCTGACCTGGGGCCGGTGACCCCACGTGACCCGGTCACCTGGGGCCGGTGACCCCACGTGACCCGGTCACCTGGGGCCGGTGTCCCCACGTGACCCGGTCACCTGGGGCCGGTGACCCCACGTGACCCGGTCACCTGGGGCCGGTGACCCCACGTGACCCGGTCACCTGGGGCCGGTGTCCCCACGTGACCCGGTCACCTGGGGCCGGTGACCCCACGTGACCCGGTCACCTGGGGCCGGTGACCCCACGTGACCCGGCCACCTGGGGCCGGTGACCCCACGTGACCCGGTCACCTGGGGCCGGTGACCCCACGTGACCCGGTGACCTGGGGCCGGTGTCCCCACGTGACCCGCTGACCTGGGGCCGGTGACCCCACGTGACCCGGTCACCTGGGGCCGGGGTCCCCACGGGACCCGGGGTCCTGGTGCCGGGGTGGTCACCGGAACGTGGGAACCAGGCCGGGTGCGCGACATGACCCGGTGACCTCGGGCCGGGTTAACGACCTGTCCAGGGGACCCGGGCCGGGGACCCGACAGGACCCGGTGGTCCTTCGCTGGTGTCCCGATGCAACCCGGGGACCCGGGCCTGGGACCCGGTATGACTCCGTCTCCCGGGGCCGGGGTGGTCACCTGACACTGGTACCCGGGACAGCGACCCGACATGACCCCGTGACCCGGGGCCGGGGTGCCGACCTGTCCAGGGGACCCGACCCGGGTACCCGACAGGACCCGGTGATCTGCGGCTGGGGTAAAAACCCGTCCCGGGGACCCAGGCTGGGTCCCGACATGACCCGGTGACCTGGGTCCGGGGTCCCCACGTGACCCTCTGACCTGGGGCCGGTGACCCCACGTGACCCGGTGACCTGGGGCCGGTGTCCCCACGTGACCCGGGGCTGACCTGGGGCCGGTGACCCCACGTGACCCTGTCACCTGGCCCGGTGACCCCACGTGACCCGGTCACCTGGGGCCGGTGACCCCACGTGACCCGGTCACCTGGGGCCGGTGTCCCCAGGGACCCGGTCACCTGGGGCCGGTGACCCCACGTGACCCGGTCACCTGGGGCCGGTGACCCCACGTGACCCGGTCACCTGGGGCCGGTGTCCCCACGTGACCGGGTCACCTGGGTCCGGTGACCCCACGTGACCCGGTGACCTGGGGCCGGTGTCCCCACGTGACCCAGTTTCCTGGTGCCGGGGTGGTCATCGGAACCTGGGAACCAGGCCGGTTACCCGACAGGACCCGGTGACCCGGGGCTGTGGTGTCGACGGACTCGTGGACCTGGGTTCGGGGTCCCGACCTGACGCGGTGACCTGGGGCCGGTGTCCCCACGTGACCCGCTGACCTGGGGCCGGTGTCCCCACGTGACCCGCTGACCTGGGGCCGGTGACCCCACGTGACCTGGTCACCTGGGGCCGGTGACCCCACGTGACCCGCTGACCTGGGGCCGGTGTCCCCACGTGACCCGGTCACCTGGGGCCGGTGTCCCCACGTGACCCGCTGACCTGGGGCCAGTGACCCCACGTGACCCTCTGACCTGGGTCTGGTGTCCCCACGTGACCCGGTCACCTGGGGCCGGTGTCCCCACGTGACCCTCTGACCTGGGGCCGGTGACCCCACGTGACCTGGTCACCTGGGGCCGGTGTCCCCACGTGACCCGGGGTCCTGGTGCCGGGGTGGTCACCGGAACCTGGGTACCAGGCCGGGTGCGCGACATGACCCGGTGACCTGGGGCCGGGTTAACGACCTGTCCAGGGGACCCGGGCCGGGGACCCGACAGGACCCGGTGGTCCTTCGCTGGTGTCCCGATGCAACCCGGGGACCCGGGCCCGGGCCCCCACGTTATCCAGTGATCCGGTGCTTTTGTCCCGATGCAACCCGGGGACCCGGGCCGGGGACCCGGTATGACTCCGTCTCCCGGGGCCGGGGTGGTCACCTGACACTGGTACCCGGGACAGCGACCCGACATGACCCCGTGACCCGGGGCCGGGGTGCCGACCTATCCAGGGGACCCGGGCCGGGGACCCGACAGGACCCGGTGATCTGCGGCTGGGGTAAAAACCCGTCCCGGGGACCCGGGCTGGGTCCCGACATGACCCGCTGACCTGGGGCCGGTGACCCCACGTGACCCGCTGACCTGGGGCCGGTGACCCCACGTGACCCGGTCACCTGGGGCCGGTGACCCCACGTGACCTGGTCACCTGGGGCCGGTGACCCCACGTGACCCGGTCACCTGGGGCCGGTGTCCCCACGTGACCCGCTGACCTGGTGCCGGTGACCCCACGTGACCCGGTCACCTGGGGCCGGTGACCCCACGTGACCCGCTGACCTGGGGCCGGTGACCCCACGTGACCCGGTCACCTGGGGCCGGTGTCCCCACGTGACCCGCTGACCTGGTGCCGGGGTCCCCACGTGACCCGCTGACCTGGGGCCGGTGTCCCCACGTGACCCGGTCACCTGGGGCCGGTGTCCCCACGTGACCCGGTGACCTGGTGCCGGGGTCCCCACGTGACCCGCTGACCTGGGGCCGGTGTCCCCACGTGACCCGCTGACCTGGGGCCGGTGTCCCGACGTGACCCGGTCACCTGGGCCCGGGGTCCCCACGGGACCCGGAGTCCTGGTGCCGGGGTGGTCATCGGAACCTGGGAACCAGGCCGGGTGCGCGAGATGACCGGGTGACCTGGGGCCGGGTTATCGACCTGTCCAGGGGACCCGGGCCGGGGACCCGACAGGACCCGGTGATCTGCGGCTGGGGTAAAAACCCGTCCCGGGGACCCGGGCTGGGTCCCGACCTGCCTTGGTTACCTGGGGCCGGTGTCCCCACGTGACCCGCTGACCTGGGGCCGGTGTCCCCACGTGACCCGGTCACCTGGGGCCGGTGACCCCACGTGACCCGCTGACCTGGGGCCGGTGACCCCACGTGACCCGGTCACCTGGGGCCGGGGTCCCCACGGGACCCGGGGTCCTGGTGCCGGGGAGGTCATCGGAACCTGGGAACCAGGCTGGGTACCACACATGACCAGGTGACCTGGGTCCGGGGTCCCCACGTGACCCTCTGACCTGGGGCCGGTGTCCCCACGTGACCCGGTCACCTGGGGCCGGTGTCCCCACGTGACCCGCTGACCTGGGGCCGGGGTCCCCACGTGACCCGCTGACCTGGGGCCGGTGACCCCACATGACCCGGTCACCTGGGGCCGGTGTCCCCACGTGACCCGGTCACCTGGGGCCGGTGACCCCACGTGACCCGCTGACCTGGGGCCGGTGACCCCACGTGACCCGGTCACCTGGGGCCGGGGTCCCCACGTGACCCGGTCACCTGGGGCCGGTGTCCCCACGTGACCCGCTGACCTGGGGCCTGTGACCCCACGTGACCCGGTCACCTGGGGCCGGTGACCCCACGTGACCCGGTCACCTGAGGCCGGTGACCCCACGTGACCCGGTCACCTGGGGCCGGTGTCCCCACGTGACCCGCTCACCTGGGTCCGGTGACCCCACGTGACCCGGTCACCTGGGGCCGGTGTCCCCACGTGACCAGCTGACCTGGGGCCGGTGACCCCACGTGACCCGCTGACCTGGGGCCGATAACCCCACGTGACCCGGTCACCAGGGGCCGGTGACCCCACGTGACCCGGTCACCTGAGGCCGGTGACCCCACGTGACCCGGTCACCTGGGGCCGGTGTCCCCACGTGACCCGCTCACCTGGTGCCGGTGACCCCACGTGACCCGGTCACCTGGGGCCGGTGACCCCACGTGACCAGCTGACCTGGGGCCGGTGACCCCACGTGATCCGGTGACCTGGGGCCGGGGTCCCCACGTGACCCGCTGACCTGGGGCCGGTGACCCCACGTGACCCTCTGACCTGGGGCCGGTGACCCCACGTGACCCGGTCACCTGGGGCCGGTGTCCCCACGTGACCCGGTCACCTGGTGCCGGTGACCCCACGTGACCCGGTCACCTGGGGCCGGTGACCCCACGTGACCCGGTCACCTGGGGCCGGTGTCCCCACGTGACCCGGTCACCTGGGGCCGGTGACCCCACGTGACCCGGTCACCTGGGGCCGGTGACCCCACGTGACCCGGCCACCTGGGGCCGGTGACCCCACGTGACCCGGTCACCTGGGGCCGGTGACCCCACGTGACCCGGTGACCTGGGGCCGGTGTCCCCACGTGACCCGCTGACCCTGGGCCGGTGACCCCACGTGACCCGCTGACCTGGGGCCGGTGACCCCACGTGACCCGGTCACCTGGGGCCGGTGACCCCACGTGACCCCGTCACCTGGGGCCGGTGACCCCACGTGACCCGGTCACCTGGGGCCGGTGTCCCCACGTGACCGGGTCACCTGGGGCCGGTGACCCCACGTGACCCGGTCACCTGGGGCCGGTGACCCCACGTGACCCGGTCACCTGGGGCCGGTGTCCCCACGTGACCCGGTCACCTGGGGCCGGTGACCCCACGTGACCCGGTCACCTGGGGCCGGTGACCTCACGTGACCAGGTCACCTGGGGCCGGTGACCCCACGTGACCCGCTGACCTGGGGCCGGTGACCCCACGTGACCCGGTCACCTGGGGCCGGTGTCCCCACGTGACCCGGGGTCCTGGTGCCGGGGTGGTCATCGGAACCTGGGAACCAGGCCGGTTACCCGACAGGACCCGGTGACCCGGGGCTGTGGTGTCGACGGACTCGTGGACCTGGGTTCGGGGTCCCGACCTGACGCGGTGACCTGGGGCCGGTGTCCCCACGTGACCCGCTGACCTGGGGCCGGTGACCCCACGTGACCCGCTGACCTGGGGCCGGTGACCCCGCGTGAGCCGGTCACCTGGGGCCGGGGTCCCCACGGGACCCGGGGTCCTGGTGCCGGGGTGGTCACCGGAACCTGGTAACCAGGCCGGTTACCCGACACGACCCGGTGACCTGGGGCCGGGTTAACGACCTGTCCAGGGGACCCGGGCCGGGGACCCGACAGGACCCGGTGGTCCTTCGCTGGTGTCCCGATGCAACCCGGGGACCCGGGCCCGGGCCCCCACGTGATCCAGTGATCCGGTGCTTTTGTCCCGATGCAACCCGGGGACCTGGGCCGGGGACCCGGTATGACTCCGTCTCCCGGGGCCGGGGTGGTCACCTGACACTGGTACCCGGGACAGCGACCCGACATGACCCCGTGACCCGGGGCCGGGGTGCCGACCTGTCCAGGGGACCCGACCCGGGTACCCGACAGGACCCGGTGATCTGCGGCTGGGGTAAAAACCCATTACGGGGACCCGGGCTGGGTCCCGACATGACCCGGTGACCTGGGGCTGTGGTGTCGACCGGACTCGGGGACCTGGTCCGGTGTCCCGTCATGACCCGGGGACCTGGGTCCGGGGACTCGGTATGACCCGGTTACCTGGGTCCGGGGTCCCCACGTGACCCGGTCACCTGGGGCCGGGGTCCCCACGTGACCCGCTGACCTGGGGCCGGTGACCCCACGTGACCCGGTCACCTGGGGCTGGTGTCCCCACGTGACCCTGGGTCCTGGTGCCGGGGTGGTCATCGGAACCTGGGAACCAGGCCGGGTGCGCGAGATGACCGGGTGACCTGGGGCCGGGTTATCGACCTGTCCAGGGGACCCGGGCCGGGGACCCGACAGGACCCGGTGATCTGCGGCTGGGGTAAAAACCCGTCCCGGGGACCCGGGCTGGGTCCCGACATGCCTTGGTTACCTGGGGCCGGTGTCCCCACGTGACCCGCTGACCTGGGGCCGGTGACCCCACGTGACCCGGTCACCTGGGGCCGGTGTCCCCACGTGACCCGGTCACCTGGGGCCGGTGACCCCACGTGACCCGGTCACCTGGGGCCGGTGTCCCCACGTGACCCGCTGACCTGGGGCCGGAGACCCCACGTGACCCGGTCACCTGGGGCCGGTGACCCCACGTGACCCGGTCACCTGGGGCCGGTGACCCCACGTGACCGGGTCACCTGGGGCCGGTGACCCCACGTGACCCGGTCACCTGGGGCCGGTGACCCCACGTGACCCGGTCACCTGGGGCCGGTGTCCCCACGTGACCCGGTCACCTGGTGCCGGTGACCCCACGTGACCCGGTCACCTGGGGCCGGTGACCCCACGTGACCCGGTCACCTGGGGCCGGTGTCCCCACGTGACCCGGTCACCTGGGGCCGGTGACCCCACGTGACCCGGTCACCTGGGGCCGGTGAACCCACGTGACCCGGCCACCTGGGGCCGGTGACCCCACGTGACCCGGTCACCTGGGGCCGGTGACCCCACGTGACCCGCTGACCTGGGGCTGGTGTCCCCACGTGACCCGCTGACCTGGGGCCGGTGACCCCACGTGACCCGGTCACCTGGGGCCGGTGTCCCCACGTGACCCGGTCACCTGGGGCCGGTGACCCCACGTGACCCGCTGACCTGGGGCCGGTGACCCCACGTGACCCGGTCACCTGGGGCCGGTGACCCCACGTGACCCGGTCACCTGGGGCCGGTGTCCCCACGTGACCGGGTCACCTGGGTCCGGTGACCCCACGTGACCCGGTGACCTGGGGCCGGTGTCCCCACGTGACCCAGAGTCCTGGTGCTGGGGTGGTCATCGGAACCTGGGAACCAGGCCGGTTACCCGACACGACCCGGTGACCCGGGGCTGTGGTGTCGACGGACTCGTGGACCTGGGTTCGGGGTCCCGACCTGACGCGGTGACCTGGGGCCGGTGTCCCCACGTGACCCGCTGACCTGGGGCCGGTGTCCCCACGTGACCCGCTGACCTGCGGCCGGTGACCCCACGTGACCCGCTGACCTGGGGCCGGTGACCCCGCGTGAGCCGGTCACCTGGGGCCGGGGTCCCCACGGGACCCGGGGTCCTGGTGCCGGGGTGGTCACCGGAACGTGGGAACCAGGCCGGGTGCGCGACATGACCCGGTGACCTGGGGCCGGGTTAACGACCTGTCCAGGGGACCCGGGCCGGGGACCCGACAGGACCCGGTGGTCCTTCGCTGGTGTCCCGATGCAACCCGGGGACCCGGGCCCGGGCCCCCACGTGATCCAATGATCCGGTGCTTTTGTCCCGATGCAACCCGGGGACCTGGGCCGGGGACCCGGTATGACTCCGTCTCCCGGGGCCGGGGTGGTCACCTGACACTGGTACACGGGACAGCGACCCGACATGACCCCGTGACCCGGGGCCTGGGTAAAAATCCAACCCGGGGACCCGGGCATGGGACGTGACATGACCCGACCTGGGTCCGGGGTCCCGAACTGACCCGGTGACCTGGGTCCGGGGACTCGGTATGACCCGGTTACCTGGGGCCGGTGTCCCCACGTGACCCGCTGACCTGGGTCCGGTGACCCCACGTGTACCGGTCACCTGGGGCCGGTGACCCAACGTGACCCGGTCACCTGGGGCCGGTGTCCCCACGTGACCAGGTCACCTGGGGCCGGTGACCCCACGTGACCCGGTCACCTGGGGCCGGTGACCTCACGTGACCAGGTCACCTGGGGCCGGTGACCCCACGTGACCCGCTGACCTGGGGCCGGTGACCCCACGTGACCCGGTCACCTGGGGCCGGTGTCCCCACGTGACCCGGGGTCCTGGTGCCGGGGTGGTCATCGGAACCTGGGAACCAGGCCGGTTACCCGACACGACCCGGTGACCCGGGGCTGTGGTGTCGACGGACTCGTGGACCTGGGTTCGGGGTCCCGACCTGACGCGGTGACCTGGGGCCGGTGTCCCCACGTGACCCGCTGACCTGGGGCCGGTGACCCCACGTGACCCGCTGACCTGGGGCCGGTGACCCCGCGTGAGCCGGTCACCTGGGGCCGGGGTCCCCACGGGACCCGGGGTCCTGGTGCCGGGGTGGTCACCGGAACCTGGGAACCAGGCCGGGTGCGCGAGATGACCGGGTGACCTGGGGCCGGGTTAACGACCTGTCCAGGGGACCCGGGCCGGGGACCCGACAGGACCCGGTGGTCCTTCGCTGGTGTCCCGATGCAACCCGGGGACCCGGGCCCGGGCCCCCACGTGATCCAGTGATCCGGTGCTTTTGTCCCGATGCAACCCGGGGACCTGGGCCGGGGACCCGGTATGACTCCGTCTCCCGGGGCCGGGGTGATCACCTGACACTGGTACCCGGGACAGCGACCCGACATGACCCCGTGACCCGGGGCCGGGGTAAAAATCCAACCCGGGGACCCGGGCATGGGACGTGACATGACCCGACCTGGGTCCGGGGTCCCGAACTGACCCGGTGACCTGGGTCCGGGGACTCGGTATGACCCGGTTACCTGGGTCCGGGGTCCCCACGTGACCCGGTCACCTGGGGCCGGGGTCCCCACGTGACCCGCTGACCTGGGGCCGGTGACCCCACGTGACCCGGTCACCTGGGGCCGGTGTCCCCACGTGACCCGGGGTCCTGGTGCCGGGGTGGTCATCGGAACCTGGGAACCAGGCCGGGTGCGCGAGATGACCGGGTGACCTGGGGCCGGGTTATCGACCTGTCCAGGGGACCCGGGCCGGGGACCCGACAGGACCCGGTGATCTGCGGCTGGGGTAAAAACCCGTCCCGGGGACCCGGGCTGGGTCCCGACCTGCCTTGGTTACCTGGGGCCGGTGTCCCCACGTGACCCGCTGACCTTGGGCCGGTGACCCCACGTGACCCGGTCACCTGGGGCCGGTGTCCCCACGTGACCCGGTCACCTGGGGCCGGTGACCCCACTTGACCCGCTGACCTGGGGCCGGTGACCCCACGTGACCCGGTCACCTGGGGCCGGTGACCCCACGTGACCCGGTCACCTGGGGCCGGTGTCCCCACGTGACCGGGTCACCTGGGTCCGGTGACCCCACGTGACCCGGTCACCTGGGGCCGGTGTCCCCACGTGACCCAGAGTCCTGGTGCCGGGGTGGTCATCGGAACCTGGGAACCAGGCCGGTTACCCGACACGACCCGGTGACCCGGGGCTGTGGTGTCGACGGACTCGTGGACCTGGGTTCGGGGTCCCGACCTGACGCGGTGACCTGGGGCCGGTGTCCCCAGTGACCCGCTGACCTGGGGCCGGTGTCCCCACGTGACCCGCTGACCTGGGGCCGGTGACCCCACGTGACCCGCTGACCTGGGGCCGGTGACCCCGCGTGACCCGGTCACCTGGGGCCGGGGTCCCCACGGGACCCGGGGTCCTGGTGCCGGGGTGGTCACCGGAACGTGGGAACCAGGCCGGGTGCGCGACATGACCCGGTGACCTGGGGCCGGGTTAACGACCTGTCCAGGGGACCCGGGCCGGGGACCCGACAGGACCCGGTGGTCCTTCGCTGGTGTCCCGATTCAACCCGGGGACCCGGGCCGGGGACCCGGTATGACTCCGTCTCCCGGGGCCGGGGTGGTCACCTGACACTGGTACCCGGGACAGCGACCCGACATGACCCCGTGACCCGGGGCCGGGGTGCCGACCTGTCCAGGGGACCCGACCCGGGTACCCGACAGGACCCGGTGATCTGCGGCTGGGGTAAAAACCCGTCCCGGGGACCCAGGCTGGGTCCCGACATGACCCGGTGACCTGGGTCCGGGGTCCCCACGTGACCCTCTGACCTGGGGCCGGTGTCCCCACGTGACCCGGGGCTGACCTGGGGCCGGTGACCCCACGTGACCCTGTCACCTGGCCCGGTGTCCCCAGGGACCCGGTCACCTGGGGCCGGTGACCCCACGTGACCCGGTCACCTGGGGCCGGTGACCCCACGTGACCCGGTCACCTGGGGCCGGTGTCCCCACGTGACCGGGTCACCTGGGTCCGGTGACCCCACGTGACCCGGTGACCTGGGGCCGGTGTCCCCACGTGACCCAGAGTCCTGGTGCCGGGGTGGTCATCGGAACCTGGGAACCAGGCCGGTTACCCGACACGACCCGGTGACCCGGGGCTGTGGTGTCGACGGACTCGTGGACCTGGGTTCGGGGTCCCGACCTGACGCGGTGACCTGGGGCCGGTGTCCCCACGTGACCCGCTGACCTGGGGCCGGTGTCCCCACGTGACCCGCTGACCTGGGGCCGGTGACCCCACGTGACCCGCTGACCTGGGGCCGGTGACCCCGCGTGACCCGGTCACCTGGGGCCGGGGTCCCCACGGGACCCGGGGTCCTGGTGCCGGGGTGGTCACCGGAACGTGGGAACCAGGCCGGGTGCGCGACATGACCCGGTGACCTGGGGCCGGGTTAACGACCTGTCCAGGGGACCCGGGACGGGGACCCAACAGGACCCGGTGGTCCTTCGCTGGTGTCCCGATGCAACCCGGGGACCCGGGCCCGGGCCCCCACGTGATCCAGTGATCCGGTGCTTTTGTCCCGATGCAACCCGGGGACCCGGGCCGGGGACCCGGTATGACTCCGTCTCCCGGGGCCGGGGTGGTCACCTGACACTGGTACCCGGGACAGCGACCCGACATGACCCCGTGACCCGGGGCCGGGGTGCCGACCTGTCCAGGGGACCCGACCCGGGTACCCGACAGGACCCGGTGATCTGCGGCTGGGGTAAAAACCCGTCCCGGGGACCCGGGCTGGGTCCCGACATGACCCGGTGACCTGGGGCTGTGGTGTCGACCGGACTCGGGGACCTGGTCCGGTGTCCCGTCATGACCCGGAGACCTGGGGTCGGGGTGGTCACCAGACCCTTGTACCCAGGCCGTTGACCCGACATGACCCTGTGACCCGGGGCCTGGGTAAAAATCCAACCCGGGGACCCGGGCATGGGACGTGACATGACCCGACCTGGGTCCGGGGTCCCGAACTGACCCGGTGACCTGGGTCCGGGGACTCGGTATGACCCGGTTACCTGGGGCCGGTGTCCCCACGTGACCCGCTGACCTGGGTCCGGGGTCCCCACGTGACCCGCTGACCTGAGGCCGGTGTCCCCACGTGACCCGGTCACCTGGGGCCGGTGTCCCCACGTGACCCGGTCACCTGGGGCCGGTGACCCCACGTGACAAGGTCACCTGGAGCCGGTGACCCCACGTGACCCGGTCACCTGGGGCCGGTGACCCCACGTGACCCGCTGACCTGGGGCCGGTGACCCCACGTGACCCGGTCACCTGGGGCCGGTGACCCCACGTGACCCGGTCACCTGGGGCAGGTGACCCCACGTGACCCGGTCACCTGGGGCCGGTGACCCCACGTGACCCGGTCACCTGGGGCCGGTGACCCCACGTGACCCGGTCACCTGGGGCCGGTGACCCCACGTGACCCGGTCACCTGGGGCCGGTGACCCCACGTGACCCGCTGACCTGGGGCCGGTGTCCCCACGTGACCCGGTCACCTGGGGCCGGTGACCCCACGTGACCGGGTCACCTGGGGCCGGTGACCCCACGTGACCGGGTCACCTGGGGCCGGTGACCCCACGTGACCCGGTCACCTGGGGCCGGTGACCCCACGTGACCAGGTCACCTGGGGCCGGTGACCCCACGTGACCCGGTCACCTGGTGCCGGTGACCCCACGTGACCCGGTCACCTGGGGCCGGTGACCCCACGTGACCCGATGACCTGGGGCCGGTGTCCCCACGTGACCCGGTCACCTGGGGCCGGTGTCCCCACGTGACCCGGGGTCCTGGTGCCGGGGTGGTCACCGGAACCTGGGAACCAGGCCGGGTGCGCGACATGACCCGGTGACCTGGGGCCGGGTTAACGACCTGTCCAGGGGACCCGGGCCGGGGACCCGACAGGACCCGGTGGTCCTTCGCTGGTGTCCCGATGCAACCCGGGGACCCGGGCCCGGGCCCCCACGTGATCCAGTGATCCGGTGCTTTTGTCCCGATGCAACCCGGGGACCTGGGCCGGGGACCCGGTATGACTCCGTCTCCCGGGGCCGGGGTGGTCACCTGACACTGGTACCCGGGACAGCGACTCGACATGACCCCGTGACCCGGGGCCGGGGTGCCGACCTGTCCAGGGGACCCGACCCGGGTACCCGACAGGACCCGGTGATCTGCGGCTGGGGTAAAAACCCGTCCCGGGGACCCGGGCTGGGTCCCGACATGACCCGGTGACCTGGGGCTGTGGTGTCGACCGGACTCGGGGACCTGGTCCGGTGTCCCGTCATGACCCGGGGACCTGGGGTCGGGGTGGTCACCAGACCCTTGTACCCAGGCCGTTGACCCGACATGACCCTGTGACCCGGGGCCTGGGTAAAAATCCAACCCGGGGACCCGGGCATGGGACGTGACATGACCCGACCTGGGTCCGGGGTCCCGAACTCACCCGGTGACCTGGGTCCGGGGACTCGGTATGACCCGGTTACCTGGGGCCGGTGTCCCCACGTGACCCGCTGACCTGGGGCCGGTGACCCCACGTGACCCGGTCACCTGGGGCCGGTGTCCCCACGTGACCCGGTCACCTGGGGCCGGTGACCCCACGTGACCCGCTGACCTGGGGCCGGTGACCCCACGTGACCAGGTCACCTGGGGCCGGTGACCCCACGTGACCCGGTCACCTGGGGCCGGTGTCCCCACGTGACCCGGTCACCTGGGGCCGGTGACCCCACGTGACCCGGTCACCTGGGGCCGGTGACCCCACGTGACCCGGTCACCTGGGGCCGGTGACCCCACGTGACCCGGTCACCTGGGGCCGGTGACCCCACGTGACCCGGTCACCTGGGGCCGGTGTCCCCACGTGACCGGGTCACCTGGGTCCGGTGACCCCACGTGACCCGGGGCCGGTGTCCCCACGTGACCCAGAGTCCTGGTGCCGGGGTGGTCATCGGAACCTGGGAACCAGGCCGGTTACCCGACACGACCCGGTGACCCGGGGCTGTGGTGTCGACGTACTCGTGGACCTGGGTTCGGGGTCCCGACCTGACGCGGTGACCTGGGGCCGGTGTCCCCACGTGACCCGCTGACCTGGGGCCGGTGACCCCACGTGACCCGCTGACCTGGGGCCGGTGACCCCGCGTGACCCGGTCACCTGGGGCCGGGGTCCCCACGGGACCCGGGGTCCTGGTGCCGGGGTGGTCACCGGAACCTGGGAACCAGGCCGGGTGCGCGAGATGACCGGGTGACCTGGGGCCGGGTTAACGACCTGTCCAGGGGACCCGGGCCGGGGACCCGACAGGACCCGGTGGTCCTTCGCTGGTGTCCCGATGCAACCCGGGGACCCGGGCCCGGGCCCCCACGTGATCCAGTGATCCGGTGCTTTTGTCCCGATGCAACCCGGGGACCCGGGCCGGGGACCCGGTATGACTCCGTCTCCCGGGGCCGGGGTGGTCACCTGACACTGGTACCCGGGACAGCGACCCGACATGACCCCGTGACCCGGGGCCGGGGTGCCGACCTGTCCAGGGGACCCGACCCGGGTACCCGACAGGACCCGGTGATCTGCGGCTGGGGTAAAAACCCGTCCCGGGGACCCGGGCTGGGTCCCTACATGACCCGGTGACCTGGGGCTGTGGTGTCGACCGGACTCGGGGACCTGGTCCGGTGTCCCGTCATGACCCGGAGACCTGGGGTCGGGGTGGTCACCAGACCCTTGTACCCAGGCCGTTGACCCGACATGACCCTGTGACCCGGGGCCTGGGTAAAAATCCAACCCGGGGACCCGGGCATGGGACGTGACATGACCCGACCTGGGTCCGGGGTCCCGAACTGACCCGGTGACCTGGGTCCGGGGACTCGGTATGACCCGGTTACCTGGGGCCGGTGTCCCCACGTGACCCGCTGACCTGGGTCCGGGGTCCCCACGTGACCCGCTGACCTGAGGCCGGTGTCCCCACGTGACCCGGTCACCTGGGGCCGGTGACCCCACGTGACCCGGTCACCTGGGGCCGGTGACCCCACGTGACAAGGTCACCTGGAGCCGGTGACCCCACGTGACCCGGTCACCTGGGGCCGGTGACCCCACGTGACCCGCTGACCTGGGGCCGGTGTCCCCACGTGACCCGGTCACCTGGGGCCGGTGACCCCACGTGACCCGGTCACCTGGGGCCGGTGACCCCACGTGACCCAGTCACCTGGGGCCGGTGACCCCACGTGACCCGGTCACCTGGGGCCGGTGTCCCCACGTGACCCGGTCACCTGGGGCCGGTGACCCCACGTGACCGGGTCACCTGGGGCCGGTGACCCCACGTGACCGGGTCACCTGGGGCCGGTGACCCCACGTGACCCGGTCACCTGGGGCCGGTGACCCCACGTGACCCGGTCACCTGGGGCCGGTGACCTCACGTGACCCGGTCACCTGGGGCCGGTGACCCCACGTGACCCGGTCACCTGGGGCCGGTGACCCCACGTGACCAGGTCACCTGGGGCCGGTGACCCCACGTGACCCGGTCACCTGGGGCCGGTGACCCCACGTGACCCGATGACCTGGGGCCGGTGTCCCCACGTGACCCGGTCACCTGGGGCCGGTGTCCCCACGTGACCCGGGGTCCTGGTGCCGGGGTGGTCACCGGAACCTGGGAACCAGGCCGGGTGCGCGACATGACCCGGTGACCTGGGGCCGGGTTAACGACCTGTCCAGGGGACCCGGGCCGGGGACCCGACAGGACCCGGTGGTCCTTCGCTGGTGTCCCGATGCAACCCGGGGACCCGGGCCCGGGCCCCCACGTGATCCAGTGATCCGGTGCTTTTGTCCCGATGCAACCCGGGGACCTGGGCCGGGGACCCGGTATGACTCCGTCTCCCGGGGCCGGGGTGGTCACCTGACACTGGTACCCGGGACAGCGACCCGACATGACCCCGTGACCCGGGGCCGGGGTGCCGACCTGTCCAGGGGACCCGACCCGGGTACCCGACAGGACCCGGTGATCTGCGGCTGGGGTAAAAACCCGTCCCGGGGACCCGGGCTGGGTCCCGACATGACCCGGTGACCTGGGGCTGTGGTGTCGACCGGACTCGGGGACCTGGTCCGGTGTCCCGTCATGACCCGGGGACCTGGGGTCGGGGTGGTCACCAGACCCTTGTACCCAGGCCGTTGACCCGACATGACCCTGTGACCCGGGGCCTGGGTAAAAATCCAACCCGGGGACCCGGGCATGGGACGTGACATGACCCGACCTGGGTCCGGGGTCCCGAACTCACCCGGTGACCTGGGTCCGGGGACTCGGTATGACCCGGTTACCTGGGGCCGGTGTCCCCACGTGACCCGCTTTCCTGGGTACGGTGACCCCACGTGACCCGGTCACCTGGGGCCGGTGTCCCCACGTGACCCGGGGTCCTGGTGCCGGGGTGGTCATCGGAACCTGGGAACCAGGCCGGTTACCCGACACGACTTGGTGACCCGGGGCTGTGGTGTCGACGGACTCGTGGACCTGGGTTCGGGGTCCCGACCTGACGCGGTGACCTGGGGCCGGTGTCCCCACGTGACCCGCTGACCTGGGGCCGGTGACCCCACGTGACCCGCTGACCTGGGGCCGGTGACCCCGCGTGACCCGGTCACCTGGGGCCGGGGTCCCCACGGGACCCGGGGTCCTGGTGCCGGGGTGGTCACCGGAACCTGGAAACCAGGCCGGTTACCCGACACGACCCGGTGACCTGGGGCCGGGTTAACGACCTGTCCAGGGGACCCGGGCCGGGGACCCGACAGGACCCGGTGGTCCTTCGCTGGTGTCCCGATGCAACCCGGGGACCCGGGCCGGGGACCCTGTATGACTCCGTCTCCCGGGGCCGGGGTGGTCACCTGACACTGGTACCCGGGACAGCGACCCGACATGACCCCGTGACCCGGGGCCGGGGTGCCGACCTGTCCAGGGGACCCGACCCGGATACCCGATAGGACCCGGTGATCTGCGGCTGGGGTAATAACCCGTCCCGGGGACCCAAGCTGGGTCCCGACATGACCAGGTGACCTGGGTCCGGGGTCTCCACGTGACCCTCTGACCTGGGGCCGGTGACCCCACGTGACCCGGTGACCTGGGGCCGGTGTCCCCACGTGACCCGCTGACCTGGGGCCGGTGACCCCACGTGACCCGGTCACCTGGGGCCGGTGTCCCCACGTGACCCGGTCACCTGGGGCCGGTGACCCCACGTGACCCGCTGACCTGGGGCCGGTGACCCCACGTGACCCGGTCACCTGGGGCCGGTGTCCCCACGTGACCCGGTCACCTGGGGCCGCTGACCCCACGTGACCCGGTCACCTGGGGCCGGTGACCCCACGTGACCCGGTCACCTGGGGCCGGTGACCCCACGTGACCCGGTGACCTGGGGCCGGTGTCCCCACGTGACCCAGTGTCCTGGTGCCGGGGTGGTCATCGGAACCTGGGAACCAGGCCGGTTACCCGACAGGACCCGGTGACCCGGAGCTGTGGTGTCGACGGACTCGTGGACCTGGGTTCGGGGTCCCGACCTGACGCGGTGACCTGGGGCCGGTGTCCCCACGTGACCCGCTGACCTGGGGCCGGTGTCCCCACGTGACCCGCTGACCTGGGGCCGGTGACCCCACGTGACCCGGTCACCTGGGGCCGGTGACCCCGCGTGACCCGGTCACCTGGGGCCGGGGTCCCCACGGGACCCGGGGTCCTGGTGCCGGGGTGGTCACCGGAACGTGGGAACCAGGCCGGGTGCGCGACATGACCCGGTGACCTGGGGCCGGGTTAACGACCTGTCCAGGGGACCCGGGCCGGGGACCTGACAGGACTCGGTGGTCCTTCGCTGGTGTCCCGATGCAACCCGGGGACCCGGGCCCGGGCCCCCACGTGATCCAGTGATCCGGTGCTTTTGTCCCGATGCAACCCGGGGACCCGGGCCGGGGACCCGGTATGACTCCGTCTCCCGGGGCCGGGGTGGTCACCTGACACTGGTACCCGGGACAGCGACCCGACATGACCCCGTGACCCGGGGCCGGGGTGCCGACCTGTCCAGGGGACCCGACCCGGGTACCCGACAGGACCCGGTGATCTGCGGCTGGGGTAAAAACCCGTCCCGGGGACCCGGGCTGGGTCCCGACATGACCCGGTGACCTGGGGCTGTGGTGTCGACCGGACTCGGGGACCTGGTCCGGTGTCCCGTCATGACCCGGAGACCTGGGGTCGGGGTGGTCACCAGACCCTTGTACCCAGGCCGTTGACCCGACATGACCCTGTGACCCGGGGCCTGGGTAAAAATCCAACCCGGGGACCCGGGCATGGGACGTGACATGACCCGACCTGGGTCCGGGGTCCCGAACTGACCCGGTGACCTGGGTCCGGGGACTCGGTATGACCCGGTTACCTGGGGCCGGTGTCCCCACGTGACCCGCTGACCAGGGTCCGGGGTCCCCACGTGACCCGCTGACCTGAGGCCGGTGTCCCCACGTGACCCGGTCACCTGGGGCCGGTGACCCCACGTGACCCGGTCACCTGGGGCCGGTGACCCCACGTGACCAGGTCACCTGGGGCCGGTGACCCCACGTGACCCGGTCACCTGGGGCCGGTGACCCCACGTGACCCGCTGACCTGGGGCCGGTGTCCCCACGTGACCCGGTCACCTGGGGCCGGTGACCCCACGTGACCCAGTCACCTGGGGCCGGTGACCCCACGTGACCCGGTCACCTGGGGCCGGTGACCCCACGTGACCCGGTCACCTGGGGCCGGTGACCCCACGTGACCCGGTCACCTGGGGCCGGTGTCCCCACGTGACCCGGTCACCTGGGGCCGGTGACCCCACGTGACCGGGTCACCTGGGGCCGGTGACCCCACGTGACCCGGTCACCTGGGGCCGGTGACCCCACGTGACCCGGTCACCTGGGGCCGGTGACCTCACGTGACCCGGTCACCTGGGGCCGGTGACCCCACGTGACCCGGTCACCTGGGGCCGGTGACCCCACGTGACCAGGTCACCTGGGGCCGGTGACCCCACGTGACCCGATCACCTGGGGCCGGTGACCCCACGTGACCCGGTCACCTGGGGCCGGTGACCCCACGTGACCCGATGACCTGGGGCCGGTGACCCCACGTGACCAGGTCACCTGGGGCCGGTGACCCCACGTGACCCGGTCACCTGGTGCCGGTGACCCCACGTGACCCGGTCACCTGGGGCCGGTGACCCCACGTGACCCGATGACCTGGGGCCGGTGTCCCCACGTGACCCGGGGTCCTGGTGCCGGGGTGGTCACCGGAACCTGGGAACCAGGCCGGGTGCGCGACATGACCCGGTGACCTGGGGCCGGGTTAACGACCTGTCCAGGGGACCCGGGCCGGGGACCCGACAGGACCCGGTGGTCCTTCGCTGGTGTCCCGATGCAACCCGGGGACCCGGGCCCGGGCCCCCACGTGATCCAGTGATCCGGTGCTTTTGTCCCGATGCAACCCGGGGACCTGGGCCGGGGACCCGGTATGACTCCGTCTCCCGGGGCCGGGGTGGTCACCTGACACTGGTACCCGGGACAGCGACTCGACATGACCCCGTGACCCGGGGCCGGGGTGCCGACCTGTCCAGGGGACCCGACCCGGGTACCCGACAGGACCCGGTGATCTGCGGCTGGGGTAAAAACCCGTCCCGGGGACCCGGGCTGGGTCCCGACATGACCCGGTGACCTGGGGCTGTGGTGTCGACCGGACTCGGGGACCTGGTCCGGTGTCCCGTCATGACCCGGGGACCTGGGGTCGGGGTGGTCACCAGACCCTTGTACCCAGGCCGTTGACCCGACATGACCCTGTGACCCGGGGCCTGGGTAAAAATCCAACCCGGGGACCCGGGCATGGGACGTGACATGACCCGACCTGGGTCCGGGGTCCCGAACTCACCCGGTGACCTGGGTCCGGGGACTCGGTATGACCCGGTTACCTGGGGCCGGTGTCCCCACGTGACCCGCTGACCTGGGGCCGGTGACCCCACGTGACCCGGTCACCTGGGGCCGGTGTCCCCACGTGACCCGGTCACCTGGGGCCGGTGACCCCACGTGACCCGCTGACCTGGGGCCGGTGACCCCACGTGACCCGGTCACCTGGGGCCGGTGACCCCACGTGACCCGGTCACCTGGGGCCGGTGTCCCCACGTGACCCGGTCACCTGGGGCCGGTGACCCCACGTGACCCGGTCACCTGGGGCCGGTGACCCCACGTGACCCGGTCACCTGGGGCCGGTGACCCCACGTGACCCGGTCACCTGGGGCCGGTGACCCCACGTGACCCGGTCACCTGGGGCCGGTGTCCCCACGTGACCGGGTCACCTGGGTCCGGTGACCCCACGTGACCCGGGGCCGGTGTCCCCACGTGACCCAGAGTCCTGGTGCCGGGGTGGTCATCGGAACCTGGGAACCAGGCCGGTTACCCGACACGACCCGGTGACCCGGGGCTGTGGTGTCGACGTACTCGTGGACCTGGGTTCGGGGTCCCGACCTGACGCGGTGACCTGGGGCCGGTGTCCCCACGTGACCCGCTGACCTGGGGCCGGTGACCCCACGTGACCCGCTGACCTGGGGCCGGTGACCCCGCGTGACCCGGTCACCTGGGGCCGGGGTCCCCACGGGACCCGGGGTCCTGGTGCCGGGGTGGTCACCGGAACCTGGGAACCAGGCCGGGTGCGCGAGATGACCGGGTGACCTGGGGCCGGGTTAACGACCTGTCCAGGGGACCCGGGCCGGGGACCCGACAGGACCCGGTGGTCCTTCGCTGGTGTCCCGATGCAACCCGGGGACCCGGGCCCGGGCCCCCACGTGATCCAGTGATCCGGTGCTTTTGTCCCGATGCAACCCGGGGACCCGGGCCGGGGACCCGGTATGACTCCGTCTCCCGGGGCCGGGGTGGTCACCTGACACTGGTACCCGGGACAGCGACCCGACATGACCCCGTGACCCGGGGCCGGGGTGCCGACCTGTCCAGGGGACCCGACCCGGGTACCCGACAGGACCCGGTGATCTGCGGCTGGGGTAAAAACCCGTCCCGGGGACCCGGGCTGGGTCCCTACATGACCCGGTGACCTGGGGCTGTGGTGTCGACCGGACTCGGGGACCTGGTCCGGTGTCCCGTCATGACCCGGAGACCTGGGGTCGGGGTGGTCACCAGACCCTTGTACCCAGGCCGTTGACCCGACATGACCCTGTGACCCGGGGCCTGGGTAAAAATCCAACCCGGGGACCCGGGCATGGGACGTGACATGACCCGACCTGGGTCCGGGGTCCCGAACTGACCCGGTGACCTGGGTCCGGGGACTCGGTATGACCCGGTTACCTGGGGCCGGTGTCCCCACGTGACCCGCTGACCTGGGTCCGGGGTCCCCACGTGACCCGCTGACCTGAGGCCGGTGTCCCCACGTGACCCGGTCACCTGGGGCCGGTGACCCCACGTGACCCGGTCACCTGGGGCCGGTGACCCCACGTGACAAGGTCACCTGGAGCCGGTGACCCCACGTGACCCGGTCACCTGGGGCCGGTGACCCCACGTGACCCGCTGACCTGGGGCCGGTGTCCCCACGTGACCCGGTCACCTGGGGCCGGTGACCCCACGTGACCCGGTCACCTGGGGCCGGTGACCCCACGTGACCCAGTCACCTGGGGCCGGTGACCCCACGTGACCCGGTCACCTGGGGCCGGTGTCCCCACGTGACCCGGTCACCTGGGGCCGGTGACCCCACGTGACCGGGTCACCTGGGGCCGGTGACCCCACGTGACCGGGTCACCTGGGGCCGGTGACCCCACGTGACCCGGTCACCTGGGGCCGGTGACCCCACGTGACCCGGTCACCTGGGGCCGGTGACCTCACGTGACCCGGTCACCTGGGGCCGGTGACCCCACGTGACCCGGTCACCTGGGGCCGGTGACCCCACGTGACCAGGTCACCTGGGGCCGGTGACCCCACGTGACCCGGTCACCTGGGGCCGGTGACCCCACGTGACCCGATGACCTGGGGCCGGTGTCCCCACGTGACCCGGTCACCTGGGGCCGGTGTCCCCACGTGACCCGGGGTCCTGGTGCCGGGGTGGTCACCGGAACCTGGGAACCAGGCCGGGTGCGCGACATGACCCGGTGACCTGGGGCCGGGTTAACGACCTGTCCAGGGGACCCGGGCCGGGGACCCGACAGGACCCGGTGGTCCTTCGCTGGTGTCCCGATGCAACCCGGGGACCCGGGCCCGGGCCCCCACGTGATCCAGTGATCCGGTGCTTTTGTCCCGATGCAACCCGGGGACCTGGGCCGGGGACCCTGTATGACTCCGTCTCCCGGGGCCGGGGTGGTCACCTGACACTGGTACCCGGGACAGCGACCCGACATGACCCCGTGACCCGGGGCCGGGGTGCCGACCTGTCCAGGGGACCCGACCCGGGTACCCGACAGGACCCGGTGATCTGCGGCTGGGGTAAAAACCCGTCCCGGGGACCCGGGCTGGGTCCCGACATGACCCGGTGACCTGGGGCTGTGGTGTCGACCGGACTCGGGGACCTGGTCCGGTGTCCCGTCATGACCCGGGGACCTGGGGTCGGGGTGGTCACCAGACCCTTGTACCCAGGCCGTTGACCCGACATGACCCTGTGACCCGGGGCCTGGGTAAAAATCCAACCCGGGGACCCGGGCATGGGTCGTGACATGACCCGACCTGGGTCCAGGGTCCCGAACTCACCCGGTGACCTGGGTCCGGGGACTCGGTATGACCCGGTTACCTGGGGCCGGTGTCCCCACGTGACCCGCTATCCTGGGTCCGGTGACCCCACGTGACCCGGTCACCTGGGGCCGGTGACCCCACGTGACCCGGTCACCTGGGGCCGGTGACCCCACGTGACCAGGTCACCTGGGGCCGGTGACCCCACGTGACCCGGTCACCTGGGGCCGGTGACCCCACGTGACCCGCTGACCTGGGGCCGGTGTCCCCACGTGACCCGGTCACCTGGGGCCGGTGACCCCACGTGACCCGGTCACCTGGGGCCGGTGACCCCACGTGACCCGGTCACCTGGGGCCGGTGACCCCACGTGACCCGGTCACCTGGGGCCGGTGTCCCCACGTGACCCGGTCACCTGGGGCCGGTGACCCCACGTGACCGGGTCACCTGGGGCCGGTGACCCCACGTGACCGGGTCACCTGGGGCCGGTGACCCCACGTGACCCGGTCACCTGGGGCCGGTGACCCCACGTGACCCGGTCACCTGGGGCCGGTGACCTCACGTGACCCGGTCACCTGGGGCCGGTGACCCCACGTGACCCGGTCACCTGGGGCCGGTGACCCCACGTGACCAGGTCACCTGGGGCCGGTGACCCCACGTGACCCGGTCACCTGGGGCCGGTGACCCCACGTGACCCGGTCACCTGGGGCCGGTGACCCCACGTGACCCGATGACCTGGGGCCGGTGTCCCCACGTGACCCGGTCACCTGGGGCCGGTGTCCCCACGTGACCCGGGGTCCTGGTGCCGGGGTGGTCACCGGAACCTGGGAACCAGGCCGGGTGCGCGACATGACCCGGTGACCTGGGGCCGGGTTAACGACCTGTCCAGGGGACCCGGGCCGGGGACCCGACAGGACCCGGTGGTCCTTCGCTGGTGTCCCGATGCAACCCGGGGACCCGGGCCCGGGCCCCCACGTGATCCAGTGATCCGGTGCTTTTGTCCCGATGCAACCCGGGGACCTGGGCCGGGGACCCGGTATGACTCCGTCTCCCGGGGCCGGGGTGGTCACCTGACACTGGTACCCGGGACAGCGACCCGACATGACCCCGTGACCCGGGGCCGGGGTGCCGACCTGTCCAGGGGACCCGACCCGGGTACCCGACAGGACCCGGTGATCTGCGGCTGGGGTAAAAACCCGTCCCGGGGACCCGGGCTGGGTCCCGACATGACCCGGTGACCTGGGGCTGTGGTGTCGACCGGACTCGGGGACCTGGTCCGGTGTCCCGTCATGACCCGGGGACCTGGGGTCGGGGTGGTCACCAGACCCTTGTACCCAGGCCGTTGACCCGACATGACCCTGTGACCCGGGGCCTGGGTAAAAATCCAACCCGGGGACCCGGGCATGGGACGTGACATGACCCGACCTGGGTCCGGGGTCCCGAACTCACCCGGTGACCTGGGTCCGGGGACTCGGTATGACCCGGTTACCTGGGGCCGGTGTCCCCACGTGACCCGCTTTCCTGGGTACGGTGACCCCACGTGACCCGGTCACCTGGGGCCGGTGTCCCCACGTGACCCGGGGTCCTGGTGCCGGGGTGGTCATCGGAACCTGGGAACCAGGCCGGTTACCCGACACGACTTGGTGACCCGGGGCTGTGGTGTCGACGGACTCGTGGACCTGGGTTCGGGGTCCCGACCTGACGCGGTGACCTGGGGCCGGTGTCCCCACGTGACCCGCTGACCTGGGGCCGGTGACCCCACGTGACCCGCTGACCTGGGGCCGGTGACCCCGCGTGACCCGGTCACCTGGGGCCGGGGTCCCCACGGGACCCGGGGTCCTGGTGCCGGGGTGGTCACCGGAACCTGGAAACCAGGCCGGTTACCCGACACGACCCGGTGACCTGGGGCCGGGTTAACGACCTGTCCAGGGGACCCGGGCCGGGGACCCGACAGGACCCGGTGGTCCTTCGCTGGTGTCCCGATGCAACCCGGGGACCCGGGCCGGGGACCCTGTATGACTCCGTCTCCCGGGGCCGGGGTGGTCACCTGACACTGGTACCCGGGACAGCGACCCGACATGACCCCGTGACCCGGGGCCGGGGTGCCGACCTGTCCAGGGGACCCGACCCGGATACCCGATAGGACCCGGTGATCTGCGGCTGGGGTAATAACCCGTCCCGGGGACCCAAGCTGGGTCCCGACATGACCAGGTGACCTGGGTCCGGGGTCTCCACGTGACCCTCTGACCTGGGGCCGGTGACCCCACGTGACCCGGTGACCTGGGGCCGGTGTCCCCACGTGACCCGCTGACCTGGGGCCGGTGACCCCACGTGACCCGGTCACCTGGGGCCGGTGTCCCCACGTGACCCGGTCACCTGGGGCCGGTGACCCCACGTGACCCGCTGACCTGGGGCCGGTGACCCCACGTGACCCGGTCACCTGGGGCCGGTGTCCCCACGTGACCCGGTCACCTGGGGCCGCTGACCCCACGTGACCCGGTCACCTGGGGCCGGTGACCCCACGTGACCCGGTCACCTGGGGCCGGTGACCCCACGTGACCCGGTGACCTGGGGCCGGTGTCCCCACGTGACCCAGTGTCCTGGTGCCGGGGTGGTCATCGGAACCTGGGAACCAGGCCGGTTACCCGACAGGACCCGGTGACCCGGGGCTGTGGTGTCGACGGACTCGTGGACCTGGGTTCGGGGTCCCGACCTGACGCGGTGACCTGGGGCCGGTGTCCCCACGTGACCCGCTGACCTGGGGCCGGTGTCCCCACGTGACCCGCTGACCTGGGGCCGGTGACCCCACGTGACCCGGTCACCTGGGGCCGGTGACCCCGCGTGACCCGGTCACCTGGGGCCGGGGTCCCCACGGGACCCGGGGTCCTGGTGCCGGGGTGGTCACCGGAACGTGGGAACCAGGCCGGGTGCGCGACATGACCCGGTGACCTGGGGCCGGGTTAACGACCTGTCCAGGGGACCCGGGCCGGGGACCTGACAGGACTCGGTGGTCCTTCGCTGGTGTCCCGATGCAACCCGGGGACCCGGGCCCGGGCCCCCACGTGATCCAGTGATCCGGTGCTTTTGTCCCGATGCAACCCGGGGACCCGGGCCGGGGACCCGGTATGACTCCGTCTCCCGGGGCCGGGGTGGTCACCTGACACTGGTACCCGGGACAGCGACCCGACATGACCCCGTGACCCGGGGCCGGGGTGCCGACCTGTCCAGGGGACCCGACCCGGGTACCCGACAGGACCCGGTGATCTGCGGCTGGGGTAAAAACCCGTCCCGGGGACCCGGGCTGGGTCCCGACATGACCCGGTGACCTGGGGCTGTGGTGTCGACCGGACTCGGGGACCTGGTCCGGTGTCCCGTCATGACCCGGAGACCTGGGGTCGGGGTGGTCACCAGACCCTTGTACCCAGGCCGTTGACCCGACATGACCCTGTGACCCGGGGCCTGGGTAAAAATCCAACCCGGGGACCCGGGCATGGGACGTGACATGACCCGACCTGGGTCCGGGGTCCCGAACTGACCCGGTGACCTGGGTCCGGGGACTCGGTATGACCCGGTTACCTGGGGCCGGTGTCCCCACGTGACCCGCTGACCAGGGTCCGGGGTCCCCACGTGACCCGCTGACCTGAGGCCGGTGTCCCCACGTGACCCGGTCACCTGGGGCCGGTGACCCCACGTGACCCGGTCACCTGGGGCCGGTGACCCCACGTGACCAGGTCACCTGGGGCCGGTGACCCCACGTGACCCGGTCACCTGGGGCCGGTGACCCCACGTGACCCGCTGACCTGGGGCCGGTGTCCCCACGTGACCCGGTCACCTGGGGCCGGTGACCCCACGTGACCCAGTCACCTGGGGCCGGTGACCCCACGTGACCCGGTCACCTGGGGCCGGTGACCCCACGTGACCCGGTCACCTGGGGCCGGTGACCCCACGTGACCCGGTCACCTGGGGCCGGTGTCCCCACGTGACCCGGTCACCTGGGGCCGGTGACCCCACGTGACCGGGTCACCTGGGGCCGGTGACCCCACGTGACCCGGTCACCTGGGGCCGGTGACCCCACGTGACCCGGTCACCTGGGGCCGGTGACCTCACGTGACCCGGTCACCTGGGGCCGGTGACCCCACGTGACCCGGTCACCTGGGGCCGGTGACCCCACGTGACCAGGTCACCTGGGGCCGGTGACCCCACGTGACCCGGTCACCTGGGGCCGGTGACCCCACGTGACCCGGTCACCTGGGGCCGGTGACCCCACGTGACCCGATGACCTGGGGCCGGTGTCCCCACGTGACCCGGTCACCTGGGGCCGGTGTCCCCACGTGACCCGGGGTCCTGGTGCCGGGGTGGTCACCGGAACCTGGGAACCAGGCCGGGTGCGCGACATGACCGGGTGACCTGGGGCCGGGTTAACGACCTTTCCAGGGGACCCGGGCCGGGGACCCGACAGGACCCGGTGGTCCTTCGCTGGTGTCCCGATGCAACCCGGGGACCCGGGCCCGGGCCCCCACGTGATCCAGTGATCCGGTGCTTTTGTCCCGATGCAACCCGGGGACCTGGGCCGGGGACCCGGTATGACTCCGTCTCCCGGGGCCGGGGTGGTCACCTGACACTGGTACCCGGGACAGCGACCCGACATGACCCCGTGACCCGGGGCCGGGGTGCCGACCTGTCCAGGGGACCCGACCCGGGTACCCGACAGGACCCGGTGATCTGCGGCTGGGGTAAAAACCCGTCCCGGGGACCCGGGCTGGGTCCCGACATGACCCGGTGACCTGGGGCTGTGGTGTCGACCGGACTCGGGGACCTGGTCCGGTGTCCCGTCATGACCCGGGGACCTGGGGTCGGGGTGGTCACCAGACCCTTGTACCCAGGCCGTTGACCCGACATGACCCTGTGACCCGGGGCCTGGGTAAAAATCCAACCCGGGGACCCGGGCATGGGACGTGACATGACCCGACCTGGGTCCGGGGTCCCGAACTCACCCGGTGACCTGGGTCCGGGGACTCGGTATGACCCGGTTACCTGGGGCCGGTGTCCCCACGTGACCCGCTGACCTGGGGCCGGTGTCCCCACGTGACCCGGTCACCTGGGGCCGGTGACCCCACATGACCCGGTCACCTGGGGCCGGTGACCCCACGTGACCCGGTCACCTGGGGCCGGTGACCCCACGTGACCCGGTCACCTGGGGCCAGTGACCCCACGTGACCAGGTCACCTGGGGCCGGTGACCCCACGTGACCCGGTCACCTGGTGCCGGTGACCCCACGTGACCCGGTCACCTGGGGCCGGTGTCCCCACGTGACCCGGTCACCTGGGGCCGGTGACCCCACGTGACCGGGTCACCTGGGGCCGGTGACCCCACGTGACCCGGTCACCTGGGGCCGGTGTCCCCACGTGACCCGGGGTCCTGGTGCCGGGGTGGTCATCGGAACCTGGGAACCAGGCCGGTTACCCGACACGACTTGGTGACCCGGGGCTGTGGTGTCGACGGACTCGTGGACCTGGGTTCGGGGTCCCGACGTGACGCGGTGACCTGGGGCCGGTGTCCCCACGTGACCCGCTGACCTGGGGCCGGTGACCCCACGTGACCCGCTGACCTGGGGCCGGTGACCCCACGTGACCCGGTCACCTGGGGCCGGGGTCCCCACGGGACCCGGGGTCCTGGTGCCGGGGTGGTCACCGGAACCTGGGAACCAGGCCGGTTACCCGACACGACCTGGTGACCTGGGGCCGGGTTAACGACCTGTCCAGGGGACCCGGGCCGGGGACCCGACAGGACCCGGTGGTCCTTCGCTGGTGTCCCGATGCAACCCGGGGACCCGGGCCCGGGCCCCCACGTGATCCAGTGATCCGGTGCTTTTGTCCCGATGCAACCCGGGGACCTGGGCCGGGGACCCGGTATGACTCCGTCTCCCGGGGCCGGGGTGCCGACCTGTCCAGGGGACCCGACCCGGGTACCCGACAGGACCCGGTGATCTGCGGCTGGGGTAAAAACCCGTCCCGGGGACCCGGGCTGGGTCCCGACATGACCCGGTGACCTGGGGCTGTGGTGTCGACCGGACTCGGGGACCTGGTCCGGTGTCCCGTCATGACCCGGGGACCTGGGGTCGGGGTGGTCACCAGACCCTTGTACCCAGGCCGTTGACCCGACATGACCCTGTGACCCGGGGCCTGGGTAAAAATCCAACCCGGGGACCCGGGCATGGGACGTGACATGACCCGACCTGGGTCCGGGGTCCCGAACTGACCCGGTGACCTGGGTCCGGGGACTCGGTATGACCCGGTTACCTGGGTCCGGGGTCCCCACGTGACCCGGTCACCTGGGGCCGGGGTCCCCACGTGACCCGCTGACCTGGGGCCGGTGACCCCACGTGACCCGGTCACCTGGGGCCGGTGTCCCCACGTGACCCGGGGTCCTGGTGCCGGGGTGGTCATCGGAACCTGGGAACCAGGCCGGGTGCGCGAGATGACCGGGTGACCTGGGGCCGGGTTATCGACCTGTCCAGGGGACCCGGGCCGGGGACCCGACAGGACCCGGTGATCTGCGGCTGGGGTAAAAACCCGTCCCGGGGACCCGGGCTGGGTCCCGACATGCCTTGGTTACCTGGGGCCGGTGTCCCCACGTGACCCGCTGACCTGTGGCCGGTGACCCCACGTGACCCGGTCACCTGGGGCCGGTGTCCCCACGTGACCCGGTCACCTGGGGCCGGTGTCCCCACGTGACCCGGTCACCTGGGGCCGGTGACCCCACGTGACCCGGTCACCTGGGGCCGGTATCCCCACGTGACCCGCTGACCTGGGGCCGGTGACCCCACGTGACCCGGTCACCTGGGGCCGGTGACCCCACGTGACCAGGTCACCTGGGGCCGGTGACCCCACGTGACCCGGTCACCTGGGGCCGGTGTCCCCACGTGACCCGGTCACCTGGGGCCGGTGACCCCACGTGACCGGGTCACCTGGGGCCGGTGACCCCACGTGACCCGGTCACCTGGGGCCGGTGTCCCCACGTGACCCGGGGTCCTGGTGCCGGGGTGGTCATCGGAACCTGGGAACCAGGCCGGTTACCCGACACGACTTGGTGACCCGGGGCTGTGGTGTCGACGGAATCGTGGACCTGGGTTCGGGGTCCCGACCTGACGCGGTGACCTGGGGCCGGTGTCCCCACGTGACCCGCTGACCTGGGGCCGGTGACCCCACGTGACCCGGTCACCTGGGGCCGGTGACCCCACGTGACCCGGTCACCTGGGGCCGGTGTCCCCACGTGACCCGGTCACCTGGGGCCGGTGACCCCACGTGACCCGGTCACCTGGGGCCGGTGACCCCACGTGACCCGGTCACCTGGGGCCGGTGTCCCCACGTGACCCGGTCACCTGGGGCCGGTGACCCCACGTGACCCGGTCACCTGGGGCCGGTGACCCCACGTGACCCGGTCACCTGGGGCCGGTGACCCCACGTGACCCGGTCACCTGGGCCGGTGACCCCACGTGACCCGGTGACCTGGGGCCGGTGTCCCCACGTGACCCGCTGACCTGGGGCCGGTGACCCCACGTGACCCGGTCACCTGGGGCCGGTGACCCCACGTGACCCGCTGACGTGGGGCCGGTGACCCCACGTGACCCGGTCACCTGGGGCCGGTGACCCCACGTGACCCGGTCACCTGGGGCCGGTGACCCCACGTGACCCGGTCACCTGGGCCGGTGACCCCACGTGACCCGCTGACCTGGGGCCGGTGACCCCGCGTGACCCGGTCACCTGGGGCCGGGGTCCCCACGGGACCCGGGGTCCTGGTGCCGGGATGGTCACCGGAACCTGGGAACCAGGCCGGTTACCCGACATGACCCGGTGACCTGGGGCCGGGTTAACGACCTGTCCAGGGGACCCGGGCCGGGGACCCGACAGGACCCGGTGGTCCTTCGCTGGTGTCCCGATGCAACCCGGGGACCCGGGCCCGGGCCCCCACGTGATCCAGTGATCCGGTGCTTTTGTCCCGATGCAACCCGGGGACCTGGGCCGGGGACCCGGTATGACTCCGTCTCCCGGGGCCGGGGTGGTCACCTGACACTGGTACCCGGGACAGCGACTCGACATGACCCCGTGACCCGGGGCCGGGGTGCCGACCTGTCCAGGGGACCCGACCCGGGTACCCGACAGGACCCGGTGATCTGCGGCTGGGGTAAAAACCCGTCCCGGAGACCCGGGCTGGGTCCCGACATGACCCGGTGACCTGGGGCTGTGGTGTCGACCGGACTCGGGGACCTGGTCCGGTGTCCCGTCATGACCCGGGGACCTGGGGTCGGGGTGGTCACCAGACCCTTGTACCCAGGCCGTTGACCCGACATGACCCTGTGACCCGGGGCCTGGGTAAAAATCCAACCCGGGGACCCGGGCATGGGACGTGACATGACCCGACCTGGGTCCGGGGTCCCGAACTCACCCGGTGACCTGGGTCCGGGGACTCGGTATGACCCGGTTACCTGGGGCCGGTATCCCCACATGACCCGCTGACCTGGGTCCGGTGACCCCACGTGACCCGGTCACCTGGGGCCGGTGACCCCACGTGACCCGGTCACCTGGGGCCGGTGACCCCACGTGACCAGGTCACCTGGGGCCGGTGACCCCACGTGACCCGGTCACCTGGGGCCGGTGACCCAACGTGACCCGGTCACCTGGGGCCGGTGTCCCCACGTGACCCGGTCACCTGGGGCCGGTGACCCCACGTGACCCGGTCACCTGGGGCCGGTGACCCCACGTGACCCGGTCACCTGGGGCCGGTGACCCCACGTGACCAGGTCACCTGCGGCCGGTGACCCCACGTGACCCAGTCACCTGGTGCCGGTGACCCCACGTGACCCGGTCACCTGGGGCCGGTGTCCCCACGTGACCCGGTCACCTGGTGCCGGTGACCCCACGTGACCGGGTCACCTGGGGCCGGTGACCCCACGTGACCCGCTGACCTGGGGCCGGTGACCCCACGTGACCCGGTCACCTGGGGCCGGTGACCCCACGTGACCCGGTCACCTGGGGCCGGTGACCCCACGTGACCCGGTCACCTGGGCCGGTGACCCCACGTGACCCGGTCACCTGGGGCCGGTGTCCCCACGTGACCCGCTGACCTGTCGCCGGTGACCCCACGTGACCCGGTGACCTGGGGCCGGTCTCCCCACGTGACCCGGTCACCTGGGGCCGGTGACCCCACGTGACCCGCTGACCTGGGGCCGGTGACCCCACGTGACCCGGTCACCTGGGGCCGGTGACCCCACGTGACCCGGTCACCTGGGGCCGGTGTCCCCACGTGACCCGGTCACCTGGGGCCGGTGACCCCACGTGACCCGGTCACCTGGGGCCGGTGACCCCACGTGACCCGGTCACCTGGGGCCGGTAACCCCACGTGACCGGGTCACCTGGGGCCGGTGACCCCACGTGACCCGGTCACCTGGGGCCGGTGTCCCCACGTGACCGGGTCACCTGTGTCCGGTGACCCCACGTGACCCGGTCACCTGGGGCCGGTGTCCCCACGTGACCCAGAGTCCTGGTGCCGGGGTGGTCATCGGAACCTGGGAACCAGGCCGGTTACCCGACACGACCCGGTGACCCGGGGCTGTGGTGTCGACGGACTCGTGGACCTGGGTTCGGGGTCCCGACCTGACGCGGTGACCTGGGGCCGGTGTCCCCACGTGACCCGCTGACCTGGGGCCGGTGACCCCACGTGACCCGCTGACCTGGGGCCGGTGACCCCGCGTGACCCGGTCACCTGGGGCCGGGGTCCCCACGGGACCCGGGGTCCTGGTGCCGGGGTGGTCACCGGAATCTGGAAACCAGGCCGGTTACCCGACACGACCCGGTGACCAGGGGCCGGGTTAACGACCTGTCCAGGGGACCCGGGCCGGGGACCCGACAGGACCCGGTGGTCCTTCGCTGGTGTCCCGATGCAACCCGGGGACCCGGGCCCGGGCCCCCACGTGATCCAGTGATCCGGTGCTTTTGTCCCGATGCAACCCGGGGACCTGGGCCGGGGACCCGGTATGACTCCGTCTCCCGGGGCCGGGGTGGTCACCTGACACTGGTACCCGGGACAGCGACCCGACATGACCCCGTGACCCGGGGCCGGGGTGCCGACCTGTCCAGGGGACCCGACCCGGGTACCCGACAGGACCCGGTGATCTGCGGCTGGGGTAAAAACCCGTCCCGGGGACCCGGGCTGGGTCCCGACATGACCCGGTGACCTGGGGCTGTGGTGTCGACCGGACTCGGGGACCTGGTCCGGTGTCCCGTCATGACCCGGGGACCTGGGGTCGGGGTGGTCACCAGACCGTTGTACCCAGGCCGTTGACCCGACATGACCCTGTGACCCGGGGCCTGGGTAAAAATCCAACCCGGGGACCCGGGCATGGGACGTGACATGACCCGACCTGGGTCCGGGGTCCCGAACTGACCCGGTGACCTGGGTCCGGGGACTCGGTATGACCCGGTTACCTGGGTCCGGGGTCCCCACGTGACCCGGTCACCTGGGGCCGGGGTCCCCACGTGACCCGCTGACCTGGGGCCGGTGACCCCACGTGACCCGGTCACCTGGGGCCGATGTCCCCATGTGACCCGGGGTCCTGGTGCCGGGGTGGTCATCGGAACCTGGGAACCAGGCCGGGTGCGCGAGATGACCGGGTGACCTGGGGCCGGGTTATCGACCTGTCCAGGGGACCCGGGCCGGGGACCCGACAGGACCCGGTGATCTGCGGCTGGGGTAAAAACCCGTCCCGGGGACCCGGGCTGGGTCCCGACATGCCTTGGTTACCTGGGGCCGGTGTCCCCACGTGACCCGCTGACCTGGGGCCGGTGACCCCACGTGACCCGGTCACCTGGGGCCGGTGACCCCACGTGACCCGGTCACCTGGGGCCGGTGACCCCACGTGACCCGGTCACCTGGGCCGGTGACCCCACGTGACCCGGTCACCTGGGGCCGGTGTCCCCACGTGACCCGCTGACCTGTCGCCGGTGACCCCACGTGACCCGGTGACCTGGGGCCGGTCTCCCCACGTGACCCGGTCACCTGGGGCCGGTGACCCCACGTGACCCGCTGACCTGGGGCCGGTGACCCCACGTGACCCGGTCACCTGGGGCCGGTGTCCCCACGTGACCCGGTCACATGGGGCCGGTGACCCCACGTGACCCGGTCACCTGGGGCCGGTGACCCCACGTGACCCGGTCACCTGGGTCCGGTAACCCCACGTGACCGGGTCACCAGGGGCCGGTGACCCCACGTGACCCGGTCACCTGGGGCCGGTGTCCCCACGTGACCGGGTCACCTGGGTCCGGTGACCCCACGTGACCCGGTCACCTGGGGCCGGTGTCCCCACGTGACCCAGAGTCCTGGTGCCGGGGTGGTCATCGGAACCTGGGAACCAGGCCGGTTACCCGACACGACCCGGTGACCCGGGGCTGTGGTGTCGACGGACTCGTGGACCTGGGTTCGGGGTCCCGACCTGACGCGGTGACCTGGGGCCGGTGTCCCCACGTGACCCGCTGACCTGGGGCCGGTGTCCCCACGTGACCCGCTGACCTGGGGCCGGTGACCCCACGTGACTCGATGACCTGGGGCCGGTGACCCTGCGTGACCCGGTCACCTGGGGCCGGGGTCCCCACGGGACCCGGGGTCCTGGTGCCGGGGTGGTCACCGGAACCTGGGAACCAGGCCGGTTACCCGACACGACCCGGTGACCTGGGGCCGGGTTAACGACCTGTCCAGGGGACCCGGGCCGGGGACCCGACAGGACCCGGTGGTCCTTCGCTGGTGTCCCGATGCAACCCGGGGACCCGGGCCGGGGACCCTGTATGACTCCGTCTCCCGGGGCCGGGGTGGTCACCTGACACTGGTACCCGGGACAGCGACCCGACATGACCCCGTGACCCGGGGCCGGGGTGCCGACCTGTCCAGGGGACCCGACCCGGATACCCGATAGGACCCGGTGATCTGCGGCTGGGGTAATAACCCGTCCCGGGGACCCGGGCTGGGTCCCGACATGACCAGGTGACCTGGGTCCGGGGTCTCCACGTGACCCTCTGACCTGGGGCCGGTGACCCCACGTGACCCGGTGACCTGGGGCCGGTGTCCCCACGTGACCTGGTCACCTGGGGCCGGTGACCCCACGTGACCCGGTCACCTGGGGCCGGTGTCCCCACGTGACCCGGTCACCTGGGGCCGGTGACCCCACGTGACCCGCTGACCTGGGGCCGGTGACCCCACGTGACCCGGTCACCTGGGGCCGGTGTCCCCACGTGACCCGGTCACCTGGGGCCGCTGACCCCACGTGACCCGGTCACCTGGGGCCGGTGACCCCACGTGACCCGGTCACCTGGGGCCGGTGACCCCACGTGACCCGGTGACCTGGGGCCGGTGTCCCCACGTGACCCAGAGTCCTGGTGCCGGGGTGGTCATCGGAACCTGGGAACCAGGCCGGTTACCCGACAGGACCCGGTGACCCGGGGCTGTGGTGTCGACGGACTCGTGGACCTGGGTTCGGGGTCCCGACCTGACGCGGTGACCTGGGGCCGGTGTCCCCACGTGACCCGCTGACCTGGGGCCGGTGTCCCCACGTGACCCGCTGACCTGGGGCCGGTGAGCCCACGTGACCTGCTGACCTGGGGCCGGTGACCCCGCGTGACCCGGTCACCTGGGGCCGGGGTCCCCACGGGACCCGGGGTCCTGGTGCCGGGGTGGTCACCGGAACGTGGGAACCAGGCCGGGTGCGCGACATGACCCGGTGACCTGGGGCCGGGTTAACGACCTGTCCAGGGGACCCGGGCCGGGGACCTGACAGGACTCGGTGGTCCTTCGCTGGTGTCCCGATGCAACCCGGGGACCCGGGCCCGGGCCCCCACGTGATCCAGTGATCCGGTGCTTTTGTCCCGATGCAACCCGGGGACCCGGGCCGGGGACCCGGTATGACTCCGTCTCCCGGGGCCGGGGTGGTCACCTGACACTGGTACCCGGGACAGCGACCCGACATGACCCCGTGACCCGGGGCCGGGGTGCCGACCTGTCCAGGGGACCCGACCCGGGTACCCAACAGGACCCGGTGATCTGCGGCTGGGGTAAAAACCCGTCCCGGGGACCCGGGCTGGGTCCCGACATGACCCGGTGACCTGGGGCTGTGGTGTCGACCGGACTCGGGGACCTGGTCCGGTGTCCCGTCATGACCCGGAGACCTGGGGTCGGGGTGGTCACCAGACCCTTGTACCCAGGCCGTTGACCCGACATGACCCTGTGACCCGGGGCCTGGGTAAAAATCCAACCCGGGGACCCGGGCATGGGACGTGACATGACCCGACCTGGGTCCGGGGTCCCGAACTGACCCGGTGACCTGGGTCCGGGGACTCGGTATGACCCGGTTACCTGGGGCCGGTGTCCCCACGTGACCCGCTGACCAGGGTCCGGGGTCCCCACGTGACCCGCTGACCTGAGGCCGGTGTCCCCACGTGACCCGGTCACCTGGGGCCGGTGACCCCACGTGACCCGGTCACCTGGGGCCGGTGACCCCACGTGACCAGGTCACCTGGGGCCGGTGACCCCACGTGACCCGGTCACCTGGGGCCGGTGACCCCACGTGACCCGCTGACCTGGGGCCGGTGTCCCCACGTGACCCGGTCACCTGGGGCCGGTGACCCCACGTGACCCGGTCACCTGGGGCCGGTGACCCCACGTGACCCGGTCACCTGGGGCCGGTGACCCCACGTGACCCGGTCACCTGGGGCCGGTGACCTCACGTGACCCGGTCACCTGGGGCCGGTGACCCCACGTGACCCGGTCACCTGGGGCCGGTGACCCCACGTGACCAGGTCACCTGGGGCCGGTGACCCCACGTGACCCGGTCACCTGGTGCCGGTGACCCCACGTGACCCGGTCACCTGGGGCCGGTGACCCCACGTGACCCGATGACCTGGGGCCGGTGTCCCCACGTGACCCGGTCACCTGGGGCCGGTGTCCCCACGTGACCCGGGGTCCTGGTGCCGGGGTGGTCACCGGAACCTGGGAACCAGGCCGGGTGCGCGACATGACCCGGTGACCTGGGGCCGGGTTAACGACCTTTCCAGGGGACCCGGGCCGGGGACCCGACAGGACCCGGTGGTCCTTCGCTGGTGTCCCGATGCAACCCGGGGACCCGGGCCCGGGCCCCCACGTGATCCAGTGATCCGGTGCTTTTGTCCCGATGCAACCCGGGGACCTGGGCCGGGGACCCGGTATGACTCCGTCTCCCGGGGCCGGGGTGGTCACCTGACACTGGTACCCGGGACAGCGACTCGACATGACCCCGTGACCCGGGGCCGGGGTGCCGACCTGTCCAGGGGACCCGACCCGGGTACCCGACAGGACCCGGTGATCTGCGGCTGGGGTAAAAACCCGTCCCGGGGACCCGGGCTGGGTCCCGACATGACCCGGTGACCTGGGGCTGTGGTGTCGACCGGACTCGGGGACCTGGTCCGGTGTCCCGTCATGACACGGGGAACTGGGGTCGGGGTGGTCACCAGACCCTTGTACCCAGGCCGTTGACCCGACATGACCCTGTGACCCGGGGCCTGGGTAAAAATCCAACCCGGGGACCCGGGCATGGGACGTGACATGACCCGACCTGGGTCCGGGGTCCCGAACTCACCCGGTGACCTGGGTCCGGGGACTCGGTATGACCCGGTTACCTGGGGCCGGTGTCCCCACGTGACCCGCTGACCTGGGTCCAGTGACCCCACGTGACCCGGTCACCTGGGGCCGGTGACCCCACGTGACCCGGTCACCTGGGGCCGGTGACCCCACGTGACCAGGTCACCTGGGGCCGGTGACCCCACGTGACCCGGTCACCTGGGGCCGGTGTCCCCACGTGACCCGGTCACCTGGGGCCGGTGACCCCACATGACCCGGTCACCTGGGGCCGGTGACCCCACGTGACCCGGTCACCTGGGGCCGGTGACCCCACGTGACCCGGTCACCTGGGGCCGGTGACCCCACGTGACCAGGTCACCTGGGGCCGGTGACCCCACCTGACCCAGTCACCTGGTGCCGGTGACCCCACGTGACCCGGTCACCTGGGGCCGGTGTCCCCACGTGACCCGGTCACCTGGGGCCGGTGACCCCACGTGACCGGGTCACCTGGGGCCGGTGACCCCACGTGACCCGGTCACCTGGGGCCGGTGTCCCCACGTGACCCGGGGTCCTGGTGCCGGGGTGGTCATCGGAACCTGGGAACCAGGCCGGTTACCCGACACGACTTGGTGACCCGGGGCTGTGGTGTCGACGGACTCGTGGACCTGGGTTCGGGGTCCCGACGTGACGCGGTGACCTGGGGCCGGTGTCCCCACGTGACCCGCTGACCTGGGGCCGGTGACCCCACGTGACCCGGTCACCTGGGGCCGGGGTCCCCACGGGACCCGGGGTCCTGGTGCCGGGGTGGTCACCGGAACCTGGGAACCAGGCCGGTTACCCGACACGACCTGGTGACCTGGGGCCGGGTTAACGACCTGTCCAGGGGACCCGGGCCGGGGACCCGACAGGACCCGGTGGTCCTTCGCTGGTGTCCCGATGCAACCCGGGGACCCGGGCCCGGGCCCCCACGTGATCCAGTGATCCGGTGCTTTTGTCCCGATGCAACCCGGGGACCTGGGCCGGGGACCCGGTATGACTCCGTCTCCCGGGGCCGGGGTGCCGACCTGTCCAGGGGACCCGACCCGGGTACCCGACAGGACCCGGTGATCTGCGGCTGGGGTAAAAACCCGTCCCGGGGACCCGGGCTGGGTCCCGACATGACCCGGTGACCTGGGGCTGTGGTGTCGACCGGACTCGGGGACCTGGTCCGGTGTCCCGTCATGACCCGGGGACCTGGGGTCGGGGTGGTCACCAGACCCTTGTACCCAGGCCGTTGACCCGACATGACCCTGTGACCCGGGGCCTGGGTAAAAATCCAACCCGGGGACCCGGGCATGGGACGTGACATGACCCGACCTGGGTCCGGGGTCCCGAACTGACCCGGTGACCTGGGTCCGGGGACTCGGTATGACCCGGTTACCTGGGTCCGGGGTCCCCACGTGACCTGGTCACCTGGGGCCGGGGTCCTCACGTGACCCGCTGACCTGGGGCCGGTGACCCCACGTGACCCGGTCACCTGGGGCCGGTGTCCCCACGTGACCCGGGGTCCTGGTGCCGGGGTGGTCATCGGAACCTGGGAACCAGGCCGGGTGCGCGAGATGACCGGGTGACCTGGGGCCGGGTTATCGACCTGTCCAGGGGACCCGGGCCGGGGACCCGACAGGACCCGGTGATCTGCGGCTGGGGTAAAAACCCGTCCCGGGGACCCGGGCTGGGTCTCGACATGCCTTGGTTACCTGGGGCCGGTGTCCCCACGTGACCCGCTGACCTGGGGCCGGTGACCCCACGTGACCCGGTCACCTGGGGCCGGTGACCCCACGTGACCCGGTCACCTGGGGCCGGTGACACCACGTGACCCGGTCACCTGGGGCCGGTGTCCCCACGTGACCCGGTCACCTGGGGCCGGTGACCCCACGTGACCCGGTCACCTGGGGCCGGTGACCCCACGTGACCCGGTCACCTGGGGCCGGTGTCCCCACGTGACCCGGTCACCTGGGGCCGGTGACCCCACGTGACCCGGTCACCTGGGGCCGGTGACCCCACGTGACCCGGTCACCTGGGGCCGGTGACCCCACGTGACCCGGTCACCTGGGCCGGTGACCCCACGTGACCCGCTGACCTGGGGCCGGTGACCCCACGTGACCCGGTCACCTGGGGCCGGTGTCCCCACGTGACCCGGTCACCTGGGGCCGGTGACCCCACGTGACCCGCTGACCTGGGGCCGGTGACCCCACGTGACCCGGTCACCTGGGGCCGGTGACCCCACGTGACCCGGTCACCTGGGGCCGGTGTCCCCACGTGACCTGGTCACCTGGGGCCGGTGACCCCACGTGACCCGGTCACCTGGGGCCGGTGACCCCACGTGACCCGGTCACCTGGGGCCGGTGACCCCACGTGACTGGGTCACCTGGGGCCGGTGACCCCACGTGACCCGGTCACCTGGGGCCGGTGTCCCCACGTGACCGGGTCACCTGGGTCCGGTGACCCCACGTGACCCGGTCACCTGGGGCCGGTGTCCCCACGTGACCCAGAGTCCTGGTGCCGGGGTGGTCATCGGAACCTGGGAACCAGGCCGGTTACCCGACACGACCCGGTGACCCGGGGCTGTGGTGTCGACGGACTCGTGGACCTGGGTTCGGGGTCCCGACCTGACGCGGTGACCTGGGGCCGGTGTCCCCACGTGACCCGCTGACCTGGGGCCGGTGACCCCACGTGACCCGCTGACCTGGGGCCGGTGACCCCGCGTGACCCGGTCACCTGGGGCCGGGGTCCCCACGGGACCCGGGGTCCTGGTGCCGGGGTGGTCACCGGAACGTGGGAACCAGGCCGGGTGCGCGACATGACCCGGTGACCTGGGGCCGGGTTAACGACCTGTCCAGGGGACCCGGGCCGGGGACCCGACAGGACCCGGTGGTCCTTCGCTGGTGTCCCGATGCAACCCGGGGACCCGGGCCCGGGCCCCCACGTGATCCAGTGATCCGGTGCTTTTGTCCCGATGCAACCCGGGGACCCGGGCCGGGGACCCGGTATGACTCCGTCTCCCGGGGCCGGGGTGGTCACCTGACACTGGTACCCGGGACAGCGACCCGACATGACCCCGTTTCCCGGGGCCGGGGTGCCGACCTGTCCAGGGGACCCGACCCGGGTACCCGACAGGACCCGGTGATCTGCGGCTGGGGTAAAAACCCGTCCCGGGGACCCGGGCTGGGTCCCGACATGACCCGGTGACCTGGGGCTGTGGTGTCGACCGGACTCGGGGACCTGGTCCGGTGTCCCGTCATGACCCGGAGACCTGGGGTCGGGGTGGTCACCAGACCCTTGTACCCAGGCCGTTGACCCGACATGACCCTGTGACCCGGGGCCTGGGTAAAAATCCAACCCGGGGACCCGGGCATGGGACGTGACATGACCCGACCTGGGTCCGGGGTCCCGAACTGACCCGGTGACCTGGGTCCGGGGACTCGGTATGACCCGGTTACCTGGGGCCGGTGTCCCCACGTGACCCGCTGACCTGGGTCCGGGGTCCCCACGTGACCCGCTGACCTGAGGCCGGTGTCCCCACGTGACCCGGTCACCTGGGGCCGGTGACCCCACGTGACCCGGTCACCTGGGGCCGGTGACCCCACGTGACCAGGTCACCTGGGGCCGGTGACACCACTTGACCCGGTCACCTGGGGCCGGTGACCCCAAGTGACCCGGTCACCTGGGGCCGGTGTCCCCACGTGACCCGGTCACCTGGGGCCAGTGACCCCACGTGACCCGGTCACCTGGGGCCGGTGTCCCCACGTGACCCGGTCACCTGGGGCCGGTGACCCCACGTGACCCGGTCACCTGGGGCCGGTGAACCCACGTGACCCGGTCACCTGGGGCCGGTGACCCCACGTGACCCGGTCACCTGGGGCCGGTGACCCCACGTGACCCGCTGACCTGGGGCCGGTGACCCCACGTGACCCGGTCACCTGGGGCCGGTGACCCCACGTGACCCGGTCACCTGGGGCCGGTGACCCCACGTGACCAGGTCACCTGGGGCCGGTGACCCCACGTGACCCGGTCACCTGGGGCCGGTGTCCCCACGTGACCCGGTCACCTGGGGCCGGTGACCCCACGTGACCGGGTCACCTGGGGCCGGTGTCCCCACGTGACCCAGAGTCCTGGTGCCGGGGTGGTCATCGGAACCTGGGAACCAGGCCGGTTACCCGACACGACTTGGTGACCCGGGGCTGTGGTGTCGACGGACTCGTGGACCTGGGTTCGGGGTCCCGACCTGACGCGGTGACCTGGGGCCGGTGTCCCCACGTGACCCGCTGACCTGGGGCCGGTGACCCCACGTGACCCGGTCACCTGGGGCCGGTGACCCCACGTGACCCGGTCACCTGGGGCCGGTGTCCCCACGTGACCCGGTCACCTGGGGCCGGTGTCCCCACGTGACCCGGTCACCTGGGGCCGGTGACCCCACGTGACCCGGTCACCTGGGGCCGGTGTCCCCACGTGACCCGGTCACCTGGGGCCGGTGACCCCACGTGACCCGGTCACCTGGGGCCGGTGACCCCACGTGACCCGGTCACCTGGGGCCGGTGACCCCACGTGACCCGGTCACCTGGGCCGGTGACCCCACGTGACCCGCTGACCTGGGGCCGGTGTCCCCACGTGACCCGCTGACCTGGGGCCGGTGACCCCACGTGACCCGGTCACCTGGGGCCGGTGACCCCACGTGACCCGCTGACGTGGGGCCGGTGACCCCACGTGACCCGGTCACCTGGGGCCGGTGACCCCACGTGACCCGGTCACCTGGGGCCGGTGACCCCACGTGACCCGGTCACCTGGGCCGGTGACCCCACGTGACCCGCTGACCTGGGGCCGGTGACCCCGCGTGACCCGGTCACCTGGGGCCGGGGTCCCCACGGGACCCGGGGTCCTGGTGCCGGGATGGTCACCGGAACCTGGGAACCAGGCCGGTTACCCGACATGACCCGGTGACCTGGGGCCGGGTTAACGACCTGTCCAGGGGACCCGGGCCGGGGACCCGACAGGACCCGGTGGTCCTTCGCTGGTGTCCCGATGCAACCCGGGGACCCGGGCCCGGGCCCCCACGTGATCCAGTGATCCGGTGCTTTTGTCCCGATGCAACCCGGGGACCTGGGCCGGGGACCCGGTATGACTCCGTCTCCCGGGGCCGGGGTGGTCACCTGACACTGGTACCCGGGACAGCGACTCGACATGACCCCGTGACCCGGGGCCGGGGTGCCGACCTGTCCAGGGGACCCGACCCGGGTACCCGACAGGACCCGGTGATCTGCGGCTGGGGTAAAAACCCGTCCCGGGGACCCGGGCTGGGTCCCGACATGACCCGGTGACCTGGGGCTGTGGTGTCGACCGGACTCGGGGACCTGGTCCGGTGTCCCGTCATGACCCGGGGACCTGGGGTCGGGGTGGTCACCAGACCCTTGTACCCAGGCCGTTGACCCGACATGACCCTGTGACCCGGGGCCTGGGTAAAAATCCAACCCGGGGACCCGGGCATGGGACGTGACATGACCCGACCTGGGTCCGGGGTCCCGAACTCACCCGGTGACCTGGGTCCGGGGACTCGGTATGACCCGGTTACCTGGGGCCGGTATCCCCACATGACCCGCTGACCTGGGTCCGGTGACCCCACGTGACCCGGTCACCTGGGGCCGGTGACCCCACGTGACCCGGTCACCTGGGGCCGGTGACCCCACGTGACCAGGTCACCTGGGGCCGGTGACCCCACGTGACCCGGTCACCTGGGGCCGGTGACCCAACGTGACCCGGTCACCTGGGGCCGGTGTCCCCACGTGACCCGGTCACCTGGGGCCGGTGACCCCACGTGACCCGGTCACCTGGGGCCGGTGACCCCACGTGACCCGGTCACCTGGGGCCGGTGACCCCACGTGACCAGGTCACCTGCGGCCGGTGACCCCACGTGACCCAGTCACCTGGTGCCGGTGACCCCACGTGACCCGGTCACCTGGGGCCGGTGTCCCCACGTGACCCGGTCACCTGGTGCCGGTGACCCCACGTGACCGGGTCACCTGGGGCCGGTGACCCCACGTGACCCGGTCACCTGGGGCCGGTGACCCCACGTGACCCGGTCACCTGGGGCCGGTGACCCCACGTGACCCGGTCACCTGGGGCCGGTGACCCCACGTGACCCGGTCACCTGGGCCGGTGACCCCACGTGACCCGGTCACCTGGGGCCGGTGTCCCCACGTGACCCGCTGACCTGTCGCCGGTGACCCCACGTGACCCGGTGACCTGGGGCCGGTCTCCCCACGTGACCCGGTCACCTGGGGCCGGTGACCCCACGTGACCCGCTGACCTGGGGCCGGTGACCCCACGTGACCCGGTCACCTGGGGCCGGTGACCCCACGTGACCCGGTCACCTGGGGCCGGTGTCCCCACGTGACCCGGTCACCTGGGGCCGGTGACCCCACGTGACCCGGTCACCTGGGGCTGGTGACCCCACGTGACCCGGTCACCTGGGGCCGGTAACCCCACGTGACCGGGTCACCTGGGGCCGGTGTCCCCACGTGACCCGGTCACCTGGGGCCGGTGTCCCCACGTGACCGGGTCACCTGGGGCCGGTGACCCCACGTGACCCGGTCACCTGGGGCCGGTGTCCCCACGTGACCCAGAGTCCTGGTGCCGGGGTGGTCATCGGAACCTTGGAACCAGGCCGGTTACCCGACACGACCCGGTGACCCGGGGCTGTGGTGTCGACGGACTCGTGGACCTGGGTTCGGGGTCCCGACCTGACGCGGTGACCTGGGGCCGGTGTCCCCACGTGACCCGCTGACCTGGGGCCGGTGACCCCACGTGACCCGCTGACCTGGGGCCGGTGACCCCGCGTGACCCGGTCACCTGGGGCCGGGGTCCCCACGGGACCCGGGGTCCTGGTGCCGGGGTGGTCACCGGAATCTGGAAACCAGGCCGGTTACCCGACACGACCCGGTGACCAGGGGCCGGGTTAACGACCTGTCCAGGGGACCCGGGCCGGGGACCCGACAGGACCCGGTGGTCCTTCGCTGGTGTCCCGATGCAACCCGGGGACCCGGGCCCGGGCCCCCACGTGATCCAGTGATCCGGTGCTTTTGTCCCGATGCAACCCGGGGACCTGGGCCGGGGACCCGGTATGACTCCGTCTCCCGGGGCCAGGGTGGTCACCTGACACTGGTACCCGGGACAGCGACCCGACATGACCCCGTGACCCGGGGCCGGGGTGCCGACCTGTCCAGGGGACCCGACCCGGGTACCCGACAGGACCCGGTGATCTGCGGCTGGGGTAAAAACCCGTCCCGGGGACCCGGGCTGGGTCCCGACATGACCCGGTGACCTGGGGCTGTGGTGTCGACCGGACTCGGGGACCTGGTCCGGTGTCCCGTCATGACCCGGGGACCTGGGGTCGGGGTGGTCACCAGACCGTTGTACCCAGGCCGTTGACCCGACATGACCCTGTGACCCGGGGCCTGGGTAAAAATCCAACCCGGGGACCCGGGCATGGGACGTGACATGACCCGACCTGGGTCCGGGGTCCCGAACTGACCCGGTGACCTGGGTCCGGGGACTCGGTATGACCCGGTTACCTGGGTCCGGGGTCCCCACGTGACCCGGTCACCTGGGGCCGGGGTCCCCACGTGACCCGCTGACCTGGGGCCGGTGACCCCACGTGACCCGGTCACCTGGGGCCGGTGTCCCCATGTGACCCGGGGTCCTGGTGCCGGGGTGGTCATCGGAACCTGGGAACCAGGCCGGGTGCGCGAGATGACCGGGTGACCTGGGGCCGGGTTATCGACCTGTCCAGGGGACCCGGGCCGGGGACCCGACAGGACCCGGTGATCTGCGGCTGGGGTAAAAACCCGTCCCGGGGACCCGGGCTGGGTCCCGACATGCCTTGGTTACCTGGGGCCGGTGTCCCCACGTGACCCGCTGACCTGGGGCCGGTGACCCCACGTGACCCGGTCACCTGGGGCCGGTGACCCCACGTGACCCGGTCACCTGGGGCCGGTGACCCCACGTGACCCGGTCACCTGGGGCCGGTGACCCCACGTGACCCGGTCACCTGGGCCGGTGACCCCACGTGACCCGGTCACCTGGGGCCGGTGTCCCCACGTGACCCGCTGACCTGTCGCCGGTGACCCCACGTGACCCGGTGACCTGGGGCCGGTCTCCCCACGTGACCCGGTCACCTGGGGCCGGTGACCCCACGTGACCCGCTGACCTGGGGCCGGTGACCCCACGTGACCCGGTCACCTGGGGCCGGTGACCCCACGTGACCCGGTCACCTGGGGCCGGTGTCCCCACGTGACCCGGTCACCTGGGGCCGGTGACCCCACGTGACCCGGTCACCTGGGGCCGGTAACCCCACGTGACCGGGTCACCTGGGGCCGGTGACCCCACGTGACCCGGTCACCTGGGGCCGGTGTCCCCACGTGACCGGGTCACCTGGGTCCGGTGACCCCACGTGACCCGGTCACCTGGGGCCGGTGTCCCCACGTGACCCAGAGTCCTGGTGCCGGGGTGGTCATCGGAACCTGGGAACCAGGCCGGTTACCCGACACGACCCGGTGACCCGGGGCTGTGGTGTCGACGGACTCGTGGACCTGGGTTCGGGGTCCCGACCTGACGCGGTGACCTGGGGCCGGTGTCCCCACGTGACCCGCTGACCTGGGGCCGGTGTCCCCACGTGACCCGCTGACCTGGGGCCGGTGACCCCACGTGACTCGATGACCTGGGGCCGGTGACCCCGCGTGACCCAGTCACCTGGGGCCGGGGTCCCCACGGGACCCGGGGTCCTGGTGCCGGGGTGGTCACCGGAACCTGGGAACCAGGCCGGTTACCCGACACGACCCGGTGACCTGGGGCCGGGTTAACGACCTGTCCAGGGGACCCGGGCCGGGGACCCGACAGGACCCGGTGGTCCTTCGCTGGTGTCCCGATGCAACCCGGGGACCCGGGCCCGGGCCCCCACGTGATCCAGTGATCCGGTGCTTTTGTCCCGATGCAACCCGGGGACCCGGGCCGGGGACCCGGTATGACTCCGTCTCCCGGGGCCGGGGTGGTCACCTGACACTGGTACCCGGGACAGCGACCCGACATGACCCCGTGACCCGGGGCCGGGGTGCCGACCTGTCCAGGGGACCCGACCCGGGTACCCGACAGGACCCGGTGATCTGCGGCTGGGGTAAAAACCCGTCCCGGGGACCCGGGCTGGGTCCCGACATGACCCGGTGACCTGGGGCTGTGGTGTCGACCGGACTCGGGGACCTGGTCCGGTGTCCCGTCATGACCCGGAGACCTGGGGTCGGGGTGGTCACCAGACCCTTGTACCCAGGCCGTTGACCCGACATGACCCTGTGACCCGGGGCCTGGGTAAAAATCCAACCCGGGGACCCGGGCATGGGACGTGACATGACCCGACCTGGGTCCGGGGTCCCGAACTGACCCGGTGACCTGGGTCCGGGGACTCGGTATGACCCGGTTACCTGGGTCCGGGGTCCTCACGTGACCCGGTCACCTGGGGCCGGGGTCCCCACGTGACCCGCTGACCTGGGGCCGGTGACCCCACGTGACCCGGTCACCTGGGGCCGGTGACCCCACGTGACCCGGGGTCCTGGTGCCGGGGTGGTCATCGGAACCTGGGAACCAGGCCGGGTGCGCGAGATGACCGGGTGACCTGGGGCCGGGTTATCGACCTGTCCAGGGGACCCGGGCCGGGGACCCGACAGGACCCGGTGATCTGCGGCTGGGGTAAAAACCCGTCCCGGGGACCCGGGCTGGGTCCCGACATGCCTTGGTTACCTGGGGCCGGTGTCCCCACGTGACCCGGTCACCTGGGGCCGGTGACCCCACGTGACCGGGTCACCTGGGGCCGGTGACCCCACGTGACCCGGTCACCTGGGGCCGGTGACCCCACGTGACCCGGTCACCTGGGGCCGGTGTCCCCACGTGACACGCTGACCTGGGTCCGGGGTCCCCACGTGACCCGCTGACCTGAGGCCGGTGTCCCCACGTGACCCGGTCACCTGGGGCCGGTGACCCCACGTGACCCGGTCACCTGGGGCCGGTGACCCCACGTGACCAGGTCACCTGGGCCCGGTGACCCCACGTGACCCGGTCACCTGGCGCCGGTGACCCCACGTGACCCGGTCACCTGGGGCCGGTGTCCCCACGTGACCCGGTCACCTGGGGCCGGTGTCCCCACGTGACCCGCTGACCTGGGGCCGGTGACCCCACGTGACCCGGTCACCTGGGGCCGGTGACCCCACGTGACCCGGTCACCTGGGGCCGGTGACCCCACGTGACCCGGTCACCTGGGGCCGGTGTCCCCACGTGACCCGGTCACCTGGGGCCGGTGACCCCACGTGACCGGGTCACCTGGGGCAGGTGACCCCACGTGACCGGGTCACCTGGGGCCGGTGACCCCACGTGACCCGGTCACCTGGGGCCGGTGACCCCACGTGACCCGGTCACCTGGGGCCGGTGACCTCACGTGACCCGGTCACCTGGGGCCGGTGACCCCACGTGACCCGGTCACCTGGGGCCGGTGACCCCACGTGACCGGGTCACCTGGGGCCGGTGACCCCACGTGACCCGGTCACCTGGGGCCGGTGACCCCACGTGACCCGGTCACCTGGGGCCGGTGTCCCCACGTGACCCGCTGACCTGGGTCCGGGGTCCCCACGTGACCCGCTGACCTGAGGCCGGTGTCCCCACGTGACCCGGTCACCTGGGGCCGGTGACCCCACGTGACCCGGTCACCTGGGGCCGGTGACCCCACGTGACCAGGTCACCTGGGCCCGGTGACCCCACGTGACCCGGTCACCTGGCGCCGGTGACCCCACGTGACCCGGTCACCTGGGGCCGGTGTCCCCACGTGACCCGGTCACCTGGGGCCGGTGACCCCACGTGACCCGCTGACCTGGGGCCGGTGACCCCACGTGACCCGGTCACCTGGGGCCGGTGACCCCACGTGACCCGGTCACCTGGGGCCGGTGACCCCACGTGACCCGGTCACCTGGGGCCGGTGACCCCACGTGACCCGGTCACCTGGGGCCGGTGTCCCCACGTGACCCGGTCACCTGGGGCCGGTGACCCCACGTGACCGGGTCACCTGGGGCCGGTGACCCCACGTGACCGGGTCACCTGGGGCCGGTGACCCCACGTGACCCGGTCACCTGGGGCCGGTGACCCCACGTGACCCGGTCACCTGGGGCCGGTGACCTCACGTGACCCGGTCACCTGGGGCCGGTGACCCCACGTGACCCGGTCACCTGGGGCCGGTGACCCCACGTGACCCGATGACCTGGGGCCGGTGTCCCCACGTGACCCGGTCACCTGGGGCCGGTGTCCCCACGTGACCCGGGGTCCTGGTGCCGGGGTGGTCACCGGAACCTGGGAACCAGGCCGGGTGCGCGACATGACCCGGTGACCTGGGGCCGGGTTAACGACCTGTCCAGGGGACCCGGGCCGGGGACCCGACAGGACCCGGTGGTCCTTCGCTGGTGTCCCGATGCAACCCGGGGTCCCGGGCCCGGGCCCCCACGTGATCCAGTGATCCGGTGCTTTTGTCCCGATGCAACCCGGGGACCTGGGCCGGGGACCCGGTATGACTCCGTCTCCCGGGGCCGGGGTGGTCACCTGACACTGGTACCCGGGACAGCGACTCGACATGACCCCGTGACCCGGGGCCGGGGTGCCGACCTCTCCAGGGGACCCGACCCGGGTACCCGACAGGACCCGGTGATCTGCGGCTGGGGTAAAAACCCGTCCCGGGGACCCGGGCTGGGTCCCGACATGACCCGGTGACCTGGGGCTGTGGTGTCGACCGGACTCGGGGACCTGGTCCGGTGTCTCGTCATGACCCGGAGACCTGGGGTCGGGGTGGTCACCAGACCCTTGTACCCAGGCCGTTGACCCGACATGACCCTGTGACCCGGGGCCTGGGTAAAAATCCAACCCGGGGACCCGGGCATGGGACGTGACATGACCCGACCTGGGTCCGGGGTCCCGAACTCACCCGGTGACCTGGGTCCGGGGACTCGGTATGACCCGGTTACCTGGGGCCGGTGTCCCCACGTGACCCGCTGACCTGGGTTCGGTGACCCCACGTGACCCGGTCACCTGGGGCCGGTGACCCCACGTGACCCGGTCACCTGGGGCCGGTGACCCCACGTGACCAGGTCACCTGGGGCCGGTGACCCCACGTGACCCGCTGACCTGGGGCCGGTGACCCCACGTGACCCGGTCACCTGGGGCCGGTGTCCCCACGTGACCCGGTCACCTGGGGCCGGTGACCCCACGTGACCCGGTCACCTGGGGCCGGTGACCCCACGTGACCCGGTCACCTGGGGCCGGTGACCCCACGTGACCCGGTCACCTGGGGCCGGTGACCTCACGTGACCCGGTCACCTGGGGCCGGTAACCCCACGTGACCCGGTCACCTGGGGCCGGTGACCCCACGTGACCAGGTCACCTGGGGCCGGTGACCCCACGTGACCCGGTCACCTGGTGCCGGTGACCCCACGTGACCCGGTCACCTGGGGCCGGTGTCCCCACGTGACCTGGTCACCTGGGGCCGGTGACCCCACGTGACCGGGTCACCTGGGGCCGGTGACCCCACGTGACCCGGTCACCTGGGGCCGGTGTCCCCACGTGACCCGGGGTCCTGGTGCCGGGGTGGTCATCGGAACCTGGGAACCAGGCCGGGTGCGTGAGATGACCGGGTGACCTGGGGCCGGGTTATCGACCTGTCCAGGGGACCCGGGCCGGGGACCCGACAGGACCCGGTGATCTGCGGCTGGGGTAAAAACCCGTCCCGGGGACCCGGGCTGGGTCCCGACATGCCTTGGTTACCTGGGGCCGGTGTCCCCACGTGACCCGGTCACCTGGGGCCGGTGAACCCACGTGACCGGGTCACCTGGGGCCGGTGACCCCACGTGACCCGGTCACCTGGGGCCGGTGACCCCACGTGACCAGGTCACCTGGGGCCGGTGACCCCACGTGACCCGGTCACCTGGGGCCGGTGTCCCCACGTGACCCGGTCACCTGGGGCCGGTGACCCCACGTGACCCGGTCACCTGGGGCCGGTGACCCCACGTGACCCGGTCACCTGGGTCCGGGGTCCCCACGTGACCCGGTCACCTGGGGCCGGTGAGCCCACGTGACCCGGTCACCTGGGGCCGGTGACCCCACGTGACCCGGTCACCTGGGGCCGGTGACCCCACGTGACCCGGTCACCTGGGGCCGGTGACCCCACGTGACCCGGTCACCTGGGGCCGGTGTCCCCACGTGACCCGGTCACCTGGGGCCGGTGACCCCACGTGACCGGGTCACCTGGGGCCGGTGACCCCACGTGACCCGGTCACCTGGGGCCGGTGACCCCACGTGACCCGGTCACCTGGGGCCGGTGACCTCACGTGACCCGGTCACCTGGGGCCGGTGACCCCACGTGACCCGGTCACCTGGGGCCGGTGACCCCACGTGACCAGGTCACCTGGGGCCGGTGACCCCACGTGACCCGGTCACCTGGGGCCGGTGACCCCACGTGACCCGGTCACCTGGGGCCGGTGACCCCACGTGACCCGATGACCTGGGGCCGGTGTCCCCACGTGACCCAGTCACCTGGGGCCGGTGTCCCCACGTGACCCGGGGTCCTGGTGCCGGGGTGGTCACCGGAACCTGGGAACCAGGCCGGGTGCGCGACATGACCCGGTGACCTGGGGCCGGGTTAACGACCTGTCCAGGGGACCTGGGCCGGGGACCCGACAGGACCCGGTGGTCCTTCGCTGGTGTCCCGATGCAACCCGGGGACCCGGGCCCGGGCCCCCACGTGATCCAGTGATCCGGTGCTTTTGTCCCGATGCAACCCGGGGACCTGGGCCGGGGACCCGGTATGACTCCGTCTCCCGGGACCGGGGTGGTCACCTGACACTGGTACCCGGGACAGCGACTCGACATGACCCCGTGACACGGGGCCGGGGTGCCGACCTGTCCAGGGGACCCGACCCGGGTACCCGACAGGACCCGGTGATCTGCGGCTGGGGTAAAAACCCGTCCCGGGGACCCGGGCTGGGTCCTGACATGACCCGGTGACCTGGGGCTGTGGTGTCGACCGGACTCGGGGACCTGGTCCGGTGTCCCGTCATGACCCGGGGGACCTGGGGTCGGGGTGGTCACCAGACCCTTGTACCCAGGCCGTTGACCCGACATGACCCTGTGACCCGGGGCCTGGGTAAAAATCCAACCCGGGGACCCGGGCATGGGACGTGACATGACCCGACCTGGGTCCGGGGTCCCGAACTCACCCGGTGACCTGGGTCCGGGGACTCGGTATGACCCGGTTACCTGGGGCCGGTGTCCCCACGTGACCCGCTGACCTGGGTCCGGTGACCCCACGTGACCCGGTCACCTGGGGCCGGTGACACCACGTGACCCGGTCACCTGGGGCCGGTGACCCCACGTGACCCGGTCACCTGGGGCCGGTGACCCCACGTGACCCGGTCACCTGGGGCCGGTGACCTCACGTGACCCGGTCACCTGGGGCCGGTGACCCCACGTGACCCGGTCACCTGGGGCCGGTGACCCCACGTGACCAGGTCACCTGGGGCCGGTGACCCCACGTGACCCAGTCACCTGGTGCCGGTGACCCCACGTGACCCGGTCACCTGGGGCCGGTGTCCCCACGTGACCCGGTCACCTGGGGCCGGTGACCCCACCTGACCGGGTCACCTGGGGCCGGTGACCCCACGTGACCCGGTCACCTGGGGCCGGTGTCCCCACGTGACCCGGGGTCCTGGTGCCGGGGTGGTCATCGGAACCTGGGAACCAGGCCGGTTACCCGACACGACTTGGTGACCCGGGGTTGTGGTGTCGACGGACTCGTGGACCTGGGTTCGGGGTCCCGACCTGACGCGGTGACCTGGGGCCGGTGTCCCCACGTGACCCGCTGACCTGGGGCCGGTGACCCCACGTGACCCGCTGACCTGGGGCCGGTGACCCCGCGTGACCCGGTCACCTGGGGCCGGGGTCCCCACGGGACCCAGGGTCCTGGTGCCGGGGTGGTCACCGGAACCTGGGAACCAGGCCGGTTACCCGACACGACCCGGTGACCTGGGGCCGGGTTAACGACCTGTCCAGGGGACCCGGGCCGGGGACCCGACAGGACCCGGTGGTCCTTCGCTGGTGTCCCGATGCAACCCGGGGACCCGGGCCCGGGCCCCCACGTGATCCAGTGATCCGGTGCTTTTGTCCCGATGCAACCCGGGGACCTGGGCCGGGGACCCGGTATGACTCCGTCTCCCGGGGCCGGGGTGGTCACCTGACACTGGTACCCGGGACAGCGACCCGACATGACCCCGTGACCCGGGGCCGGGGTGCCGACCTGTCCAGGGGACCCGACCCGGGTACCCGACAGGACCCGGTGATCTGCGGCTGGGGTAAAAACCCGTCCCGGGGACCCGGGCTGGGTCCCGACATGACCCGGTGACCTGGGGCTGTGGTGTCGACCGGACTCGGGGACCTGGTCCGGTGTCCCGTCATGACCCGGGGACCTGGGGTCGGGGTGGTCACCAGACCCTTGTACCCAGGCCGTTGACCCGACATGACCCTGTGACCCGGGGCCTGGGTAAAAATCCAACCCGGGGACCCGGGCATGGGACGTGACATGACCCGACCTGGGTCCGGGGTCCCGAACTGACCCGGTGACCTGGGTCCGGGGACTCGGTATGACCCGGTTACCTGGGTCCGGGGTCCCCACGTGACCCGGTCACCTGGGGCCGGGGTCCCCACGTGACCCGCTGACCTGGGGCCGGTGACCCCATGTGACCCGGTCACCTGGGGCCGGTGTCCCCACGTGACCCGGGGTCCTGGTGCCGGGGTGGTCATCGGAACCTGGGAACCAGGCCGGGTGCGCGAGATGACCGGGTGACCTGGGGCCGGGTTATCGACCTGTCCAGGGGACCCGGGCCGGGGACCCGACAGGACCCGGTGATCTGCGGCTGGGGTAAAAACCCGTCCCGGGGACCCGGGCTTGGTCCCGACATGCCTTGGTTACCTGGGGCCGGTGTCCCCACGTGACCCGGTCACCTGGGGCCGGTGACCCCACGTGACCGGGTCACCTGGGGCCGGTGACCCCACATGACCCGGTCACCTGGGGCCGGTGACCCCACGTGACCCGGTCACCTGGGGCCGGTGTCCCCACGTGACCCGCTGACCTGGGTCCGGGGTCCCCACGTGACCCGCTGACCTGAGGCCGGTGTCCCCACGTGACCCGGTCACCTGGGGCCGGTGACCCCACGTGACCTGTCACCTGGGGCCGGTGACCCCACGTGACCAGGTCACCTGGGGCCGGTGACCCCACGTGACCCGGTCACCTGGGGCCGGTGACCCCACGTGACCCGGTCACCTGGGGCCGGTGTCCCCACGTGACCCGGTCACCTGGGGCCGGTGACCCCACGTGACCCGGTCACCTGGGGCCGGTGACCCCACGTGACCCGGTCACCTGGGGCCGGTGACCCCACGTGACCCGGTCACCTGGGGCCGGTGACCCCACGTGACCAGGTCACCTGGGGCCGGTGTCCCCACGTGACCCGGTCACCTGGGGCCGGTGACCCCACGTGACCGGGTCACCTGGGGCCGGTGACCCCACGTGACCCGGTCACCTGGGGCCGGTGACCCCACGTGACCCGGTCACCTGGGGCCGGTGACCTCACGTGACCCGGTCACCTGGGGCCGGTGACCCCACGTGACCCGGTCACCTGGGGCCGGTGACCCCACGTGACCAGGTCACCTGGGGCCGGTGACCCCACGTGACCCGGTCACCTGGTGCCGGTGACCCCACGTGACCCGGTCACCTGGGGCCGGTGACCCCACGTGACCCGATGACCTGGGGCCGGTGTCCCCACGTGACCCGGTCACCTGGGGCCGGTGTCCCCACGTGACCCGGGGTCCTGGTGCCGGGGTGGTCACCGGAACCTGGGAACCAGGCCGGGTGCGCGACATGACCCGGTGACCTGGGGCCGGGTTAACGACCTGTCCAGGGGACCCGGGCCGGGGACCCGACAGGACCCGGTGGTCCTTCGCTGGTGTCCCGATGCAACCCGGGGACCCGGGCCCGGGCCCCCACGTGATCCAGTGATCCGGTGCTTTTGTCCCGATGCAACCCGGGGACCTGGGCCGGGGACCCGGTATGACTCCGTCTCCCGGGGCCGGGGTGGTCACCTGACACTGGTACCCGGGACAGCGACTCGACATGACCCCGTGACCCGGGGCCGGGGTGCCGACCTGTCCAGGGGACCCGACCCGGGTACCCGACAGGACCCGGTGATCTGCGGCTGGGGTAAAAACCCGTCCCGGGGACCCGGGCTGGGTCCCGACATGACCCGGTGACCTGGGGCTGTGGTGTCGACCGGACTCGGGGACCTGGTCCGGTGTCCCGTCATGACCCGGGGACCTGGGGTCGGGGTGGTGACCAGACCCTTGTACCCAGGCCGTTGACCCGACATGACCCTGTGACCCGGGGCCTGGGTAAAAATCCAACCCGGGGACCCGGGCATGGGACGTGACATGACCCGACCTGGGTCCGGGGTCCCGAACTGACCCGGTGACCTGGGTCCGGGGACTCGGTATGACCCGGTTACCTGGGTCCGGGGTCCCCACGTGACCCGGTCACCTGGGGCCGGTGTCCCCACGTGACCCGGGGTCCTGGTGCCGGGGTGGTCATCGGAACCTGGGAACCAGGCCGGGTGCGCGAGATGACCGGGTGACCTGGGGCCGGGTTATCGACCTGTCCAGGGGACCCGGGCCGGGGACCCGACAGGACCCGGTGATCTGCGGCTGGGGTAAAAACCCGTCCCGGGGACCCGGGCTGGGTCCCGACATGCCTTGGTTACCTGGGGCCGGTGTCCCCACGTGACCCGGTCACCTGGGGCCGGTGACCCCACGTGACCGGGTCACCTGGGGCCGGTGACCCCACGTGACCCGGTCACCTGGGGCCGGTGACCCCACGTGACCCGGTCACCTGGGGCCGGTGACCCCACGTGACCCGGTCACCTGGGGCCGGTGTCCCCACGTGACCCGGTCACCTGGGGCCGGTGACCCCACGTGACCCGGTCACCTGGGGCCGGTGACCCCACGTGACCAGGTCACCTGGGGCCGGTGACCCCACGTGACCCGGTCACCTGGGGCCGGTGACCTCACGTGACCCGGTCACCTGGGGCCGGTGACCCCACGTGACCCGGTCACCTGGGGCCGGTGACCCCACGTGACCAGGTCACCTGGGGCCGGTGACCCCACGTGACCCGGTCACCTGGTGCCGGTGACCCCACGTGACCCGGTCACCTGGGGCCGGTGACCCCACGTGACCCGATGACCTGGGGCCGGTGTCCCCACGTGACCCGGTCACCTGGGGCCGGTGTCCCCACGTGACCCGGGGTCCTGGTGCCGGGGTGGTCACCGGAACCTGGGAACCAGGCCGGGTGCGCGACATGACCCGGTGACCTGGGGCCGGGTTAACGACCTGTCCAGGGGACCCGGGCCGGGGACCCGACAGGACCCGGTGGTCCTTCGCTGGTGTCCCGATGCAACCCGGGGACCCGGGCCCGGGCCCCCACGTGATCCAGTGATCCGGTGCTTTTGTCCCGATGCAACCCGGGGACCCGGGCCGGGGACCCGGTATGACTCCGTCTCCCGGGGCCGGGGTGGTCACCTGACACTGGTACCCGGGACAGCGACTCGACATGACCCCGTGACCCGGGGCCGGGGTGCCGACCTGTCCAGGGGACCCGACCCGGGTACCCGACAGGACCCGGTGATCTGCGGCTGGGGTAAAAACCCGTCCCGGGGACCCGGGCTGGGTCCCGACATGACCCGGTGACCTGGGGCTGTGGTGTCGACCGGACTCGGGGACCTGGTCCGGTGTCCCGTCATGACCCGGGGACCTGGGGTCGGGGTGGTCACCAGACCCTTGTACCCAGGCCGTTGACCCGACATGACCCTGTGACCCGGGGCCTGGGTAAAAATCCAACCCGGGGACCCGGGCATGGGACGTGACATGACCCGACCTGGGTCCGGGGTCCCGAACTCACCCGGTGACCTGGGTTCGGGGACTCGGTATGACCCGGTTACCTGGGGCCGGTGTCCCCACGTGACCCGCTGACCTGGGTCCGGTGACCCCACGTGACCCGGTCACCTGGGGCCGGTGACCCCACGTGACCCGGTCACCTGGGGCCGGTGACCCCACGTGACCAGGTCACCTGGGGCCGGTGACCCCACGTGACCCGGTCACCTGGGGCCGGTGACCCCACGTGACCCGGTCACCTGGGGCCGGTGTCCCCACGTGACCCGGTCACCTGGGGCCGGTGACCCCACGTGACCCGGTCACCTGGGGCCGGTGACCCCACGTGACCCGGTCACCTGGGGCCGGTGACCTCACGTGACCCGGTCACCTGGGGCCGGTGACCCCACGTGACCCGGTCACCTGGGGCCGGTGACCCCACGTGACCAGGTCACCTGGGGCCGGTGACCCCACGTGACCCAGTCACCTGGTGCCGGTGACCCCACGTGACCCGGTCACCTGGGGCCGGTGTCCCCACGTGACCCGCTGACCTGGGGCCGGTGACCCCACGTGACCCGCTGACCTGGGGCCGGTGACCCCGCGTGACCCGGTCACCTGGGGCCGGGGTCCCCACGGGACCCGGGGTCCTGGTGCCGGGGTGGTCACCGGAACCTGGGAACCAGGCCGGTTACCCGACACGACCCGGTGACCTGGGGCCGGGTTAACGACCTGTCCAGGGGACCCGGGCCGGGGACCCGACAGGACCCGGTGGTCCTTCGCTGGTGTCCCGATGCAACCCGGGGACCCGGGCCCGGGCCCCCACGTGATCCAGTGATCCGGTGCTTTTGTCCCGATGCAACCCGGGGACCTGGGCCGGGGACCCGGTATGACTCCGTCTCCCGGGGCCGGGGTGGTCACCTGACACTGGTACCCGGGACAGCGACCCGACATGACCCCGTGACCCGGGGCCGGGGTGCCGACCTGTCCAGGGGACCCGACCCGGGTACCCGACAGGACCCGGTGATCTGCGGCTGGGGTAAAAACCCGTCCCGGGGACCCGGGCTGGGTCCCGACATGACCCGGTGACCTGGGGCTGTGGTGTCGACCGGACTCGGGGACCTGGTCCGGTGTCCCGTCATGACCCGGGGACCTGGGGTCGGGGTGGTCACCAGACCCTTGTACCCAGGCCGTTGACCCGACATGACCCTGTGACCCGGGGCCTGGGTAAAAATCCAACCCGGGGACCCAGGCATGGGACGTGACATGACCCGACCTGGGTCCGGGGTCCCGAACTGACCCGGTGACCTGGGTCCGGGGACTCGGTATGACCCGGTTACCTGGGTCCGGGGTCCCCACGTGACCCGGTCACCTGGGGCCGGGGTCCCCACGTGACCCGCTGACCTGGGGCCGGTGACCCCACGTGACCCGGTCACCTGGGGCCGGTGTCCCCACGTGACCCGGGGTCCTGGTGCCGGGGTGGTCATCGGAACCTGGGAACCAGGCCGGGTGCGCGAGATGACCGGGTGACCTGGGGCCGGGTTATCGACCTGTCCAGGGGACCCGGGCCGGGGACCCGACAGGACCCGGTGATCTGCGGCTGGGGTAAAAACCCGTCCCGGGGACCCGGGCTGGGTCCCGACATGCCTTGGTTACCTGGGGCCGGTGTCCCCACGTGACCCGCTGACCTGTGGCCGGTGACCCCACGTGACCCGGTCACCTGGGGCCGGTGTCCCCACGTGACCCGGTCACCTGGGGCCGGTGACCCCACGTGACCCGGTCACCTGGGGCCGGTATCCCCACGTGACCCGCTGACCTGGGGCCGGTGACCCCACGTGAGCCGGTTACCTGGGGCCGGTGACCCCACGTGACCGGGTCACCTGGGGCCGGTGACCCCACGTGACCCGGTCACCTGGGGCCGGTGTCCCCACGTGACCCGGTCACCTGGTGCCGGTGACCCCACGTGACCCGGTCACCTGGGGCCGGTGACCCCACGTGACCCGGTCACCTGGGGCCGGTGTCCCCACGTGACCCGGTCACCTGGGGCCGGTGACCCCACGTGACCCGGTCACCTGGGGCCGGTGACCCCACGTGACCCGGTCACCTGGGGCCGGTGACCCCACGTGACCCGGTCACCTGGGCCGGTGACCCCACGTGACCCGGTCACCTGGGGCCGGTCTCCCCACGTGACCCGCTGACCTGGGGCCGGTGACCCCACGTGACCCGGTCACCTGGGGCCGGTGTCCCCACGTGACCCGTTCACCTGGGGCCGGTGACCCCACGTGACCCGCTGACCTGGGGCCGGTGACCCCACGTGACCCGGTCACCTGGGGCCGGTGACCCCACGTGACCGGGTCACCTGGGGCCGGTGACCCCACGTGACCCGGTCACCTGGGGCCGGTGTCCCCACGTGACCGGGTCACCTGGGTCCGGTGACCCCACGTGACCCGGTCACCTGGGGCCGGTGACCCCACGTGACCCGCTGACCTGGGGCCGGTGTCCCCACGTGACCCGCTGACCTGGGGCCGGTGACCCCACGTGACCCGCTGACCTCGGGCCGGTGACCCCGCGTGACCCGGTCACCTGGGGCCGGGGTCCCCACCGGACCCGGGGTCCTGGTGCCGGGGTGGTCACCGGAACGTGGGAACCAGGCCGGGTGCGCGACATGACCCGGTGACCTGGGGCCGGGTTAACGACCTGTCCAGGGGACCCGGGCCGGGGACCCGACAGGACCCGGTGGTCCTTCGCTGGTGTCCCGATGCAACCCGGGGACCCGGGCCCGGGCCCCCACGTGATCCAGTGATCCGGTGCTTTTGTCCCGATGCAACCCGGGGACCCGGGCCGGGGACCCGGTATGACTCCGTCTCCCGGGGCCGGGGTGGTCACCTGACACTGGTACCCGGGACAGCGACCCGACATGACCCCGTGACCCGGGGCCGGGGTGCCGACCTGTCCAGGGGACCCGACCCGGGTACCCGACAGGACCCAGTGATCTGCGGCTGGGGTAAAAACCCGTCCCGGGGACCCGGGCTGGGTCCCGACATGACCCGGTGACCTGGGGCTGTGGTGTCGACCGGACTCGGGGACCTGGTCCGGTGTCCCGTCATGACCCGGAGACCTGGGGTCGGGGTGGTCACCAGACCCTTGTACCCAGGCCGTTGACCCGACATGACCCTGTGACCCGGGGCCTGGGTAAAAATCCAACCCGGGGACCCGGGCATGGGACGTGACATGACCCGACCTGGGTCCGGGGTCCCGAACTGACCCGGTGACCTGGGTCCGGGGACTCGGTATGACCCGGTTACCTGGGGCCGGTGTACCCACGTGACCCGCTGACCTGGGTCCGGGGTCCCCACGTGAACCGCTGACCTGAGGCCGGTGTCCCCACGTGACCCGGTCACCTGGGGCCGGTGACCCCACGTGACCAGGTCACCTGGGGCCGGTGACCCCACGTGACCCGGTCACCTGGGGCCGGTGACCCCACGTGACCCGGTCACCTGGGCCGGTGACCCCACGTGACCCGGTGACCTGGGGCCGGTCTCCCCACGTGACCCGCTGACCTGGGGCCGGTGTCCCCACGTGACCCGGTCACCTGGGGCCGGTGACCCCACGTGACCCGCTGACCTGGGGCCGGTGACCCCACGTGACCCGGTCACCTGGGGCCGGTGACCCCACGTGACCCGGTCACCTGGGTCCGGTGTCCCCACGTGACCCGGTCACCTGGGGCCGGTGACCCCACGTGACCCGGTCACCTGGGGCCGGTGACCCCACGTGACCCGGTCACCTGGGGCCGGTGACCCCACGTGACCGGGTCACCTGGGGCCGGTGACCCCACGTGACCCGGTCACCTGGGGCCGGTGTCCCCACGTGACCGGGTCACCTGGGTCCGGTGACCCCACGTGACCCGGTCACCTGGGGCCGGTGACCCCACGTGACCCGCTGACCTGGGGCCGGTGTCCCCACGTGACCCGCTGACCTGGGGCCGGTGACCCCACGTGACCCGCTGACCTCGGGCCGGTGACCCCGCGTGACCCGGTCACCTGGGGCCGGGGTCCCCACCGGACCCGGGGTCCTGGTGCCGGGGTGGTCACCGGAACGTGGGAACCAGGCCGGGTGCGCGACATGACCCGGTGACCTGGGGCCGGGTTAACGACCTGTCCAGGGGACCCGGGCCGGGGACCCGACAGGACCCGGTGGTCCTTCGCTGGTGTCCCGATGCAACCCGGGGACCCGGGCCCGGGCCCCCACGTGATCCAGTGATCCGGTGCTTTTGTCCCGATGCAACCCGGGGACCCGGGCCGGGGACCCGGTATGACTCCGTCTCCCGGGGCCGGGGTGGTCACCTGACACTGGTACCCGGGACAGCGACCCGACATGACCCCGTGACCCGGGGCCGGGGTGCCGACCTGTCCAGGGGACCCGACCCGGGTACCCGACAGGACCCGGTGATCTGCGGCTGGGGTAAAAACCCGTCCCGGGGACCCGGGCTGGGTCCCGACATGACCCGGTGACCTGGGGCTGTGGTGTCGACCGGACTCGGGGACCTGGTCCGGTGTCCCGTCATGACCCGGAGACCTGGGGTCGGGGTGGTCACCAGACCCTTGTACCCAGGCCGTTGACCCGACATGACCCTGTGACCCGGGGCCTGGGTAAAAATCCAACCCGGGGACCCGGGCATGGGACGTGACATGACCCGACCTGGGTCCGGGGTCCCGAACTCACCCGGTGACCTGGGTCCGGGGACTCGGTATGACCCGGTTACCTGGGGCCGGTGTACCCACGTGACCCGCTGACCTGGGTCCGGGGTCCCCACGTGAACCGCTGACCTGAGGCCGGTGTCCCCACGTGACCCGGTCACCTGGGGCCGGTGACCCCACGTGACCAGGTCACCTGGGGCCGGTGACCCCACGTGACCCGGTCACCTGGGGCCGGTGTCCCCACGTGACCCGGTCACCTGGGGCCGGTGACCCCACGTGACCCGGTCACCTGGGGCCGGTGACCCCACGTGACCCGGTCACCTGGGGCCGGTGACCCCACGTGACCAGGTCACCTGGGGCCGGTGACCTCACGTGACCCGGTCACCTGGGGCCGGTGACCCCACGTGACCGGATCACCTGGGGCCGGTGACCCCACGTGACCCGGTCACCTGGGGCCGGTGACCCCACGTGACCCGGTCACCTGGGGCCGGGGTCCCCACGTGACCCGGTCACCTGGGGCCGGTGTCCCCACGTGACCCGGTCACCTGGGGCCGGTGACCCCACGTGACCGGGTCACCTGGGGCCGGTGACCCCACGTGACCGGGTAACCTGGGGCCGGTGACCCCACGTGACCCGGTCACCTGGGGCCGGTGACCCCACGTGACCCGGTCACCTGGGGCCGGTGACCTCACGTGACCCGGTCACCTGGGGCCGGTGACCCCACGTGACCCGGTCACCTGGGGCCGGTGACCCCACGTGACCAGGTCACCTGGGGCCGGTGACCCCACGTGACCCGGTCACCTGGTGCCGGTGACCCCACGTGACCCGGTCACCTGGGGCCGGTGACCCCACGTGACCCGATGACCTGGGGCCGGTGTCCCCACGTGACCCGGTCACCTGGGGCCGGTGTCCCCACGTGACCCGGGGTCCTGGTGCCGGGGTGGTCACCGGAACCTGGGAACCAGGCCGGGTGCGCGACATGACCCGGTGACCTGGGGCCGGGTTAACGACCTGTCCAGGGGACCCGGGCCGGGGACCCGACAGGACCCGGTGGTCCTTCGCTGGTGTCCCGATGCAACCCGGGGACCCGGGCCCGGGCCCCCACGTGATCCAGTGATCCGGTGCTTTTGTCCCGATGCAACCCGGGGACCTGGGCCGGGGACCCGGTATGACTCCGTCTCCCGGGGCCGGGGTGGTCACCTGACACTGGTACCCGGGACAGCGACTCGACATGACCCCGTGACCCGGGGCCGGGGTGCCGACCTGTCCAGGGGACCCGACCCGGGTACCCGACAGGACCCGGTGATCTGCGGCTGGGGTAAAAACCCGTCCCGGGGACCCGGGCTGGGTCCCGACATGACCCGGTGACCTGGGGCTGTGGTGTCGACCGGACTCGGGGACCTGGTCCGGTGTCCCGTCATGACCCGGGGACCTGGGGTCGGGGTGGTGACCAGACCCTTGTACCCAGGCCGTTGACCCGACATGACCCTGTGACCCGGGGCCTGGGTAAAAATCCAACCCGGGGACCCGGGCATGGGACGTGACATGACCCGACCTGGGTCTGGGGTCCCGAACTCACCCGGTGACCTGGGTCCGGGGACTCGGTATGACCCGGTTACCTGGGGACGGTGTCCCCACGTGACCCGCTGACCTGGGTCCGGTGACCCCACGTGACCCGGTCACCTGCGGCCGGTGACCCCACGTGACCCGGTCACCTGGGGCCGGTGACCCCACGTGACCAGGTCACCTGGGGCCGGTGACCCCACGTGACCCGGTCACCTGGGGCCGGTGACCCCACGTGACCCGGTCACCTGGGGCCGGTGTCCCCACGTGACCCGGTCACCTGGGGCCGGTGACCCCACGTGACCCGTTCACCTGGGGCCGGTGACCCCACGTGACCCGGTCACCTGGGGCCGGTGACCCCACGTGACCAGGTCACCTGGGGCCGGTGACCCCACGTGACCCGGTCACCTGGTGCCGGTGACCCCACGTGACCCGGTCACCTGGGACCGGTGTCCCCACGTGACCCGGTCACCTGGGGCCGGTGACCCCACGTGACCGGGTCACCTGGGGCCGGTGACCCCACGTGACCCGGTCACCTGGGGCCGGTGTCCCCTGTGACCCGGGGTCCTGGTGCCGGGGTGGTCATCGGAACCTGGGAACCAGGCCGGTTACCCGACACGACTTGGTGACCCGGGGCTGTGGTCTCGACGGACTCGTGGACCTGGGTTCGGGGTCCCGACCTGACGCGGTGACCTGGGGCCGGTGTCCCCACGTGACCCGCTGACCTGGGGCCGGTGACCCCACGTGACCCGCTGACCTGGGGCCGGTGACCCCGCGTGACCCGGTCACCTGGGGCCGGGGTCCCCACGGGACCCGGGGTCCTGGTGCCGGGGTGGTCACCGGAACGTGGGAACCAGGCCGGGTGCGCGACATGACCCGGTGACCTGGGGCCGGGTTAACGACCTGTCCAGGGGACCCGGGCCGGGGACCCGACAGGACCCGGTGGTCCTTCGCTGGTGTCCCGATGCAACCCGGGGACCCGGGCCCGGGCCCCCACGTGATCCAGTGATCCGGTGCTTTTGTCCCGATGCAACCCGGGGACCTGGGCCGGGGACCCGGTATGACTCCGTCTCCCGGGGCCGGGGTGGTCACCTGACACTGGTACCCGGGACAGCGACCCGACATGACCCCGTGACCCGGGGCCGGGGTGCCGACCTGTCCAGGGGACCCGACCCGGGTACCCGACAGGACCCGGTGATCTGCGGCTGGGGTAAAAACCCGTCCCGGGGACCCGGGCTGGGTCCCGACATGACCCGGTGACCTGGGGCTGTGGTGTCGACCGGACTCGGGGACCTGGTCCGGTGTCCCGTCATGACCCGGGGACCTGGGGTCGGGGTGGTCACCAGACCCTTGTACCCAGGCCGTTGACCCGACATGACCCTGTGACCCGGGGCCTGGGTAAAAATCCAACCCGGGGACCCGGGCATGGGACGTGACATGACGCGACCTGGGTCCGGGGTCCCGAACTGACACGGTGACCTGGGTCCGGGGACTCGGTATGACCCGCTGACCTGGGTCCGGGGTCCCCACGTGACCCGGTCACCTGGGGCCGGGGTCCCCACGTGACCCGCTGACCTGGGGCCGGTGACCCCACGTGACCCGGTCACCTGGGGCCGGTGTCCCCACGTGACCTGGGGTCCTGGTGCCGGGGTGGTCATCGGAACCTGGGAACCAGGCCGGGTGCGCGAGATGACCGGGTGACCTGGGGCCGGGTTATCGACCTGTCCAGGGGACCCGGGCCGGGGACCCGACAGGACCCGGTGATCTGCGGCTGGGGTAAAAACCCGTCCCGGGGACCCGGGCTGGGTCCCGACATGCCTTGGTTACCTGGGGCCGGTGTCCCCACGTGACCCGCTGACCTGGGGCCGGTGACCCCACGTGACCCGGTCACCTGGGGCCGGTGTCCCCACGTGACCCGGTCACCTGGGGCCGGTGACCCCACGTGACCCGGTCACCTGGGGCCGGTATCCCCACGTGACCCGCTGACCTGGGGCCGGTGACCCCACGTGACCCGGTCACCTGGGGCCGGTGACCCCACGTGACCGGGTCACCTGGGGCCGGTGACCCCACGTGACCCAGTCACCTGGGGCCGGTGACCCCACGTGACCCGGTCACCTGGGGCCGGTGTCCCCACGTGACCCGGTCACCTGGTGCCGGTGACCCCACGTGACCCGGTCACCTGGGGCCGGTGACCCCACGTGACCCGGTCACCTGGGGCCGGTGTCCCCACGTGACCCGGTCACCTGGGGCCGGTGACCCCACGTGACCCGGTCACCTGGGGCCGGTGACCCCACGTGACCCGGTCACCTGGGGCCGGTGACCCCACGTGACCCGGTCACCTGGGCCGGTGACCCCACGTGACCCGGTGACCTGGGGCCGGTCTCCCCACGTGACCCTCTGACCTGGGGCCGGTGACCCCACGTGACCCGGTCACCTGGGGCCGGTGTCCCCACGTGACCCGGTCACCTGGGGCCGGTGACCCCACGTGACCCGCTGACCCGGGGCCGGTGACCCCACGTGACCCGGTCACCTGGGGCCGGTGACCCCACGTGACCCGGTCACCTGGGGCCGGTGTCCCCACGTGACCCGGTCACCTGGGGCCGGTGACCCCACGTGACCCGGTCACCTGGGGCCGGTGACCCCACGTGACCCGGTCACCTGGGGCCGGTGACCCCACGTGACCGGGTCACCTGGGGCCGGTGACCCCACGTGACCCGGTCACCTGGGGCCGGTGTCCCCACGTGACCGGGTCACCTGGGTCCGGTGACCCCACGTGACCCGGTCACCTGGGGCCGGTGACCCCACGTGACCCGCTGACCTGGGGCCGGTGTCCCCACGTGACCCGCTGACCTGGGGCCGGTGACCCCACGTGACCCGCTGACCTGGGGCCGGTGACCCCGCGTGACCCGGTGACCTGGGGCCGGGGTCCCCACGGGACCCGGGGTCCTGGTGCCGGGGTGGTCACCGGAACCTGGGAACCAGGCCGGTTACCCGACACGACCCGGTGACCTGGGGCCGGGTTAACGACCTGTCCAGGGGACCCGGGCCGGGGACCCGACAGGACCCGGTGGTCCTTCGCTGGTGTCCCGATGCAACCCGGGGACCCGGGCCCGGGCCCCCACGTGATCCAGTGATCCGGTGCTTTTGTCCCGATGCAACCCGGGGACCTGGGCCGGGGACCCGGTATGACTCCGTCTCCCGGGGCCGGGGTGGTCACCTGACACTGGTACCCGGGACAGCGACCCGACATGACCCCGTGACCCGGGGCCGGGGTGCCGACCTGTCCAGGGGACCCGACCCGGGTACCCGACAGGACCCGGTGATCTGCGGCTGGGGTAAAAACCCGTCCCGGGGACCCGGGCTGGGTCCCGACATGACCCGGTGACCTGGGGCTGTGGTGTCGACCGGACTCGGGGACCTGGTCCGGTGTCCCGTCATGACCCGGGGACCTGGGGTCGGGGTGGTCACCAGACCCTTGTACCCAGGCCGTTGACCCGACATGACCCTGTGACCCGGGGCCTGGGTAAAAATCCAACCCGGGGACCCGGGCATGGGACGTGACATGACCCGACCTGGGTCCGGGGTCCCGAACTGACCCGGTGACCTGGGTCCGGGGACTCGGTATGACCCGGTTACCTGGGTCCGGGGTCCCCACGTGACCCGGTCACCTGGGGCCGGGGTCCCCACGTGACCCGCTGACCTGGGGCCGGTGACCCCACGTGACCCGGTCACCTGGGGCCGGTGTCCCCACGTGACCCGGGGTCCTGGTGCCGGGGTGGTCATCGGAACCTGGGAACCAGGCCGGGTGCGCGAGATGACCGGGTGACCTGGGGCCGGGTTATCGACCTGTCCAGGGGACCCGGGCCGGGGACCCGGCAGGACCCGGTGATCTGCGGCTGGGGTAAAAACCCGTCCCGGGGACCCGGGCTGGGTCCCGACATGCCTTGGTTACCTGGGGCCGGTGTCCCCACGTGACCCGCAGACCTGGGGCCGGTGACCCCACGTGACCCGGTCACCTGGGGCCGGTGTCCCCACGTGACCCGGTCACCTGGTGCCGGTGACCCCACGTGACCCGGTCACCTGGGGCCGGTGACCCCACGTGACCCGGTCACCTGGGGCCGGTGTACCCACGTGACCCGGTCACCTGGGGCCGGTGTCCCCACGTGACCCGCTGACATGGGGCCGGGGTCCCCACGTGACCCGCTGACCTGGGGCCGGTGACCCCACGTGACCCGGTCACCTGGGGCCGGTGTCCCCACGTGACCCGGTCACCTGGGGCCGGTGACCCCACGTGACCCGCTGACCTGGGGCCGGTGACCCCACGTGACCCGGACACCTGGGGCCGGTGACCCCACGTGACCCGGTCACCTGGGGCCGGTGTCCCCACGTGACCCGGTCACCTGGGGCCGGTGACCCCACGTGACCCGGTCACCTGGGGCCGGTGACCCCACGTGACCCGGTCACCTGGGGCCGGTGACCCCACGTGACCCGGTCACCTGGGGCCGGTGTCCCCACGTGACCGGGTCACCTGGGTCCGGTGACCCCACGTGACCTGGTCACCTGTGGCCGGGGTCCCCACGTGACCCGCTGACCTGGGGCCGGTGACCCCACGTGACCCGGTCACCTGGGGCCGGTGTCCCCACGTGACCCGGGGTCCTGGTGCCGGGGTGGTCATCGGAACCTGGGAACCAGGCCGGGTGCGCGAGATGACCGGGTGACCTTGGGCCGGGTTATCGACCTGTCCAGGGGACCCGGGCCGGGGACCCGACAGGACCCGGTGATCTGCGGCTGGGGTAAAAACCCGTCCCGGGGACCCGGGCTGGGTCCCGACATGCCTTGGTTACCTGGGGCCGGGGTCCCCACGTGACCCACTGACCTGGGGCCGGTGACCCCACGTGACCCGGTCACCTGGGGCCGGTGTACCCACGTGACCCGGTCACCTGGGGCCGGTGACCCCACATGACCCGGTCACCTGGGGCCGGTGTCCCCACGTGACCCGCTGACCTGGGGCCGGTGACCCCACGTGACCCGGTCACCTGGGGCCGGTGACCCCACGTGACCGGGTCACCTGGGGCCGGTGACCCCACGTGACCCGGTCACCTGGGGCCGGTGACCCCACGTGACCCGGTCACCTGGGGCCGGTGTCCCCACGTGACCCGGTCACCTGGTGCCGGTGACCCCACGTGACCCGGTCACCTGGGGCCGGTGACCCCACGTGACCCGGTCACCTGGGGCCGGTGTCCCCACGTGACCCGGTCACCTGGGGCCGGTGACCCCACGTGACCCGGTCACCTGGGGCCGGTGACCCCACGTGACCCGGTCACCTGGGGCCGGTGACCCCACGTGACCCGGTCACCTGGGCCGGTGACCCCACGTGACCCGGTGACCTGGGGCCGGTGTCCCCACGTGACCCGCTGACCTGGGGCCGGTGACCCCACGTGACCCGGTCACCTGGGGCCGGTGTCCCCACGTGACCCGGTCACCTGGGGCCGGTGACCCCACGTGACCCGCTGACCTGGGGCCGGTGACCCCACGTGACCCGGTCACCTGGGGCCGGTGACCCCACGTGACCGGGTCACCTGGGGCCGGTGTCCCCACGTGACCCGGTCACCTGGGGCCGGTGTCCCCACGTGACCGGGTCACCTGGGGCCGGTGACCCCACGTGACCCGGTCACCTGGGGCCGGTGTCCCCACGTGACCCAGAGTCCTGGTGCCGGGGTGGTCATCGGAACCTGGGAACCAGGCCGGTTACCCGACACGACCCGGTGACCCGGGGCTGTGGTGTCGACGGACTCGTGGACCTGGGTTCGGGGTCCCGACCTGACGCGGTGACCTGGGGCCGGTGTCCCCACGTGACCCGCTGACCTGGGGCCGGTGTCCCCACGTGACCCGGTCACCTGGGGCCGGTGACCCCACGTGACCCGCTGACCTGGGGCCGGTGACCCCGCGTGACCCGGTCACCTGGGGCTGGGGTCCCCACGGGACCCGGGGTCCTGGTGCCGGGGTGGTCACCGGAACGTGGGAACCAGGCCGGTTACCCGACACGACCCGGTGACCTGGGGCCGGGTTAACGACCTGTCCAGGGGACCCGGGCCGGGGACCCGACAGGACCCGGTGGTCCTTCGCTGGTGTCCCGATGCAACCCGGGGACCCGGGCCCGGGCCCCCACGTGATCCAGTGATCCGGTGCTTTTGTCCCGATGCAACCCGGGGACCCGGGCCGGGGACCCGGTATGACTCCGTCTCCCGGGGCCGGGGTGGTCACCTGACACTGGTACCCGGGACAGCGACCCGACATGACCCCGTGACCCGGGGCCGGGGTGCCGACCTGTCCAGGGGACCCGACCCGGGTACCCGACAGGACCCGGTGATCTGCGGCTGGGGTAAAAACCCGTCCCAGGGACCCGGGCTGGGTCCCGACATGACCCGGTGACCTGGGGCTGTGGTGTCGACCGGACTCGGGGACCTGGTCCGGTGTCCCGTCATGACCCAGAGACCTGGGGTCGGGGTGGTCACCAGACCCTTGTACCCAGGCCGTTGACCCGACATGACCCTGTGACCCGGGGCCTGGGTAAAAATCCAACCCGGGGACCCGGGCATGGGACGTGACATGACCCGACCTGGGTCCGGGGTCCCGAACTGACCCGGTGACCTGGGTCCGGGGACTCGGTATGACCCGCTGACCTGGGTCCGGGGTCCCCACGTGACCCGGTCACCTGGGGCCGGGGTCCCCACGTGACCCGCTGACCTGGGGCCGGTGACCCCACGTGACCCGGTCACCTGGGGCCGGTGTCCCCACGTGACCCGGGGTCCTGGTGCCGGGGTGGTCATCGGAACCTGGGAACCAGGCCGGGTGCGCGAGATGACCGGGTGACCTGGGGCCGGGTTATCGACCTGTCCAGGGGACCCGGGCCGGGGACCCGACAGGACCCGGTGATCTGCGGCTGGGGTAAAAACCCGTCCCGGGGACCCGGGCTGGGTCCCGACCTGCCTTGGTTACCTGGGGCCGGTGTCCCCACGTGACCCGGTGACCTGGGGCCAGTGTCCCCACGTGACCCGCTGACCTGGGGCCGGTGACCCCACGTGACCCGGTCACCTGGGGCCGGTGTCCCCACGTGACCCGGTCACCTGGGGCCGGTGACCCCACGTGACCCGCTGACCTGGGGCCGGTGTACCCACGTGACCCGGTCACCTGGGGCCGGTGACCCCACGTGACCCGGTCACCTGGGGCCGGTGTCCCCACGTGACCCGGTCACCTGGGGCCGGTGACCCCACGTGACCCGGTCACCTGGGGCCGGTGACCCAACGTGACCGGGTCACCTGGGGCCGGTGACCCCACGTGACCCGGTCACCTGGGGCCGGTGTCCCCACGTGACCGGGTCACCTGGGTCCGGTGACCCCACGTGACCTGGTCACCTGTGGCCGGGGTCACCACGTGACCCGCTGACCTGGGGCCGGTGACCCCACGTGACCCGGTCACCTGGGGCCGGTGTCCCCACGTGACCCGGGGTCCTGGTGCCGGGGTGGTCATCGGAACCTGGGAACCAGGCCGGGTGCGCAAGATGACCGGGTGACCTGGGGCCGGGTTATCGACCTGTCCAGGGGACCCGGGCCGGGGACCCGACAGGAACCGGTGATCTGCGGCTGGGGTAAAAACCCGTCCCGGGGACCCGGGCTGGGTCCCGACATGCCTTGGTTACCTGGGGCCGGTGTCCCCACGTGACCCACTGACCTGGGGCCGGTGACCCCACGTGACCCGGTCACCTGGGGCCGGTGTCCCCACGTGACCCGGTCACCTGGGGCCGGTGACCCCACATGACCCGGTCACCTGGGGCCGGTGTCCCCACGTGACCCGCTGACCTGGGGCCGGTGACCCCACGTGACCCGGTCACCTGGGGCCGGTGACCCCACGTGACCGGGTCACCTGGGGCCGGTGACCCCACGTGACCCGGTCACCTGGGGCCGGTGACCCCACGTGACCCGGTCACCTGGGGCCGGTGTCCCCACGTGACCCGGTCACCTGGTGCCGGTGACCCCACGTGACCCGGTCACCTGGGGCCGGTGACCCCACGTGACCCGGTCACCTGGGGCCGGTGTCCCCACGTGACCCGGTCACCTGGGGCCGGTGACCCCACGTGACCCGGTCACCTGGGGCCGGTGACCCCACGTGACCCGGTCACCTGGGGCCGGTGACCCCACGTGACCCGGTCACCTGGGCCTGTGACCCCACGTGACCCGGTGACCTGGGGCCGGTGTCCCCACGTGACCCGCTGACCTGGGGCCGGTGACCCCACGTGACCCGGTCACCTGGGGCCGGTTGTCCCCACGTGACCCGGTCACCTGGGGCCGGTGACCCCACGTGACCCGCTGACCTGGGGCCGGTGACCCCACGTGACCCGGTCACCTGGGGCCGGTGACCCCACGTGACCCGGTCACCTGGGGCCGGTGTCCCCACGTGACCCGGTCACCTGGGGCCGGTGTCCCCACGTGACCGGGTCACCTGGGTCCGGTGACCCCACGTGACCCGGTCACCTGGGGCCGGTGTCCCCACGTGACCCAGAGTCCTGGTGCCGGGGTGGTCATCGGAACCTGGGAACCAGGCCGGTTACCCGACACGACCCGGTGACCCGGGGCTGTGGTGTCGACGGACTCGTGGACCTGGGTTCGGGGTCCCGACCTGACGCGGTGACCTGGGGCCGGTGTCCCCACGTGACCCGCTGACCTGGGGCCGGTGTCCCCACGTGACCCGGTCACCTGGGGCCGGTGACCCCACGTGACCCGCTGACCTGGGGCCGGTGACCCCGCGTGACCCGGTCACCTGGGGCCGGGGTCCCCACGGGACCCGGGGTCCTTGTGCCGGGGTGGTCACCGGAACGTGGGAACCAGGCCGGTTACCCGACACGACCCGGTGACCTGGGGCCGGGTTAACGATCTGTCCAGGGGACCCGGGCCGGGGACCCGACAGGACCCGGTGGTCCTTCGCTGGTGTCCCGATGCAACCCGGGGACCCGGGCCCGGGCCCCCACGTGATCCAGTGATCCGGTGCTTTTGTCCCGATGCAACCCGGGGACCCGGGCCGGGGACCCGGTATGACTCCGTCTCCCGGGGCCGGGGTGGTCACCTGACACTGGTACCCGGGACAGCGACCCGACATGACCCCGTGACCCGGGGCCGGGGTGCCGACCTGTCCAGGGGACCCGACCCGGGTACCCGACAGGACCCGGTGATCTGCGGCTGGGGTAAAAACCCGTCCCGGGGACCCGGGCTGGGTCCCGACATGACCCGGTGACCTGGGGCTGTGGTGTCGACCGGACTCGGGGACCTGGTCCGGTGTCCCGTCATGACCCAGAGACCTGGGGTCGGGGTGGTCACCAGACCCTTGTACCCAGGCCGTTGACCCGACATGACCCTGTGACCCGGGGCCTGGGTAAAAATCCAACCCGGGGACCCGGGCATGGGACGTGACATGACCCGACCTGGGTCCGGGGTCCCGAACTGACCCGGTGACCTGGGTCCGGGGACTCGGTATGACCCGGTTACATGGGGCCGGTGTCCCCACGTGACCCGCTGACCTGGGTCCGGGGTCCCCACGTGACCCGCTGACCTGAGGCCGGTGTCCCCACGTGACCCGGTCACCTGGGGCCGGTAACCCCACGTGACCCGGTCACCTGGGGCCGGTGACCCCACGTGACCAGGTCACCTGGGGCCGGTGACCCCACGTGACCCGGTCACCTGGGGCCGGTGTCCCCACGTGACCCGGTCACCTGGGGCCGGTGACCCCACGTGACCCGGTCACCTGGGGCCGGTGACCCCACGTGACCCGGTCACCTGGGGCCGGTGACCCCACGTGACCCGGTCACCTGGGGCCGGTGACCTCACGTGACCCGGTCACCTGGGGCCGGTGACCCCACGTGACCCGGTCACCTGGGGCCGGTGACCCCACGTGACCCGGTCACCTGGGGCCGGTGACCCCACGTGACCCGGTCACCTGGGGCCGGTGACCCCACGTGACCAGGTCACCTGGGGCCGGTGACCCCACGTGACCCGGTCACCTGGGGCCGGTGACCCCACGTGACCCGGTCACCTGGGGCCGGTGACCTCACGTGACCCGGTCACCTGGGGCCGGTGACCCCACGTGACCCGGTCACCTGGGGCCGGTGACCCCACGTGGCCAGGTCACCTGGGGCCGGTGACCCCACGTGACCCGGTCACCTGGGGCCGGTGACCCCACGTGACCCGATGACCTGGGGCCGGTGTCCCCACGTGACCCGGTCACCTGGGGCCGGTGTCCCCACGTGACCCGGGGTCCTGGTGCCGGGGTGGTCATCGGAACCTGGGAACCAGGCCGGTTACCCGACACGACTTGGTGACCCGGGGCTGTGGTGTCGACGGACTCGTGGACCTGGGTTCGGGGTCCCGACGTGACGCGGTGACCTGGGGCCGGTGTCCCCACGTGACCCGCTGACCTGGGGCCGGTGACCCCACGTGACCCGCTGACCTGGGGCCGGTGACCCCGCGTGACCCGGTCACCTGGGGCCGGGGTCCCCACGGGACCCGGGGTCCTGGTGCCGGGGTGGTCACCGGAACCTGGGAACCAGGCCGGTTACCCGACACGACCCGGTGACCTGGGGCCGGGTTAACGACCTGTCCAGGGGACCCGGGCCGGGGACCCGACAGGACCCGGTGGTCCTTCGCTGGTGTCCCGATGCAACCCGGGGACCCGGGCCCGGGCCCCCACGTGATCCAGTGATCCGGTGCTTTTGTCCCGATGCAACCCGGGGACCTGGGCCGGGGACCCGGTATGACTCCGTCTCCCGGGGCCAGGGTGGTCACCTGACACTGGTACCCGGGACAGCGACCCGACATGACCCCGTGACCCGGGGCCGGGGTGCCGACCTGTCCAGGGGACCCGACCCGGGTACCCGACAGGACCCGGTGATCTGCGGCTGGGGTAAAAACCCGTCCCGGGGACCCGGGCTGGGTCCCGACATGACCCGGTGACCTGGGGCTGTGGTGTCGACCGGACTCGGGGACCTGGTCCGGTGTCCCGTCATGACCCGGGGACCTGGGGTCGGGGTGGTCACCAGACCCTTGTACCCAGGCCGTTGACCCGACATGACCCTGTGACCCGGGGCCTGGGTAAAAATCCAACCCGGGGACCCGGGCATGGGACGTGACATGACCCGACCTGGGTCCGGGGTCCCGAACTGACCCGGTGACCTGGGTCCGGGGACTCGGTATGACCCGCTGACCTGGGTCCGGGGTCCCCACGTGACCCGGTCACCTGGGGCCGGGGTCCCCACGTGACCCGCTGACCTGGGGCCGGTGACCCCACGTGACCCGGTCACCTGGGGCCGGTGTCCCCACGTGACCCGTGGTCCTGGTGCCGGGGTGGTCATCGGAACCTGGGAACCAGGCCGGGTGCGCGAGATGACCGGGTGACCTGGGGCCGGGTTATCGACCTGTCCAGGGGACCCGGGCCGGGGACCCGACAGGACCCGGTGATCTGCGGCTGGGGTAAAAACCCGTCCCGGGGACCCGGGCTGGGTCCCGACATGCCTTGGTTACCTGGGGCCGGTGTCCCCACGTGACCCGGTCACCTGGGGCCGGTGTCCCCACGTGACCCGCTGACCTGGGGCCGGTGACCCCACGTGACCCGGTCACGTGGGGCCGGTGACCCCACGTGACCGGGTCACCTGGGGCCGGTGACCCCACGTGACCCGGTCACCTGGGGCCGGTGACCCCACGTGACCCGGAGACCTGGGGCCGGTGTCCCCACGTGACCCGCTGACCTGGGGCTGGTGACCCCACGTGACCCGGTCACCTGGGGCCGGTGTCCCCACGTGACCGGGTCACCTGTGTCCGGTGACCCCACGTGACCCGGTCACCTGGGGCCGGTGTCCCCACGTGACCCAGAGTCCTGGTGCCGGGGTGGTCATCGGAACCTGGGAACCAGGCCGGTTACCCGACACGACCCGGTGACCCGGGGCTGTGGTGTCGACGGACTCGTGGACCTGGGTTCGGGGTCCCGACCTGACGCGGTGACCTGGGGCCGGTGTCCCCACGTGACCCGCTGACCTGGGGCCGGTGTCCCCACGTGACCCGCTGACCTGGGGCCGGTGAGCCCACGTGACCTGCTGACCTGGGGCCGGTGACCCCGCGTGACCCGGTCACCTGGGGCCGGGGTCCCCACGGGACCCGGGGTCCTGGTGCCGGGGTGGTCACCGGAACGTGGGAACCAGGCCGGGTGCGCGACATGACCCGGTGACCTGGGGCCGGGTTAACGACCTGTCCAGGGGACCCGGGCCGGGGACCCGACAGGACCCGGTGGTCCTTCGCTGGTGTCCCGATGCAACCCGGGGACCCGGGCCCGGGCCCCCACGTGATCCAGTGATCCGGTGCTTTTGTCCCGATGCAACCCGGGGACCCGGGCCGGGGACCCGGTATGACTCCTTCTCCCGGGGCCGGGGTGGTCACCTGACACTGGTACCCGGGACAGCGACCCGACATGACCCCGTGACCCGGGGCCGGGGTGCCGACCTGTCCAGGGGACCCGACCCGGGTACCCGACAGGACCCGGTGATCTGCGGCTGGGGTAAAAACCCGTCCCGGGGACCCGGGCTGGGTCCCGACATGACCCGGTGACCTGGGGCTGTGGTGTCGACCGGACTCGGGGACCTGGTCCGGTGTCCCGTCATGACCCGGGGACCTGGGGTCGGGGTGGTCACCAGACCCTTGTACCCAGGCCGTTGACCCGACATGACCCTGTGACCCGGGGCCTGGGTAAAAATCCAACCCGGGGACCCGGGCATGGGACGTGACATGACCCGACCTGGGTCCGGGGTCCCGAACTGACCCGGTGACCTAGGTCCGGGGACTCGGTATGACCCGGTTACCTGGGTCCGGGGTCCCCACGTGACCCGGTCACCTGGGTCCGGGGTCCCCACGTGACCCGCTGACCTGGGGCCGGTGACCCCACGTGACCCGGTCACCTGGGGCCGGTGTCCCCACGTGACCCGGGGTCCTGGTGCCGGGGTGGTCATCGGAACCTGGGAACCAGGCCGGGTGCGCGAGATGACCGGGTGACCTGGGGCCGGGTTATCGACCTGTCCAGGGGACCGGGGCCGGGGACCCGACAGGACCCGGTGATCTGCGGCTGGGGTAAAAACCCGTCCCGGGGACCCGGGCTGGGTCCCGACATGCCTTGGTTACCTGGGGCCGGTGTCCCCACGTGACCCGGTCACCTGGGGCCGGTGTCCCCACGTGACCCGCTGACCTGGGGCCGGTGACCCCACGTGACCCGGTCACCTGGGGCCGGTGACCCCACGTGACCGGGTCACCTGGGGCCGGTGACCCCACGTGACCCGCTGACCTGGGGCCGGTGACCCCACGTGACCCGGTCACCTGGGGCCGGTGTCCCCACGTGACCCGGTCACCTGGGGCCGGTGACCCCACGTGACCCGGTCACCTGGGGCCGGTGACCCCACGTGACCCGGTCACCTGGGGCCGGTGTCCCCACGGGACCCGGTCACCTGGGGCCGGTGACCCCACGTGACCCGGTCACCTGGGGCCGGTGAACCCACGTGACCCGGTCACCTGGGGCCGGTGACCCCACGTGACCCGGTCACCTGGGCCAGTGACCCCACGTGACCCGGTGACCTGGGGCCAGTGTCCCCACGTGACCCGCTGACCTGGGGCCGGTGACCCCACGTGACCCGGTCACCTGGGGCCGGTGTCCCCACGTGACCCGGTCACCTGGGGCCGGTGACCCCACGTGACCCGCTGACCTGGGGCCGGTGACCCCACGTGACCCGGTCACCTGGGGCCGGTGACCCCACGTGACCCGGTCACCTGGGGCCGGTGTCCCCACGTGACCCGGTCACCTGGGGCCGGTGACCCCACGTGACCCGGTCACCTGGGGCCGGTGACCCCACGTGACCCGGTCACCTGGGGCCGGTGACCCCACGTGACCGGGTCACCTGGGGCCGGTGACCCCACGTGACCCGGTCACCTGGGGCCGGTGTCCCCACGTGACCGGGTCACCTGGGTCCGGTGACCCCACGTGACCTGGTGACCTGGGGCCGGGGTCCCCACGTGACCCGATGACCTGGGGCCGGTGACCCCACGTGACCCGGTCACCTGGGGCCGGTGTCCCCACGTGACCCGGGGTCCTGGTGCCGGGGTGGTCATCGGAACCTGGGATCCAGGCCGGGTGCGCGAGATGACCGGGTGACCTTGGGCCGGGTTATCGACCTGTCCAGGGGACCCGGGCTGGGGACCCGACAGGACCCGGTGATCTGCGGCTGGGGTAAAAACCCATCCCGGGGACCCGGGCTGGGTCCCGACATGCCTTGGTTACCTGGGGCCGGTGTCCCCACGTGACCCACTGACCTGGGGCCGGTGACCCCACGTGACCGGGTCACCTGGGGCCGGTGACCCCACGTGACCCGGTCAGCTGGGGCCGGTGACCCCACGTGACCCGCTGACCTGGGGCCGGTGACCCCACGTGACCGGGTCACCTGGGGCCGGTGACCCCACGTGACCCGGTCACCTGGGGCTGGTGTCCCCACGTGACCGGGTCACCTGTGTCCGGTGACCCCACGTGACCCGGTCACCTGGGGCCGGTGTCCCCACGTGACCCAGAGTCCTGGTGCCGGGGTGGTCATCGGAACCTGGGAACCAGGCCGGTTACCCGACACGACCCGGTGACCCGGGGCTGTGGTGTCGACGGACTCGTGGACCTGGGTTCGGGGTCCCGACCTGACGCGGTGACCTGGGGCCGGTGTCCCCACGTGACCCGCTGACCTGGGGCCGGTGTCCCCACGTGACCCGCTGACCTGGGGCCGGTGAGCCCACGTGACCTGCTGACCTGGGGCCGGTGACCCCGCGTGACCCGGTCACCTGGGGCCGGGGTCCCCACGGGACCCGGGGTCCTGGTGCCGGGGTGGTCACCGGAACGTGGGAACCAGGCCGGGTGCGCGACATGACCCGGTGACCTGGGGCCGGGTTAACGACCTGTCCAGGGGACCCGGGCCGGGGACCCGACAGGACCCGGTGGTCCTTCGCTGGTGTCCCGATGCAACCCGGGGACCCGGGCCCGGGCCCCCACGTGATCCAGTGATCCGGTGCTTTTGTCCCGATGCAACCCGGGGACCCGGGCCGGGGACCCGGTATGACTCCTTCTCCCGGGGCCGGGGTGGTCACCTGACACTGGTACCCGGGACAGCGACCCGACATGACCCCGTGACCCGGGGCCGGGGTGCCGACCTGTCCAGGGGACCCGACCCGGGTACCCGACAGGACCCGGTGATCTGCGGCTGGGGTAAAAACCCGTCCCGGGGACCCGGGCTGGGTCCCGACATGACCCGGTGACCTGGGGCTGTGGTGTCGACCGGACTCGGGGACCTGGTCCGGTGTCCCGTCATGACCCGGGGACCTGGGGTCGGGGTGGTCACCAGACCCTTGTACCCAGGCCGTTGACCCGACATGACCCTGTGACCCGGGGCCTGGGTAAAAATCCAACCCGGGGACCCGGGCATGGGACGTGACATGACCCGACCTGGGTCCGGGGTCCCGAACTGACCCGGTGACCTAGGTCCGGGGACTCGGTATGACCCGGTTACCTGGGTCCGGGGTCCCCACGTGACCCGGTCACCTGGGTCCGGGGTCCCCACGTGACCCGCTGACCTGGGGCCGGTGACCCCACGTGACCCGGTCACCTGGGGCCGGTGTCCCCACGTGACCCGGGGTCCTGGTGCCGGGGTGGTCATCGGAACCTGGGAACCAGGCCGGGTGCGCGAGATGACCGGGTGACCTGGGGCCGGGTTATCGACCTGTCCAGGGGACCGGGGCCGGGGACCCGACAGGACCCGGTGATCTGCGGCTGGGGTAAAAACCCGTCCCGGGGACCCGGGCTTGGTCCCGACATGCCTTGGTTACCTGGGGCCGGTGTCCCCACGTGACCCGCTGACCTGGGGCCGGTGTCCCCACGTGACCCGCTGACCTGGGGCCGGTGACCCCACGTGACCCGGTCACCTGGGGCCGGTGACCCCACGTGACCGGGTCACCTGGGGCCGGTGACCCCACGTGACCCGGTCACCTGGGGCCGGTGACCCCACGTGACCCGGTCACCTGGGGCCGGTGTCCCCACTTGACCCGGTCACCTGGGGCCGGTGACCCCACGTGACCCGGTCACCTGGGGCCGGTGACCCCACGTGACCCGGTCACCTGGGGCCGGTGTCCCCACGTGACCCGGTCACCTGGGGCCGGTGACCCCACGTGACCCGGTCACCTGGGGCCGGTGAACCCACGTGACCCGGTCACCAGGGGCCGGTGACCCCACGTGACCCGGTCACCTGGGCCGGTGACCCCACGTGACCCGGTGACCTGGGGCCAGTGTCCCCACGTGACCCGCTGACCTGGGGCCGGTGACCCCACGTGACCCGGTCACCTGGGGCCGGTGTCCCCACGTGACCCGGTCACCTGGGGCCGGTGACCCCACGTGACCCGCTGACCTGGGGCCGGTGACCCCACGTGACCCGGTCACCTGGGGCCGGTGACCCCACGTGACCCGGTCACCTGGGGCCGGTGTCCCCACGTGACCCGGTCACCTGGGGCCGGTGACCCCACGTGACCCGGTCACCTGGGGCCGGTGACCCCACGTGACCCGGTCACCTGGGGCCGGTGACCCCACGTGACCCGGTCACCTGGGGCCGGTGTCCCCACGTGACCGGGTCACCTGGGTCCGGTGACCCCACGTGACCTGGTGACCTGGGGCCGGGGTCCCCACGTGACCCGATGACCTGGGGCCGGTGACCCCACGTGACCCGGTCACCTGGGGCCGGTGTCCCCACGTGACCCGGGGACCTGGTGCCGGGGTGGTCATCGGAACCTGGGAACCAGGCCGGGTGCGCGAGATGACCGGGTGACCTTGGGCCGGGTTATCGACCTGTCCAGGGGACCCGGGCTGGGGACCCGACAGGACCCGGTGATCTGCGGCTGGGGTAAAAACCCATCCCGGGGACCCGGGCTGGGTCCCGACATGCCTTGGTTACCTGGGGCCGGTGTCCCCACGTGACCCACTGACCTGGGGCCGGTGACCCCACGTGACCGGGTCACCTGGGGCCGGTGACCCCACGTGACCCGGTCACCTGGGGCTGGTGTCCCCACGTGACCGGGTCACCTGTGTCCGGTGACCCCACGTGACCCGGTCACCTGGGGCCGGTGTCCCCACGTGACCCAGAGTCCTGGTGCCGGGGTGGTCATCGGAACCTGGGAACCAGGCCGGTTACCCGACACGACCCGGTGACCCGGGGCTGTGGTGTCGACGGACTCGTGGACCTGGGTTCGGGGTCCCGACCTGACGCGGTGACCTGGGGCCGGTGTCCCCACGTGACCCGCTGACCTGGGGCCGGTGTCCCCACGTGACCCGCTGACCTGGGGCCGGTGAGCCCACGTGACCTGCTGACCTGGGGCCGGTGACCCCGCGTGACCCGGTCACCTGGGGCCGGGGTCCCCACGGGACCCGGGGTCCTGGTGCCGGGGTGGTCACCGGAACGTGGGAACCAGGCCGGGTGCGCGACATGACCCGGTGACCTGGGGCCGGGTTAACGACCTGTCCAGGGGACCCGGGCCGGGGACCCGACAGGACCCGGTGGTCCTTCGCTGGTGTCCCGATGCAACCCGGGGACCCGGGCCCGGGCCCCCACGTGATCCAGTGATCCGGTGCTTTTGTCCCGATGCAACCCGGGGACCCGGGCCGGGGACCCGGTATGACTCCGTCTCCCGGGGCCGGGGTGGTCACCTGACACTGGTACCCGGGACAGCGACCCGACATGACCCCGTGACCCGGGGCCGGGGTGCCGACCTGTCCAGGGGACCCGACCCGGGTACCCGACAGGACCCGGTGATCTGCGGCTGGGGTAAAAACCCGTCCCGGGGACCCGGGCTGGGTCCCGACATGACCCGGTGACCTGGGGCTGTGGTGTCGACCGGACTCGGGGACCTGGTCCGGTGTCCCGTCATGACCCGGGGACCTGGGGTCGGGGTGGTCACCAGACCCTTGTACCCAGGCCGTTGACCCGACATGACCCTGTGACCCGGGGCCTGGGTAAAAATCCAACCCGGGGACCCGGGCATGGGACGTGACATGACCCGACCTGGGTCCGGGGTCCCGAACTGACCCGGTGACCTAGGTCCGGGGACTCGGTATGACCCGGTTACCTGGGTCCGGGGTCCCCACGTGACCCGGTCACCTGGGTCCGGGGTCCCCACGTGACCCGCTGACCTGGGGCCGGTGACCCCACGTGACCCGGTCACCTGGGGCCGGTGTCCCCACGTGACCCGGGGTCCTGGTGCCGGGGTGGTCATCGGAACCTGGGAACCAGGCCGGGTGCGCGAGATGACCGGGTGACCTGGGGCCGGGTTATCGACCTGTCCAGGGGACCCGGGCCGGGGACCCGACAGGACCCGGTGATCTGCGGCTGGGGTAAAAACCCGTCCCGGGGACCCGGGCTGGGTCCCGACATGCCTTGGTTACCTGGGGCCGGTGTCCCCACGTGACCCGCTGACCTGTGGCCGGTGACCCCACGTGACCCGGTCACCTGGGGCCGGTGTCCCCACGTGACCCGGTCACCTGGGGCCGGTGACCCCACGTGACCCGGTCACCTGGGGCCGGTGTCCCCACGTGACCCGCTGACCTGGGGCCGGTGACCCCACGTGACCCGGTCACCTGGGGCCGGTGTCCCCACGTGACCCGGTCACCTGGTGCCGGTGACCCCACGTGACCCGGTCACCTGGGGCCGGTGACCCCACGTGACCCGGTCACCTGGGGCCGGTGTCCCCACGTGACCCGGTCACCTGGGGCCGGTGACCCCACGTGACCCGGTCACCTGGAGCCGGTGACCCCACGTGACCCGGTCACCTGGGGCCGGTGACCCCACGTGACCCGGTCACCTGGGCCGGTGACCCCACGTGACCCGGTGACCTGGGGCCGGTGTCCCCACGTGACCCGCTGACCTGGGGCCGGTGACCCCACGTGACCCGGTCACCTGGGGCCGGTGTCCCCACGTGACCCGGTCACCTGGGGCCGGTGACCCCACGTGACCCGCTGACCTGGGGCCGGTGACCCCACGTGACCCGGTCACCTGGGGCCGGTGACCCCACGTGACCCGGTCACCTGGGGCCGGTGTCCCCACGTGACCCGGTCACCTGGGGCCGGTGTCCCCACGTGACCGGGTCACCTGGGTCCGGTGACCCCACGTGACCCGGTCACCTGGGGCCGGTGTCCCCACGTGACCCAGAGTCCTGGTGCCGGGGTGGTCATCGGAACCTGGGAACCAGGCCGGTTACCCGACACGACCCGGTGACCCGGGGCTGTGGTGTCGACGGACTCGTGGACCTGGGTTCGGGGTCCCGACCTGACGCGGTGACCTGGGGCCGGTGTCCCCACGTGACCCGCTGACCTGGGGCCGGTGACCCCGCGTGACCCGGTCACCTGGGGCCGGGGTCCCCACGGGACCCGGGGTCCTGGTGCCGGGGTGGTCACCGGAACGTGGGAACCAGGCCGGGTGCGCGACATGACCCGGTGACCTGGGGCCGGGTTAACGACCTGTCCAGGGGACCCGGGCCGGGGACCCGACAGGACCCGGTGGTCCTTCGCTGGTGTCCCGATGCAACCCGGGGACCCGGGCCCGGGCCCCCACGTGATCCAGTGATCCGGTGCTTTTGTCCCGATGCAACCCGGGGACCCGGGCCGGGGACCCGGTATGACTCCGTCTCCCGGGGCCGGGGTGGTCACCTGACACTGGTACCCGGGACAGCGACCCGACATGACCCCGTGACCCGGGGCCGGGGTGCCGACCTGTCCAGGGGACCCGACCCGGGTACCCGACAGGACCCGGTGATCTGCGGCTGGGGTAAAAACCCGTCCCGGGGACCCGGGCTGGGTCCCGACATGACCCGGTGACCTGGGGCTGTGGTGTCGACCGGACTCGGGGACCTGGTCCGGTGTCCCGTCATGACCCGGGGACCTGGGGTCGGGGTGGTCACCAGACACTTGTACCCAGGCCGTTGACCCGACATGACCCTGTGACCCGGGGCCTGGGTAAAAATCCAACCCGGGGACCCGGGCATGGGACGTGACATGACCCGACCTGGGTCCGGGGTCCCGAACTGACCCGGTGACTTGGGTCCGGGGACTCGGTATGCCCCGGTCACCTGGGGCCGGTGACCCCACGTGACCCGGTCACCTGGGGCCGGTGTCCCCACGTGACCCGCTGACCTGGGGCCGGTGACCCCACGTGACCCGGTCACCTGGGGCCGGTGACCCCACGTGACCGGGTCACCTGGGGCCGGTGACCCCACGTGACCCGGTCACCTGGGGCCGGTGACCCCACGTGACCCGCTGACCTGGGGCCGGTGTCCCCACGTGACCCGGTCACCTGGTGCCGGTGACCCCACGTGACCCGGTCACCTGGGGCCGGTGACCCCACGTGACCCGGTCACCTGGGGCCGGTGTCCCCACGTGACCCGCTGATCTGGGGCCGGTGACCCCACGTGACCCGGTCACCTGGGGCCGGTGTCCCCACGTGACCCGGTCACCTGGGGCCGGTGACCCCACGTGACCTGCTGACCTGGGACCGGTGACCCCACGTGACCCGGTCACCTGGGGCCGGTGACCCCACGTGACCCGGTCACCTGGGGCTGGTGTCCCCACGTGACCCGGTCACCTGGGGCCGGTGACCCCACGTGACCCGTTCACCTGGGGCCGGTGACACCACGTGACCCGGTCACCTGGTGCCGGTGACCCCACGTGACCGGGTCACCTGGGGCCGGTGACCCCACGTGACCCGGTCACCTGGGGCCGGTGTCCCCACTTGACCGGGTCACCTGGGTCCGGTGACCCCACGTGACCCGGTCACCTGGGGCCGGTGTCCCCACGTGACCCAGAGTCCTGGTGCCGGGGTGGTCATCGGAACCTGGGAACCAGGCCGGTTACCCGACACGACCCGGTGACCCGGGGCTGTGGTGTCGACGGACTCGTGGACCTGGGTTCGGGGTCCCGACCTGACGCGGTGACCTGGGGCCGGTGTCCCCACGTGACCCGCTGACCTGGGGCCGGTGTCCCCACGTGACCCGCTGACCTGGGGCCGGTGACCCCACGTGACCCGCTGACCTGGGGCCGGTGACCCCGCGTGACCCGGTCACCTGGGGCCGGGGTCCCCACGGGACCCGGGGTCCTGGTGCCGGGGTGGTCACCGGAACGTGGGAACCAGGCCGGGTGCGTGACATGACCCGGTGACCTGGGGCCGGGTTAACGACCTGTCCAGGGGACCCGGGCCGGGGACCCGACAGGACTCGGTGGTCCTTCGCTGGTGTCCCGATGCAACCCGGGGACCCGGGCCCGGGCCCCCACGTGATCCAGTGATCCGGTGCTTTTGTCCCGATGCAACCCGGGGACCCGGGCCGGGGACCCGGTATGACTCCGTCTCCCGGGGCCGGGGTGGTCACCTGACACTGGTACCCGGGACAGCGACCCGACATGACCCCGTGACCCGGGGCCGGGGTGCCGACCTGTCCAGGGGACCCGACCCGGGTACCCGACAGGACCCGGTGATCTGCGGCTGGGGTAAAAACCCGTCCCGGGGACCCGGGCTGGGTCCCGACATGACCCGGTGACCTGGGGCTGTGGTGTCGACCGGACTCGGGGACCTGGTCCGGTGTCCCGTCATGACCCGGAGACCTGGGGTCGGGGTGGTCACCAGACCCTTGTACCCAGGCCGTTGACCCGACATGACCCTGTGACCCGGGGCCTGGGTAAAAATCCAACCCGGGGACCCGGGCATGGGACGTGACATGACCCGACCTGGGTCTGGGGTCCCGAACTGACCCGGTGACCTGGGTCCGGGGACTCGGTATGACCCGGTTACCTGGGGCCGGTGTCCCCACGTGACCCGCTGACCTGGGTCCGGGGTCCCCACGTGACCCGCTGACCTGAGGCCGGTGTCCCCACGTGACCCGGTCACCTGGGGCCGGTGACCCCACGTGACCCGGTCACCTGGGGCCGGTGACCCCACGTGACCAGGTCACCTGGGGCCGGTGACCCCACGTGACCCGGTCACCTGGGGCCGGTGTCCCCACGTGACCCGGTCACCTGGGTCCGGGGTCCCCACGTGACCCGCTGACCTGAGGCCGGTGACCCCACGTGACCCGGTCACCTGGGGCCGGTGTCCCCACGTGACCCGGTGTCCTGGTGCCGGGGTGGTCATCGGAACCTGGGAACCAGGCCGGGTGCGCGAGATGACCGGGTGACCTGGGGCCGGGTTATCGACCTGTCCAGGGGACCCGGGCCGGGGACCCGACAGGACCCGGTGATCTGCGGCTGGGGTAAAAACCCGTCCCGGGGACCCGGGCTGGGTCCCGACATGCCTTGGTTACCTGGGGCCGGTGTCCCCACGTGACCCGGTCACCTGGGGCCGGTGACCCCACGTGACCGGGTCACCTGGGGCCGGTGACCCCACGTGACCCGGTCACCTGGGGCCGGTGACCCCACGTGACCCGGTCACCTGGGGCCAGTGTCCCCACGTGACCCGGTCACCTGGGGTCGGTGACCCCACGTGACCCGCTGACCTGGGGCCGGTGACCCCACGTGACCCGGTCACCTGGGGCCGGTGTCCCCACGTGACCCGGTCACCTGGGGCCGGTGACCCCACGTGACCCGGTCACCTGGGGCCGGTGACCCCACGTGACCCGGTCACCTGGGCCGGTGACCCCACGTGACCCGGTCACCTGGGGCCGGTGTCCCCACGTGACCCGCTGACCTGGGGCTGGTGACCCCACGTGACCCGGTCACCTGGGGCCGGTGTCCCCACCTGACCAGGTCACCTGGGGCCGGTGACCCCACGTGACCCGCTGACCTGGGGCCGGTGACCCCACGTGACCCGGTCACCTGGGGCCGGTGACCCCACGTGACCCGGTCACCTGGGGCCGGTGTCCCCACGTGACCCGGTCACCTGGGGCCGGTGACCCCACGTGACCCGGTCACCTGGGGCCGGTGACCCCACGTGACCCGCTCACCTGGGGCCGGTGACCCCACGTGACCGGGTCACCTGGGGCCGGTGACCCCACGTGACCCGGTCACCTGGGGCTGGTGTCCCCACGTGACCGGGTCACCTGGGTCCGGTGACCCCACGTGACCCGGTCACCTGGGGCCGGTGTCCCCACGTGACCCAGAGTCCTGGTGCCGGGGTGGTCATCGGAACCTGGGAACCAGGCCGGTTACCCGACACGACCCGGTGACCCGGGGCTGTTGTGTCGACGGACTCGTGGACCTGGGTTCGGGGTCCCGACCTGACGCGGTGACCTGGGGCCGGTGTCCCCACGTGACCCGCTGACCTGGGGCCGGTGTCCCCACGTGACCCGCTGACCTGGGGCCGGTGACCCCACGTGACCTGCTGACCTGGGGCCGGTGACCCCGCGTGACCCAGTCACCTGGGGCCGGGGTCCCCACGGGACCCGGGGTCCTGGTGCCGGGGTGGTCACCGGAACCTGGGAACCAGGCCGGTTACCCGACATGACCCGGTGACCTGGGGCCGGGTTAACGACCTGTCCAGGGGACCCGGGCCGGGGACCCGACAGGACCCGGTGGTCCTTCGCTGGTGTCCCGATGCAACCCGGGGACCCGGGCCCGGGCCCCCACGTGATCCAGTGATCCGGTGCTTTTGTCCCGATGCAACCCGGGGACCCGGGCCGGGGACCCGGTATGACTCCGTCTCCCGGGGCCGGGGTGGTCACCTGACACTGGTACCCGGGACAGCGACCCGACATGACCCCGTGACCTGGGGCCGGGGTGCCGACCTGTCCAGGGGACCCGACCCGGGTACCCGACAGGACCCGGTGATCTGCGGCTGGGGTAAAAACCCGTCCCGGGGACCCGGGCTGGGTCCCGACATGACCCGGTGACCTGGGGCTGTGGTGTCGACCGGACTCGGGGACCTGGTCCGGTGTCCCGTCATGACCCGGAGACCTGGGGTCGGGGTGGTCACCAGACCGTTGTACCCAGGCCGTTGACCCGACATGACCCTGTGACCCGGGGCCTGGGTAAAAATCCAACCCGGGGACCCGGGCATGGGACGTGACATGACCCGACCTGGGTCCGGGGTCCCGAACTGACCCGGTGACCTGGGTCCGGGGACTCGGTATGACCCGGTTACCTGGGGCCGGTGTACCCACGTGACCCGCTGACCTGGGTCCGGGGTCCCCACGTGACCCGCTGACCTGAGGCCGGTGTCCCCACGTGACCCGGTCACCTGGGGCCGGTGACCCCACGTGACCCGGTCACCTGGGGCCGGTGTCCCCACGTGACCCGGGGTCCTGGTGCCGGGGTGGTCATCGGAACCTGGGAACCAGGCCGGGTGCGCGAGATGACCGGGTGACCTGGGGCCGGGTTATCGACCTGTCCAGGGGACCCGGGCCGGGGACCCGACAGGACCCGGTGATCTGCGGCTGGGGTAAAAACCCGTCCCGGGGACCCGGGCTGGGTCCCGACATGCCTTGGTTACCTGGGGCCGGTGTCCCCACGTGACCCGCTGACCTGGGGCTGGTGACCCCACGTGACCCGGTCACCTGGGGCCGGTGTCCCCACGTGACCCGGTCACCTGGGGCCGGTGACCCCACGTGACCCGGTCACCTGGGGCCGGTGTCCCCACGTGACCCGCTGACCTGGGGCCGGTGACCCCACGTGACCCGGTCACCTGGGGCCGGTGACCCCACGTGACCGGGTCACCTGGGGCCGGTGACCCCACGTGACCCGGTCACCTGGGGCCGGTGACCCCACGTGACCCGGTCACCTGGGGCCGGTGTCCCCACGTGACCCGGTCACCTGGTGCCGGTGACCCCACGTGACCCGGTCACCTGGGGCCGGTGACCCCACGTGACCCGGTCACCTGGGGCCGGTGTCCCCACGTGACCCGGTCACCTGGGGCCGGTGACCCCACGTGACCCGGTCACCTGGGGCCGGTGACCCCACGTGACCCGGTCACCTGGTGCCGGTGACCCCACGTGACCCGGTCACCTGGGCCGGTGACCCCACGTGACCCGGTGACCTGGGGCCGGTGTCCCCACGTGACCCGCTGATCTGGGGCCGGTGACCCCACGTGACCCGGTCACCTGGGGCCGGTGTCCCCACGTGACCCGGTCACCTGGGGCCGGTGACCCCACGTGACCCGCTGACCTGGGGCCGGTGACCCCACGTGACCCGGTCACCTGGGGCCGGTGACCCCACGTGACCCGGTCACGTGGGGTCACCGGACCCACGTGACCCGGTCACCTGGGGCCGGTGTCCCCACGTGACCCAGAGTCCTGGTGCCGGGGTGGTCATCGGAACCTGGGAACCAGGCCGGTTACCCGACACGACCCGGTGACCCGGGGCTGTGGTGTCGACGGACTCGTGGACCTGGGTTCGGGGTCCCGACCTGACGCGGTGACCTGGGGCCGGTGTCCCCACGTGACCCGCTGACCTGGGGCCGGTGTCCCCACGTGACCCGCTGACCTGGGGCCGGTGACCCCGCGTGACCCGGTCACCTGGGGCCGGGGTCCCCACGGGACCCGGCGTCCTGGTGCCGGGGTGGTCACCGGAACGTGGGAACCAGGCCGGGTGCGCGACATGACCCGGTGACCTGGGGCCGGGTTAACGACCTGTCCAGGGGACCCGGGCCGGGGACCCGACAGGACCCGGTGGTCCTTCGCTGGTGTCCCGATGCAACCCGGGGACCCGGGCCCGGGCCCCCACGTGATCCAGTGATCCGGTGCTTTTGTCCCGATGCAACCCGGGGACCCGGGCCGGGGACCCGGTATGACTCCGTCTCCCGGGGCCGGGGTGGTCACCTGACACTGGTACCCGGGACAGCGACCCGACATGACCCCGTGACCCGGGGCCGGGGTGCCGACCTGTCCAGGGGACCCGACCCGGGTACCCGACAGGACCCGGTGATCTGCGGCTGGGGTAAAAACCCGTCCCAGGGACCCGGGCTGGGTCCCGACATGACCCGGTGACCTGGGGCTGTGGTGTCGACCGGACTCGGGGACCTGGTCCGGTGTCCCGTCATGACCCGGAGACCTGGGGTCGGGGTGGTCACCAGACCCTTGTACCCAGGCCGTTGACCCGACATGACCCTGTGACCCGGGGCCTGGGTAAAAATCCAACCCGGGGACCCGGGCATGGGACGTGACATGACCCGACCTGGGTCCGGGGTCCCGAACTGACCCGGTGACCTGGGTCCGGGGACTCGGTATGACCCGGTTACCTGGGGCCGGTGTCCCCACGTGACCCGCTGACCTGGGTCCGGGGTCCCCACGTGACCCGCTGACCTGAGGCCGGTGTCCCCACGTGACCCGGTCACCTGGGGCCGGTGACCCCACGTGACCCGGTCACCTGGGGCCGGTGACCCCACGTGACCAGGTCACCTGGGGCCGGTGACCCCACGTGACCCGGTCACCTGGGGCCGGTGTCCCCACGTGACCCGGTCACCTGGGGCCGGTGTCCCCACGTGACCCGGTCACCTGGGGCCGGTGACCCCACGTGACCCGGTCACCTGGGGCCGGTGACCCCACGTGACCCGGTCACCTGGGGCCGGTGACCTCACGTGACCCGGTCACCTGGGGCCGGTGACCCCACGTGACCCGGTCACCTGGGGCCGGTGACCCCACGTGACCCGGTCACCTGGGGCCGGTGTCCCCACGTGACCCGGTCACCTGGGGCCGGTGACCCCACGTGACCCGGTCACCTGGGGCCCGTGACCCCACGTGACCAGGTCACCTGGGGCCGGTGACCCCACGTGACCCGGTCACCTGGGGCCGGTGACCCCACGTGACCCGGTCACCTGGGGCAGGTGACCTCACGTGACCCGGTCACCTGGGGCCGGTGACCCCACGTGACCCGGTCACCTGGGGCCGGTGACCCCACTTGGCCAGGTCACCTGGGGCCGGTGACCCCACGTGACCCGGTCACCTGGGGCCGGTGACCCCACGTGACCCGATGACCTGGGGCCGGTGTCCCCACGTGACCTGGTCACCTGGGGCCGGTGTCCCCACGTGACCCGGGGTCCTGGTGCCGGGGTGGTCATCGGAACCTGGGAACCAGGCCGGTTACCCGACACGACTTGGTGACCCGGGGCTGTGGTGTCGACGGACTCGTGGACCTGGGTTCGGGGTCCCGACGTGACGCGGTGACCTGGGGCCGGTGTCCCCACGTGACCCGCTGACCTGGGGCCGATGACCCCACGTGACCCGCTGACCTGGGGCCGGTGACCCCGCGTGACCCGGTCACCTGGGGCCGGGGTCCCCACGGGACCCGGGGTCCTGGTGCCGGGGTGGTCACCGGAACCTGGGAACCAGGCCGGTTACCCGACACGACCCGGTGACCTGGGGCCGGGTTAACGACCTGTCCAGGGGACCCGGGCCGGGGACCCGACAGGACCCGGTGGTCCTTCGCTGGTGTCCCGATGCAACCCGGGGACCCGGGCCCGGGCCCCCACGTGATCCAGTGATCCGGTGCTTTTGTCCCGATGCAACCCGGGGACCCGGGCCGGGGACCCGGTATGACTCCGTCTCCCGGGGCCGGGGTGGTCACCTGACACTGGTACCCGGGACAGCGACCCGACATGACCCCGTGACCCGGGGCCGGGGTGCCGACCTGTCCAGGGGACCCGACCCGGGTACCCGACAGGACCCGGTGATCTGCGGCTGGGGTAAAAACCCGTCCCGGGGACCCGGGCTGGGTCCCGACATGACCCGGTGACCTGGGGCTGTGGTGTCGACCGGACTCGGGGACCTGGTCCGGTGTCCCGTCATGACCCGGGGACCTGGGGTCGGGGTGGTCACCAGACCCTTGTACCCAGGCCGTTGACCCGACATGACCCTGTGACCCGGGGCCTGGGTAAAAATCCAACCCGGGGACCCGGGCATGGGACGTGACATGACCCGACCTGGGTCCGGGGTCCCGAACTGACCCGGTGACCTGGGTCCGGGGACTCGGTATGACCCGGTTACCTGGGGCCGGTGTACCCACGTGACCCGCTGACCTGGGTCCGGGGTCCCCACGTGACCCGCTGACCTGAGGCCGGTGTCCCCACGTGACCCGGTCACCTGGGGCCGGTGACCCCACGTGACCCGGTCACCTGGGGCCGGTGTCCCCACGGGACCCGGGGTCCTGGTGCCGGGGTGGTCATCGGAACCTGGGAACCAGGCCGGGTGCGCGAGATGACCGGGTGACCTGGGGCCGGGTTATCGACCTGTCCAGGGGACCCGGGCCGGGGACCCGACAGGACCCGGTGATCTGCGGCTGGGGTAAAAACCCGTCCCGGGGACCCGGGCTGGGTCCCGACATGCCTTGGTTACCTGGGGCCGGTGTCCCCACGTGACCCGCTGACCTGGGGCCGGTGACCCCACGTGACCCGGTCACCTGGGGCCGGTGTCCCCACGTGACCCGGTCACCTGGGGCCGGTGACCCCACGTGACCCGGTCACCTGGGGCCGGTGTCCCCACGTGACCCGCTGACCTGGGGCCGGTGACCCCACGTGACCCGGTCACCTGGGGCCGGTGACCCCACGTGACCGGGTCACCTGGGGCCGGTGACCCCACGTGACCCGGTCACCTGGGGCCGGTGACCCCACGTGACCCGCTGACCTGGGGCCGGTGTCCCCACGTGACCCGGTCACCTGGTGCCGGTGACCCCACGTGACCCGGTCACCTGGGGCCGGTGACCCCACGTGACCCGGTCACCTGGGGCCGGTGTCCCCACGTGACCCGCTGATCTGGGGCCGGTGACCCCACGTGACCCGGTCACCTGGGGCCGGTGTCCCCACGTGACCCGGTCACCTGGGGCCGGTGACCCCACGTGACCTGCTGACCTGGGGCCGGTGACCCCACGTGACCCGGTCACCTGGGGCCGGTGACCCCACGTGACCCGGTCACCTGGGGCTGGTGTCCCCACGTGACCCGGTGACCTGGGGCCGGTGACCCCACGTGACCCGGTCACCTGGGGCCGGTGACACCACGTGACCCGGTCACCTGGTGCCGGTGACCCCACGTGACCGGGTCACCTGGGGCCGGTGACCCCACGTGACCCGGTCACCTGGGGCCGGTGTCCCCACTTGACCGGGTCACCTGGGTCTGGTGACCCCACGTGACCCGGTCACCTGGGGCCGGTGTCCCCACGTGACCCAGAGTCCTGGTGCCGGGGTGGTCATCGGAACCTGGGAACCAGGCCGGTTACCCGACACGACCCGGTGACCCGGGGCTGTGGTGTCGACGGACTCGTGGACCTGGGTTCGGGGTCCCGACCTGACGCGGTGACCTTGGGCCGGTGTCCCCACGTGACCCGCTGACCTGGGGCCGGTGTCCCCACGTGACCCGCTGACCTGGGGCCGGTGACCCCACGTGACCCGCTGACCTGGGGCCGGTGACCCCGCGTGACCCGGTCACCTGGGGCCGGGGTCCCCACGGGACCCGGGGTCCTGGTGCCGGGGTGGTCACCGGAACCTGGGAACCAGGCCGGTTACCCGACACGACCCGGTGACCTGGGGCCGGGTTAACGACCTGTCCAGGGGACCCGGGCCGGGGACCCGACAGGACCCGGTGGTCCTTCGCTGGTGTCCCGATGCAACCCGGGGACCCGGGCCCGGGCCCCCACGTGATCCAGTGATCCGGTGCTTTTGTCCCGATGCAACCCGGGGACCTGGGCCGGGGACCCGGTATGACTCCGTCTCCCGGGGCCGGGGTGGTCACCTGACACTGGTACCCGGGACAGCGACCCGACATGACCCCGTGACCCGGGGCCGGGGTGCCGACCTGTCCAGGGGACCCGACCCGGGTACCCGACAGGACCCGGTGATCTGCGGCTGGGGTAAAAACCCGTCCCGGGGACCCGGGCTGGGTCCCGACATGACCCGGTGACCTGGGGCTGTGGTGTCGACCGGACTCGGGGACCTGGTCCGGTGTCCCGTCATGACCCGGGGACCTGGGGTCGGGGTGGTCACCAGACCCTTGTACCCAGGCCGTTGACCCGACATGACCCTGTGACCCGGGGCCTGGGTAAAAATCCAACCCGGGGACCCGGGCATGGGACGTGACATGACCCGACCTGGGTCCGGGGTCCCGAACTGACCCGGTGACCTGGGTCCGGGGACTCGGTATGACCCGGTTACCTGGGGCCGGGGTCCCCACGTGACCCGGTCACCTGGGGCCGGGGTCCCCACGTGACCCGCTGACCTGGGGCCGGTGACCCCACGTGACCCGGTCACCTGGGGCCGGTGTCCCCACGTGACCCGGGGTCCTGGTGCCGGGGTGGTCATCGGAACCTGGGAACCAGGCCGGGTGCGCGAGATGACCGGGTGACCTGGGGCCGGGTTATCGACTTGTCCAGGGGACCCGGGCCGGGGACCCGACAGGACCCGGTGATCTGCGGCTGGGGTAAAAACCCGTCCCGGGGACCCGGGCTGGGTCCCGACATGCCTTGGTTACCTGGGGCCGGTGTCCCCACGTGACCCGGTCACCTGGGGCCGGTGACCCCACGTGACCCGGTCACCTGGGGCCGGTGTCCCCACGTGACCCGGTCACCTGGGGCCGGTGACCCCACGTGACCCGGTCACCTGGGGCCGGTGACCCCACGTGACCCGGTCACCTGGGCCGGTGACCCCACGTGACCCGGTGACCTGGGGCCGGTGTCCCCACGTGACCCGCTGACCTGGGGCTGGTGACCCCACGTGACCCGGTCACCTGGGGCCGGTGTCCCCACGTGACCCGGTCACCTGGGGCCGGTGACCCCACGTGACCAGCTGACCTGGGGCCGGTGACCCCACGTGACCCGGTCACCTGGGGCCGGTGACCCCACGTGACCCGGTCACCTGGGGCCGGTGACCCCACGTGACCGGGTCACCTGGGGCCGGTGACCCCACGTGACCCGGTCACCTGGGGCTGGTGTCCCCACGTGACCGGGTCACCTGTGTCCGGTGACCCCACGTGACCCGGTCACCTGGGGCCGGTGTCCCCACGTGACCCAGAGTCCTGGTGCCGGGGTGGTCATCGGAACCTGGGAACCAGGCCGGTTACCCGACACGACCCGGTGACCCGGGACTGTGGTGTCGACGGACTCGTGGACCTGGGTTCGGGGTCCCGACCTGACGCGGTGACCTGGGGCCGGTGTCCCCACGTGACCCGCTGACCTGGGGCCGGTGTCCCCACGTGACCCGCTGACCTGGGGCCGGTGAGCCCACGTGACCTGCTGACCTGGGGCCGGTGACCCCGCGTGACCCGGTCACCTGGGGCCGGGGTCCCCACGGGACCCGGGGTCCTGGTGCCGGGGTGGTCACCGGAACGTGGGAACCAGGCCGGGTGCGCGACATGACCCGGTGACCTGGGGCCGGGTTAACGACCTGTCCAGGGGACCCGGGCCGGGGACCCGACAGGACCCGGTGGTCCTTCGCTGGTGTCCCGATGCAACCCGGGGACCCGGGCCCGGGCCCCCACGTGATCCAGTGATCCGGTGCTTTTGTCCCGATGCAACCCGGGGACCCGGGCCGGGGACCCGGTATGACTCCGTCTCCCGGGGCCGGGGTGGTCACCTGACACTGGTACCCGGGACAGCGACCCGACATGACCCCGTGACCCGGGGCCGGGGTGCCGACCTGTCCAGGGGACCCGACCCGGGTACCCGACAGGACAAGGTGATCTGCGGCTGGGGTAAAAACCCGTCCCGGGGACCCGGGCTGGGTCCCGACATGACCCGGTGACCTGGGGCTGTGGTGTCGACCGGACTCGGGGACCTGGTCCGGTGTCCCGTCATGACCCGGAGACCTGGGGTCGGGGTGGTCACCAGACCGTTGTACCCAGGCCGTTGACCCGACATGACCCTGTGACCCGGGGCCTGGGTAAAAATCCAACCCGGGGACCCGGGCATGGGACGTGACATGACCCGACCTGGGTCCGGGGTCCCGAACTGACCCGGTGACCTGGGTCCGGGGACTCGGTATGACCCGGTTACCTGGGGCCGGTGTACCCACGTGACCCGCTGACCTGGGTCCGGGGTCCCCACGTGACCCGCTGACCTGAGGCCGGTGTCCCCACGTGACCCGGTCACCTGGGGCCGGTGACCCCACGTGACCCGGTCACCTGGGGCCGGTGTCCCCACGTGACCCGGGGTCCTGGTGCCGGGGTGGTCATCGGAACCTGGGAACCAGGCCGGGTGCGCGAGATGACCGGGTGACCTGGGGCCGGGTTATCGACCTGTCCAGGGGACCCGGGCCGGGGACCCGACAGGACCCGGTGATCTGCGGCTGGGGTAAAAACCCGTCCCGGGGACCCGGGCTGGGTCCCGACATGCCTTGGTTACCTGGGGCCGGTGTCCCCACGTGACCCGCTGACCTGGGGCCAGTGACCCCACGTGACCCGGTCACCTGGGGCCGGTGTCCCCACGTGACCCGGTCACCTGGGGCCGGTGACCCCACGTGACCCGGTCACCTGGGGCCGGTGTCCCCACGTGACCCGCTGACCTGGGGCCGGTGACCCCACGTGACCCGGTCACCTGGGGCCGGTGACCCCACGTGACCGGGTCACCTGGGGCCGGTGACCCCACGTGACCCGGTCACCTGGGGCCGGTGACCCCACGTGACCCGCTGACCTGGGGCCGGTGTCCCCACGTGACCCGGTCACCTGGTGCCGGTGACCCCACGTGACCCGGTCACCTGGGGCCGGTGACCCCACGTGACCCGGTCACCTGGGGCCGGTGTCCCCACGTGACCCGCTGATCTGGGGCCGGTGACCCCACGTGACCCGGTCACCTGGGGCCGGTGTCCCCACGTGACCCGGTCACCTGGGGCCGGTGACCCCACGTGACCTGCTGACCTGGGGCCGGTGACCCCACGTGACCCGGTCACCTGGGGCCGGTGACCCCACGTGACCCGGTCACCTGGGGCTGGTGTCCCCACGTGACCCGGTCACCTGGGGCCGGTGACCCCACGTGACCCGTTCACCTGGGGCCGGTGACACCACGTGACCCGGTCACCTGGTGCCGGTGACCCCACGTGACCGGGTCACCTGGGGCCGGTGACCCCACGTGACCCGGTCACCTGGGGCCGGTGTCCCCACTTGACCGGGTCACCTGGGTCTGGTGACCCCACGTGACCCGGTCACCTGGGGCCGGTGTCCCCACGTGACCCAGAGTCCTGGTGCCGGGGTGGTCATCGGAACCTGGGAACCAGGCCGGTTACCCGACACGACCCGGTGACCCGGGGCTGTGGTGTCGACGGACTCGTGGACCTGGGTTCGGGGTCCCGACCTGACGCGGTGACCTGGGGCCGGTGTCCCCACGTGACCCGCTGACCTGGGGCCGGTGTCCCCACGTGACCCGCTGACCTGGGGCCGGTGAGCCCACGTGACCTGCTGACCTGGGGCCGGTGACCCCGCGTGACCCGGTCGCCTGGGGCCGGGGTCCCCACGGGACCCGGGGTCCTGGTGCCGGGGTGGTCACCGGAACGTGGGAACCAGGCCGGGTGCGTGACATGACCCGGTGACCTGGGGCCGGGTTAACGACCTGTCCAGGGGACCCGGGCCGGGGACCCGACAGGACCCGGTGGTCCTTCGCTGGTGTCCCGATGCAACCCGGGGACCCGGGCCCGGGCCCCCACGTGATCCAGTGATCCGGTGCTTTTGTCCCGATGCAACCCGGGGACCCGGGCCGGGGACCCGGTATGACTCCGTCTCCCGGGGCCGGGGTGGTCACCTGACACTGGTACCCGGGACAGCGACCCGACATGACCCCGTGACCCGGGGCCGGGGTGCCGACCTGTCCAGGGGACCCGACCCGGGTACCCGACAGGACCCGGTGATCTGCGGCTGGGGTAAAAACCCGTCCCGGGGACCCGGGCTGGGTCCCGACATGACCCGGTGACCTGGGGCTGTGGTGTCGACCGGACTCGGGGACCTGGTCCGGTGTCCCGTCATGACCCGGAGACCTGGGGTCGGGGTGGTCACCAGACCCTTGTACCCAGGCCGTTGACCCGACATGACCCTGTGACCCGGGGCCTGGGTAAAAATCCAACCCGGGGACCCGGGCATGGGACGTGACATGACCCGACCTGGGTCTGGGGTCCCGAACTGACCCGGTGACCTGGGTCCGGGGACTCGGTATGACCCGGTTACCTGGGGCCGGTGTCCCCACGTGACCCGCTGACCTGGGTCCGGGGTCCCCACGTGACCCGCTGACCTGAGGCCGGTGTCCCCACGTGACCCGGTCACCTGGGGCCGGTGACCCCACGTGACCCGGTCACCTGGGGCCGGTGACCCCACGTGACCAGGTCACCTGGGGCCGGTGACCCCACGTGACCCGGTCACCTGGGGCCGGTGACCCCACGTGACCCGGTCACCTGGGTCCGGGGTCCCCACGTGACCCGCTGACCTGAGGCCGGTGACCCCACGTGACCCGGTCACCTGGGGCCGGTGTCCCCACGTGACCCGGGGTCCTGGTGCCGGGGTGGTCATCGGAACCTGGGAACCAGGCCGGGTGCGCGAGATGACCGGGTGACCTGGGGCCGGGTTATCGACCTGTCCAGGGGACCCGGGCCGGGGACCCGACAGGACCCGGTGATCTGCGGCTGGGGTAAAAACCCGTCCCGGGGACCCGGGCTGGGTCCCGACATGCCTTGGTTACCTGGGGCCGGTGTCCCCACGTGACCCGGTCACCTGGGGCCGGTGACCCCACGTGACCGGGTCACCTGGGGCCGGTGACCCCACGTGACCCGGTCACCTGGGGCCGGTGACCCCACGTGACCCGGTCACCTGGGGCCGGTGTCCCCACGTGACCCGGTCACCTGGGGTCGGTGACCCCACGTGACCCGCTGACCTGGGGCCGGTGACCCCACGTGACCCGGTCACCTGGGGCCGGTGTCCCCACGTGACCCGGTCACCTGGGGCCGGTGACCCCACGTGACCCGGTCACCTGGGGCCGGTGACCCCACGTGACCCGGTCACCTGGGCCGGTGACCCCACGTGACCCGGTCACCTGGGGCCGGTGTCCCCACGTGACCCGCTGACCTGGGGCTGGTGACCCCACGTGACCCGGTCACCTGGGGCCGGTGTCCCCACGTGACCAGGTCACCTGGGGCCGGTGACCCCACGTGACCCGCTGACCTGGGGCCGGTGACCCCACGTGACCCGGTCACCTGGGGCCGGTGACCCCACGTGACCCGGTCACCTGGGGCCGGTGTCCCCACGTGACCCGGTCACCTGGGGCCGGTGACCCCACGTGACCCGGTCACCTGGGGCCGGTGACCCCACGTGACCCGCTCACCTGGGGCCGGTGACCCCACGTGACCGGGTCACCTGGGGCCGGTGACCCCACGTGACCCGGTCACCTGGGGCCGGTGTCCCCACGTGACCGGGTCACCTGGGTCCGGTGACCCCATGTGACCCGGTCACCTGGGGCCGGTGTCCCCACGTGACCCAGAGTCCTGGTGCCGGGGTGGTCATCGGAACCTGGGAACCAGGCCGGTTACCCGACACGACCCGGTGACCCGGGGCTGTTGTGTCGACGGACTCGTGGACCTGGGTTCGGGGTCCCGACCTGACGCGGTGACCTGGGGCCGGTGTCCCCACGTGACCCGCTGACCTGGGGCCGGTGTCCCCACGTGACCCGCTGACCTGGGGCCGGTGACCCCACGTGACCTGCTGACCTGGGGCCGGTGACCCCGCGTGACCCAGTCACCTGGGGCCGGGGTCCCCACGGGACCCGGGGTCCTGGTGCCGGGGTGGTCACCGGAACCTGGGAACCAGGCCGGGTGCGCGACATGACCCGGTGACCTGGGGCCGGGTTAACGACCTGTCCAGGGGACCCGGGCCGGGGACCCGACAGGACCCGGTGGTCCTTCGCTGGTGTCCCGATGCAACCCGGGGACCCGGGCCCGGGCCCCCACGTGATCCAGTGATCCGGTGCTTTTGTCCCGATGCAACCCGGGGACCCGGGCCGGGGACCCGGTATGACTCCGTCTCCCGGGGCCGGGGTGGTCACCTGACACTGGTACCCGGGACAGCGACCCGACATGACCCCGTGACCTGGGGCCGGGGTGCCGACCTGTCCAGGGGACCCGACCCGGGTACCCGACAGGACCCGGTGATCTGCGGCTGGGGTAAAAACCCGTCCCGGGGACCCGGGCTGGGTCCCGACATGACCCGGTGACCTGGGGCTGTGGTGTCGACCGGACTCGGGGACCTGGTCCGGTGTCCCGTCATGACCCGGAGACCTGGGGTCGGGGTGGTCACCAGACCGTTGTACCCAGGCCGTTGACCCGACATGACCCTGTGACCCGGGGCCTGGGTAAAAATCCAACCCGGGGACCCGGGCATGGGACGTGACATGACCCGACCTGGGTCCGGGGTCCCGAACTGACCCGGTGACCTGGGTCCGGGGACTCGGTATGACCCGGTTACCTGGGGCCGGTGTCCCCACGTGACCCGCTGACCTGGGTCCGGGGTCCCCACGTGACCCGCTGACCTGAGGCCGGTGTCCCCACGTGACCCGGTCACCTGGGGCCGGTGACCCCACGTGACCCGGTCACCTGGGGCCGGTGTCCCCACGTGACCCGGGGTCCTGGTGCCGGGGTGGTCATCGGAACCTGGGAACCAGGCCGGGTGCGCGAGATGACCGGGTGACCTGGGGCCGGGTTATCGACCTGACCAGGGGACCCGGGCCGGGGACCCGACAGGACCCGGTGATCTGCGGCTGGGGTAAAAACCCGTCCCGGGGACCCGGGCTGGGTCCCGACATGCCTTGGTTACCTGGGGCCGGTGTCCCCACGTGACCCGCTGACCTGTGGCCGGTGACCCCACGTGACCCGGTCACCTGGGGCCGGTGTCCCCACGTGACCCGCTGACCTGGGGCCGGTGACCCCACGTGACCCGGTCACCTGGGGCCGGTGACCCCACGTGACCCGGTCACCTGGGGCCGGTGTCCCCACGTGACCCGGGGTCCTGGTGCCGGTGACCCCACGTGACCCGGTCACCTGGGGCCGGTGTCCCCACGTGACCCGGTCACCTGGGGCCGGTGTCCCCACGTGACCCGGTCACCTGGGGCCGGTGACCCCACGTGACCCGGTCACCTGGGGCCGGTGACCCCACGTGACCCGGTCACCTGGTGCCGGTGACCCCACGTGACCCGGTCACCTGGGCCGGTGACCCCACGTGACCCGGTGACCTGGGGCCGGTGTCCCCACGTGACCCGCTGATCTGGGGCCGGTGACCCCACGTGACCCGGTCACCTGGGGCCGGTGTCCCCACGTGACCCGGTCACCTGGGGCCGGTGACCCCACGTGACCCGCTGACCTGGGGCCGGTGACCCCACGTGACCCGGTCACCTGGGGCCGGTGACCCCACGTGACCCGGTCACCTGGGGCTGGTGTCCCCACGTGACCCGGTCACCTGGGGCCGGTGACCCCACGTGACCCGGTCACCTGGGGCCGGTGACCCCACGTGACCCGGTCACCTGGTGCCGGTGACCCCACGTGACCGGGTCACCTAGGGCCGGTGACCCCACGTGACCCGGTCACCTGGGGCCGGTGTCCCCACGTGACCGGGTCACCTGGGTCCGGTGACCCCACGTGACCCGGTCACCTGGGGCCGGTGTCCCCACGTGACCCAGAGTCCTGGTGCCGGGGTGGTCATCGGAACCTGGGAACCAGGCCGGTTACCCGACACGACCCGGTGACCCGGGGCTGTGGTGTCGACGGACTCGTGGACCTGGGTTCGGGGTCCCGACCTGACGCGGTGACCTGGGGCCGGTGTCCCCACGTGACCCGCTGACCTGGGGCCGGTGTCCCCACGTGACCCGCTGACCTGGGGCCGGTGACCCCGCGTGACCCGGTCACCTGGGGCCGGGGTCCCCACGGGACCCGGGGTCCTGGTGCCGGGGTGGTCACCGGAACCTGGGAACGAGGCCGGTTACCCGACACGACCCGGTGACCTGGGGCCGGGTTAACGACCTGTCCAGGGGACCCGGGCCGGGGACCCGACAGGACCCGGTGGTCCTTCGCTGGTGTCCCGATGCAACCCTGGGACCCGGGCCCGGGCCCCCACGTGATCCAGTGATCCGGTGCTTTTGTCCCGATGCAACCCGGGGACCCGGGCCGGGGACCCGGTATGACTCCGTCTCCCGGGGCCGGGGTGGTCACCTGACACTGGTACCCGGGACAGCGACCCGACATGACCCCGTGACCCGGGGCCGGGGTGCCGACCTGTCCAGGGGACCCGACCCGGGTACCCGACAGGACCCGGTGATCTGCGGCTGGGGTAAAAACCCGTCCCGGGGACCCGGGCTGGGTCCCGACATGACCCGGTGACCTGGGGCTGTGGTGTCGACCGGACTCGGGGACCTGGTCCGGTGTCCCGTCATGACCCGGGGACCTGGGGTCGGGGTGGTGACCAGACCCTTGTACCCAGGCCGTTGACCTGACATGACCCTGTGACCCGGGGCCTGGGTAAAAATCCAACCCAGGGACCCGGGCATGGGACGTGACATGACACGACCTGGGTCTGGGGTCCCGAACTGACCCGGTGACCTGGGTCCGGGGACTCGGTATGACCCGGTTACCTGGGTCCGGGGTCCCCACGTGACCCGCTGACCTGAGGCCGGTGTCCCCACGTGACCCGGTCACCTGTGGCCGGTGACCCCACGTGACCTGTCACCTGGGGCCGGTGACCCCACGTGACCCGGTCACCTGGGGCCGGTGACCCCACGTGACCCGGTCACCTGGGGCCGGTGTCCCCACGTGACCCGGTCACCTGGTGCCGGTGACCCCACGTGACCCGGTCACCTGGGGCCGGTGACCCCACGTGACCCGGTCACCTGGGGCCGGTGACCTCACGTGACCCGGTCACCTGGGGCCGGTGACCCCACGTGACCCGGTCACCTGGGGCCGGTGACCCCACGTGACCCGGTCACCTGGGGCCGGTGTCCCCACGTGACCCGGTCACCTGGGGCCGGTGACCCCACGTGACCCGGTCACCTGGGGCCGGTGTCCCCACGTGACCAGGTCACCTGGGGCCGGTGACCCCACGTGACCCGGTCACCTGGGGCCGGTGACCCCACGTGACCCAGTCACCTGGGGCCGGTGACCCCACGTGACCCGGTCACCTGGGGCCGGTGACCCCACGTGAGAAGGTCACCTGGGGCCGGTGACCCCACGTGACCCGCTGACCTGGGGCCGGTGACCCCACGTGACCAGGTCACCTGGGGCCGGTGACCCCACGTGACCCGCTGACCTGGGGCCGGTGACCCCACGTGACCCGGTCACCTGGGGCCGGTGTCCCCACGTGACCCGGTCACCTGGGGCCGGTGACCCCACGTGACCCGCTGACCTGGGGCCGGTGACCCCACGTGACCAGGTCACCTGGGGCCGGTGACCCCACGTGACCCGCTGACCTGGGGCCGGTGACCCCACGTGACCCGGTCACCTGGGGCCGGTGTCCCCACGTGACCCGGTCACCTGGGGCCGGTGACCCCACGTGACCCGGTCACCTGGTGCCGGTGACCCCACATGACCGGGTCACCTGGGGCCGGTGACCCCACGTGACCCGGTCACCTGGGGCCGGTGTCCCCACGTGACCGGGTCACCTGGGTCCGGTGACCCCACGTGACCCGGTCACCTGGGGCCGGTGTCCCCACGTGACCCAGAGTCCTGGTGCCGGGGTGGTCATCGGAACCTGGGAACCAGGCCGGTTACCCGACACGACCCGGTGACCCGGGGCTGTGGTGTCGACGGACTCGTGGACCTGGGTTCGGGGTCCCGACCTGACGCGGTGACCTGGTGCCGGTGTCCCCACGTGACCCGCTGACCTGGGGCCGGTGTCCCCACGTGACCCGGTCACCTGGGGCCGGTGAGCCCACGTGACCCGCTGACCTGGGGCCGGTGACCCCGCATGACCCGGTCACCTGGGGCCGGGGTCCCCACGGGACCCGGGGTCCTGGTGCCGGGGTGGTCACCGGAACCTGGGAACCAGGCCGGGTGCGCGACATGACCCGGTGACCTGGGGCCGGGTTAACGACCTGTCCAGGGGACCCGGGCCGGGGACCCGACAGGACCCGGTGGTCCTTCGCTGGTGTCCCGATGCAACCCGGGGACCCGGGCCCGGGCCCCCACGTGATCCAGTGATCCGGTGCTTTTGTCCCGATGCAACCCGGGGACCCGGACCGGGGACCCGGTATGACTCCGTCTCCCAGGGCCGGGGTGGTCACCTGACACTGGTACCCGGGACAGCGACCCGACATGACCCCGTGACCCGGGGCCGGGGTGCCGACCTGTCCAGGGGACCCGACCCGGGTACCCGACAGGACCCGGTGATCTGCGGCTGGGGTAAAAACCCGTCCCGGGGACCCGGGCTGGGTCCCGACATGACCCGGTGACCTGGGGCTGTGGTGTCGACCGGACTCGGGGACCTGGTCCGGTGTCCCGTCATGACCCGGAGACCTGGGGTCGGGGTGGTCACCAGACCCTTGTACCCAGGCCGTTGACCCGACATGACCCTGTGACCCGGGGCCTGGGTAAAAATCCAACCCGGGGACCCGGGCATGGGACGTGACATGACCCGACCTGGGTCCGGGGTCCCGAACTGACCCGGTGACCTGGGTCCGGGGACTCGGTATGACCCGGATACCTGGGGCCGGTGTCCCCACGTGACCCGCTGACCTGGGTCCGGGGTCAGCACGTGACCCGCTGACCTGAGGCCGGTGTCCCCACGTGACCCGGTCACCTGGGACCGGTGACCCCACGTGACCCGGTCACCTGGGGCCGGTGACCCCACGTGACCCGGTCACCTGGGGCCGGTGACCCCACGTGACCCGGTCACCTGAGGCCGGTGACCCCACGTGACCCGGTCACCTGGGGCCGGTGTCCCCACGTGACCAGGTCACCTGGGGCCGGTGACCCCACGTGACCCGGTCACCTGGGGCCGGTGACCCCACGTGACCCGGTCACCTGGGGCCGGTGACCCCACGTGACCCGGTCACCTGGGGCCGGTGACCTCACGTGACCCGGTCACCTGGGGCCGGTGACCCCACGTGACCCGGTCACCTGGGGCCGGTGACCCCACGTGACCCGGTCACCTGGGGCCGGTGACCCCACGTGACCCGGTCACCTGGGGCCGGTGTCCCCACGTGACCCGGTCACCTGGGGCCGGTGACCCCACGTGACCCGGTCACCTGGGGCCGGTGACCCCACGTGACCAGGTCACCTGGGGCCGGTGACCCCACGTGACCCGGTCACCTGGGGCCGGTGACCTCACGTGACCCGGTCACCTGGGGCCGGTGACCCCACGTGACCCGGTCACCTGGGGCCGGTTACCCCACGTGACCAGGTCACCTGGGGCCGGTGACCCCACGTGACCCGGTCACCTGGTGCCGGTGACCGCACGTGACCCGGTCACCTGGTGCCGGTGACCCCACGTGACCCGCTGACCTGGGGCCGGTGACCCCACGTGACCCGCTGACCTGGGGCCGGTGACCCCGCGTGACCCGGTCACCTGGGGCCAGGGTCCCCACGGGACCCGGGGTCCTGGTGCCGGGGTGGTCACCGGAACCTGGGAACCAGGCCGGTTACCCGACACGACCCGGTGACCTGGGGCCGGGTTAATGACCTGTCCAGGGGACCCGGGCCGGGGACCCGACAGGACCCGGTGGTCCTTCGCTGGTGTCCCGATGCAACCCGGGGACCCGGGCCCGGGCCCCCACGTGATCCAGTGATCCGGTGCTTTTGTCCCGATGCAACCCGGGGACCTGGGCCGGGGACCCGGTATGACTCCGTCTCCCGGGGCCGGGGTGGTCACCTGACACTGGTACCCGGGACAGCGACCCGACATGACCCCGTGACCCGGGGCCGGGGTGCCGACCTGTCCAGGGGACCCGACCCGGGTACCCGACAGGACCCGGTGATCTGCGGCTGGGGTAAAAACCCGTCCCGGGGACCCGGGCTGGGTCCCGACATGACCCGGTGACCTGGGGCTGTGGTGTCGACCGGACTCGGGGACCTGGTCCGGTGTCCCGTCATGACCCGGGGACCTGGGGTCGGGGTGGTCACCAGACCCTTGTACCCAGGCCGTTGACCCGACATGACCCTGTGACCCGGGGCCTGGGTAAAAATCCAACCCGGGGACCCGGGCATGGGACGTGACATGACCCGACCTGGGTCCGGGGTCCCGAACTGACCCGGTGACCTGGGTCCGGGGACTCGGTATGACCCGGTTACATGGGTCCGGGGTGCCCACGTGACCCGGTCACCTGGGGCCGGTGACCCCACATGACCCGGTCACCTGGGGCCGGTGACCCCACGTGACCCGGTCACCTGGGGCCGGTGTCCCCACGTGACCCGGTCACCTGGGGCCGGTGACCCCACGTGACCGGGTCACCTGGGTCCGGTGACCCCACGTGACCCGGTCACCTGGGGCCGGTGTCCCCACGTGACCCAGAGTCCTGGTGCCGGGGTGGTCATCGGAACCTGGGAACCAGGCCGGTTACCCGACACGACCCGGTGACCCGGGGCTGTGGTGTCGACGGACTCGTGGACCTGGGTTCGGGGTCCCGACCTGACGCGGTGACCTGGGGCCGGTGTCCCCACGTGACCCGCTGACCTGGGGCCGGTGTCCCCACGTGACCCGCTGACCTGGGGCCGGTGACCCCACGTGACCCGCTGACCTGGGGCCGGTGACCCCGCGTGACCCGGTCACCTGGGGCCAGGGTCCCCACGGGACCCGGGGTCCTGGTGCCAGGGTGGTCACCGGAACGTGGGAACCAGGCCGGGTGCGCGACATGACCCGGTGACCTGGGGCCGGGTTAACGACCTGTCCAGGGGACCCGGGCCGGGGACCCGACAGGACCCGGTGGTCCTTCGCTGGTGTCCCGATGCAACCCGGGGACCCGGGCCCGGGCCCCCACGTGATCCAGTGATCCGGTGCTTTTGTCCCGATGCAACCCGGGGACCCGGGCCGGGGACCCGGTATGACTCCGTCTCCCGGGGCCGGGGTGGTCACCTGACACTGGTACCCGGGACAGCGACCCGACATGACCCCGTGACCCGGGGCCGGGGTGCCGACCTGTCCAGGGGACCCGACCCGGGTACCCGACAGGACCCGGTGATCTGCGGCTGGGGTAAAAACCCGTCCCGGGGACCCGGGCTGGGTCCCGACATGACCCGGTGACCTGGGGCTGTGGTGTCGACCGGACTCGGGGACCTGGTCCGGTGTCCCGTCATGACCCGGAGACCTGGGGTCGGGGTGGTCACCAGACCATTGTACCCAGGCCGTTGACCCGACATGACCCTGTGACCCGGGGCCTGGGTAAAAATCCAACCCGGGGACCCGGGCATGGGACGTGACATGACCCGACCTGGGTCCGGGGTCCCGAACTGACCCGGTGACCTGGGTCCGGGGACTCGGTATGACCCGGTTACCTGGGGCCGGTGTCCCCACGTGACCCGCTGACCTGGGTCCGGGGTCCCCACGTGACCCGCTGACCTGAGGCCGGTGTCCCCACGTAACCCGGTCACCTGGGGCCGGTGACCCCACGTGACCCGGTCACCTGGGGCCGGTGACCCCACGTGACCCGGTCACCTGGGGCCGGTGTCCCCACGTGACCCGGTCACCTGGGGCCGGTGACCCCACGTGACCCGCTGACCTGGGGCCGGTGTCCCCACGTGACCCGGTCACCTGGGGCCGGTGTCCCCACGTGACCGGGTCACCTGGGTCCGGTGACCCCACCTGACCCGGTCACCTGGGGCCGGTGTCCCCACGTGACCCAGAGTCCTGGTGCCGGGGTGGTCATCGGAACCTGGGAACCAGGCCGGTTACCCGACACGACCCGGTGACCCGGGGCTGTGGTGTCGACGGACTCGAGGACCTGGGTTCGGGGTCCCGACCTGACGTGGTGACCTGGGGCCGGTGTCCCCACGTGACCCGCTGACCTGGGGCCGGTGACCCCACGTGACCCGGTCACCTGGGGCCGGTGACCCCACGTGACCAGGTCACCTGGGGCCGGTGACCCCACGTGACCCGGTCACCTGGGGCCGGTGACCCCACGTGACCCGGTCACCTGGGTCCGGGGTCCCCACGTGACCCGCTGACCTGAGGCCGGTGACCCCACGTGACCCGGTCACCTGGGGCCGGTGTCCCCACGTGACCCGGGGTCCTGGTGCCGGGGTGGTCATCGGAACCTGGGAACCAGGCCGGGTGCGCGAGATGACCGGGTGACCTGGGGCCGGGTTATCGACCTGTCCAGGGGACCCGGGCCGGGGACCCGACAGGACCCGGTGATCTGCGGCTGGGGTAAAAACCCGTCCCGGGGACCCGGGCTGGGTCCGGACATGCCTTGGTTACCTGGGGCCGGTGTCCCCACGTGACCCGGTCACCTGGGTCCGGTGACCCCACGTGACCGGGTCACCTGGGGCCGGTGACCCCACGTGACCCGGTCACCTGGGGCCGGTGACCCCACGTGACCCGGTCACCTGGGGCCGGTGTCCCCACGTGACCCGGTCACCTGGGGTCGGTGACCCCACGTGACCCGCTGACCTGGGGCCGGTGACCCCACGTGACCCGGTCACCTGGGGCCGGTGTCCCCACGTGACCCGGTCACCTGGGGCCGGTGACCCCACGTGACCCGGTCACCTGGGGCCGGTGACCCCACGTGACCCGGTCACCTGGGGCCGGTGACCCCACGTGACCCGGTCACCTGGGCCGGTGACCCCACGTGACCCGGTCACCTGGGGCCGGTGTCCCCACGTGACCCGCTGACCTGGGGCTGGTGACCCCACGTGACCCGGTCACCTGGGGCCGGTGTCCCCACGTGACCCGGTCACCTGGGGCCGGTGACCCTACGTGACCCGCTGACCTGGGGCCGGTGACCCCACGTGACCCGGTCACCTGGGGCCGGTGACCCCACGTGACCCGGTCACCTGGGTCCGGTGTCCCCACGTGACCCGGTCACCTGGGGCCGGTGACCCCACGTGACCCGGTCACCTGGGGCCGGTGACCCCACGTGACCCGGTCACGTGGGGCCGGTGACCCCACGTGACCGGGTCACCTGGGGCCGGTGACCCCACGTGACCCGGTCACCTGGGGCCGGTGTCCCCACGTGACCGGGTCACCTGGGTCCGGTGACCCCACGTGACCCGGTCACCTGGGGCCGGTGTCCCCACGTGACCCAGAGTCCTGGTGCCGGGGTGGTCATCGGAACCTGGGAACCAGGCCGGTTACCCGACACGACCCGGTGACCCGGGGCTGTGGTGTCGACGGACTCGTGGACCTGGGTTTGGGGTCCCGACCTGACGCGGTGACCTGGGGCCGGTGTCCCCACGTGACCCGCTGACCTGGGGCCGGTGTCCCCACGTGACCCGCTGACCTGGGGCCGGTGACCCCGCGTGACCCGGTCACCTGGGGCCGGGGTCCCCACGGGACCCGGGGTCCTGGTGCCGGGGTGGTCACCTGAACCTGGGAACCAGGCCGGGTGCGCGACATGACCCGGTGACGTGGGGCCGGGTTAACGACCTGTCCAGGGGACCCGGGCCGGGGACCCGACAGGACCCGGTGGTCCTTCGCTGGTGTCCCGATGCAACCCGGGGACCCGGGCCCGGGCCCCCACGTGATCCAGTGATCCGGTGCTTTTGTCCCGATGCAACCCGGGGACCCGGGCCGGGGACCCGGTATGACTCCGTCTCCCGGGGCCGGGGTGGTCACCTGACACTGGTACCCGGGACAGCGACCCGACATGACCCCGTGACCCGGGGCCGGGGTGCCGACCTGTCCAGGGGACCCGACCCGGGTACCCGACAGGACCCGGTGATCTGCGGCTGGGGTAAAAACCCGTCCCGGGGACCCGGGCTGGGTCCCGACATGACCCGGTGACCTGGGGCTGTGGTGTCGACCGGACTCGGGGACCTGGTCCGGTGTCCCGTCATGACCCGGAGACCTGGGGTCGGGGTGGTCACCAGACCGTTGTACCCAGGCCGTTGACCCGACATGACCCTGTGACCCGGGGCCTGGGTAAAAATCCAACCCGGGGACCCGGGCATGGGACGTGACATGACCCGACCTGGGTCCGGGGTCCCGAACTGACCCGGTGACCTGGGTCCGGGGACTCGGTATGACCCGGTTACCTGGGGCCGGTGTCCCCACGTGACCCGCTGACCTGGGTCCGGGGTCCCCACGTGACCCGCTGACCTGAGGCCGGTGTCCCCACGTGACCCGGTCACCTGGGGCCGGTGACCCCACGTGACCCGGTCACCTGGGGCCGGTGACCCCACGTGACCCGGTCACCTGGGGCCGGTGTCCCCACGTGACCCGGTCACCTGGGGCCGGTGACACCACGTGACCCGGTCACCTGGGGCCGGTGACCCCACGTGACCCGGTCACCTGGGGCCGGTGACCCCACGTGACCCGGTCACCTGGGGCCGGTGTCCCCACGTGACCCGGTCACCTGGGGCCGGTGTCCCCACGTGACCGGGTCACCTGGGTCCGGTGACCCCACGTGACCCGGTCACCTGGGGCCGGTGTCCCCACGTGACCCAGAGTCCTGGTGCCGGGGTGGTCATCGGAACCTGGGAACCAGGCCGGTTACCCGACACGACCCGGTGACCCGGGGCTGTGGTGTCGACGGACTCGTGGACCTGGGTTCGGGGTCCCGACCTGACGCGGTGACCTGGGGCCGGTGTCCCCACGTGACCCGCTGACCTGGGGCCGGTGACCCCACGTGACCCGCTGACCTGGGGCCGGTGACCCCACGTGACCCGGTCACCTGGGGCCGGGGTCCCCACGGGACCCGGGGTCCTGGTGCCGGGGTGGTCATCGGAACGTGGGAACCAGGCCGGGTGCGCGACATGACCCGGTGACCTGGGGCCGGGTTAACGACCTGTCCAGGGGACCCGGGCCGGGGACCCGACAGGACCCGGTGGTCCTTCGCTGGTGTCCCGATGCAACCCGGGGACCCGGGCCCGGGCCCCCACGTGATCCAGTGATCCGGTGCTTTTGTCCCGATGCAACCCGGGGACCCGGGCCGGGGACCCGGTATGACTCCGTCTCCCGGGGCCGGGGTGGTCACCTGACACTGGTACCCGGGACAGCGACCCGACATGACCCCGTGACCCGGGGCCGGGGTGCCGACCTGTCCAGGGGACCCGACCCGGGTACCCGACAGGACCCGGTGATCTGCGGCTGGGGTAAAAACCCGTCCCGGGGACCCGGGCTGGGTCCCGACATGACCCGGTGACCTGGGGCTGTGGTGTCGACCGGACTCGGGGACCTGGTCCGGTGTCCCGTCATGACCCGGAGACCTGGGGTCGGGGTGGTCACCAGACCATTGTACCCAGGCCGTTGACCCGACATGACCCTGTGACCCGGGGCCTGGGTAAAAATCCAACCCGGGGACCCGGGCATGGGACGTGACATGACCCGACCTGGGTCCGGGGTCCCGAACTGACCCGGTGACCTGGGTCCGGGGACTCGGTATGACCCGGTTACCTGGGGCCGGTGTCCCCACGTGACCCGCTGACCTGGGGCTGGTGACCCCACGTGACCCGGTCACCTGGGGCCGGTGTCCCCACGTGACCCGGTCACCTGGGGCCGGTGACCCCACGTGACCCGCTGACCTGGGGCCGGTGACCCCACGTGACCCGGTCACCTGGGGCCGGTGACCCCACGTGACCCGGTCACCTGGGGCCGGTGTCCCCACGTGACCCGGTCACCTGGGGCCGGTGACCCCACGTGACCCGGTCACCTGGGGCCGGTGACCCCACGTGACCCGGTCACCTGGGGCCGGTGACCCCACGTGACCGGGTCACCTGGGGCCGGTGACCCCACGTGACCCGGTCACCTGGGGCCGGTGTCCCCACGTGACCGGGTCACCTGGGTCCGGTGACCCCACGTGACCCGGTCACCTGGGGCCGGTGTCCCCACGTGACCCAGAGTCCTGGTGCCGGGGTGGTCATCGGAACCTGGGAACCAGGCCGGTTACCCGACACGACCCGGTGACCCGGGGCTGTTGTGTCGACGGACTCGTGGACCTGGGTTCGGGGTCCCGACCTGACGCGGTGACCTGGGGCCGGTGTCCCCACGTGACCCGCTGACCTGAGGCCGGTGTCCCCACGTGACCCGCTGACCTGGGGCCGGTGACCCCACGTGACCTGCTGACCTGGGGCCGGTGACCCCACGTGACCCGGTCACCTGGGGCCGGTGTCCCCACGTGACCCGGGGTCCTGGTGCCGGGGTGGTCATCGGAACCTGGGAACCAGGCCGGGTGCGCGAGATGACCGGGTGACCTGGGGCCGGGTTTTCGACCTGTCCAGGGGACCCGGGCCGGGGACCCGACAGGACCCGGTGATCTGCGGCTGGGGTAAAAACCCGTCCCGGGGACCCGGGCTGGGTCCCGACATGCCTTGGTTACCTGGGGCCGGTGTCCCCACGTGACCCGCTGACCTGGGGCCGGTGACCCCACGTGACCCGGTCACCTGGGGCCGGTGTCCCCACGTGACCCGGTCACCTGGGGCCGGTGACCCCACGTGACCCGGTCACCTGGGGCCGGTGTCCCCACGTGACCCGCTGACCTGGGGACGGTGACCCCACGTGACCCGGTCACCTGGGGCCGGTGACCCCACGTGACCGGGTCACCTGGGGCCGGTGACCCCACGTGACCCGGTCACCTGGTGCCGGTGACCCCACGTGACCCGGTCACCTGGGGCCGGTGTCCCCACGTGACCCGGTCACCTGGTGCCGGTGACCCCACGTGACCCGGTCACCTGGGGCCGGTGACCCCACGTGACCCGGTCACCTGGGGCCGGTGTCCCCACGTGACCCGGTCACCTGGGGCCGGTGACCCCACGTGACCCGGTCACCTGGGGCCGGTGACCCCACGTGACCCGGTCACCTGGGGCCGGTGACCCCACGTGACCCGGTCACCTGGGCCGGTGACCCCACGTGACCCGGTGACCTGGGGCCGGTGTCCCCACGTGACCCGCTGATCTGGAGCCGGTGACCCCACGTGACCCGGTCACCTGGGGCCGGTGTCCCCACGTGACCCGGTCACCTGGGGCCGGTGACACCACGTGACCCGCTGACCTGGGGCCGGTGACCCCACGTGACCCGGTCACCTGGGGCCGGTGACCCCACGTGACCCGGTCACCTGGGGCTGGTGTCCCCACGTGACCCGGTCACCTGGGGCCGGTGACCCCACGTGACCCGGTCACCTGGGGCCGGTGACCCCACGTGACCCGGTCACCTGGTGCCGGTGACCCCACGTGACCGGGTCACCTGGGGCCGGTGACCCCACGTGACCCGGTCACCTGGGGCCGGTGTCCCCACGTGACCGGGTCACCTGGGTCCGGTGACCCCACGTGACCCGGTCACCTGGGGCCGGTGTCCCCACGTGACCCAGAGTCCTGGTGCCGGGGTGGTCATCGGAACCTGGGAACCAGGCCGGTTACCCGACACGACCCGGTGACCCGGGGCTGTGGTGTCGACGGACTCGTGGACCTGGGTTCGGGGTCCCGACCTGACGCGGTGACCTGGGGCCGGTGTCCCCACGTGACCCGCTGACCTGGGGCCGGTGTCCCCACGTGACCCGCTGACCTGGGGCCGGTGACCCCACGTGACCCGCTGACCTGGGGCCGGTGACCCCGCGTGACCCGGTCACCTGGGGCCGGTGACCCCACGTGACCCGGTCACCTGGGGCCGGTGACCCCACGTGACCAGGTCACCTGGGGCCGGTGACCCCACGTGACCCGGTCACCTGGTGCCGGTGACCCCACATGACCCGGTCACCTGGGGCCGGTGACCCCACGTGACCCGATGACCTGGGGCCGGTGTCCCTACGTGACCCGGTCACCTGGGGCCGGTGTCCCCACGGGACCCGGGGTCCTGGTGCCGGGGTGGTCACCTGAACCTGGGAACCAGGCCGGGTGCGCGACATGACCCGGTGACGTGGGGCCGGGTTAACGACCTGTCCAGGGGACCCGGGCCGGGGACCCGACAGGACCCGGTGGTCCTTCGCTGGTGTCCCGATGCAACCCGGGGACCCGGGCCCGGGCCCCCACGTGATCCAGTGATCCGGTGCTTTTGTCCCGATGCAACCCGGGGACCCGGGCCGGGGACCCGGTATGACTCCGTCTCCCGGGGCCGGGGTGGTCACCTGACACTGGTACCCGGGACAGCGACCCGACATGACCCCGTGACCCGGGGCCGGGGTGCCGACCTGTCCAGGGGACCCGACCCGGGTACCCGACAGGACCCGGTGATCTGCGGCTGGGGTAAAAACCCGTCCCGGGGACCCGGGCTGGGTCCCGACATGACCCGGTGACCTGGGGCTGTGGTGTCGACCGGACTCGGGGACCTGGTCCGGTGTCCCGTCATGACCCGGAGACCTGGGGTCGGGGTGGTCACCAGACCCTTGTACCCAGGCCGTTGACCCGACATGACCCTGTGACCCGGGGCCTGGGTAAAAATCCAACCCGGGGACCCGGGCATGGGACGTGACATGACCCGACCTGGGTCCGGGGTCCCGAACTGACCCGGTGACCTGGGTCCGGGGACTCGGTATGACCCGGTTACCTGGGGCCGGTGTCCCCACGTGACCCGCTGACCTGGGTCCGGGGTCCCCACGTGACCCGCTGACCTGAGGCCGGTGTCCCCACGTGACCCGGTCACCTGGGGCCGGTGACCCCACGTGACCCGGTCACCTGGGGCCGGTGACCCCACGTGACCCGGTCACCTGGGTCCGGTGTCCCCACGTGACCCGGTCACCTGGGGCCGGTGACACCACGTGACCCGGTCACCTGGGGCCGGTGACCCCACGTGACCCGGTCACCTGGGGCCGGTGACCCCACGTGACCCGGTCACCTGGGGCCGGTGTCCCCACGTGACCCGGTCACCTGGGGCCGGTGTCCCCACGTGACCGGGTCACCTGGGTCCGGTGACCCCACGTGACCCGGTCACCTGGGGCCGGTGTCCCCACGTGACCCAGAGTCCTGGTGCCGGGGTGGTCATCGGAACCTGGGAACCAGGCCGGTTACCCGACACGACCCGGTGACCCGGGGCTGTGGTGTCGACGGACTCGTGGACCTGGGTTCGGGGTCCCGACCTGACGCGGTGACCTGGGGCCGGTGTCCCCACGTGACCCGCTGACCTGGGGCCGGTGACCCCACGTGACCCGCTGACCTGGGGCCGGTGACCCCACGTGACCCGGTCACCTGGGGCCGGGGTCCCCACGGGACCCGGGGTCCTGGTGCCGGGGTGGTCATCGGAACGTGGGAACCAGGCCGGGTGCGCGACATGACCCGGTGACCTGGGGCCGGGTTAACGACCTGTCCAGGGGACCCGGGCCGGGGACCCGACAGGACCCGGTGGTCCTTCGCTGGTGTCCCGATGCAACCCGGGGACCCGGGCCCGGGCCCCCACGTGATCCAGTGATCCGGTGCTTTTGTCCCGATGCAACCCGGGGACCCGGGCCGGGGACCCGGTATGACTCCGTCTCCCGGGGCCGGGGTGGTCACCTGACACTGGTACCCGGGACAGCGACCCGACATGACCCCGTGACCCGGGGCCGGGGTGCCGACCTGTCCAGGGGACCCGACCCGGGTACCCGACAGGACCCGGTGATCTGCGGCTGGGGTAAAAACCCGTCCCGGGGACCCGGGCTGGGTCCCGACATGACCCGGTGACCTGGGGCTGTGGTGTCGACCGGACTCGGGGACCTGGTCCGGTGTCCCGTCATGACCCGGAGACCTGGGGTCGGGGTGGTCACCAGACCATTGTACCCAGGCCGTTGACCCGACATGACCCTGTGACCCGGGGCCTGGGTAAAAATCCAACCCGGGGACCCGGGCATGGGACGTGACATGACCCGACCTGGGTCCGGGGTCCCGAACTGACCCGGTGACCTGGGTCCGGGGACTCGGTATGACCCGGTTACCTGGGGCCGGTGTCCCCACGTGACCCGCTGACCTGGGGCTGGTGACCCCACGTGACCCGGTCACCTGGGGCCGGTGTCCCCACGTGACCCGGTCACCTGGGGCCGGTGACCCCACGTGACCCGCTGACCTGGGGCCGGTGACCCCACGTGACCCGGTCACCTGGGGCCGGTGACCCCACGTGACCCGGTCACCTGGGGCCGGTGTCCCCACGTGACCCGGTCACCTGGGGCCGGTGACCCCACGTGACCCGGTCACCTGGGGCCGGTGACCCCACGTGACCCGGTCACCTGGGGCCGGTGACCCCACGTGACCGGGTCACCTGGGGCCGGTGACCCCACGTGACCCGGTCACCTGGGGCCGGTGTCCCCACGTGACCGGGTCACCTGGGTCCGGTGACCCCACGTGACCCGGTCACCTGGGGCCGGTGTCCCCACGTGACCCAGAGTCCTGGTGCCGGGGTGGTCATCGGAACCTGGGAACCAGGCCGGTTACCCGACACGACCCGGTGACCCGGGGCTGTTGTGTCGACGGACTCGTGGACCTGGGTTCGGGGTCCCGACCTGACGCGGTGACCTGGGGCCGGTGTCCCCACGTGACCCGCTGACCTGAGGCCGGTGTCCCCACGTGACCCGCTGACCTGGGGCCGGTGACCCCACGTGACCTGCTGACCTGGGGCCGGTGACCCCACGTGACCCGGTCACCTGGGGCCGGTGTCCCCACGTGACCCGGGGTCCTGGTGCCGGGGTGGTCATCGGAACCTGGGAACCAGGCCGGGTGCGCGAGATGACCGGGTGACCTGGGGCCGGGTTTTCGACCTGTCCAGGGGACCCGGGCCGGGGACCCGACAGGACCCGGTGATCTGCGGCTGGGGTAAAAACCCGTCCCGGGGACCCGGGCTGGGTCCCGACATGCCTTGGTTACCTGGGGCCGGTGTCCCCACGTGACCCGCTGACCTGGGGCCGGTGACCCCACGTGACCCGGTCACCTGGGGCCGGTGTCCCCACGTGACCCGGTCACCTGGGGCCGGTGACCCCACGTGACCCGGTCACCTGGGGCCGGTGTCCCCACGTGACCCGCTGACCTGGGGACGGTGACCCCACGTGACCCGGTCACCTGGGGCCGGTGACCCCACGTGACCGGGTCACCTGGGGCCGGTGACCCCACGTGACCCGGTCACCTGGTGCCGGTGACCCCACGTGACCCGGTCACCTGGGGCCGGTGTCCCCACGTGACCCGGTCACCTGGTGCCGGTGACCCCACGTGACCCGGTCACCTGGGGCCGGTGACCCCACGTGACCCGGTCACCTGGGGCCGGTGTCCCCACGTGACCCGGTCACCTGGGGCCGGTGACCCCACGTGACCCGGTCACCTGGGGCCGGTGACCCCACGTGACCCGGTCACCTGGGGCCGGTGACCCCACGTGACCCGGTCACCTGGGCCGGTGACCCCACGTGACCCGGTGACCTGGGGCCGGTGTCCCCACGTGACCCGCTGATCTGGAGCCGGTGACCCCACGTGACCCGGTCACCTGGGGCCGGTGTCCCCACGTGACCCGGTCACCTGGGGCCGGTGACACCACGTGACCCGCTGACCTGGGGCCGGTGACCCCACGTGACCCGGTCACCTGGGGCCGGTGACCCCACGTGACCCGGTCACCTGGGGCTGGTGTCCCCACGTGACCCGGTCACCTGGGGCCGGTGACCCCACGTGACCCGGTCACCTGGGGCCGGTGACCCCACGTGACCCGGTCACCTGGTGCCGGTGACCCCACGTGACCGGGTCACCTGGGGCCGGTGACCCCACGTGACCCGGTCACCTGGGGCCGGTGTCCCCACGTGACCGGGTCACCTGGGTCCGGTGACCCCACGTGACCCGGTCACCTGGGGCCGGTGTCCCCACGTGACCCAGAGTCCTGGTGCCGGGGTGGTCATCGGAACCTGGGAACCAGGCCGGTTACCCGACACGACCCGGTGACCCGGGGCTGTGGTGTCGACGGACTCGTGGACCTGGGTTCGGGGTCCCGACCTGACGCGGTGACCTGGGGCCGGTGTCCCCACGTGACCCGCTGACCTGGGGCCGGTGTCCCCACGTGACCCGCTGACCTGGGGCCGGTGACCCCACGTGACCCGCTGACCTGGGGCCGGTGACCCCGCGTGACCCGGTCACCTGGGGCCGGTGACCCCACGTGACCCGGTCACCTGGGGCCGGTGACCCCACGTGACCAGGTCACCTGGGGCCGGTGACCCCACGTGACCCGGTCACCTGGTGCCGGTGACCCCACGTGACCCGGTCACCTGGGGCCGGTGACCCCACGTGACCCGATGACCTGGGGCCGGTGTCCCTACGTGACCCGGTCACCTGGGGCCGGTGTCCCCACGTGACCCGGGGTCCTGGTGCCGGGGTGGTCACCGGAACCTGGGAACCAGGCCGGGTGCGCGACATGACCCGGTGACCTGGGGCCGGGTTAACGACCTGTCCAGGGGACCCGGGCCGGGGACCCGACAGGACCCGGTGGTCCTTCGCTGGTGTCCCGATGCAACCCGGGGACCCGGGCCCGGGCCCCCACGTGATCCAGTGATCCGGTGCTTTTGTCCCGATGCAACCCGGGGACCTGGGCCGGGGACCCGGTATGACTCCGTCTCCCGGGGCCGGGGTGGTCACCTGACACTGGTACCCGGGACAGCGACTCGACATGACCCCGTGACCCGGGGCCGGGGTGCCGACCTGTCCAGGGGACCCGACCCGGGTACCCGACAGGACCCGGTGATCTGCGGCTGGGGTAAAAACCCGTCCCGGGGACCCGGGCTGGGTCCCGACATGACCCGGTGACCTGGGGCTGTGGTGTCGACCGGACTCGGGGACCTGGTCCGGTGTCTCGTCATGACCCGGGGACCTGGGGTCGGGGTGGTCACCAGACCCTTGTACCCAGGCCGTTGACCCGACATGACCCTGTGACCCGGGGCCTGGGTAAAAATCCAACCCGGGGACCCGGGCATGGGACGTGACATGACCCGACCTGGGTCCGGGGTCCCGAACTCACCCGGTGACCTGGGTCCAGGGACTCGGTATGACCCGGTTACCTGGGGCCGGTGTCCCCACGTGACCCGCTGACCTGGGTCCGGTGACCCCACGTGACCCGGTCACCTGGGGCCGGTGACCCCACGTGACCCGGTCACCTGGGGCCGGTGACCCCACGTGACCAGGTCACCTGGGGCCGGTGACCCCACGTGACCCGGTCACCTGGTGCCGGTGACCCCACGTGACCGGGTCACCTGGGGCCGGTGTCCCCACGTGACCCGGTCACCTGGGGCCGGTGTCCCCACGTGACCGGGTCACCTGGGTCCGGTGACCCCACGTGACCTGGTCACCTGGGGCCGGTGTCCCCACGTGACCCAGAGTCCTGGTGCCGGGGTGGTCATCGGAACCTGGGAACTAGGCCGGTTACCCGACACGACCCGGTGACCCGGGGCTGTGGTGTCGACGGACTCGTGGACCTGGGTTCGGGGTCCCGACCTGACGCGGTGACCTGGGGCCGGTGTCCCCACGTGACCCGCTGACCTGGGGCCGGTGTCCCCACGTGACCCGGTCACCTGGGGCCGGTGACCCCACGTGACCCGCTGACCTGGGGCCGGTGACCCCGCGTGACCCGGTCACCTGGGGCCGGGGTCCCCACGGGACCCGGGGTCCTGGTGCCGGGGTGGTCACCGGAACGTGGGAACCAGGCCGGGTGCGCGACATGACCCGGTGACCTGGGGCCGGGTTAACGACCTGTCCAGGGGACCCGGGCCGGGGACCCGACAGGACCCGGTGGTCCTTCGCTGGTGTCCCGATGCAACCCGGGGACCCGGGCCCGGGCCCCCACGTGATCCAGTGATCCGGTGCTTTTGTCCCGATGCAACCCGGGGACCCGGGCCGGGGACCCGGTATGACTCCGTCTCCCGGGGCCGGGGTGGTCACCTGACACTGGTACCCGGGACAACGACCCGACATGACCCCGTGACCCGGGGCCGGGGTGCCGACCTGTCCAGGGGACCCGACCCGGGTACCCGACAGGACCCGGTGATCTGCAGCTGGGGTAAAAACCCGTCCCGGGGACCCGGGCTGGGTCCCGACATGACCCGGTGACCTGGGGCTGTGGTGTCGACCGGACTCGGGGACCTGGTCCGGTGTCCCGTCATGACCCGGAGACCTGGGGTCGGGGTGGTCACCAGACCGTTGTACCCAGGCCGTTGACCCGACATGACCCTGTGACCCGGGGCCTGGGTAAAAATCCAACCCGGGGACCCGGGCATGGGACGTGACATGACCCGACCTGGGTCCGGGGTCCCGAACTGACCCGGTGACCTGGGTCCGGGGACTCGGTATGACCCGGTTACCTGGGGCCGGTGTCCCCACGTGACCCGCTGACCTGGGTCCGGGGTCCCCACGTGACCCGCTGACCTGAGGCCGGTGACCCCACGTGACCCGGTCACCTGGGGCCGGTGACCCCACGTGACCCGGTCACCTGGGGCCGGTGACCCCACGTGACCAGGTCACCTGGGGCCGGTGACCCCACGTGACCCGGTCACCTGAGGCCGGTGACCCCACGTGACCCGGTCACCTGGGGCCGGTGTCCCCACGTGACCCGGTCACCTGGGGCCGGTGACCCCACGTGACCGGGTCACCTGGGGCCGGTGACCCCACGTGACCCGGTCACCTGGGGCCGGTGACCTCACGTGACCCGGTCACCTGGGGCCGGTGACCCCACGTGACCCGGTCACCTGGGGCCGGTGACCCCACGTGACCCGGTCACCTGGGGCCGGTGTCCCCACGTGACCCGGTCAACTGGGGCCGGTGTCCCCACGTGACCCGGTCACCTGGGGCCAGTGACCCCACGTGACCCGGTCACCTGGGGCCGGTGACCCCACGTGACCAGGTCACCTGGTGCCGGTGACCCCACGTGACCCGGTCACCTGGTGCCGGTGACCCCACGTGACCCGCTGACCTGGGGCCGGTGACCCCACGTGACCCGCTGACCTGGGGCCGGTGACCCCGCGTGACCCGGTCACCTGGGGCCGGGGTCCCCACGGGACCCGGGGTCCTGGTGCCGGGGTGGTCACCGGAACGTGGGAACCAGGCCGGTTACCCGACACGACCCGGTGACCTGGGGCCGGGTTAACGACCTGTCCAGGGGACCCGGGCCGGGGACCCGACAGGACCCGGTGGTCCTTCGCTGGTGTCCCGATGCAACCCGGGGACCCGGGCCCGGGCCCCCACGTGATCCAGTGATCCGGTGCTTTTGTCCCGATGCAACCCGGGGACCTGGGCCGGGGACCCGGTATGACTCCGTCTCCCGGGGCCGGGGTGGTCACCTGACACTGGTACCCGGGACAGCGACCCGACATGACCCCGTGACCCGGGGCCGGGGTGCCGACCTGTCCAGGGGACCCGACCCGGGTACCCGACAGGACCCGGTGATCTGCGGCTGGGGTAAAAACCCGTCCCGGGGACCCGGGCTGGGTCCCGACATGACCCGGTGACCTGGGGCTGTGGTGTCGACCGGACTCGGGGACCTGGTCCGGTGTCCCGTCATGACCCGGGGACCTGGGGTCGGGGTGGTCACCAGACCCTTGTACCCAGGCCGTTGACCCGACATGACCCTGTGACCCGGGGCCTGGGTAAAAATCCAACCCGGGGACCCGGGCATGGGACGTGACATGACCCGACCTGGGTCCGGGGTCCCGAACTGACCCGGTGACCTGGGTCCGGGGACTCGGTATGACCCGCTGACCTGGGTCCGGGGTCCCCACGTGACCCGGTCACCTGGGGCCGGGATCCCCACGTGACCCGCTGACCTGGGGCCGGTGACCCCACGTGACCCGGTCACCTGGGGCCGGTGACCCCACGTGACCCGGTCACCTGGGGCCGGTGACCCCACGTGACCCGGTCACCTGGGGCCGGTGACCCCACGTGACCCGGTCACCTGGGGCCGGTGACCCCACGTGACCCGGTCACCTGGTGCCGGTGACCCCACGTGACCCGGTCACCTGGGGCCGGTGACCCCACGTGACCCGGTCACCTGGGGCCGGTGACCCCACGTGACCCGGTCACCTGGGGCCGGTGTCCCCACGTGACCCGGTCACCTGGGGCCGGTGACCCCACGTGACCCGGTCACCTGGGGCCGGTGACCCCACGTGACCCGCTGACCTGGGGCCGGTGACCCCACGTGACCCGGTCACCTGGGGCCGGTGTCCCCACGTGACCCAGAGTCCTGGTGCCGGGGTGGTCATCGGAACCTGGGAACCAGGCCGGTTACCCGACACGACCCGGTGACCCGGGGCTGTGGTGTCGACGGACTCGTGGACCTGGGTTCGGGGTCCCGACCTGACGCGGTGACCTGGGGCCGGTGTCCCCACGTGACCCGCTGACCTGGGGCCGGTGTCCCCACGTGACCCGCTGACCTGGGGCCGGTGACCCCACGTGACCCGCTGACCTGGGGCCGGTGACCCCGCGTGACCCGGTCACCTGGGGCCGGTGACCCCACGTGACCCGGTCACCTGGGGCCGGTGACCCCACGTGACCAGGTCACCTGGGGCCGGTGACCCCACGTGACCCGGTCACCTGGGGCCGGTGACCCCACGTGACCCGGTCACCTGGGGCCGGTGACCCCACGTGACCCGATGACCTGGGGCCGGTGTCCCTACGTGACCCGGTCACCTGGGGCCGGTGTCCCCACGTGACCCGGGGTCCTGGTGCCGGGGTGGTCACCGGAACCTGGGAACCAGGCCGGGTGCGCGACATGACCCGGTGACCTGGGGCCGGGTTAACGACCTGTCCAGGGGACCCGGGCCGGGGACCCGACAGGACCCGGTGGTCCTTCGCTGGTGTCCCGATGCAACCCGGGGACCCGGGCCCGGGCCCCCACGTGATCCAGTGATCCGGTGCTTTTGTCCCGATGCAACCCGGGGACCTGGGCCGGGGACCCGGTATGACTCCGTCTCCCGGGGCCGGGGTGGTCACCTGACACTGGTACCCGGGACAGCGACTCGACATGACCCCGTGACCCGGGGCCGGGGTGCCGACCTGTCCAGGGGACCCGACCCGGGTACCCGACAGGACCCGGTGATCTGCGGCTGGGGTAAAAACCCGTCCCGGGGACCCGGGCTGGGTCCCGACATGACCCGGTGACCTGGGGCTGTGGTGTCGACCGGACTCGGGGACCTGGTCCGGTGTCCCGTCATGACCCGGGGACCTGGGGTCGGGGTGGTCACCAGACCCTTGTACCCAGGCCGTTGACCCGACATGACCCTGTGACCCGGGGCCTGGGTAAAAATCCAACCCGGGGACCCGGGCATGGGACGTGACATGACCCGACCTGGGTCCGGGGTCCCGAACTCACCCGGTGACCTGGGTCCAGGGACTCGGTATGACCCGGTTACCTGGGGCCGGTGTCCCCACGTGACCCGCTGACCTGGGTCCGGTGACCCCACGTGACCCGGTCACCTGGGGCCGGTGACCCCACGTGACCCGGTCACCTGGGGCCGGTGACCCCACGTGACCAGGTCACCTGGGGCCGGTGACCCCACGTGACCCGGTCACCTGGTGCCGGTGACCCCACGTGACCGGGTCACCTGGGGCCGGTGTCCCCACGTGACCCGGTCACCTGGGGCCGGTGTCCCCACGTGACCGGGTCACCTGGGTCCGGTGACCCCACGTGACCTGGTCACCTGGGGCCGGTGTCCCCACGTGACCCAGAGTCCTGGTGCCGGGGTGGTCATCGGAACCTGGGAACTAGGCCGGTTACCCGACACGACCCGGTGACCCGGGGCTGTGGTGTCGACGGACTCGTGGACCTGGGTTCGGGGTCCCGACCTGACGCGGTGACCTGGGGCCGGTGACCCCACGTGACCCGGTCACCTGGGGCCGGTGACCCCACGTGACCCGGTAACCTGGGGCCGGTGACCCCACGTGGCCCGGTCACCTGGGGCCGGTGACCCCACGTGACCCGGTCACCTGGGGCCGGTGTCCCCACGTGACCCGGTCACCTGGGGCCGGTGACCCCACGTGACCAGGTCACCTGGTGCCGGTGACCCCACGTGACCCGGTCACCTGGTGCCGGTGACCCCACGTGACCCGGTCACCTGGGGCCGGTGACCCCACGTGACCCGCTGACCTGGGGCCGGTGACCCCGCGTGACCCGGTCACCTGGGGCCGGGGTCCCCACGGGACCCGGGGTCCTGGTGCCGGGGTGGTCACCGGAACCTGGGAACCAGGCCGGTTACCCGACACGACCCGGTGACCTGGGGCCGGGTTAACGACCTGTCCAGGGGACCCGGGCCGGGGACCCGACAGGACCCGGTGGTCCTTCGCTGGTGTCCCGATGCAACCCGGGGACCGGGGCCCGGGCCCCCACGTGATCCAGTGATCCGGTGCTTTTGTCCCGATGCAACCCGGGGACCTGGGCCGGGGACCCGGTATGACTCCGTCTCCCGGGGCCGGGGTGGTCACCTGACACTGGTACCCGGGACAGCGACCCGACATGACCCCGTGACCCGGGGCCGGGGTGCCGACCTGTCCAGGGGACCCGACCCGGGTACCCGACAGGACCCGGTGATCTGCGGCTGGGGTAAAAACCCGTCCCGGGGACCCGGGCTGGGTCCCGACATGACCCGGTGACCTGGGGCTGTGGTGTCGACCGGACTCGGGGACCTGGTCCGGTGTCCCGTCATGACCCGGGGACCTGGGGTCGGGGTGGTCACCAGACCCTTGTACCCAGGCCGTTGACCCGACATGACCCTGTGACCCGGGGCCTGGGTAAAAATCCAACCCGGGGACCCGGGCATGGGACGTGACATGACCCGACCTGGGTCCGGGGTCCCGAACTGACCCGGTGACCTGGGTCCGGGGACTCGGTATGACCAGGTTACCTGGGTCCGGGGTCCCCACGTGACCCGGTCACCTGGGGCCGGGATCCCCACGTGACCCGCTGACCTGGGGCCGGTGACTCCACGTGACCCGGTCACCTGGGGCCGGTGACCCCACGTGACCCGGTCACCTGGGGCCGGTGACCCCACGTGACCCGGTCACCTGGGGCCGGTGACCCCACGTGACCCGGTCACCTGGGGCCGGTGACCTCACGTGACCCGGTCACCTGGGGCCGGTGACCCCACGTGACCCGGTCACCTGGGGCCGGTGACCCCACGTGACCCGGTCACCTGGGGCCGGTGACCCCACGTGACCCGGTCACCTGGGGCCGGTGTCCCCACGTGACCCGGTCACCTGGGGCCGGTGACCCCACGTGACCCGGTCACCTGGGGCCGGTGACCCCACGTGACCCGCTGACCTGGGGCCGGTGACCCCACGTGACCCGGTCACCTGGGGCCGGTGACCCCACGTGACCCGGTCACCTGGGGCCGGTGACCTCACGTGACCCGGTCACCTGGGGCCGGTGACCCCACGTGACCCGGTCACCTGGGGCCGGTGACCCCACGTGACCCGGTCACCTGGTGCCGGTGACCCCACGTGACCCGCTGACCTGGGGCCGGTGTCCCCACGTGACCCGCTGACCTGGGGCCGGTGTCCCCACGTGACCCGGTCACCTGGGGCCGGTGACCCCACGTGACCCGCTGACCTGGGGCCGGTGACCCCGCGTGACCCGGTCACCTGGGGCCGGGGTCCCCACGGGACCCGGGGTCCTGGTGCCGGGGTGGTCACCGGAACCTGGGAACCAGGCCGGTTACCCGACACGACCCGGTGACCTGGGGCCGGGTTAACGACCTGTCCAGGGGACCCGGGCCGGGGACCCGACAGGACCCGGTGGTCCTTCGCTGGTGTCCCGATGCAACCCGGGGACCCGGGCCCGGGCCCCCACGTGATCCAGTGATCCGGTGCTTTTGTCCCGATGCAACCCGGGGACCCGGGCCGGGGACCCGGTATGACTCCGTCTCCCGGGGCCGGGGTGGTCACCTGACACTGGTACCCGGGACAACGACCCGACATGACCCCGTGACCCGGGGCCGGGGTGCCGACCTGTCCAGGGGACCCGACCCGGGTACCCGACAGGACCCGGTGATCTGCGGCTGGGGTAAAAACCCGTCCCGGGGACCCGGGCTGGGTCCCGACATGACCCGGTGACCTGGGGCTGTGGTGTCGACCGGACTCGGGGACCTGGTCCGGTGTCCCGTCATGACCCGGAGACCTGGGGTCGGGGTGGTCACCAGACCGTTGTACCCAGGCCGTTGACCCGACATGACCCTGTGACCCGGGGCCTGGGTAAAAATCCAACCCGGGGACCCGGGCATGGGACGTGACATGACCCGACCTGGGTCCGGGGTCCCGAACTGACCCGGTGACCTGGGTCCGGGGACTCGGTATGACCCGGTTACCTGGGGCCGGTGTCCCCACGTGACCCGCTGACCTGGGTCCGGGGTCCCCACGTGACCCGCTGACCTGAGGCCGGTGTCCCCACGTGACCCGGTCACCTGGGGCCGGTGACCCCACGTGACCCGGTCACCTGGGGCCGGTGACCCCACGTGACCAGGTCACCTGGGGCCGGTGACCCCACGTGACCCGGTCACCTGAGGCCGGTGACCCCACGTGACCCGGTCACCTGGGGCCGGTGTCCCCACGTGACCCGGTCACCTGGGGCCGGTGACCCCACGTGACCGGGTCACCTGGGGCCGGTGACCCCACGTGACCCGGTCACCTGGGGCCGGTGACCTCACGTGACCCGGTCACCTGGGGCCGGTGACCCCACGTGACCCGGTCACCTGGGGCCGGTGACCCCACGTGACCCGGTCACCTGGGGCCGGTGACCCCACGTGGCCCGGTCACCTGGGGCCGGTGACCCCACGTGACCCGGTCACCTGGGGCCGGTGTCCCCACGTGACCCGGTCACCTGGGGCCGGTGACCCCACGTGACCCGGTCACCTGGGGCCGGTGACCCCACGTGACCAGGTCACCTGGTGCCGGTGACCCCACGTGACCCGGTCACCTGGTGCCGGTGACCCCACGTGACCCGCTGACCTGGGGCCGGTGACCCCACGTGACCCGCTGACCTGGGGCCGGTGACCCCGCGTGACCCGGTCACCTGGGGCCGGGGTCCCCACGGGACCCGGGGTCCTGGTGCCGGGGTGGTCACCGGAACCTGGGAACCAGGCCGGTTACCCGACACGACCCGGTGACCTGGGGCCGGGTTAACGACCTGTCCAGGGGACCCGGGCCGGGGACCCGACAGGACCCGGTGGTCCTTCGCTGGTGTCCCGATGCAACCCGGGGACCGGGGCCCGGGCCCCCACGTGATCCAGTGATCCGGTGCTTTTGTCCCGATGCAACCCGGGGACCTGGGCCGGGGACCCGGTATGACTCCGTCTCCCGGGGCCGGGGTGGTCACCTGACACTGGTACCCGGGACAGCGACCCGACATGACCCCGTGACCCGGGGCCGGGGTGCCGACCTGTCCAGGGGACCCGACCCGGGTACCCGACAGGACCCGGTGATCTGCGGCTGGGGTAAAAACCCGTCCCGGGGACCCGGGCTGGGTCCCGACATGACCCGGTGACCTGGGGCTGTGGTGTCGACCGGACTCGGGGACCTGGTCCGGTGTCCCGTCATGACCCGGGGACCTGGGGTCGGGGTGGTCACCAGACCCTTGTACCCAGGCCGTTGACCCGACATGACCCTGTGACCCGGGGCCTGGGTAAAAATCCAACCCGGGGACCCGGGCATGGGACGTGACATGACCCGACCTGGGTCCGGGGTCCCGAACTGACCCGGTGACCTGGGTCCGGGGACTCGGTATGACCCGGTTACCTGGGTCCGGGGTCCCCACGTGACCCGGTCACCTGGGGCCGGGATCCCCACGTGACCCGCTGACCTGGGGCCGGTGACCCCACGTGACCCGGTCACCTGGGGCCGGTGACCCCACGTGACCCGGTCACCTGGGGCCGGTGACCCCACGTGACCCGGTCACCTGGGGCCGGTGACCCCACGTGACCCGGTCACCTGGGGCCGGTGTCCCCACGTGACCCGGTCACCTGGGGCCGGTGACCCCACGTGACCCGGTCACCTGGGGCCGGTGACCCCACGTGACCCGCTGACCTGGGGCCGGTGACCCCACGTGACCCGGTCACCTGGGGCCGGTGACCCCACGTGACCCGGTCACCTGGGGCCGGTGACCTCACGTGACCCGGTCACCTGGGGCCGGTGACCCCACGTGACCCGGTCACCTGGGGCCGGTGACCCCACGTGACCCGGTCACCTGGTGCCGGTGACCCCACGTGACCCGCTGACCTGGGGCCGGTGTCCCCACGTGACCCGCTGACCTGGGGCCGGTGACCCCGCGTGACCCGGTCACCTGGGGCCGGTGACCCCACGTGACCGGGTCACCTGGGGCCGGTGACCCCACGTGACCCGGTCACCTGGGGCCGGTGTCCCCACTTGACCGGGTCACCTGGGTCTGGTGACCCCACGTGACCCGGTCACCTGGGGCCGGTGTCCCCACGTGACCCAGAGTCCTGGTGCCGGGGTGGTCATCGGAACCTGGGAACCAGGCCGGTTACCCGACACGACCCGGTGACCCGGGGCTGTGGTGTCGACGGACTCGTGGACCTGGGTTCGGGGTCCCGACCTGACGCGGTGACCTTGGGCCGGTGTCCCCACGTGACCCGCTGACCTGGGGCCGGTGTCCCCACGTGACCCGCTGACCTGGGGCCGGTGACCCCACGTGACCCGCTGACCTGGGGCCGGTGACCCCGCGTGACCCGGTCACCTGGGGCCGGGGTCCCCACGGGACCCGGGGTCCTGGTGCCGGGGTGGTCACCGGAACCTGGGAACCAGGCCGGTTACCCGACACGACCCGGTGACCTGGGGCCGGGTTAACGACCTGTCCAGGGGACCCGGGCCGGGGACCCGACAGGACCCGGTGGTCCTTCGCTGGTGTCCCGATGCAACCCGGGGACCCGGGCCCGGGCCCCCACGTGATCCAGTGATCCGGTGCTTTTGTCCCGATGCAACCCGGGGACCTGGGCCGGGGACCCGGTATGACTCCGTCTCCCGGGGCCGGGGTGGTCACCTGACACTGGTACCCGGGACAGCGACCCGACATGACCCCGTGACCCGGGGCCGGGGTGCCGACCTGTCCAGGGGACCCGACCCGGGTACCCGACAGGACCCGGTGATCTGCGGCTGGGGTAAAAACCCGTCCCGGGGACCCGGGCTGGGTCCCGACATGACCCGGTGACCTGGGGCTGTGGTGTCGACCGGACTCGGGGACCTGGTCCGGTGTCCCGTCATGACCCGGGGACCTGGGGTCGGGGTGGTCACCAGACCCTTGTACCCAGGCCGTTGACCCGACATGACCCTGTGACCCGGGGCCTGGGTAAAAATCCAACCCGGGGACCCGGGCATGGGACGTGACATGACCCGACCTGGGTCCGGGGTCCCGAACTGACCCGGTGACCTGGGTCCGGGGACTCGGTATGACCCGGTTACCTGGGTCCGGGGTCCCCACGTGACCCGGTCACCTGGGGCCGGGATCCCCACGTGACCCGCTGACCTGGGGCCGGTGTCCCAACGTGACCCGGTCACCTGGGGCCGGTGTCCCCACGTGACCCGGGGTCCTGGTGCCGGGGTGGTCATCGGAACCTGGGAACCAGGCCGGGTGCGCGAGATGACCGGGTGACCTGGGGCCGGGTTATCGACCTGTCCAGGGGACCTGGGCCGGGGACCCGACAGGACCCGGTGATCTGCGGCTGGGGTAAAAACCCGTCCCGGGGACCCGGGCTGGGTCCCGACATGCCTTGGTTACCTGGGGCCGATGTCCCCACGTGACCCGCTGACCTGGGGCCGGTGACCCCACGTGACCCGGTCACCTGGGGCCGGTGACCCCACGTGACCGGGTCACCTGGGGCCGGTGACCCTACGTGACCCGGTCACCTGGGGCCGGTGACCCCACGTGACCCGGTCACCTGGGGCCGGTGTCCCCACGTGACCCGGTCACCTGGGGCCGGTGACCCCACGTGACCCGGTCACCTGGGGCCGGTGACCCCACGTGACCCGGTCACCTGGGGCCGGTGACCCCACGTGACCCGCTGACCTGGGGCCGGTGACCCCACGTGACCCGGTCACCTGGGGCCGGTGTCCCCACGTGACCCGGTCACCTGGGGCCGGTGACCCCACGTGACCCGCTGACCTGGGGCCGGTGACCCCACGTGACCCGGTCACCTGGGGCCGGTGACCCCACGTGACCCGGTCACCTGGGGCCGGTGTCCCCACGTGACCCGGTCACCTGGTGCCGGTGACCCCACGTGACCCGGTCACCTGGGGCCGGTGACCCCACGTGACCCGGTCACCTGGGGCCGGTGACCCCACGTGACCGGGTCACCTGGGGCCGGTGACCCCACGTGACCCGGTCACCTGGGGCCGGTGTCCCCACGTGACCCGGTCACCTGGGTCCGGTGACCCCACGTGACCCGGTCACCTGGGGCCGGGGTCCCCACGTGACCCGCTGACCTGGGGCCGGTGACCCCACGTGACCCGGTCACCTGGGGCCGGTGTCCCCACGTGACCCGGGGTCCTGGTGCCGGGGTGGTCATCGGAACCTGGGAACCAGGCCGGGTGCGCGAGATGACCGGGTGACCTGGGGCCGGGTTATCGACCTGTCCAGGGGACCCGGGCCGGGGACCCGACAGGACCCGGTGATCTGCGCCTGGGGTAAAAACCCGTCCCGGGGACCCGGGCTGGGTCCCGACATGCCTTGGTTACCTGGGGCCGGTGTCCCCACGTGACCCGCTGACCTGGGGCCGGTGACCCCACGTGACCCGGTCACCTGGGGCCGGTGTCCCCACGTGACCCGGTCACCTGGGGCCGGTGACCCCACGTGACCTGGTCACCTGGGGCCGGTGTCCCCACGTGACCCGCTGACCTGGGGCCGGTGACCCCACGTGACCCGGTCACCTGGGGCCGGTGTCCCCACGTGACCCGGGGTCCTGGTGCCGGGGTGGTCATCGGAACCTGGGAACCAGGCCGGTTACCCGACACGACTTGGTGACCCGGGGCTGTGGTGTCGACGGACTCGTGGACCTGGGTTCGGGGTCCCGACCTGACGCGGTGACCTGGGGCCGGTGTCCCCACGTGACCCGCTGACCTGGGGCCGGTGACCCCACGTGACCCGCTGACCTGGGGCCGGTGACCCCGCGTGACCCGGTCACCTGGGGCCGGGGTCCCCACGGGACCCGGGGTCCTGGTGCCGGGGTGGTCACCGGAACCTGGGAACCAGGCCGGTTACCCGACACGACCCGGTGACCTGGGGCCGGGTTAACGACCTGTCCAGGGGACCCGGGCCGGGGACCCGACAGGACCCGGTGGTCCTTCGCTGGTGTCCCGATGCAACCCGGGGACCCGGGCCCGGGCCCCCACGTGATCCAGTGATCCGGTGCTTTTGTCCCGATGCAACCCGGGGACCTGGGCCGGGGACCCGGTATGACTCCGTCTCCCGGGGCCGGGGTGGTCACCTGACACTGGTACCCGGGACAACGACCCGACATGACCCCGTGACCCGGGGCCGGGGTGCCGACCTGTCCAGGGGACCCGACCCGGGTACCCGACAGGACCCGGTGATCTGCGGCTGGGGTAAAAACCCGTCCCGGGGACCCGGGCTGGGTCCCGACATGACCCGGTGACCTGGGGCTGTGGTGTCGACCGGACTCGGGGACCTGGTCCGGTGTCCCGTCATGACCCGGGGACCTGGGGTCGGGGTGGTCACCAGACCCTTGTACCCAGGCCGTTGACCCGACATGACCCTGTGACCCGGGGCCTGGGTAAAAATCCAACCCGGGGACCCGGGCATGGGACGTGACATGACCCGACCTGGGTCCGGGGTCCCGAACTGACCCGGTGACCTGGGTCCGGGGACTCGGTATGACCCGGTTACCTGGGTCCGGGGTCCCCACGTGACCCGGTCACCTGGGTCCGGGGTCCCCACATGACCCGCTGACCTGGGGCCGGTGACCCCACGTGACCCGGTCACCTGGGGCCGGTGTCCCCACGTGACCCGGGGTCCTGGTGCCGGGGTGGTCATCGGAACCTGGGAACCAGGCCGGGTGCGCGAGATGACCGGGTGACCTGGGGCCGGGTTATCGACCTGTCCAGGGGACCCGGGCCGGGGACCCGACAGGACCCGGTGATCTGCGGCTGGGGTAAAAACCCGTCCCGGGGACCCGGGCTGGGTCCCGACATGCCTTGGTTACCTGGGGCCGGTGTCCCCACGTGACCCGGTCACCTGGGGCCGGTGACCCCACGTGACCGGGTCACCTGGGGCCGGTGACCCCACGTGACCCGGTCACCTGGGGCCGGTGACCCCACGTGACCCGGTCACCTGGGGCCGGTGTCACCACGTGACCCGGTCACCTGGGGCCGGTGACCCCACGTGACCCGCTGACCTGGGGCCGGTGACCCCACGTGACCCGGTCACCTGGGGCCGGTGTCCCCACGTGACCCGGTCACCTGGGGCCGGTGACCCCACGTGACCCGGTCACCTGGGGCCGGTGACCCCACGTGACCCGGTCACCTGGGGCCGGTGACCCCACGTGACCCGGTCACCTGGGGCCGGTGACCCCACGTGACCCGGTCACCTGGGGCCGGTGACCTCACGTGACCCGGTCACCTGGGGCCGGTGACCCCACGTGACCCGGTCACCTGGGGCCGGTGACCCCACGTGACCAGGTCACCTGGGGCCGGTGACCCCACGTGACCCGGTCACCTGGGGCCGGTGACCCCACGTGACCCGGTCACCTGGGGCCGGTGACCCCACGTGACCAGGTCACCTGGGGCCGGTGACCCCACGTGACCCGCTGACCTCGGGCCGGTGACCCCACGTGACCCGGTCACCTGGGGCCGGTGTCCCCACGTGACCCGGTCACCTGGTGCCAGTGACCCCACGTGACCCGGTCACCTGGTGCCGGTGACCCCACGTGACCGGGTCACCTGGGGCCGGTGACCCCACGTGACCCGGTCACCTGGGGCCGGTGACCCCACGTGACCCGGTCACCTGGGGCCGGTGTCCCCACGTGACCGGGTCACCTGGGTCCGGTGTCCCCACGTGACCGGGTCACCTGGGTCCGGTGACCCCACGTGACCCGGTCACCTGGGGCCGGTGTCCCCACGTGACCCAGAGTCCTGGTGCCGGGGTGGTCATCGGAACCTGGGAACCAGGCCGGTTACCCGACACGACCCGGTGACCCGGGGCTGTGGTGTCGACGGACTCGTGGACCTGGGTTCGGGGTCCCGACCTGACGCGGTGACCTGGGGCCGGTGTCCCCACGTGACCCGCTGACCTGGGGCCGGTGTCCCCACGTGACCCGGTCACCTGGGGCCGGTGACCCCACGTGACCCGCTGACCTGGGGCCGGTGACCCCGCGTGACCCGGTCACCTGGGGCCGGGGTCCCCACGGGACCCGGGGTCCTGGTGCCGGGGTGGTCACCGGAACGTGGGAACCAGGCCGGGTGCGCGGCATGACCCGGTGACCTGGGGCCGGGTTAACGACCTGTCCAGGGGACCCGGGCCGGGGACCCGACAGGACCCGGTGGTCCTTCGCTGGTGTCCCGATGCAACCCGGGGACCCGGGCCCGGGCCCCCACGTGATCCAGTGATCCGGTGCTTTTGTCCCGATGCAACCCGGGGACCCGGGCCGGGGACCCGGTATGACTCCGTCTCCCGGGGCCGGGGTGGTCACCTGACACTGGTACCCGGGACAGCGACCCGACATGACCCCGTGACCCGGGGCCGGGGTGCCGACCTGTCCAGGGGACCCGACCCGGGTACCCGACAGGACCCGGTGATCTGCGGCTGGGGTAAAAACCCGTCCCGGGGACCCGGGCTGGGTCCCGACATGACCCGGTGACCTGGGGCTGTGGTGTCGACCGGACTCGGGGACCTGGTCCGGTGTCCCGTCATGACCCGGGGACCTGGGGTCGGGGTGGTCACCAGACCCTTGTACCCAGGCCGTTGACCCGACATGACCCTGTGACCCGGGGCCTGGGTAAAAATCCAACCCGGGGACCCGGGCATGGGACGTGACATGACCCGACCTGGGTCCGGGGTCCCGAACTGACCCGGTGACCTGGGTCCGGGGACTCGGTATGACCCGGTTACCTGGGGCCGGTGTCCCCACGTGACCCGCTGACCTGGGTCCGGGGTCCCCACGTGACCCGCTGACCTGAGGCCGGTGTCCCCACGTGACCCGGTCACCTGGGACCGGTGACCCCACGTGACCCGGTCACATGGGGCCGGTGACCCCACGTGACCCGGTCACCTGGGGCCGGTGACACCACGTGACCCGGTCACCTGAGGCCGGTGACCCCACGTGACCCGGTCACCTGGGGCCGGTGTCCCCACGTGACCCGGTCACCTGGGGCCGGTGACCCCACGTGACCCGGTCACCTGGGGCCGGTGACCCCACGTGACCCGATGACCTGGGGCCGGTGTCCCCACATGACCCGGTCACCTGGGGCCGGTGTCCCCACGTGACCCGGGGTCCTGGTGCCGGGGTGGTCACCGGAACCTGGGAACCAGGCCGGGTGCGCGACATGACCCGGTGACCTGGGGCCGGGTTAACGACCTGTCCAGGGGACCCGGGTTGGGGACCCGACAGGACCCGGTGGTCCTTCGCTGGTGTCCCGATGCAACCCGGGGACCCGGGCCCGGGCCCCCACGTGATCCAGTGATCCGGTGCTTTTGTCCCGATGCAACCCGGGGACCTGGGCCGGGGACCCGGTATGACTCCGTCTCCCGGGGCCGGGGTGGTCACCTGACACTGGTACCCGGGACAGCGACTCGACATGACCCCGTGACCCGGGGCCGGGGTGCCGACCTGTCCAGGGGACCCGACCCGGGTACCCGACAGGACCCGGTGATCTGCGGCTGGGGTAAAAACCCGTCCCGGGGACCCGGGCTGGGTCCCGACATGACCCGGTGACCTGGGGCTGTGGTGTCGACCGGACTCGGGGACCTGGTCCGGTGTCCCGTCATGACCCGGGGACCTGGGGTCGGGGTGGTCACCAGACCCTTGTACCAGGCCGTTGACCCGACATGACCCTGTGACCCGGGGCCTGGGTAAAAATCCAACCCGGGGACCCGGGCATGGGACGTGACATGACCCGACCTGGGTCCGGGGTCCCGAACTCACCCGGTGACCTGGGTCCGGGGACTCGGTATGACCCGGTTACCTGGGGCCGGTGTCCCCACGTGACCCGCTGACCTGGGTCCGGTGACCCCACGTGACCCGGTCACCTGGGGCCGGTGACCCCACGTGACCCGGTCACCTGGGGCCGGTGACCCCACGTGACCAGGTCACCTGGGGCCGGTGACCCCACGTGACCCGCTGACCTGGGGCCGGTGACCCCACGTGACCCGGTCACCTGGGGCCGGTGTCCCCACGTGACCCGGTCACCTGGGGCCGGTGACCCCACGTGACCCGGTCACCTGGGGCCGGTGACCCCACGTGACCCGGTCACCTGGGGCCGGTGACCCCACGTGACCCGGTCACCTGGGGCCGGTGACCCCACGTGACCAGGTCACCTGGGGCCGGTGACCCCACGTGACCCGGTCACCTGGGGCCGGTGTCCCCACGTGACCCGGTCACCTGGGGCCGGTGACACCACGTGACCGGTTCACCTGGGACCGGTGACCCTACGTGACCCGGTCACCTGGGGCCGGTGTCCCCACGTGACCCGGGGTCCTGGTGCCGGGGTGGTCATCGGAACCTGGGAACCAGGCCGGTTACCCGACACGACTTGGTGACCCGGGGCTGTGGTGTCGACGGACTCGTGGAACTGGGTTCGGGGTCCCGACCTGACGCGGTGACCTGGGGCCGGTGTCCCCACGTGACCCTCTGACCTGGGGCCGGTGACCCCACGTGACCCGCTGACCTGGGGCCGGTGACCCCGCGTGACCCGGTCACCTGGGGCCGGGGTCCCCACGGGACCCGGGGTCCTGGTGCCGGGGTGGTCATCGGAACCTTGGAACCAGGCCGGGTGCGCGAGATGACCGGGTGACCTGGGGCCGGGTTATCGACCTGTCCAGGGGACCTGGGCCGGGGACCCGACAGGACCCGGTGATCTGCGGCTGGGGTAAAAACCCGTCCCGGGGACCCGGGCTGGGTCCCGACATGCCTTGGTTACCTGGGGCCGGTGTCCCCACGTGACCCGCTGACCTGGGGCTGGTGACCCCACGTGACCCGGTCACCTGGGGCCGGTGTCCCCACGTGACCCGGTCACCTGGGGCCGGTGACCCCACGTGACCCGGTCACCTGGGGCCGGTGTCCCCACGTGACCCGGTCACCTGGGACCGGTGTCCCCACGTGACCCGGTCACCTGGGGCCGGTGACCCCACGTGACCGGGTCACCTGGGGCCGGTGACCCCACGTGACCCGGTCACCTGGGGCCGGTGACCCCACGTGACCCGGTCACCTGGGGCCGGTGTCCCCACGTGACCCGGTCACCTGGTGCCGGTGACCCCACGTGACCCGGTCATCTGGGGCCGGTGACCCCACGTGACCCGGTCACCTGGGGCCGGTGTCCCCACGTGACCCGGTCACCTGGGGCCGGTGACCCCACGTGACCCGGTCACCTGGGGCCGGTGACCCCACGTGACCCGGTCACCTGGGGCCGGTGACCCCACGTGACCCGATGACCTGGGGCCGGTGTCCCCACGTGACCCGGTCACCTGGGGCCGGTGTCCCCACGTGACCCGGTCACCTGGGGCCGGTGACCTCACGTGACCCGGTCACCTGGGGCCGGTGTCCCCACGTGACCCGGTCACCTGGGGCCGGTGACCCCACGTGACCCGCTGACCTGGGGCCGGTGACCCCACGTGACCCGGTCACCTGGGGCCGGTGACCCCACGTGACCCGGTCACCTGGGGCCGGTGTCCCCACGTGACCCGGTCACCTGGTGCCGGTGACCCCACGTGACCCGGTCACCTGGGGCCGGTGACCCCACGTGACCCGGTCACCTGGGGCCGGTGACCCCACGTGACCGGGTCACCTGGGGCCGGTGACCCCACGTGACCCGGTCACCTGGGGCCGGTGTCCCCACGTGACCGGGTCACCTGGGTCCGGTGACCCCACGTGACCCGGTCACCTGGGGCCGGGGTCCCCACGTGACCCGCTGACCTGGGGCCGGTGACCCCACGTGACCCGGTCACCTGGGGCCGGTGTCCCCACGTGACCCGGGGTCCTGGTGCCGGGGTGGTCATCGGAACCTGGGAACCAGGCCGGGTGCGCGAGATGACCGGGTGACCTGGGGCCGGGTTATCGACCTGTCCAGGGGACCCGGGCCGGGGACCCGACAGGACCCGGTGATCTGCGGCTGGGGTAAAAACCCGTCCCGGGGACCCGGGCTGGGTCCCGACATGCCTTGGTTACCTGGGGCCGGTGACCCCACGTGACCCGGTCACCTGGGGCCGGTGACCCCACTTGACCCGGTCACCTGGGGCCGGTGACCCCACGTGACCCGGTGACCTGGGGCCGGTGTCCCCACGTGACCCGCTGACTTGGGGCCGGTGACCCCACGTGACCCGGTCACCTGGGGCTGGTGTCCCCACGTGACCCGGTCACCTGGGGCCGGTGACCCCACGTGACCCGGTCACCTGGGGCCGGTGTCCCCACGTGACTCGGGGTCCTGGTGCCGGGGTGGTCACCGGAACCTGGGAACCAGGCCGGGTGCGCGACATGACCCGGTGACCTGGGGCCGGGTTAACGACCTGTCCAGGGGACCCGGGCCGGGGACCCGACAGGACCCGGTGGTCCTTCGCTGGTGTCCCGATGCAACCCGGGGACCCGGGCCCGGGCCCCCACGTGATCCAGTGATCCGGTGCTTTTGTCCCGATGCAACCCGGGGACCCGGGCCGGGGACCCGGTATGACTCCGTCTCCCGGGGCCGGGGTGGTCACCTGACACTGGTACCCGGGACAGCGACTCGACATGACCCCGTGACCCGGGGCCGGGGTGCCGACCTGTCCAGGGGACCCGACCCGGGTACCCGACAGGACCCGGTGATCTGCGGCTGGGGTAAAAACCCGTCCCGGGGACCCGGGCTGGGTCCCGACATGACCCGGTGACCTGGGGCTGTGGTGTCGACCGGACTCGGGGACCTGGTCCGGTGTCCCGTCATGACCCGGGGACCTGGGGTCGGGGTGGTCACCAGACCCTTGTACCCAGGCCGTTGACCCGACATGACCCTGTGACCCGGGGCCTGGGTAAAAATCCAACCCGGGGACCCGGGCATGGGACGTGACATGACCCGACCTGGGTCCGGGGTCCCGAACTGACCCGGTGACCTGGGTCCGGGGACTCGGTATGACCCGGTTACCTGGGGCCGGTGTCCCCACGTGACCCGCTGACCTGGGTCCGGGGTCCCCACGTGAACCGCTGACCTGAGGCCGGTGTCCCCACGTGACCCGGTCACCTGGGGCCGGTGACCCCACGTGACCCGGTCACATGGGGCCGGTGACCCCACGTGACCCGGTCACCTGGGGCCGGTGACCCCACGTGACCCGGTCACCTGAGGCCGGTGACCCCACGTGACCCGGTCACCTGGGGCCGGTGTCCCCACGTGACCCGGTCACCTGGGGCCGGTGACACCACGTGACCCGGTCACCTGGGGCCGGTGACCCCACGTGACCCGGTCACCTGGGGCCGGTGACCCCACGTGACCCGGTCACCTGGGGCCGGTGACCCCACGTGACCCGCTGACCTGGGGCCGGTGACCCCACGTGACCCGGTCACCTGGGGCCGGTGACCCCACGTGACCCGGTCACCTGGGGCCGGTGACCCCACGTGACCCGGTCACCTGGGGCCGGTGTCCCCACGTGACCCGGTCACCTGGGGCCGGTGACCCCACGTGACCCGGTCACCTGGGGCCGGTGACCCCACGTGACCCGATGACCTGGGGCCGGTGTCCCCACGTGACCCGGTCACCTGGGGCCGGTGTCCCTACGTGACCCGGGGTCCTGGTGCCGGGGTGGTCACCGGAACCTGGGAACCAGGCCGGGTGCGCGACATGACCCGGTGACCTGGGGCCGGGTTAACGACCTGTCCAGGGGACCCGGGTTGGGGACCCGACAGGACCCGGTGGTCCTTCGCTGGTGTCCCGATGCAACCCGGGGACCCGGGCCCGGGCCCCCACGTGATCCAGTGATCCGGTGCTTTTGTCCCGATGCAACCCGGGGACCTGGGCCGGGGACCCGGTATGACTCCGTCTCCCGGGGCCGGGGTGGTCACCTGACACTGGTACCCGGGACAGCGACTCGACATGACCCCGTGACCCGGGGCCGGGGTGCCGACCTGTCCAGGGGACCCGACCCGGGTACCCGACAGGACCCGGTGATCTGCGGCTGGGGTAAAAACCCGTCCCGGGGACCCGGGCTGGGTCCCGACATGACCCGGTGACCTGGGGCTGTGGTGTCGACCGGACTCGGGGACCTGGTCCGGTGTCCCGTCATGACCCGGGGACCTGGGGTCGGGGTGGTCACCAGACCCTTGTACCCAGGCCGTTGACCCGACATGACCCTGTGACCCGGGGCCTGGGTAAAAATCCAACCCGGGGACCCGGGCATGGGACGTGACATGACCCGACCTGGGTCCGGGGTCCCGAACTGACCCGGTGACCTGGGTCCGGGGACTCGGTATGACCCGGTTACCTGGGGCCGGTGTCCCCACGTGACCCGCTGACCTGGGTCCGGTGACCCCACGTGACCCGGTCACCTGGGGCCGGTGACCCCACGTGACCCGGTCACCTGGGGCCGGTGACCCCACGTGACCAGGTCACCTGGGGCCGGTGACCCCACGTGACCCGCTGACCTGGGGCCGGTGACCCCACGTGACCTGGTCACCTGGGGCCGGTGTCCCCACGTGACCCGGTCACCTGGGGCCGGTGACCCCACGTGACCCGGTCACCTGGGGCCGGTGACCCCACGTGACCCGGTCACCTGGGGCCGGTGACCCCACGTGACCAGGTCACCTGGGGCCGGTGACCCCACGTGACCCGGTCACCTGGGGCCGGTGTCCCCACGTGACCCGGTCACCTGGGGCCGGTGACACCACGTGACCGGTTCACCTGGGGCCGGTGACCCCACGTGACCCGGTCACCTGGGGCCGGTGTCCCCACGTGACCCGGGGTCCTGGTGCCGGGGTGGTCATCGGAACCTGGGAACCAGGCCGGTTACCCGACACGACTTGGTGACCCGGGGCTGTGGTGTCGACGGACTCGTGGACCTGGGTTCGGGGTCCCGACCTGACGCGGTGACCTGGGGCCGGTGTCCCCACGTGACCCGCTGACCTGGGGCCGGTGACCCCACGTGACCCGCTGACCTGGGGCCGGTGACCCCGCGTGACCCGGTCACCTGGGGCCGGGGTCCCCATGGGACCCGGGGTCCTGGTGCCGGGGTGGTCATCGGAACCTGGGAACCAGGCCGGGTGCGCGAGATGACCGGGTGACCTGGGGCCGGGTTATCGACCTGTCCAGGGGACCCGGGCCGGGGACCCGACAGGACCCGGTGATCTGTGGCTGGGGTAAAAACCCGTCCCGGGGACCCGGGCTGGGTCCCGACATGCCTTGGTTACCTGGGGCCGGTGTCCCCACGTGACCCGCTGACCTGGGGCTGGTGACCCCACGTGACCCGGTCACCTGGGTTCGGGGTCCCGACCTGACGCGGTGACCTGGGGCCGGTGTCCCCACGTGACCCGCTGACCTGGGGCCGGTGTCCCCACGTGACCCGCTGACCTGGGGCCGGTGACCCCACGTGACCCGGTCACCTGGGGCCGGTGACCCCACGTGACCGGGTCACCTGGGGCCGGTGACCCCACGTGACCCGGTCACCTGGGGCAGGTGACCCCACGTGACCCGGTCACCTGGGGCCGGTGTCCCCACGTGACCCGGTCACCTGGTGCCGGTGACCCCACGTGACCCGGTCATCTGGGGCCGGTGACCCCACGTGACCCGGTCACCTGGGGCCGGTGTCCCCACGTGACCCGGTCACCTGGGGCCGGTGACCCCACGTGACCCGGTCACCTGGGGCCGGTGACCCCACGTGACCCGGTCACCTGGGGCCGGTGACCCCACGTGACCCGATGACCTGGGGCCGGTGTCCCCACGTGACCCGCTGACCTGGGGCCGGTGACCTCACGTGACCCGGTCACCTGGGGCCGGTGTCCCCACATGACCCGGTCACCTGGGGCCGGTGACCCCACGTGACCCGGTCACCTGGGGCCGGTGACCCCACGTGACCGGGTCACCTGGGGCCGGTGACCCCACGTGACCCGGTCACCTGGGGCCGGTGTCCCCACGTGACCGGGTCACCTGGGTCCGGTGACCCCACGTGACCCGGTCACCTGGGGCCGGGGTCCCCACGTGACCCGCTGACCTGGGGCCGGTGACCCCACGTGACCCGGTCACCTGGGGCCGGTGTCCCCACGTGACCCGGGGTCCTGGTGCCGGGGTGGTCATCGGAACCTGGGAACCAGGCCGGGTGCGCGAGATGACCGGGTGACCTGGGGCCGGGTTATCGACCTGTCCAGGGGACCCGGGCCGGGGACCCGACAGGACCCGGTGATCTGCGGCTGGGGTAAAAACCCGTCCCGGGGACCCGGGCTGGGTCCCGACATGCCTTGGTTACCTGGGGCCGGTGTCCCCACGTGACCCGCTGACCTGGGGCCGGTGACCCCACGTGACCCGGTCACCTGGGGCCGGTGTCCCCACGTGACCCGGTCACCTGGGGCCGGTGACCCCACGTGACCCGGTCACCTGGGGCCGCTGTCCCCACGTGACCCGCTGACCTGGGGCCGGTGACCCCACGTGACCCGGTCACCTGGGGCCGGTGACCCCACGTGACCGGGTCACCTGGGGCCGGTGACCCCACGTGACCCGGTCACCTGGGGCCGGTGACCCCACGTGACCCGGTCACCTGGGGCCGGTGTCCCCACGTGACCAGGTCACCTGGTGCCGGTGACCCCACGTGACCCGGTCACCTGGGGCCGGTGACCCCACGTGACCCGGTCACCTGGGGCCGGTGTCCCCACGTGACCCGGTCACCTGGGGCCGGTGACCCCACGTGACCCGGTCACCTGGGGCCGGTGACCCCACGTGACCCGGTCACCTGGGGCCGGTGACCCCACGTGACCCGGTCACCTGGGGCCGGTGTCCCCACGTGACCGGGTCACCTGGGGCCTGTGACCCCACGTGACCCGGTCACCTGGGGCCGGTGTCCCCACGTGACCCAGAGTCCTGGTGCCGGGGTGGTCATCGGAACCTGGGAACCAGGCCGGTTACCCGACACGACCCGGTGACCCGGGGCTGTTGTGTCGACGGACTCGTGGACCTGGGTTCGGGGTCCCGACCTGACGCGGTGACCTGGGGCCGGTGTCCCCACGTGACCCGGTCACCTGGGGCCGGTGACCCCACGTGACCCGCTGACCTGGGGCCGGTGACCCCACGTGACCCGGTCACCTGGGGCCGGTGTCCCCACGTGACCCGGTCACCTGGGGCCGGTGACCCCACGTGACCCGGTCACCTGGTGCCGGTGACCCCACGTGACCGGGTCACCTGGGGCCGGTGACCCCACGTGACCCGGTCACCTGGGGCCGGTGACCCCATGTGACCCGGTCACCTGGGGCCGGTGTCCCCACGTGACCGGGTCACCTGGGGCCTGTGACCCCACGTGACCCGGTCACCTGGGGCCGGTGTCCCCACGTGACCCAGAGTCCTGGTGCCGGGGTGGTCATCGGAACCTGGGAACCAGGCTGGTTACCCGACACGACCCGGTGACCCGGGGCTGTTGTGTCGACGGACTCGTGGACCTGGGTTCGGGGTCCCGACCTGACGCGGTGACCTGGGGCCAGTGTCCCCACGTGACCCGGTCACTTGGGGCCGGTGTCCCCACGTGACCCGCTGACCTGGGGCCGGTGACCCCACGTGACCTGCTGACCTGGGGCCGGTGACCCCGCGTGACCCGGTCACCTGGGGCCGGGGTCCCCACGGGACCCGGGGTCCTGGTGCCGGGGTGGTCACCGGAACGTGGGAACCAGGCCGGGTGCGCGACATGACCCGGTGACCTGGGGCCGGGTTAACGACCTGTCCAGGGGACCCGGGCCGGGGACCCGACAGGACCCGGTGGTCCTTCGCTGGTGTCCCGATGCAACCCGGGGACCCGGGCCCGGGCCCCCACGTGATCCAGTGATCCGGTGCTTTTGTCCCGATGCAACCCGGGGACCCGGGCCGGGGACCCGGTATGACTCCGTCTCCCGGGGCCGGGGTGGTCACCTGACACTGGTACCCGGGACAGCGACCCGACATGACCCCGTGACCCGGGGCTGGGGTGCCGACCTGTCCAGGGGACCCGACCCGGGTACCTGACAGGACCCGGTGATCTGCGGCTGGGGTAAAAACCCGTCCCGGGGACCCGGGCTGGGTCCCGACATGACCCGGTGACCTGGGGCTGTGGTGTCGACCGGACTCGGGGACCTGGTCCGGTGTCCCGTCATGACCCGGAGACCTGGGGTCGGGGTGGTCACCAGACCCTTGTACCCAGGCCGTTGACCCGACATGACCCTGTGACCCGGGGCCTGGGTAAAAATCCAACCCGGGGACCCGGGCATGGGACGTGACATGACCCGACCTGGGTCCGGGGTCCCGAACTGACCCGGTGACCTGGGTCCGGGGACTCGGTATGACCCGGTTACCTGGGGCCGGTGTCCCCACGTGACCTGCTGACCTGGGTCCGGGGTCCCCACGTGACCCGCTGACCTGAGGCCGGTGTCCCCACGTGACCCGGTCACCTGGGGCCGGTGACCCCACGTGACCCGGTCACCTGGGGCCGGTGTCCCCACGTGACCCGGGGTCCTGGTTCCGGGGTGGTCATCGGAACCTGGGAACCAGGCCGGGTGCGCGAGATGACCGGGTGACCTGGGGCCGGGTTATCGACCTGTCCAGGGGACACGGGCCGGGGACACGACAGGACCCGGTGATCTGCGGCTGGGGTAAAAACCCGTCCCGGGGACCCGGGCTGGGTCCCGACATGCCTTGGTTACCTGGGGCCGGTGTCCCCACGTGACCCGCTGACCTGGGGCCGGTGACCCCACGTGACCCGGTCACCTGGGGCCGGTGTCCCCACGTGACCCGGTCACCTGGGGCCGGTGACCCCACGTGACCCGGTCACCTGGGGCCGGTGTCCCCACGTGACCCGCTGACCTGGGGCTGGTGACCCCACGTGACCCGGTCACCTGGGGCCAGTGACCCCACGTGACCGGGTCACCTGGGGCCGGTGACCCCACGTGACCCGGTCACCTGGGGCCGGTGACCCCACGTGACCCGGTCACCTGGGGCCGGTGTCCCCACGTGACCCGGTCACCTGGTGCCGGTGACCCCACGTGACCCGGTCACCTGGGGCCGGTGACCCCACGTGACCCGGTCACCTGGGGCCGGTGTCCCCACGTGACCCGGTCACCTGGGGCCGGTGACCCCACGTGACCCGGTCACCTGGGGCCGGTGACCCCACGTGACCCGGTCACCTGGTGTCGGTGACCCCACGTGACCCGGTGACCTGGGGCCGGTGTCCCCACGTGACCCGCTGATCTGGGGCCGGTGACCCCACGTGACCCGGTCACCTGGGGCCGGTGTCCCCACGTGACCCGGTCACCTGGGGCCGGTGACCCCACGTGACCCGCTGACCTGGGGCCGGTGACCCCACGTGACCCGGTCACCTGGGGCCGGTGTCCCCACGTGACCCGGTCACCTGGTGCCGGTGACCCCACGTGACACGGTCACCTGGTGCCGGTGACCCCACGTGACCGGGTCACCTGGGGCCGGTGACCCCACGTGACCCGGTCACCTGGGGCCGGTGTCCCCACGTGACCGGGTCACCTGGGTCTGGTGACCCCACGTGACCCGGTCACCTGGGGCCGGTGTCCCCACGTGACCCAGAGTCCTGGTGCCGGGGTGGTCATCGGAACCTGGGAACCAGGCCGGTTACCCGACACGACCCGGTGACCCGGGGCTGTGGTGTCGACGGACTCGTGGACCTGGGTTCGGGGTCCCGACCTGACGCGGTGACCTGGGGCCGGTGTCCCCACGTGACCCGCTGACCTGGGGCCGGTGACCCCACGTGACCCGCTGACCTGGGGCCGGTGACCCCGCGTGACCCGGTCACCTGGGGCCGGGGTCCCCACGGGACCCGGGGTCCTGGTGCCGGGGTCGTCACCGGAACGTGGGAACCAGGCCGGGTGCGCGACATGACCCGGTGACCTGGGGCCGGGTTAACGACCTGTCCAGGGGACCCGGGCCGGGGACCCGACAGGACCCGGTGGTCCTTCGCTGGTGTCCCGATGCAACCCGGGGACCCGGGCCCGGGCCCCCACGTGATCCAGTGATCCGGTGCTTTTGTCCCGATGCAACCCGGGGACCCGGGCCGGGGACCCGGTATGACTCCGTCTCCCGGGGCCGGGGTGGTCACCTGACACTGGTACCCGGGACAGCGACCCGACATGACCCCGTGACCCGGGGCCGGGGTGCCGACCTGTCCAGGGGACCCGACCCGGGTACCCGACAGGACCCGGTGATCTGCGGCTGGGGTAAAAACCCGTCCCGGGGACCCGGGCTGGGTCCCGACATGACCCGGTGACCTGGGGCTGTGGTGTCGACCGGACTCGGGGACCTGGTCCGGTGTCCCGTCATGACCCGGAGACCTGGGGTCGGGGTGGTCACCAGACCCTTGTACCCAGGCCGTTGACCCGACATGACCCTGTGACCCGGGGCCTGGGTAAAAATCCAACCCGGGGACCCGGGCATGGGACGTGACATGACCCGACCTGGGTCCGGGGTCCCGAACTGACCCGGTGACCTGGGTCCGGGGACTCGGTATGACCCGGTTACCTGGGGCCGGTGTCCCCACGTGACCCGCTGACCTGGGTCCGGGGTCCCCACGTGACCCGCTGACCTGAGGCCGGTGTCCCCACGTGACCCGGTCACCTGGGGCCGGTGACCCCACGTGACCCGCTGACCTGGGGCCGGTGACCCCACGTGACCCGGTCACCTGGGGCCGGTGACCCCACGTGACCCGGTCACCTGGGGCCGGTGACCCCACGTGACCCGGTCACCTGGGGCCGGTGACCTCACGTGACCCGGTCACCTGGGGCCGGTGACCCCACGTGACCCGGTCACCTGGGGCCGGTGACCCCACGTGACCAGGTCACCTGGGGCCGGTGACCCCACGTGACCCAGTCACCTGGGGCCGGTGACCCCACGTGACCCGGTCACCTGGGGCCGGTGACCCCACGTGACCCGGTCACCTGGGGCCGGTGACCCCACGTGACCCGCTGACCTGGGGCCGGTGACCCCACGTGACCCGGTCACCTGGGGCCGGTGTCCCCACGTGACCCGGTCACCTGGTGCCGGTGACCCCACGTGACACGGTCACCTGGTGCCGGTGACCCCACGTGACCGGGTCACCTGGGGCCGGTGACCCCACGTGACCCGGTCACCTGGGGCCGGTGTCCCCACGTGACCGGGTCACCTGGGTCTGGTGACCCCACGTGACCCGGTCACCTGGGGCCGGTGTCCCCACGTGACCGGGTCACCTGGGGCCTGTGACCCCACGTGACCCGGTCACCTGGGGCCGGTGTCCCCACGTGACCCAGAGTCCTGGTGCCGGGGTGGTCATCGGAACCTGGGAACCAGGCTGGTTACCCGACACGACCCGGTGACCCGGGGCTGTTGTGTCGACGGACTCGTGGACCTGGGTTCGGGGTCCCGACCTGACGCGGTGACCTGGGGCCAGTGTCCCCACGTGACCCGGTCACTTGGGGCCGGTGTCCCCACGTGACCCGCTGACCTGGGGCCGGTGACCCCACGTGACCTGCTGACCTGGGGCCGGTGACCCCGCGTGACCCGGTCACCTGGGGCCGGGGTCCCCACGGGACCCGGGGTCCTGGTGCCGGGGTGGTCACCGGAACGTGGGAACCAGGCCGGGTGCGCGACATGACCCGGTGACCTGGGGCCGGGTTAACGACCTGTCCAGGGGACCCGGGCCGGGGACCCGACAGGACCCGGTGGTCCTTCGCTGGTGTCCCGATGCAACCCGGGGACCCGGGCCCGGGCCCCCACGTGATCCAGTGATCCGGTGCTTTTGTCCCGATGCAACCCGGGGACCCGGGCCGGGGACCCGGTATGACTCCGTCTCCCGGGGCCGGGGTGGTCACCTGACACTGGTACCCGGGACAGCGACCCGACATGACCCCGTGACCCGGGGCTGGGGTGCCGACCTGTCCAGGGGACCCGACCCGGGTACCTGACAGGACCCGGTGATCTGCGGCTGGGGTAAAAACCCGTCCCGGGGACCCGGGCTGGGTCCCGACATGACCCGGTGACCTGGGGCTGTGGTGTCGACCGGACTCGGGGACCTGGTCCGGTGTCCCGTCATGACCCGGAGACCTGGGGTCGGGGTGGTCACCAGACCCTTGTACCCAGGCCGTTGACCCGACATGACCCTGTGACCCGGGGCCTGGGTAAAAATCCAACCCGGGGACCCGGGCATGGGACGTGACATGACCCGACCTGGGTCCGGGGTCCCGAACTGACCCGGTGACCTGGGTCCGGGGACTCGGTATGACCCGGTTACCTGGGGCCGGTGTCCCCACGTGACCTGCTGACCTGGGTCCGGGGTCCCCACGTGACCCGCTGACCTGAGGCCGGTGTCCCCACGTGACCCGGTCACCTGGGGCCGGTGACCCCACGTGACCCGGTCACCTGGGGCCGGTGTCCCCACGTGACCCGGGGTCCTGGTGCCGGGGTGGTCATCGGAACCTGGGAACCAGGCCGGGTGCGCGAGATGACCGGGTGACCTGGGGCCGGGTTATCGACCTGTCCAGGGGACACGGGCCGGGGACACGACAGGACCCGGTGATCTGCGGCTGGGGTAAAAACCCGTCCCGGGGACCCGGGCTGGGTCCCGACATGCCTTGGTTACCTGGGGCCGGTGTCCCCACGTGACCCGCTGACCTGGGGCCGGTGACCCCACGTGACCCGGTCACCTGGGGCCGGTGTCCCCACGTGACCCGGTCACCTGGGGCCGGTGACCCCACGTGACCCGGTCACCTGGGGCCGGTGTCCCCACGTGACCCGCTGACCTGGGGCTGGTGACCCCACGTGACCCGGTCACCTGGGGCCAGTGACCCCACGTGACCGGGTCACCTGGGGCCGGTGACCCCACGTGACCCGGTCACCTGGGGCCGGTGACCCCACGTGACCCGGTCACCTGGGGCCGGTGTCCCCACGTGACCCGGTCACCTGGTGCCGGTGACCCCACGTGACCCGGTCACCTGGGGCCGGTGACCCCACGTGACCCGGTCACCTGGGGCCGGTGTCCCCACGTGACCCGGTCACCTGGGGCCGGTGACCCCACGTGACCCGGTCACCTGGGGCCGGTGACCCCACGTGACCCGGTCACCTGGTGTCGGTGACCCCACGTGACCCGGTGACCTGGGGCCGGTGTCCCCACGTGACCCGCTGATCTGGGGCCGGTGACCCCACGTGACCCGGTCACCTGGGGCCGGTGTCCCCACGTGACCCGGTCACCTGGGGCCGGTGACCCCACGTGACCCGCTGACCTGGGGCCGGTGACCCCACGTGACCCGGTCACCTGGGGCCGGTGTCCCCACGTGACCCGGTCACCTGGTGCCGGTGACCCCACGTGACACGGTCACCTGGTGCCGGTGACCCCACGTGACCGGGTCACCTGGGGCCGGTGACCCCACGTGACCCGGTCACCTGGGGCCGGTGTCCCCACGTGACCGGGTCACCTGGGTCTGGTGACCCCACGTGACCCGGTCACCTGGGGCCGGTGTCCCCACGTGACCCAGAGTCCTGGTGCCGGGGTGGTCATCGGAACCTGGGAACCAGGCCGGTTACCCGACACGACCCGGTGACCCGGGGCTGTGGTGTCGACGGACTCGTGGACCTGGGTTCGGGGTCCCGACCTGACGCGGTGACCTGGGGCCGGTGTCCCCACGTGACCCGCTGACCTGGGGCCGGTGACCCCACGTGACCCGCTGACCTGGGGCCGGTGACCCCGCGTGACCCGGTCACCTGGGGCCGGGGTCCCCACGGGACCCGGGGTCCTGGTGCCGGGGTGGTCACCGGAACGTGGGAACCAGGCCGGGTGCGCGACATGACCCGGTGACCTGGGGCCGGGTTAACGACCTGTCCAGGGGACCCGGGCCGGGGACCCGACAGGACCCGGTGGTCCTTCGCTGGTGTCCCGATGCAACCCGGGGACCCGGGCCCGGGCCCCCACGTGATCCAGTGATCCGGTGCTTTTGTCCCGATGCAACCCGGGGACCCGGGCCGGGGACCCGGTATGACTCCGTCTCCCGGGGCCGGGGTGGTCACCTGACACTGGTACCCGGGACAGCGACCCGACATGACCCCGTGACCCGGGGCCGGGGTGCCGACCTGTCCAGGGGACCCGACCCGGGTACCCGACAGGACCCGGTGATCTGCGGCTGGGGTAAAAACCCGTCCCGGGGACCCGGGCTGGGTCCCGACATGACCCGGTGACCTGGGGCTGTGGTGTCGACCGGACTCGGGGACCTGGTCCGGTGTCCCGTCATGACCCGGAGACCTGGGGTCGGGGTGGTCACCAGACCCTTGTACCCAGGCCGTTGACCCGACATGACCCTGTGACCCGGGGCCTGGGTAAAAATCCAACCCGGGGACCCGGGCATGGGACGTGACATGACCCGACCTGGGTCCGGGGTCCCGAACTGACCCGGTGACCTGGGTCCGGGGACTCGGTATGACCCGGTTACCTGGGGCCGGTGTCCCCACGTGACCCGCTGACCTGGGTCCGGGGTCCCCACGTGACCCGCTGACCTGAGGCCGGTGTCCCCACGTGACCCGGTCACCTGGGGCCGGTGACCCCACGTGACCCGCTGACCTGGGGCCGGTGACCCCACGTGACCCGGTCACCTGGGGCCGGTGACCCCACGTGACCCGGTCACCTGGGGCCGGTGACCCCACGTGACCCGGTCACCTGGGGCCGGTGACCTCACGTGACCCGGTCACCTGGGGCCGGTGACCCCACGTGACCCGGTCACCTGGGGCCGGTGACCCCACGTGACCAGGTCACCTGGGGCCGGTGACCCCACGTGACCCAGTCACCTGGGGCCGGTGACCCCACGTGACCCGGTCACCTGGGGCCGGTGACCCCACGTGACCCGGTCACCTGGGGCCGGTGACCCCACGTGACCCGCTGACCTGGGGCCGGTGACCCCACGTGACCCGGTCACCTGGGGCCGGTGTCCCCACGTGACCCGGTCACCTGGTGCCGGTGACCCCACGTGACACGGTCACCTGGTGCCGGTGACCCCACGTGACCGGGTCACCTGGGGCCGGTGACCCCACGTGACCCGGTCACCTGGGGCCGGTGTCCCCACGTGACCGGGTCACCTGGGTCTGGTGACCCCACGTGACCCGGTCACCTGGGGCCGGTGTCCCCACGTGACCCAGAGTCCTGGTGCCGGGGTGGTCATCGGAACCTGGGAACCAGGCCGGTTACCCGACACGACCCGGTGACCCGGGGCTGTGGTGTCGACGGACTCGTGGACCTGGGTTCGGGGTCCCGACCTGACGCGGTGACCTGGGGCCGGTGTCCCCACGTGACCCGCTGACCTGGGGCCGGTGACCCCACGTGACCCGCTGACCTGGGGCCGGTGACCCCGCGTGACCCGGTCACCTGGGGCCGGGGTCCCCACGGGACCCGGGGTCCTGGTGCCGGGGTCGTCACCGGAACGTGGGAACCAGGCCGGGTGCGCGACATGACCCGGTGACCTGGGGCCGGGTTAACGACCTGTCCAGGGGACCCGGGCCGGGGACCCGACAGGACCCGGTGGTCCTTCGCTGGTGTCCCGATGCAACCCGGGGACCCGGGCCCGGGCCCCCACGTGATCCAGTGATCCGGTGCTTTTGTCCCGATGCAACCCGGGGACCCGGGCCGGGGACCCGGTATGACTCCGTCTCCCGGGGCCGGGGTGGTCACCTGACACTGGTACCCGGGACAGCGACCCGACATGACCCCGTGACCCGGGGCCGGGGTGCCGACCTGTCCAGGGGACCCGACCCGGGTACCCGACAGGACCCGGTGATCTGCGGCTGGGGTAAAAACCCGTCCCGGGGACCCGGGCTGGGTCCCGACATGACCCGGTGACCTGGGGCTGTGGTGTCGACCGGACTCGGGGACCTGGTCCGGTGTCCCGTCATGACCCGGAGACCTGGGGTCGGGGTGGTCACCAGACCCTTGTACCCAGGCCGTTGACCCGACATGACCCTGTGACCCGGGGCCTGGGTAAAAATCCAACCCGGGGACCCGGGCATGGGACGTGACATGACCCGACCTGGGTCCGGGGTCCCGAACTGACCCGGTGACCTGTGTCCGGGGACTCGGTATGACCCGGTTACCTGGGGCCGGTGTCCCCACGTGACCCGCTGACCTGGGTCCGGGGTCCCCACGTGACCCGCTGACCTGAGGCCGGTGTCCCCACGTGACCCGGTCACCTGGGGCCGGTGACCCCACGTGACCCGGTCACCTGGGGCCGGTGACCCCACGTAACCAGGTCACCTGGGGCCGGTGACCCCACGTGACCCGGTCACCTGGGGCCGGTGACCCCACGTGACCCGGTCACCTGGGGCCGGTGTCCCCACGTGACCCGGTCACCTGGGGCCGGTGACCCCACGTGACCCGGTCACCTGGGGCCGGTGACCCCACGTGACCCGGTCACCTGGGGCCGGTGACCCCACGTGACCCGGTCACCTGGGGCCGGTGACCTCACGTGACCCGGTCACCTGGGGCCGGTGACCCCACGTGACCCGGTCACCTGGGGCCGGTGACCCCACGTGACCCGGTCACCTGGGGCCGGTGACCCCACGTGACCCGGTCACCTGGGGCCGGTGACCCCACGTGACCCGGTCACCTGGGGCCGGTGTCCCCACGTGACCCGGTCACCTGGGGCCGGTGACCCCACGTGACCCGGTCACCTGGGGCCGGTGACCCCACGTGACCCGGTCACCTGGGGCCGGTGACCTCACGTGACCCGGTCACCTGGGGCCGGTGACCCCACGTGACCCGGTCACCTGGGGCCGGTTACCCCACGTGACCAGGTCACATGGGGCCGGTGACCCCACGTGACCCGGTCACCTGGGGCCGGTGACCCCACGTGACCCGGTCACCTGGGGCCGGTGACCCCACGTGACCCGATGACCTGGGGCCGGTGTCCCCACGTGACCCGCGGTCCTGGTGCCGGGGTGGTCACCGGAACCTGGGAACCAGGCCGGGTGCGCGAGATGACCGGGTGACCTGGGGCCGGGTTATCGACCTGTCCAGGGGACACGGGCCGGGGACCCGACAGGACCCGGTGATCTGCGGCTGGGGTAAAAACCCGTCCCGGGGACCCGGGCTGGGTCCCGACATGCCTTGGTTACCTGGGGCCGGTGTCCCCACGTGACCCGCTGACCTGGGGCCGGTGACCCCACGTGACCCGGTCACCTGGGGCCGGTGTCCCCACGTGACCCGGTCACCTGGGGCCGGTGACCCCACGTGACCCGGTCACCTGGGGCCGGTGTCCCCACGTGACCCGCTGACCTGGGGCTGGTGACCCCACGTGACCCGGTCACCTGGGGCCGGTGACCCCACGTGACCGGGTCACCTGGGGCCGGTGACCCCACGTGACCCAGTCACCTGGGGCCGGTGACCCCACGTGACCCGGTCACCTGGGGCCGGTGTCCCCACGTGACCCGGTCACCTGGTGCCGGTGACCCCACGTGACCCGGTCACCTGGGGCCGGTGACCCCACGTGACCCGGTCACCTGGGGCCGGTGTCCCCACGTGACCCGGTCACCTGGGGCCGGTGACCCCACGTGACCCGGTCACCTGGGGCCGGTGACCCCACGTGACCCGGTCACCTGGTGCCGGTGACCCCACGTGACCCGGTCACCTGGGGCCGGTGTCCCCACGTGACCCGCTGATCTGGGGCCGGTGACCCCACGTGACCCGGTCACCTGGGGCCGGTGACCCCACGTGACCCGGTCACCTGGGGCCGGTGACCCCACGTGACCCGCTGACCTGGGGCCGGTGACCCCACGTGACCCAGTCACCTGGGGCCGGTGACCCCACGTGACCCGGTCACCTGGGGCCGGTGACCCCACGTGACACGGTCACCTGGTGCCGGTGACCCCACGTGACCGGGTCACCTGGGGCCGGTGACCCCACGTGACCCGGTCACCTGGGGCCGGTGTCCCCACGTGACCGGGTCACCTGGGTCTGGTGACCCCACGTGACCCGGTCACCTGGGGCCGGTGTCCCCACGTGACCCAGAGTCCTGGTGCCGGGGTGGTCATCGGAACCTGGGAACCAGGCCGGTTACCCGACACGACCCGGTGACCCGGGGCTGTGGTGTCGACGGACTCGTGGACCTGGGTTCGGGGTCCCGACCTGACACGGTGACCTGGGGCCGGTGTCCCCACGTGACCCGCTGACCTGGGGCCGGTGACCCCACGTGACCCGCTGACCTGGGGCCGGTGACCCCGCGTGACCCGGTCACCTGGGGCCGGGGTCCCCACGGGACCCGGGGTCCTGGTGCCGGGGTGGTCACCGGAACGTGGGAACCAGGCCGGGTGCGCGACATGACCCGGTGACCTGGGGCCGGGTTAACGACCTGTCCAGGGGACCCGGGCCGGGGACCCGACAGGACCCGGTGGTCCTTCGCTGGTGTCCCGATGCAACCCGGGGACCCGGGCCCGGGCCCCCACGTGATCCAGTGATCCGGTGCTTTTGTCCCGATGCAACCCGGGGACCCGGGCCGGGGACCCGGTATGACTCCGTCTCCCGGGGCCGGGGTGGTCACCTGACACTGGTACCCGGGACAGCGACCCGACATGACCCCGTGACCCGGGGCCGGGGTGCCGACCTGTCCAGGGGACCCGACCCGGGTACCCGACAGGACCCGGTGATCTGCGGCTGGGGTAAAAACCCGTCCCGGGGACCCGGGCTGGGTCCCGACATGACCCGGTGACCTGGGGCTGTGGTGTCGACCGGACTCGGGGACCTGGTCCGGTGTCCCGTCATGACCCGGAGACCTGGGGTCGGGGTGGTCACCAGACCCTTGTACCCAGGCCGTTGACCCGACATGACCCTGTGACCCGGGGCCTGGGTAAAAATCCAACCCGGGGACCCGGGCATGGGACGTGACATGACCCGACCTGGGTCCGGGGTCCCGAACTGACCCGGTGACCTGGGTCCGGGGACTCGGTATGACCCGGTTACCTGGGGCCGGTGTCCCCACGTGACCCGCTGACCTGGGTCCGGGGTCCCCACGTGACCCGCTGACCTGAGGCCGGTGTCCCCACGTGACCCGGTCACCTGGGGCCGGTGACCCCACGTGACCCGCTGACCTGGGGCCGGTGACCCCACGTGACCCGGTCACCTGGGGCCGGTGACCCCACGTGACCCGGTCACCTGGGGCCGGTGACCTCACGTGACCCGGTCACCTGGGGCCGGTGACCCCACGTGACCCGGTCACCTGGGCCCGGTGACCCCACGTGACCAGGTCACCTGGGGCCGGTGACCCCAAGTGACCCAGTCACCTGGGGCCGGTGACCCCACGTGACCCGGTCACCTGGGGCCGGTGACCCCACGTGACCAGGTCACCTGGGGCCGGTGACCCCACGTGACCCGCTGACCTGGGGCCGGTGACCCCACGTGACCCGGTCACCTGGGGCCGGTGTCCCCACGTGACCCGGTCACCTGGTGCCGGTGACCCCACGTGACACGGTCACCTGGTGCCGGTGACCCCACGTGACCGGGTCACCTGGGGCCGGTGACCCCACGTGACCCGGTCACCTGGGGCCGGTGTCCCCACGTGACCGGGTCACCTGGGTCTGGTGACCCCACGTGACCCGGTCACCTGGGGCCGGTGTCCCCACGTGACCCAGAGTCCTGGTGCCGGGGTGGTCATCGGAACCTGGGAACCAGGCCGGTTACCCGACACGACCCGGTGACCCGGGGCTGTGGTGTCGACGGACTCGTGGACCTGGGTTCGGGGTCCCGACCTGACGCGGTGACCTGGGGCCGGTGTCCCCACGTGACCCGCTGACCTGGGGCCGGTGACCCCACGTGACCCGCTGACCTGGGGCCGGTGACCCCGCGTGACCCGGTCACCTGGGGCCGGGGTCCCCACGGGACCCGGGGTCCTGGTGCCGGGGTCGTCACCGGAACGTGGGAACCAGGCCGGGTGCGCGACATGACCCGGTGACCTGGGGCCGGGTTAACGACCTGTCCAGGGGACCCGGGCCGGGGACCCGACAGGACCCGGTGGTCCTTCGCTGGTGTCCCGATGCAACCCGGGGACCCGGGCCCGGGCCCCCACGTGATCCAGTGATCCGGTGCTTTTGTCCCGATGCAACCCGGGGACCCGGGCCGGGGACCCGGTATGACTCCGTCTCCCGGGGCCGGGGTGGTCACCTGACACTGGTACCCGGGACAGCGACCCGACATGACCCCGTGACCCGGGGCCGGGGTGCCGACCTGTCCAGGGGACCCGACCCGGGTACCCGACAGGACCCGGTGATCTGCGGCTGGGGTAAAAACCCGTCCCGGGGACCCGGGCTGGGTCCCGACATGACCCGGTGACCTGGGGCTGTGGTGTCGACCGGACTCGGGGACCTGGTCCGGTGTCCCGTCATGACCCGGAGACCTGGGGTCGGGGTGGTCACCAGACCCTTGTACCCAGGCCGTTGACCCGACATGACCCTGTGACCCGGGGCCTGGGTAAAAATCCAACCCGGGGACCCGGGCATGGGACGTGACATGACCCGACCTGGGTCCGGGGTCCCGAACTGACCCGGTGACCTGTGTCCGGGGACTCGGTATGACCCGGTTACCTGGGGCCGGTGTCCCCACGTGACCCGCTGACCTGGGTCCGGGGTCCCCACGTGACCCGCTGACCTGAGGCCGGTGTCCCCACGTGACCCGGTCACCTGGGGCCGGTGACCCCACGTGACCCGGTCACCTGGGGCCGGTGACCCCACGTAACCAGATCACCTGGGGCCGGTGACCCCACGTGACCCGGTCACCTGGGGCCGGTGACCCCACGTGACCCGGTCACCTGGGGCCGGTGTCCCCACGTGACCCGGTCACCTGGGGCCGGTGACCCCACGTGACCCGGTCACCTGGGGCCGGTGACCCCACGTGACCCGGTCACCTGGGGCCGGTGACCTCACGTGACCCGGTCACCTGGGGCCGGTGACCCCACGTGACCCGGTCACCTGGGGCCGGTGACCTCACGTGACCCGGTCACCTGGGGCCGGTGACCCCACGTGACCCGGTCACCTGGGGCCGGTGACCCCACGTGACCCGGTCACCTGGGGCCGGTGACCCCACGTGACCCGGTCACCTGGGGCCGGTGTCCCCACGTGACCCGGTCACCTGGGGCCGGTGACCCCACGTGACCCGGTCACCTGGGGCCGGTGACCCCACGTGACCCGGTCACCTGGGGCCGGTGACCTCACGTGACCCGGTCACCTGGGGCCGGTGACCCCACGTGACCCGGTCACCTGGGGCCGGTGACCCCACGTGACCCGGTCACCTGGTGCCGGTGACCCCACGTGACCCGGTCACCTGGGGCCGGTGACCCCACGTGACCCGATGACCTGGGGCCGGTGTCCCCACGTGACCCGCGGTCCTGGTGCCGGGGTGGTCACCGGAACCTGGGAACCAGGCCGGGTGCGCGAGATGACCGGGTGACCTGGGGCCGGGTTATCGACCTGTCCAGGGGACACGGGCCGGGGACCCGACAGGACCCGGTGATCTGCGGCTGGGGTAAAAACCCGTCCCGGGGACCCGGGCTGGGTCCCGACATGCCTTGGTTACCTGGGGCCGGTGTCCCCACGTGACCCGCTGACCTGGGGCCGGTGACCCCACGTGACCCGGTCACCTGGGGCCGGTGTCCCCACGTGACCCGGTCACCTGGGGCCGGTGACCCCACGTGACCCGGTCACCTGGGGCCGGTGTCCCCACGTGACCCGCTGACCTGGGGCTGGTGACCCCACGTGACCCGGTCACCTGGGGCCGGTGACCCCACGTGACCGGGTCACCTGGGGCCGGTGACCCCACGTGACCCAGTCACCTAGGGCCGGTGACCCCACGTGACCCGGTCACCTGGGGCCGGTGTCCCCACGTGACCCGGTCACCTGGTGCCGGTGACCCCACGTGACCCGGTCACCTGGGGCCGGTGACCCCACGTGACCCGGTCACCTGGGGCCGGTGTCCCCACGTGACCCGTTCACCTGGGGCCGGTGACCCCACGTGACCCGGTCACCTGGGGCCGGTGACCCCACGTGACCCGGTCACCTGGGGCCGGTGACCCCACGTGACCCGGTCACCTGGGGCCGGTGTCCCCACGTGACCCGCTGATCTGGGGCCGGTGACCCCACGTGACCCGGTCACCTGGGGCCGGTGACCCCACGTGACCCGGTCACCTGGGGCCGGTGACCCCACGTGACCCGCTGACCTGGGGCCGGTGACCCCACGTGACCCGGTCACCTGGGGCCGGTGACCCCACGTGACCCGGTCACCTGGGGCCGGTGACCCCACGTGACACGGTCACCTGGTGCCGGTGACCCCACGTGACCGGGTCACCTGGGGCCGGTGACCCCATGTGACCCGGTCACCTGGGGCCGGTGTCCCCACGTGACCGGGTCACCTGGGTCTGGTGACCCCACGTGACCCGGTCACCTGGGGCCGGTGTCCCCACGTGACCCAGAGTCCTGGTGCCGGGGTGGTCATCGGAACCTGGGAACCAGGCCGGTTACCCGACACGACCCGGTGACCCGGGGCTGTGGTGTCGACGGACCCGTGGACCTGGGTTCGGGGTCCCGACCTGACGCGGTGACCTGGGGCCGGTGTCCCCACGTGACCCGCTGACCTGGGGCCGGTGTCCCCACGTGACCCGCTGACCTGGGGCCGGTGACCCCGCGTGACCCGGTCACCTGGGGCCGGGGTCCCCACGGGACCCGGGGTCCTGGTGCCGGGGTGGTCACCGGAACGTGGGAACCAGGCCGGGTGCGCGACATGACCCGGTGACCTGGGGCCGGGTTAACGACCTGTCCAGGGGACCCGGGCCGGGGACCCGACAGGACCCGGTGGTCCTTCGCTGGTGTCCCGATGCAACCCGGGGACCCGGGCCCGGGCCCCCACGTGATCCAGTGATCCGGTGCTTTTGTCCCGATGCAACCCGGGGACCCGGGCCGGGGACCCGGTATGACTCCGTCTCCCGGGGCCGGGGTGGTCACCTGACACTGGTACCCGGGACAGCGACCCGACATGACCCCGTGACCCGGGGCCGGGGTGCCGACCTGTCCAGGGGACCCGACCCGGGTACCCGACAGGACCCGGTGATCTGCGGCTGGGGTAAAAACCCGTCCCGGGGACCCGGGCTGGGTCCCGACATGACCCGGTGACCTGGGGCTGTGGTGTCGACCGGACTCGGGGACCTGGTCCGGTGTCCCGTCATGACCCGGAGACCTGGGGTCGGGGTGGTCACCAGACCCTTGTACCCAGGCCGTTGACCCGACATGACCCTGTGACCCGGGGCCTGGGTAAAAATCCAACCCGGGGACCCGGGCATGGGACGTGACATGACCCGACCTGGGTCCGGGGTCCCGAACTCACCCGGTGACCTGGGTCCGGGGACTCGGTATGACCCGGTTACCTGGGGCCGGTGTCCCCACGTGACCCGCTGACCTGGGTCCGGTGTCCCCACGTGACCGGGTCACCTGGGTCTGGTGACCCCACGTGACCCGGTCACCTGGGGCCGGTGTCCCCACGTGACCCAGAGTCCTGGTGCCGGGGTGGTCATCGGAACCTGGGAACCAGGCCGGTTACCCGACACGACCCGGTGACCCGGGGCTGTGGTGTCGACGGACTCGTGGACCTGGGTTCGGGGTCCCGACCTGACGCGGTGACCTGGGGCCGGTGTCCCCACGTGACCCGCTGACCTGGGGCCGGTGTCCCCACGTGACCCGCTGACCTGGGGCCGGTGACCCCACGTGACCCGCTGACCTGGGGCCGGTGACCCCGCGTGACCCGGTCACCTGGGGCCGGGGTCCCCACGGGACCCGGGGTCCTGGTGCCGGGGTCGTCACCGGAACGTGGGAACCAGGCCGGGTGCGCGACATGACCCGGTGACCTGGGGCCGGGTTAACGACCTGTCCAGGGGACCCGGGCCGGGGACCCGACAGGACCCGGTGGTCCTTCGCTGGTGTCCCGATGCAACCCGGGGACCCGGGCCCGGGCCCCCACGTGATCCAGTGATCCGGTGCTTTTGTCCCGATGCAACCCGGGGACCCGGGCCGGGGACCCGGTATGACTCCGTCTCCCGGGGCCGGGGTGGTCACCTGACACTGGTACCCGGGACAGCGACCCGACATGACCCCGTGACCCGGGGCCGGGGTGCCGACCTGTCCAGGGGACCCGACCCGGGTACCCGACAGGACCCGGTGATCTGCGGCTGGGGTAAAAACCCGTCCCGGGGACCCGGGCTGGGTCCCGACATGACCCGGTGACCTGGGGCTGTGGTGTCGACCGGACTCGGGGACCTGGTCCGGTGTCCCGTCATGACCCGGGGACCTGGGGTCGGGGTGGTCACCAGACCCTTGTACCCAGGCCGTTGACCCGACATGACCCTGTGACCCGGGGCCTGGGTAAAAATCCAACCCGGGGACCCGGGCATGGGACGTGACATGACCCGACCTGGGTCCGGGGTCCCGAACTCACCCGGTGACCTGGGTCCGGGGACTCGGTATGACCCGGTTACCTGGGGCCGGTGTCCCCACGTGACCCGCTGACCTGGGTCCGGTGACCCCACGTGACCCGGTCACCTGGGGCCGGTGACCCCACGTGACCCGGTCACCTGGGGCCGGTGACCCCACGTGACCAGGTCACCTGGGGCCGGTGACCCCACGTGACCCGGTCACCTGGGGCCGGTGACCCCACGTGACCCGGTCACCTGGGGCCGGTGACCCCACGTGACCAGGTCACCTGGGGCCGGTGACCCCACGTGACCCGGTCACCTGGTGCCGGTGACCCCACGTGACCCGGTCACCTGGGGCCGGTGACCCCACGTGACCCGATGACCTGGGGCCGGTGTCCCCACATGACCCGGTCACCTGGGGCCGGTGTCCCCACGTGACCCGGGGTCCTGGTGCCGGGGTGGTCACCGGAACCTGGGAACCAGGCCGGGTGCGCGACATGACCCGGTGACCTGGGGCCGGGTTAACGACCTGTCCAGGGGACCCGGGCCGGGGACCCGACAGGACCCGGTGGTCCTTCGCTGGTGTCCCGATGCAACCCGGGGACCCGGGCCCGGGCCCCCACGTGATCCAGTGATCCGGTGCTTTTGTCCCGATGCAACCCGGGGACCTGGGCCGGGGACCCGGTATGACTCCGTCTCCCGGGGCCGGGGTGGTCACCTGACACTGGTACCCGGGACAGCGACCCGACATGACCCCGTGACCCGGGGCCGGGGTGCCGACCTGTCCAGGGGACCCGACCCGGGTACCCGACAGGACCCGGTGATCTGCGGCTGGGGTAAAAACCCGTCCCGGGGACCCGGGCTGGGTCCCAACATGACCCGGTGACCTGGGGCTGTGGTGTCGACCGGACTCGGGGACCTGGTCCGGTGTCCCGTCATGACCCGGGGACCTGGGGTCGGGGTGGTCACCAGACCCTTGTACCCAGGCCGTTGACCCGACATGACCCTGTGACCCGGGGCCTGGGTAAAAATCCAACCCGGGGACCCGGGCATGGGACGTGACATGACCCGACCTGGGTCCGTGGTCCCGAACTGACCCGGTGACCTGGGTCCGGGGACTCGGTATGACCCGGTTACCTGGGTCCGGGGTCCCCACGTGACCCGCTGACCTGGGTCCGGTGACCCCACGTGACCCGGTCACCTGGGGCCGGTGACCCCACGTGACCCGGTCACCTGGGGCCAGTGACCCCACGTGACCCGGTCACCTGGGGCCGGTGACCCCACGTGACCCGCTGACCTGGGGCCGGTGACCCCACGTGACCCGGTCACCTGGGGCCGGTGACCCCACGTGACCCGGTCACCTGGGGCCGGTGACCCCACGTGACCCGGTCACCTGGGGCCGGTGACCCCACGTGACCCGGTCACCTGGGGCCGGTGACCTCACGTGACCCGGTCACCTGGGGCCGGTGACCCCACGTGACCCGGTCACCTGGGACCGGTGACCCCACGTGACCAGGTCACCTGGGGTCGGTGACCCCACGTGACCCAGTCACCTGGTGCCGGTGACCCCACGTGACCCGGTCACCTGGGGCCGGTGTCCCCACGTGACCCGGTCACCTGGGGCCGGTGACCCCACGTGACCGGGTCACCTGGGGCCGGTGACCCCACGTGACCCGGTCACCTGGGGCCGGTGTCCCCACGTGACCCGGGGTCCTGGTGCCGGGGTGGTCATCGGAACCTGGGAACCAGGCCGGTTACCCGACACGACTTGGTGACCCGGGGCTGTGGTGTCGACGGACTCGTGGACCTGGGTTCGGGGTCCCGACCTGACGCGGTGACCTGGGGCCGGTGTCCCCACGTGACCCGCTGACCTGGGGCCGGTGACCCCACGTGACCCGCTGACCTGGGGCCGGTGACCCCGCGTGACCCGGTCACCTGGGGCCGGTGTCCCCACGGGACCCGGGGTCCTGGTGCCGGGGTGGTCACCGGAACCTGGGAACCAGGCCGGTTACCCGACACGACCCGGTGACCTGGGGCCGGGTTAACGACCTGTCCAGGGGACCCGGGCCGGGGACCCGACAGGACCCGGTGGTCCTTTGCTGGTGTCCCGATGCAACCCGGGGACCCGGGCCCGGGCCCCCACGTGATCCAGTGATCCGGTGCTTTTGTCCCGATGCAACCCGGGGACCTGGGCCGGGGACCCGGTATGACTCCGTCTCCCGGGGCCGGGGTGGTCACCTGACACTGGTACCCGGGACAACGACCCGACATGACCCCGTGACCCGGGGCCGGGGTGCCGACCTGTCCAGGGGACCCGACCCGGGTACCCGACAGGACCCGGTGATCTGCGGCTGGGGTAAAAACCCGTCCCGGGGACCCGGGCTGGGTCCCGACATGACCCGGTGACCTGGGGCTGTGGTGTCGACCGGACTCGGGGACCTGGTCCGGTGTCCCGTCATGACCCGGAGACCTGGGGTCGGGGTGGTCACCAGACCGTTGTACCCAGGCCGTTGACCCGACATGACCCTGTGACCCGGGGCCTGGGTAAAAATCCAACCCGGGGACCCGGGCATGGGACGTGACATGATCCGACCTGGGTCCGGGGTCCCGAACTGACCCGGTGACCTGGGTCCGGGGACTCGGTATGATCCGGTTACCTGGGGCCGGTGTCCCCACGTGACCCGCTGACCTGGGTCCGGGGTCCCCACGTGACCCGCTGACCTGAGGCCGGTGTCCCCACGTGACCCGGTCACCTGGGGCCGGTGACCCCACGTGACCAGGTCACCTGGGGCCGGTGACCCCACGTGACCCGGTCACCTGGGGCCGGTGACCCCACGTGACCCGCTGACCTGGGGCCGGTGTCCCCACGTGACCCGGTCACCTGGGGCCGGTGACCCCACGTGACCCGGTCACCTGGGGCCGGTGACCCCACGTGACCCGGTCACCTGGGGCCGGTGACCTCACGTGACCCGGTCACCTGGGGCCGGTGACCCCACGTGACCCGGTCACCTGGGGCCGGTGACCCCACGTGACCCGGTCACCTGGGGCCGGTGACCCCACGTGACCCGGTCACCTGGGGCCGGTGACCCCACGTGACCCGGTCACCTGGGGCCGGTGTCCCCACGTGACCCGGTCACCTGGGGCCGGTGACCCCACGTGACCCGGTCACCTGGGGCCGGTGACCCCACGTGACCAGGTCGCCTGGGGCCGGTGACCCCACGTGACCCGCTGACCTGGGGCCGGTGACCCCACGTGACCCGGTCACCTGGGGCCGGTGACCCCACGTGACCCGGTCACCTGGGGCCGGTGACCCCACGTGACCCGGTCACCTGGGGCCGGTGACCCCACGTGACCAGGTCACCTGGGTCGGTGACCCCACGTGACCCAGTCACCTGGGGCCGGTGACCCCACGTGACCCGGTCACCTGGGGCCGGTGTCCCCACGTGACCCGGTCACCTGGGGCCGGTGACCCCACGTGACCGGGTCACCTGGGGCCGGTGACCCCACGTGACCCGGTCACCTGGGGCCGGTGTCCCCACGTGACCCGGGGTCCTGGTGCCGGGTTGGTCATCGGAACCTGGGAACCAGGCCGGTTACCCGACACGACTTGGTGACCCGGGGCTGTGGTGTCGACGGACTCGTGGACCTGGGTTCGGGGTCCCGACCTGACGCGGTGACCTGGGGCCGGTGTCCCCACGTGACCCGCTGACCTGGGGCCGGTGACCCCACGTGACCCGCTGACCTGGGGCCGGTGACCCCGCGTGACCCGGTCACCTGGGGCCGGGGTCCCCACGGGACCCGGGGTCCTGGTGCCGGGGTGGTCACCGGAACCTGGGAACCAGGCCGGTTACCCGACACGACCCGGTGACCTGGGGCCGGGTTAACGACCTGTCCAGGGGACCCGGGCCGGGGACCCGACAGGACCCGGTGGTCCTTCGCTGGTGTCCCGATGCAACCCGGGGACCCGGGCCCGGGCCCCCACGTGATCCAGTGATCCGGTGCTTTTGTCCCGATGCAACCCGGGGACCCGGGCCGGGGACCCGGTATGACTCCGTCTCCCGGGGCCGGGGTGGTCACCTGACACTGGTACCCGGGACAGCGACCCGACATGACCCCGTGACCCGGGGCCTGGGTAAAAATCCAACCCGGGGACCCGGGCATGGGACGTGACATGACCCGACCTGGGTCCGGGGTCCCGAACTGACCCGGTGACCTGGGTCCGGGGACTCGGTATGACCCGGTTACCTGGGTCCGGGGTCCCCACGTGACCCGCTGACCTGGGTCCGGTGACCCCACGTGACCCGGTCACCTGGGGCCGGTGACCCCACGTGACCCGGTCACCTGGGGCCAGTGACCCCACGTGACCCGGTCACCTGGGGCCGGTGACCCCACGTGACCCGCTGACCTGGGGCCGGTGACCCCACGTGACCCGGTCACCTGGGGCCGGTGACCCCACGTGACCCGGTCACCTGGGGCCGGTGACCCCACGTGACCCGGTCACCTGGGGCCGGTGACCCCACGTGACCCGGTCACCTGGGGCCGGTGACCTCACGTGACCCGGTCACCTGGGGCCGGTGACCCCACGTGACCCGGTCACCTGGGACCGGTGACCCCACGTGACCAGGTCACCTGGGGTCGGTGACCCCACGTGACCCAGTCACCTGGTGCCGGTGACCCCACGTGACCCGGTCACCTGGGGCCGGTGTCCCCACGTGAACCGGTCACCTGGGGCCGGTGACCCCACGTGACCGGGTCACCTGGGGCCGGTGACCCCACGTGACCCGGTCACCTGGGGCCGGTGTCCCCACGTGACCCGGGGTCCTGGTGCCGGGGTGGTCATCGGAACCTGGGAACCAGGCCGGTTACCCGACACGACTTGGTGACCCGGGGCTGTGGTGTCGACGGACTCGTGGACCTGGGTTCGGGGTCCCGACCTGACGCGGTGACCTGGGGCCGGTGTCCCCACGTGACCCGCTGACCTGGGGCCGGTGACCCCACGTGACCCGCTGACCTGGGGCCGGTGACCCCGCGTGACCCGGTCACCTGGGGCCGGTGTCCCCACGGGACCCGGGGTCCTGGTGCCGGGGTGGTCACCGGAACCTGGGAACCAGGCCGGTTACCCGACACGACCCGGTGACCTGGGGCCGGGTTAACGACCTGTCCAGGGGACCCGGGCCGGGGACCCGACAGGACCCGGTGGTCCTTTGCTGGTGTCCCGATGCAACCCGGGGACCCGGGCCCGGGCCCCCACGTGATCCAGTGATCCGGTGCTTTTGTCCCGATGCAACCTGGGGACCTGGGCCGGGGACCCGGTATGACTCCGTCTCCCGGGGCCGGGGTGGTCACCTGACACTGGTACCCGGGACAACGACCCGACATGACCCCGTGACCCGGGGCCGGGGTGCCGACCTGTCCAGGGGACCCGACCCGGGTACCCGACAGGACCCGGTGATCTGCGGCTGGGGTAAAAACCCGTCCCGGGGACCCGGGCTGGGTCCCGACATGACCCGGTGACCTGGGGCTGTGGTGTCGACCGGACTCGGGGACCTGGTCCGGTGTCCCGTCATGACCCGGAGACCTGGGGTCGGGGTGGTCACCAGACCGTTGTACCCAGGCCGTTGACCCGACATGACCCTGTGACCCGGGGCCTGGGTAAAAATCCAACCCGGGGACCCGGGCATGGGACGTGACATGATCCGACCTGGGTCCGGGGTCCCGAACTGACCCGGTGACCTGGGTCCGGGGACTCGGTATGATCCGGTTACCTGGGGCCGGTGTCCCCACGTGACCCGCTGACCTGGGTCCGGGGTCCCCACGTGACCCGCTGACCTGAGGCCGGTGTCCCCACGTGACCCGGTCACCTGGGGCCGGTGACCCCACGTGACCAGGTCACCTGGGGCCGGTGACCCCACGTGACCCGGTCACCTGGGGCCGGTGACCCCACGTGACCCGGTCACCTGGGGCCGGTGTCCCCACGTGACCCGGTCACCTGGGGCCGGTGACCCCACGTGACCCGGTCACCTGGGGCCGGTGACCCCACGTGACCCGGTCACCTGGGGCCGGTGACCTCACGTGACCCGGTCACCTGGGGCCGGTGACCCCACGTGACCCGGTCACCTGGGGCCGGTGACCCCACGTGACCCGGTCACCTGGGGCCGGTGACCCCACGTGACCCGGTCACCTGGGGCCGGTGACCCCACGTGACCCGGTCACCTGGGGCCGGTGTCCCCACGTGACCCGGTCACCTGGGGCCGGTGACCCCACGTGACCCGGTCACCTGGGGCCGGTGACCCCACGTGACCAGGTCGCCTGGGGCCGGTGACCCCACATGACCCGCTGACCTGGGGCCGGTGACCCCACGTGACCCGGTCACCTGGGGCCGGTGACCCCACGTGACCCGGTCACCTGGGGCCGGTGACCCCACGTGACCCGGTCACCTGGGGCCGGTGACCCCACGTGACCAGGTCACCTGGGTCGGTGACCCCACGTGACCCAGTCACCTGGGGCCGGTGACCCCACGTGACCCGGTCACCTGGGGCCGGTGTCCCCACGTGACCCGGTCACCTGGGGCCGGTGACCCCACGTGACCGGGTCACCTGGGGCCGGTGACCCCACGTGACCCGGTCACCTGGGGCCGGTGTCCCCACGTGACCCGGGGTCCTGGTGCCGGGGTGGTCATCGGAACCTGGGAACCAGGCCGGTTACCCGACACGACTTGGTGACCCGGGGCTGTGGTGTCGACGGACTCGTGGACCTGGGTTCGGGGTCCCGACCTGACGCGGTGACCTGGGGCCGGTGTCCCCACGTGACCCGCTGACCTGGGGCCGGTGACCCCACGTGACCCGCTGACCTGGGGCCGGTGACCCCGCGTGACCCGGTCACCTGGGGCCGGGGTCCCCACGGGACCCGGGGTCCTGGTGCCGGGGTGGTCACCGGAACCTGGGAACCAGGCCGGTTACCCGACACGACCCGGTGACCTGGGGCCGGGTTAACGACCTGTCCAGGGGACCCGGGCCGGGGACCCGACAGGACCCGGTGGTCCTTCGCTGGTGTCCCGATGCAACCCGGGGACCCGGGCCCGGGCCCCCACGTGATCCAGTGATCCGGTGCTTTTGTCCCGATGCAACCCGGGGACCTGGGCCGGGGACCCGGTATGACTCCGTCTCCCGGGGCCGGGGTGGTCACCTGACACTGGTACCCGGGACAGCGACCCGACATGACCCCGTGACCCGGGGCCGGGGTGCCGACCTGTCCAGGGGACCCGACCCGGGTACCCGACAGGACCCGGTGATCTGTGGCTGGGGTAAAAACCCGTCCCGGGGACCCGGGCTGGGTCCCGACATGACCCGGTGACCTGGGGCTGTGGTGTCGACCGGACTCGGGGACCTGGTCCGGTGTCCCGTCATGACCCGGAGACCTGGGGTCGGGGTGGTCACCAGACAGTTGTACCCAGGCCGTTGACCCGACATGACCCTGTGACCCGGGGCCTGGGTAAAAATCCAACCCGGGGACCCGGGCATGGGACGTGACATGACCCGACCTGGGTCCGGGGTCCCGAACTGACCCGGTGACCTGGGTCCGGGGACTCGGTATGACCCGGTTACCTGGGTCCGGGGTCCCCACGTGACCCGGTCACCTGGGGCCGGGGTCCCCACGTGACCCGCTGACCTGGGGCCGGTGACCCCACGTGACCCGGTCACCTGGGGCCGGTGTCCCCACGTGACCCGGTCACCTGGGGCCGGGGTCCCCACGTGACCCGCTGACCTGGGGCCGGTGACCCTACGTGACCCGGTCACCTGGGGCCGGTGACCCCACGTGACCCGGTCACCTGGGGCCGGTGACCCCACGTGACCCGGTCACCTGGGGCCGGTGACCCCACGTGACCCGGTGACCTGGGGCCGGTGACCCCACGTGACCCGGTCACCTGGGGCCGGTGACCCCACGTGACCCGGTCACCTGGGGCCGGTGACCCCACGTGACCCGGTGACCTGGGGCCGGTGACCCCACGTGACCCGGTCACCTGGGGCCGGTGACCCCACGTGACCCGGTGACCTGGGGCCGGTGACCCCACGTGACCAGGTCACCTGGGGCCGGTGACCCCACGTGACCCAGTCACCTGGTGCCGGTGACCCCACGTGACCCGGTCACCTGGGGCCGGTGACCCCACGTGACCAGGTCACCTGGGGCCGGTGACCCCACGTGACCCGCTGACCTGGGGCCGGTGACCCCACGTGACCCGGTCACCTGGTGCCGGTGTCCCCACGTGACCCGGTCACCTGGGGCCGGTGTCCCCACGTGAACCGGTCACCTGGGGCCGGTGACCCCACGTGACCGGGTCACCTGGGGCCGGTGACCCCACGTGACCCGGTCACCTGGGGCCGGTGTCCCCACGTGACCCGGGGTCCTGGTGCCGGGGTGGTCATCGGAACCTGGGAACCAGGCCGGTTACCCGACACGACCCGGTGACCCGGGGCTGTGGTGTCGACGGACTCGTGGACCTGGGTTCGGGGTCCCGACCTGACGCGGTGACCTGGGGCCGGTGTCCCCACGTGACCCGCTGACCTGGGGCCGGTGACCCCACGTGACCCGCTGACCTGGGGCCGGTGACCCCGCGTGACCCGGTCACCTGGGGCCGGGGTCCCCACGGGACCCGGGGTCCTGGTGCCGGGGTGGTCACCGGAACCTGGGAACCAGGCCGGTTACCCGACACGACCCGGTGACCTGGGGCCGGGTTAACGACCTGTCCAGGGGACCCGGGCCGGGGACCCGACAGGACCCGGTGGTCCTTCGCTGGTGTCCCGATGCAACCCGGGGACCCGGGCCCGGGCCCCCACGTGATCCAGTGATCCGGTGCTTTTGTCCCGATGCAACCCGGGGACCCGGGCCGGGGACCCGGTATGACTCCGTCTCCCGGGGCCGGGGTGGTCACCTGACACTGGTACCCGGGACAGCGACCCGACATGACCCCGTGACCCGGGGCCGGGGTGCCGACCTGTCCAGGGGACCCGACCCGGGTACCCGACAGGACCCGGTGATCTGCGGCTGGGGTAAAAACCCGTCCCGGGGACCCGGGCTGGGTCCCGACATGACCCGGTGACCTGGGGCTGTGGTGTCGACCGGACTCGGGGACCTGGTCCGGTGTCCCGTCATGACCCGGAGACCTGGGGTCGGGGTGGTCACCAGACCCTTGTACCCAGGCCGTTGACCCGACATGACCCTGTGACCCGGGGCCTGGGTAAAAATCCAACCCGGGGACCCGGGCATGGGACGTGACATGACCCGACCTGGGTCCGGGGTCCCGAACTGACCCGGTGACCTGGGTCCGGGGACTTGGTATGACCCGGTTACCTGGGGCCGGTGTCCCCACGTGACCCGCTGACCTGGGTCCGGGGTCCCCACGTGACCCGCTGAACTGGGGCCGGTGTCCCCACGTGAACCGGTCACCTGGGGCCGGTGACCCCACGTGACCCGGTCACCTGGGGCCGGTGTCCCCACGTGACCCGGTCACCTGGGGCCGGTGACCCCACGTGACCCGGTCACCTGGGGCCGGTGTCCCCACGTGACCCGCTGACCTGGGGCCGGTGACCCCACGTGACCCGGTCACCTGGGGACGGTGACCCCACGTGACCGGGTCACCTGGGGCCGGTGACCCCACGTGACCCGGTCACCTGGGGCCGGGGTCCCCACGTGACCCGGTCACCTGGTGCCGGTGACCCCACGTGACCCGGTCACCTGGGGCCGGTGACCCCACGTGACCCGGTCACCTGGGGCCGGTGACCCCACGTGACCCGGTGACCTGGGGCCGGTGTCCCCACGTGACCCGCTGACCTGGGGCCGGTGTCCCCACGTGACCCGGTCACCTGGGGCCGGTGACCCCACGTGACCCGCTGACCTGGGGCCGGTGACCCCACGTGACCCGGTCACCTGGGGCCGGTGACCCCACGTGACCCGGTCACCTGGGGCCGGTGTCCCCACGTGACCCGGTCACCTGGGGCCGGTGACCCCACGTGACCCGGTCACCTGGGGCCGGTGACCCCACGTGACCCGGTCACCTGGGGCCGGTGACCCCACGTGACCCGGTCACCTGGGGACGGTGACCCCACGTGACTGGGTCACCTGGGGCCGGTGACCCCACGTGACCCGGTCACCTGGGGCCGGTGTCCCCACGTGACCGGGTCACCTGGGGCCGGTGACCCCACGTGACCCGGTCACCTGGGGCCGGTGTCCCCACGTGACCCAGAGTCCTGGTGCCGGGGTGGTCATCGGAACCTGGGAACCAGGCCGGTTACCCGACACGACCCGGTGACCCGGGGCTGTGGTGTCGACGGACTCGTGGACCTGGGTCCGGGGACTCGGTATGACCCGGTTACCTGGGGCCGGTGTCCCCACGTGACCCGCTGACCTGGGTCCGGGGTCCCCACGTGACCCGCTGACCTGAGGCCGGTGTCCCCACGTGACCCGGTCACCTGGGGCCGGTGACCCCACGTGACCCGGTCACCTGGGGCCGGTGTCCCCACGTGACCCGGGGTCCTGGTGCCGGGGTGGTCATCGGAACCTGGGAACCAGGCCGGGTGCGCGAGATGACCGGGTGACCTGGGGCCGGGTTATCGACCTGTCCAGGGGACCCGGGCCGGGGACCCGACAGGACCCGGTGATCTGCGGCTGAGGTAAAAACCCGTCCCGGGGACCCGGGCTGGGTCCCGACATGCCTTGGTTACCTGGGGCCGGTGACCCCACGTGACCAGGTCACCTGGGGCCGGTGACCCCACGTGACCCGGTCACCTGGGGCCGGTGACCCCACGTGACCCGGTCACCTGGGGCCGGTGACCTCACGTGACCCGGTCACCTGGGGCCGGTGACCCCACGTGACCCGGTCACCTGGGGCCGGTGACCCCACGTGACCAGGTCACCTGGGGCCGGTAACCCCACGTGACCCGGTCACCTGGTGCCGGTGACCCCACGTGACCCGGTCACCTGGGGCCGGTGACCCCACGTGACCCGATGACCTGGGGCCGGTGTCCCCACGTGACCCGGTCACCTGGGGCCGGTGTCCCCACGTGACCCGGGGTCCTGGTGCCGGGGTGGTCACCGGAACCTGGGAACCAGGCCGGGTGCGCGACATGACCCGGTGACCTGGGGCCGGGTTAACGACCTGTCCAGGGGACCCGGGCCGGGGACCCGACAGGACCCGGTGGTCCTTCGCTGGTGTCCCGATGCAACCCGGGGACCCGGGCCCGGGCCCCCACGTGATCCAGTGATCCGGTGCTTTTGTCCCGATGCAACCCGGGGACCTGGGCAGGGGACCCGGTATGACTCCGTCTCCCGGGGCCGGGGTGGTCACCTGACACTGGTACCCGGGACAGCGACTCGACATGACCCCGTGACCCGGGGCCGGGGTGCCGACCTGTCCAGGGGACCCGACCCGGGTACCCGACAGGACCCGGTGATCTGCGGCTGGGGTAAAAACCCGTCCCGGGGACCCGGGCTGGGTCCCGACATGACCCGGTGACCTGGGGCTGTGGTGTCGACCGGACTCGGGGACCTGGTCCGGTGTCCCGTCATGACCCGGGGACCTGGGGTCGGGGTGGTCACCAGACCCTTGTACCCAGGCCGTTGACCCGACATGACCCTGTGACCCGGGGCCTGGGTAAAAATCCAACCCGGGGACCCGGGCATGGGACGTGACATGACCCGACCTGGGTCCGGGGTCCCGAACTCACCCGGTGACCTGGGTCCGGGGACTCGGTATGACCCGGTTACCTGGGGCCGGTGTCCCCACGTGACCCGCTGACCTGGGTCCGGTGACCCCACGTGACCCGGTCACCTGGGGCCGGTGACCCCACGTGACCAGGTCACCTGGGGCCGGTGAACCCACGTGACCCGCTGACCTGGGGCCGGTGACCCCACGTGACCCGGTCACCTGGGGCCGGTGCCCCCACGTGACCCGCTGACCTGGGGCCGGTGACCCCACGTGACCCGCTGACCTGGGGCCGGTGACCCCACGTGACCCGGTCACCTGGGGCCGGTGACCCCACGTGACCCGGTCACCTGGGGCCGGTGACCTCACGTGACCCGGTCACCTGGGGCCGGTGACCCCACGTGACCCGGTCACCTGGGGCCGGTGACCCCACGTGACCAGGTCACCTGGGGCCGGTGACCCCACGTGACCCGGTCACCTGGGGCCGGTGACCCCACGTGACCCGGTCACCTGGGGCCGGTGTCCCCACGTGACCCGGTCACCTGGGGCCGGTGACCCCACGTGACCGGGTCACCTGGGGCCGGTGACCCCACGTGACCCGGTCACCTGGGCCGGTGTCCCCACGTGACCCGGGGTCCTGGTGCCGGGGTGGTCATCGGAACCTGGGAACCAGGCCGGTTACCCGACACGACTTGGTGACCCGGGGCTGTGGTGTCGACGGACTCGTGGACCTGGGTTCGGGGTCCCGACCTGACGCGGTGACCTGGGGCCGGTGTCCCCACGTGACCCGCTGACCTGGGGCCGGTGACCCCATGTGACCCGCTGACCTGGGGCCGGTGACCCCGCGTGACCCGGTCACCTGGGGCCGGGGTCCCCACGGGACCCGGGGTCCTGGTGCCGGGGTGGTCACCGGAACCTGGGAACCAGGCCGGTTACCCGACACGACCCGGTGACCTGGGGCCGGGTTAACGACCTGTCCAGGGGACCCGGGCCGGGGACCCGACAGGACCCGGTGGTCCTTCGCTGGTGTCCCGATGCAACCCGGGGACCCGGGCCCGGGCCCCCACGTGATCCAGTGATCCGGTGCTTTTGTCCCGATGCAACCCGGGGACCCGGGCCGGGGACCCGGTATGACTCCGTCTCCCGGGGCCGGGGTGGTCACCTGACACTGGTACCCGGGACAACGACCCGACATGACCCCGTGACCCGGGGCCGGGGTGCCGACCTGTCCAGGGGACCCGACCCGGGTACCCGACAGGACCCGGTGATCTGCGGCTGGGGTAAAAACCCGTCCCGGGGACCCGGGCTGGGTCCCGACATGACCCGGTGACCTGGGGCTGTGGTGTCGACCGGACTCGGGGACCTGGTCCGGTGTCCCGTCATGACCCGGAGACCTGGGGTCGGGGTGGTCACCAGACCCTTGTACCCAGGCCGTTGACCCGACATGACCCTGTGACCCGGGGCCTGGGTAAAAATCCAACCCGGGGACCCGGGCATGGGACGTGACATGACCCGAACTGGGTCCGGGGTCCCGAACTGACCCGGTGACCTGGGTCCGGGGACTCGGTATGACCCGGTTACCTGGGGCCGGTGTCCCCACGTGACCCGCTGACCTGGGTCCGGGGTCCCCACATGACCCGCTGACCTGAGGCCGGTGTCCCCACGTGACCCGGTCACCTGGGGCCGGTGACCCCACGTGACCCGGTCACCTGGGGCCGGTGACCCCACGTGACCAGGTCACCTGGGGCCGGTGACCCCACGTGACCCGGTCACCTGGGGCCGGTGACCCCACGTGACCCGGTCACCTGGGGCCGGTGTCCCCACGTGACCCGGTCACCTGGGGCCGGTGACCCCACGTGACCCGGTCACCTGGGGCCGGTGACCCCACCTGACCCGGTCACCTGGGGCCGGTGACCCCACGTGACCCGGTCACCTGGGGCCGGTGACCTCACGTGACCCGGTCACCTGGGGCCGGTGACCCCACGTGACCCGGTCACATGGGGCCGGTGACCCCACGTGACCCGGTCACCTGGGGCCGGTGACCCCACGTGACCCGGTCACCTGGGGCCGGTGTCCCCACGTGACCCGGTCACCTAGGGGCCGGTGAACCCACGTGACCCGGTCACCTGGGGCCGGTGACCCCACGTGACCAGGTCACCTGGGGCCGGTGACCCCACGTGACCCGGTCACCTGGGGCCGGTGACCTCACGTGACCCGGTCACCTGGGGCCGGTGACCCCACGTGACCCGGTCACCTGGTGCCGGTGACCCCACGTGACCAGGTCACCTGGGGCCGGTGACCCCACGTGACCCGGTCACCTGGTGCCGGTGACCCCACGTGACCCGGTCACCTGGGGCCGGTGTCCCCACGTGACCCGGGGTCCTGGTGCCGGGGTGGTCACCGGAACCTGGGAACCAGGCCGGGTGCGCGACATGACCCGGTGACCTGGGGCCGGGTTAACGACCTGTCCAGGGGACCCGGGCCGGGGACCCGACAGGACCCGGTGGTCCTTCGCTGGTGTCCCGATGCAACCCGGGGACCCGGGCCCGGGCCCCCACGTGATCCAGTGATCCGGTGCTTTTGTCCCGATGCAACCCGGGGACCTGGGCCGGGGACCCGGTATGACTCCGTCTCCCGGGGCCGGGGTGGACACCTGACACTGGTACCCGGGACAGTGACTCGACATGACCCCGTGACCCGGGGCCGGGGTGCCGACCTGTCCAGGGGACCCGACCCGGGTACCCGACAGGACCCGGTGATCTGCGGCTGGGGTAAAAACCCGTCCCGGGGACCCGGGCTGGGTCCCGACATGACCCGGTGACCTGGGGCTGTGGTGTCGACCGGACTCGGGGACCTGGTCCGGTGTCCCGTCATGACCCGGGGACCTGGGGTCGGGGTGGTCACCAGACCCTTGTACCCAGGCCGTTGACCCGACATGACCCTGTGACCCGGGGCCTGGGTAAAAATCCAACCCGGGGACCCGGGCATGGGACGTGACATGACCCGACCTGGGTCCGGGGTCCCGAACTGACCCGGTGACCTGTGTCCGGGGACTCGGTATGACCCGGTTACCTGGGGCCGGTGTCCCCACGTGACCCGCTTACCTGGGTCCGGTGACCCCACGTGACCCGGTCACCTGGGGCCGGTGACCCCACGTGACCCGCTGACATGGGGCCGGTGACCCCACGTGACCCAGTCACCTGGGGCCGGTGACCCCACGTGACCCGGTCACCTGGGGCCGGTGACCTCACGTGACCCGGTCACCTGGGGCCGGTGACCCCACGTGACCAGGTCACCTGGGGCCGGTGACCCCACGTGACCCGGTCACCTGGGGCCGGTGTCCCCACGTGACCCGGGGTCCTGGTGCCGGGGTGGTCATCGGAACCTGGGAACCAGGCCGGTTACCCGACACGACTTGGTGACCCGGGGCTGTGGTGTCGACGGACTTGTGGACCTGGGTTCGGGGTCCCGACCTGACGCGGTGACCTGGGACCGGTGTCCCCACGTGACCCGCTGACCTGGGGCCGGTGTCCCCACGTGACCCGCTGACCTGGGGCCGGTGACCCCACGTGACCCGGTCACCTGGGGCCGGGGTACCCACGGGACCCGGGGTCCTGGTACCGGGGTGGTCACCGGAACCTGGGAACCAGGCCGGTTACCCGACACGACCCGGTGACCTGGGGCCGGGTTAACGACCTGTCCAGGGGACCCGGGCCGGGGACCCGACAGGACCCGGTGGTCCTTCGCTGGTGTCCCGATGCAACCCGGGGACCCGGGCCCGGGCCCCCACGTGATCCAGTGATCCGGTGCTTTTGTCCCGATGCAACCTGGGGACCTGGGCCGGGGACCCGGTATGACTCCGTCTCCCGGGGCCGGGGTGGTCACCTGACACTGGTACCCGGGACAGCGACCCGACATGACCCCGTGACCCGGGGCCGGGGTGCCGACCTGTCCAGGGGACCCGACCCGGGTACCCGACAGGACCCGGTGATCTGCGGCTGGGGTAAAAACCCGTCCCGGGGACCCGGGCTGGGTCCCGACATGACCCGGTGACCTGGGGCTGTGGTGTCGACCGGACTCGGGGACCTGGTCCGGTGTCCCGTCATGACCCGGGGACCTGGGGTCGGGGTGGTCACCAGACCGTTGTACCCAGGCCGTTGACCCGACATGACCCTGTGACCCGGGGCCTGGGTAAAAATCCAACCCGGGGACCCGGGCATGGGACGTGACATGACCCGACCTGGGTCCGGGGTCCCGAACTGACCCGGTGACCTGGTTCCGGGGACTCGGTATGACCCGGTTACCTGGGTCCGGGGTCCCCACGTGACCCGGTCACCTGGGGCCGGGGTCCCCACGTGACCCGCTGACCTGGGGCCGGTGACCCCACGTGACCCGGTCACCTGGGGCCGGTGTCCCCACGTGACCCGGTCACCTGGGGCCGGGGTCCCCACGTGACCCGGTCACCTGGGGCCGGTGACCCCACGTGACCCGGTCACCTGGGGCCGGTGACCCCACGTGACCAGGTCACCTGGGGCCGGTGACCCCACGTGACCCGGTCACCTGGTGCCGGTGACCCCACGTGACCCGGTCACCTGGGGTCGGTGACCCCACGTGACCAGGTCACCTGGGGTCGGTGACCCCACGTGACCCGCTGACCTGGGGCCGGTGACCCCACGTGACCCGGTCACCTGGGGCCGGTGTCCCCACGTGACCCGGTCACCTGGGGCCGGTGACCCCACGTGACCCGGTCACCTGGTGCCGGTGACCCCACGTGACCGGGTCACCTGGGGCCGGTGACCCCACGTGACCCGGTCACCTGGGGCCGGTGTCCCCACGTGACCCAGAGTCCTGGTGCCGGGGTGGTCATCGGAACCTGGGAACCAGGCCGGTTACCCGACACGACCCGGTGACCCGGGGCTGTGGTGTCGACGGACTCGTGGACCTGGGTTCGGGGTCCCGACCTGACGCGGTGACCTGGGGCCGGTGTCCCCACGTGACCCGCTGACCTGGGGCCGGTGACCCCACGTGACCCGCTGACCTGGGGCCGGTGACCCCGCGTGACCCGGTCACCTGGGGCCGGGGTCCCCACGGGACCCGGGGTCCTGGTGCTGGGGTGGTCACCGGAACGTGGGAACCAGGCCGGGTGCGCGACATGACCCGGTGACCTGGGGCCGGGTTAACGACCTGTCCAGGGGACCCGGGCCGGGGACCCGACAGGACCCGGTGGTCCTTCGCTGGTGTCCCGATGCAACCCGGGGACCCGGGCCCGGGCCCCCACGTGATCCAGTGATCCGGTGCTTTTGTCCCGATGCAACCCGGGGACCCGGGCCGGGGACCCGGTATGACTCCGTCTCCCGGGGCCGGGGTGGTCACCTGACACTGGTACCCGGGACAGCGACCCGACATGACCCCGTGACCCGGGGCCGGGGTGCCGACCTGTCCAGGGGACCCGACCCGGGTACCCGACAGGACCCGGTGATCTGCGGCTGGGGTAAAAACCCGTCCCGGGGACCCGGGCTGGGTCCCGACATGACCCGGTGACCTGGGGCTGTGGTGTCGACCGGACTCGGGGACCTGGTCCGGTGTCCCGTCATGACCCGGAGACCTGGGGTCGGGGTGGTCACCAGACCCTTGTACCCAGGCCGTTGACCCGACATGACCCTGTGACCCGGGGCCTGGGTAAAAATCCAACCCGGGGACCCGGGCATGGGACGTGACATGACCCGACCTGGGTCCGGGGTCCCGAACTGACCCGGTGACCTGGGTCCGGGGACTCGGTATGACCCGGTTACCTGGGGCCGGTGTCCCCACGTGACCCGCTGACCTGGGTCCGGGGTCCCCACGTGACCCGGTCACCTGGGGCCGGTGACCCCACGTGACCAGGTCACCTGGGGCCGGTGACCCCACGTGACCCGGTCACCTGGGGCCGGTGACCCCACGTGACCCGGTCACCTGGGGCCGGTGTCCCCACGTGACCAGGTCACCTGGGGCCGGTGACCCCACGTGACCCGGTCACCTGGGGCCGGTGACCCCACGTGACCCGGTCACCTGGGGCCGGTGTCCCCACGTGACCCGGTCACCTGGGGCCGGTGACCCCACGTGACCAGGTCACCTGGGGCCGGTGACCCCACGTGACCCGGTCACCTGGGGCCGGTGACCCCACGTGACCCGGTCACCTGGGGCCGGTGACCCCACGTGACCCGGTCACCTGGGGCCGGTGACCTCACGTGACCCGGTCACCTGGGGCCGGTGACCCCACGTGACCCGGTCACCTGGGGCCGGTGACCCCACGTGACCCGGTCACCTGGGCCCGGTGACCCCACGTGACCCGATGACCTGGGGCCGGTGTCCCCACGTGACCCGGTCACCTGGGGCCGGTGTCCCCACGTGACCCGGGGTCCTGGTGCCGGGGTGGTCACCGGAACCTGGGAACCAGGCCGGGTGCGCGACATGACCCGGTGACCTGGGGCCGGGTTAACGACCTGTCCAGGGGACCCGGGCCGGGGACCCGACAGGACCCGGTGGTCCTTCGCTGGTGTCCCGATGCAACCCTGGGACCCGGGCCCGGGCCCCCACGTGATCCAGTGATCCGGTGCTTTTGTCCCGATGCAACCCGGGGACCTGGGCCGGGGACCCGGTATGACTCCGTCTCCCGGGGCCGGGGTGGTCACCTGACACTGGTACCCGGGACAGCGACTCGACATGACCCCGTGACCCGGGGCCGGGGTGCCGACCTGTCCAGGGGACCCGACCCGGGTACCCGACAGGACCCGGTGATCTGCGGCTGGGGTAAAAACCCGTCCCGGGGACCCGGGCTGGGTCCCGACATGACCCGGTGACCTGGGGCTGTGGTGTCGACCGGACTCGGGGACCTGGTCCGGTGTCCCGTCATGACCCGGGGACCTGGGGTCGGGGTGGTCACCAGACCCTTGTACCCAGGCCGTTGACCCGACATGACCCTGTGACCCGGGGCCTGGGTAAAAATCCAACCCGGGGACCCGGGCATGGGACGTGACATGACCCGACCTGGGTCCGGGGTCCCGAACTCACCCGGTGACCTGGGTCCGGGGACTCGGTATGACCCGGTTACCTGGGGCCGGTGTCCCCACGTGACCCGCTGACCTGGGTCCGGTGACCCCACGTGACCCGGTCACCTGGGGCCGGTGACCCCACGTGACCAGGTCACCTGGGGCCGGTGACCCCACGTGACCCGGTCACCTGGGGCCGGTGACCCCACGTGACCAGGTCACCTGGGGCCGGTGACCCCACGTGACCCGGTCACCTGGGGCCGGTGACCCCACGTGACCCGGTCACCTGGGGCCGGTGTCCCCACGTGACCAGGTCACCTGGGGCCGGTGACCCCACGTGACCCGGTCACCTGGGGCCGGTGACCCCACGTGACCCGGTCACCTGGGGCCGGTGTCCCCACGTGACCCGGTCACCTGGGGCCGGTGACCCCACGTGACCAGGTCACCTGGGGCCGGTGACCCCACGTGACCCGGTCACCTGGGGCCGGTGACCCCACGTGACCCGGTCACCTGGGGCCGGTGACCCCACGTGACCCGGTCACCTGGGGCCGGTGACCTCACGTGACCCGGTCACCTGGGGCCGGTGACCCCACGTGACCCGGTCACCTGGGGCCGGTGACCCCACGTGACCCGGTCACCTGGGCCCGGTGACCCCACGTGACCCGATGACCTGGGGCCGGTGTCCCCACGTGACCCGGTCACCTGGGGCCGGTGTCCCCACGTGACCCGGGGTCCTGGTGCCGGGGTGGTCACCGGAACCTGGGAACCAGGCCGGGTGCGCGACATGACCCGGTGACCTGGGGCCGGGTTAACGACCTGTCCAGGGGACCCGGGCCGGGGACCCGACAGGACCCGGTGGTCCTTCGCTGGTGTCCCGATGCAACCCTGGGACCCGGGCCCGGGCCCCCACGTGATCCAGTGATCCGGTGCTTTTGTCCCGATGCAACCCGGGGACCTGGGCCGGGGACCCGGTATGACTCCGTCTCCCGGGGCCGGGGTGGTCACCTGACACTGGTACCCGGGACAGCGACTCGACATGACCCCGTGACCCGGGGCCGGGGTGCCGACCTGTCCAGGGGACCCGACCCGGGTACCCGACAGGACCCGGTGATCTGCGGCTGGGGTAAAAACCCGTCCCGGGGACCCGGGCTGGGTCCCGACATGACCCGGTGACCTGGGGCTGTGGTGTCGACCGGACTCGGGGACCTGGTCCGGTGTCCCGTCATGACCCGGGGACCTGGGGTCGGGGTGGTCACCAGACCCTTGTACCCAGGCCGTTGACCCGACATGACCCTGTGACCCGGGGCCTGGGTAAAAATCCAACCCGGGGACCCGGGCATGGGACGTGACATGACCCGACCTGGGTCCGGGGTCCCGAACTCACCCGGTGACCTGGGTCCGGGGACTCGGTATGACCCGGTTACCTGGGGCCGGTGTCCCCACGTGACCCGCTGACCTGGGTCCGGTGACCCCACGTGACCCGGTCACCTGGGGCCGGTGTCCCCACGTGACCCGGTCACCTGGGACCGGTGACCCCACGTGACCAGGTCACCTGGGGCCGGTGACCCCACGTGACCCGCTGACCTGGGGCCGGTGACCCCACGTGACCCGGTCACCTGGGGCCGGTGTCCCCACGTGACCCGGTCACCTGGGGCCGGTGACCCCACGTGACCCGGTCACCTGGGGCCGGTGACCCCACGTGACCCGGTCACCTGGGGCCGGTGACCCCACGTGACCCGGTCACCTGGGGCCGGTGACCTCACGTGACCCGGTCACCTGGGGCCGGTGACCCCACGTGACCAGGTCACCTGGGGCCGGTGACCCCACGTGACCCAGTCACCTGGTGCCGGTGACCCCACGTGACCCGGTCACCTGGGGCCGGTGTCCCCACGTGACCCGGTCACCTGGGGCCGGTGACCCCACGTGACCGGGTCACCTGGGGCCGGTGACCCCACGTGACCCGGTCACCTGGGGCCGGTGTCCCCACGTGACCCGGTCACCTGGTGCCGGTGACCCCACGTGACCGGGTCACCTGGGGCCGGTGACCCCACGTGACCCGGTCACCTGGGGCCGGTGTCCCCACGTGACCGGGTCACCTGGGTCCGGTGACCCCACGTGACCCGGTCACCTGGGGCCGGTGTCCCCACGTGACCCAGAGTCCTGGTGCCGGGGTGGTCATCGGAACCTGGGAACCAGGCCGGTTACCCGACACGACCCGGTGACCCGGGGCTGTGGTGTCGACGGACTCGTGGACCTGGGTCCGGGGACTCGGTATGTCCCGGTTACCTGGGGCCGGTGTCCCCACGTGACCCACTGACCTGGGTCCGGGGTCCCCACGTGACCCGCTGACCTGGGTCCGGTGTCCCCACGTGACCCGGTCACCTGGGGCCGGTGACCCCACGTGACCCGGTCACCTGGGGCCGGTGTCCCCACGTGACCCGGGGTCCTGGTGCCGGGGTGGTCATCGGAACCTGGGAACCAGGCCGGTTGCGCGAGATGACCGGGTGACCTGGGGCCGGGTTATCGACCTGTCCAGGGGACCCGGGCCGGGGACCCGACAGGACCCGGAGATCTGCGGCTGGGGTAAAAACCCGTCCCGGGGACCCGGGCTGGGTCCCGACATGCCTTGGTTACCTGGGGCCGGTGTCCCCACGTGACCCGCTGACCTGGGGCCGGTGACCCCACGTGACCCGGTCACCTGGGGCCGGTGTCCCCACGTGACCCGGTCACCTGGGGCCGGTGACCCCACGTGACCCGCTGACCTGGGTCCGGGGTCCCCACGTGACCCGCTGACCTGGGGCCGGTGACCCCACGTGACCCGGTCACCTGGGGCCGGTGACCCCACGTGGCCAGGTCACCTGGGGCCGGTGACCCCACGTGACCCGGTCACCTGGGCCGGTGACCCCACGTGACCCGGTGACCTGGGGCCGGTGTCCCCACGTGACCCGCTGATCTGGGGCCGGTGACCCCACGTGACCCGGTCACCTGGGGCCGGTGACCCCACGTGACCCGGTCACCTGGGGCCGGTGACCCCACGTGACCTGCTGACCTGGGGCCGGTGACACCACGTGACCCGGTCACCTGGGGCCGGTGACCCCACGTGACCCGGTCACCTGGGGCAGGTGACCCCACGTGACCGGGTCACCTGGGGCCGGTGACCCCACGTGACCCGGTCACCTGGGGCCGGTGTCCCCACGTGACCGGGTCACCTGGGGCCGGTGACCCCACGTGACCCGGTCACCTGGGGCCGGTGTCCCCACGTGACCCAGAGTCCTGGTGCTGGGGTGGTCATCGGAACCTGGGAACCAGGCCGGTTACCCGACACGACTTGGTGACCCGGGGCTGTGGTGTCGACGGACTCGTGGACCTGGGTTCGGGGTCCCGACCTGACGCGGTGACCTGGGGCCGGTGTCCCCACGTGACCCGCTGACCTGGGGCCGGTGACCCCACGTGACCCGCTGACCTGGGGCCGGTGACCCCGCGTGACCCGGTCACCTGGGGCCGGGGTCCCCACGGGACCCGGGGTCCTGGTGCCGGGGTGGTCACCGGAACCTGGGAACCAGGCCGGTTACCCGACACGACCCGGTGACCTGGGGCCGGGTTAACGACCTGTCCAGGGGACCCGGGCCGGGGACCCGACAGGACCCGGTGGTCCTTCGCTGGTGTCCCGATGCAACCCGGGGACCCGGGCCCGGGCCCCCACGTGATCCAGTGATCCGGTGCTTTTGTCCCGATGCAACCCGGGGACCTGGGCCGGGGACCCGGTATGACTCCGTCTCCCGGGGCCGGGGTGGTCACCTGACACTGGTACCCGGGACAGCGACCCGACATGACCCCGTGACCCGGGGCCGGGGTGCCGACCTGTCCAGGGGACCCGACCCGGGTACCCGACAGGACCCGGTGATCTGCGGCTGGGGTAAAAACCCGTCCCGGGGACCCGGGCTGGGTCCCGACATGACCCGGTGACCTGGGGCTGTGGTGTCGACCGGACTCGGGGACCTGGTCCGGTGTCCCGTCATGACCCGGGGACCTGGGGTCGGGGTGGTCACCAGACCCTTGTACCCAGGCCGTTGACCCGACATGACCCTGTGACCCGGGGCCTGGGTAAAAATCCAACCCGGGGACCCGGGCATGGGACGTGACATGACCCGACCTGGGTCCGGGGTCCCGAACTGACCCGGTGACCTGGGTCCAGGGACTTGGTATGACCCGGTTACCTGGGGCCGGTGTCCCCACGTGACCCGCTGACCTGGGTCCGGGGTCCCCACTTGACCCGCTGAACTGGGGCCGGTGTCCCCACGTGACCCGGTCACCTGGGGCCGGTGACCCCACGTGACCCGGTCACCTGGGGCCGGTGTCCCCACGTGACCCGGTCACCTGGGGCCGGTGACCCCACGTGACCCGGTCACCAGGGGCGGGTGACCCCACGTGACCGGGTCACCTGGGGCCGGTGACCCCACGTGACCCGGTCACCTGGGGCCGGTGACCCGACGTGACCCGGTCACCTGGGGCCGGGGTCCCCACGTGACCCGGTCACCTGGTGCCGGTGACCCCACGTGACCCGGTCACCTGGGGCCGGTGACCCCACGTGACCCGGTCACCTGGGGCCGGTGACCCCACGTGACCCGGTCACCTGGGGCCGGTGACCCCATGTGACCCGGTCACCTGGGGCCGGTGACCCCACGTGACCCGGTCACCTGGGCCGGTGACCCCACGTGACCCGGTCACCTGGGGCCGGTGTCCCCACGTGACCCGCTGACCTGGGGCCGGTGTCCCCACGTGACCCGGTCACCTGGGGCCGGTGACCCCACGTGACCCGCTGACCTGGGGCCGGTGACCCCACGTGACCCGGTCACCTGGGGCCGGTGACCCCACGTGACCCGGTCACCTGGGACCGGTGTCCCCACGTGACCCGGTCACCTGGGGCCGGTGACCCCACGTGACCCGGTCACCTAGGGCCGGTGACCCCACGTGACCCGGTCACCTGGTGCCGGTGACCCCACGTGACCGGGTCACCTGGGGCCGGTGACCCCACGTGACCCGGTCACCTGGGGCCGGTGTCCCCACGTGACCGGGTCACCTGGGGCCGGTGACCCCACGTGACCCGGTCACCTGGGGCCGGTGTCCCCACGTGACCCAGAGTCCTGGTGCCGGGGTGGTCATCGGAACCTGGGAACCAGGCCGGTTACCCGACACGACCCGGTGACCCGGGGCTGTGGTGTCGACGGACTCGTGGACCTGGGTCCGGGGACTCGGTATGACCCGGTCACCTGGGGCCGGTGTCCCCATGTGACCCGGTCACCTGGGGCCGGTGACCCCACGTGACCCGCTGACCTGGGTCCGGGGTCCCCACGTGACCCGCTGACCTGGGGCCGGTGACCCCACGTGACCCGGTCACCTGGGGCCGGTGACCCCACGTGACCAGGTCACCTGGGGCCGGTGACCCCACGTGACCCGGTCACCTGGGCCGGTGACCCCACGTGACCCGGTGACCTGGGGCCGGTGTCCCCACGTGACCCGCTGATCTGGGGCCGGTGACCCCACGTGACCCGGTCACCTGGGGCCGGTGTCCCCACGTGACCCGGTCACCTGGGGCCGGTGACCCCACGTGACCTGCTGACCTGGGGCCGGTGACCCCACGTGACCCGGTCACCTGGGGCCGGTGACCCCACGTGACCCGGTCACCTGGGGCCGGTGACCCCACGTGACCCGGTCACCTGGGGCAGGTGACCCCACGTGACCGGGTCACCTGGGGCCGGTGACCCCACGTGACCCGGTCACCTGGGGCCGGTGTCCCCACGTGACCGGGTCACCTGGGGCCGGTGACCCCACGTGACCCGGTCACCTGGGGCCGGTGTCCCCACGTGACCCAGAGTCCTGGTGCCGGGGTGGTCATCGGAACCTGGGAACCAGGCCGGTTACCCGACACGACTTGGTGACCCGGGGCTGTGGTGTCGACGGACTCGTGGACCTGGGTTCGGGGTCCCGACCTGACGCGGTGACCTGGGGCCGGTGTCCCCACGTGACCCGCTGACCTGGGGCCGGTGACCCCACGTGACCCGCTGACCTGGGGCCGGTGACCCCGCGTGACCCGGTCACCTGGGGCCGGGGTCCCCACGGGACCCGGGGTCCTGGTGCCGGGGTGGTCACCGGAACCTGGGAACCAGGCCGGTTACCCGACACGACCCGGTGACCTGGGGCCGGGTTAACGACCTGTCCAGGGGACCCGGGCCGGGGACCCGACAGGACCCGGTGGTCCTTCGCTGGTGTCCCGATGCAACCCGGGGACCCGGGCCCGGGCCCCCACGTGATCCAGTGATCCGGTGCTTTTGTCCCGATGCAACCCGGGGACCCGGGCCGGGGACCCGGTATGACTCCGTCTCCCGGGGCCGGGGTGGTCACCTGACACTGGTACCCGGGACAGCGACCCGACATGACCCCGTGACCCGGGGCCGGGGTGCCGACCTGTCCAGGGGACCCGACCCGGGTACCCGACAGGACCCGGTGATCTGCGGCTGGGGTAAAAACCCGTCCCGGGGACCCGGGCTGGGTCCCGACATGACCCGGTGACCTGGGGCTGTGGTGTCGACCGGACTCGGGGACCTGGTCCGGTGTCCCGTCATGACCCGGAGACCTGGGGTCGGGGTGGTCACCAGACCCTCGTACCCAGGCCGTTGACCCGACATGACCCTGTGACCCGGGGCCTGGGTAAAAATCCAACCCGGGGACCCGGGCATGGGACGTGACATGACCCGACCTGGGTCCGGGGTCCCGAACTGACCCGGTGACCTGGGTCCGGGGACTCGGTATGACCCGGTTACCTGGGGCCGGTGTCCCCACGTGACCCGCTGACCTGGGTCCGGGGTCCCCACGTGACCCGGTCACCTGAGGCCGGTGTCCCCACGTGACCCGGTCACCTGGGGCCGGTGACCCCACGTGACCCGGTCACCTGGGGCCGGTGACCCCACGTGACCCGGTCACCTGGGGCCGGTGACCCCACGTGACCAGGTCACCTGGGGCCGGTGACCCCACGTGACCCGGTCACATGGGGCCGGTGACCCCACGTGACCCGGTCACCTGGGGCCGGTGTCCCCACGTGACCCGGTCACCTGGGGCCGGTGACCCCACGTGACCCGGTCACCTGGGGCCGGTGACCCCACGTGACCCGGTCACCTGGGGCCGGTGACCCCACGTGACCCGGTCACCTGGGGCCGGTGTCCCCACGTGACCCGGTCACCTGGGGCCGGTGACCCCACGTGACCAGGTCACCTGGGGCCGGTGACCCCACGTGACCCGGTCACCTGGGGCCGGTGACCCCACGTGACCCGGTCACCTGGGCCGGTGACCCCACGTGACCCGGTGACCTGGGGCCGGTGTCCCCACGTGACCCGCTGATCTGGGGCCGGTGACCCCACGTGACCCGGTCACCTGGGGCCGGTGTCCCCACGTGACCCGGTCACCTGGGGCCGGTGACCCCACGTGACCTGCTGACCTGGGGCCGGTGACCCCACGTGACCCGGTTACCTGGGGCCGGTGACCCCACGTGACCCGGTCACCTGGGGCCGGTGACCCCACGTGACCCGGTCACCTGGGGCCGGTGACCCCACGTGACCCGGTCACCTGGGGCAGGTGACCCCACGTGACCGGGTCACCTGGGGCCGGTGACCCCATGTGACCCGGTCACCTGGGGCCGGTGTCCCCACGTGACCGGGTCACCTGGGGCCGGTGACCCCACGTGACCCGGTCACCTGGGGCCGGTGTCCCCACGTGACCCAGAGTCCTGGTGCCGGGGTGGTCATCGGAACCTGGGAACCAGGCCGGTTACCCGACACGACTTGGTGACCCGGGGCTGTGGTGTCGACGGACTCGTGGACCTGGGTTCGGGGTCCCGACCTGACGCGGTGACCTGGGGCCGGTGTCCCCACGTGACCCGCTGACCTGGGGCCGGTGACCCCACGTGACCCGCTGACCTGGGGCCGGTGACCCCGCGTGACCCGGTCACCTGGGGCCGGGGTCCCCACGGGACCCGGGGTCCTGGTGCCGGGGTGGTCACCGGAACCTGGGAACCAGGCCGGTTACCCGACACGACCCGGCGACCTGGGGCCGGGTTAACGACCTGTCCAGGGGACCCGGGCCGGGGACCCGACAGGACCCGGTGGTCCTTCGCTGGTGTCCCGATGCAACCCGGGGACCCGGGCCCGGGCCCCCACGTGATCCAGTGATCCGGTGCTTTTGTCCCGATGCAACCCGGGGACCCGGGCCGGGGACCCGGTATGACTCCGTCTCCCGGGGCCGGGGTGGTCACCTGACACTGGTACCCGGGACAGCGACCCGACATGACCCCGTGACCCGGGGCCGGGGTGCCGACCTGTCCAGGGGACCCGACCCGGGTACCCGACAGGACCCGGTGATCTGCGGCTGGGGTAAAAACCCGTCCCGGGGACCCGGGCTGGGTCCCGACATGACCCGGTGACCTGGGGCTGTGGTGTCGACCGGACTCGGGGACCTGGTCCGGTGTCCCGTAATGACCCGGAGACCTGGGGTCGGGGTGGTCACCAGACCCTTGTACCCAGGCCGTTGACCCGACATGACCCTGTGACCCGGGGCCTGGGTAAAAATCCAACCCGGGGACCCGGGCATGGGACGTGACATGACCCGACCTGGGTCCGGGGTCCCGAACTGACCCGGTGACCTGGGTCCGGGGACTCGGTATGACCCGGTTACCTGGGGCCGGTGTCCCCACGTGACCCGCTGACCTGGGTCCGGGGTCCCCACGTGACCCGGTCACCTGAGGCCGGTGTCCCCACGTGACCCGGTCACCTGGGGCCGGTGACCCCACGTGACCCGGTCACCTGGGGCCGGTGACCCCACGTGACCCGGTCACCTGGGGCCGGTGACCCCACGTGACCCGGTCACCTGGGGCCGGTGACCCCACGTGACCCGGTCACCTGGGGCCGGTGACCCCACGTGACCCGGTCACCTGGGGCCGGTGTCCCCACGTGACCCGGTCACCTGGGGCCGGTGACCCCACGTGACCCGGTCACCTGGGGCCGGTGACCCCACGTGACCCGGTCACCTGGGGCCGGTGTCCCCACGTGACCCGGTCACCTGGGGCCGGTGACCCCACGTGACCAGGTCACCTGGGGCCGGTGACCCCACGTGACCCGGTCACCTGGGGCCGGTGACCCCACGTGACCCGGTCACCTGGGGCCGGTGACCCCACGTGACCCGGTCACCTGGGGCCGGTGACCCCACGTGACCCGGTCACCTGGGGCCGGTGTCCCCACGTGACCCAGAGTCCTGGTGCCGGGGTGGTCATCGGAACCTGGGAACCAGGCCGGTTACCCGACACGACCCGGTGACCCGGGGCTGTGGTGTCGACGGACTCGTGGACCTGGGTTCGGGGTCCCGACCTGACGCGGTGACCTGGGGCCGGTGTCCCCACGTGACCCGCTGACCTGGGGCCGGTGACCCCACGTGACCCGCTGACCTGGGGCCGGTGACCCCGCGTGACCCGGTCACCTGGGGCCGGGGTCCCCACGGGACCCGGGGTCCTGGTGCCGGGGTGGTCACCGGAACCTGGGAACCAGGCCGGGTGCGCGACATGACCCGGTGACCTGGGGCCGGGTTAACGACCTGTCCAGGGGACCCTGGCCGGGGACCCGACAGGACCCGGTGGTCCTTCGCTGGTGTCCCGATGCAACCCGGGGACCCGGGCCCGGGCCCCCACGTGATCCAGTGATCCGGTGCTTTTGTCCCGATGCAACCCGGGGACCCGGGCCGGGGACCCGGTATGACTCCGTCTCCCGGGGCCGGGGTGGTCACCTGACACTGGTACCCGGGACAGCGACCCGACATGACCCCGTGACCCGGGGCCGGGGTGCCGACCTGTCCAGGGGACCCGACCCGGGTACCCGACAGGACCCGGTGATCTGCGGCTGGGGTAAAAACCCGTCCCGGGGACCCGGGCTGGGTCCCGACATGACCCGGTGACCTGGGGCTGTGGTGTCGACCGGACTCGGGGACCTGGTCCGGTGTCCCGTAATGACCCGGAGACCTGGGGTCGGGGTGGTCACCAGACCCTTGTACCCAGGCCGTTGACCCGACATGACCCTGTGACCCGGGGCCTGGGTAAAAATCCAACCCGGGGACCCGGGCATGGGACGTGACATGACCCGACCTGGGTCCGGGGTCCCGAACTGACCCGGTGACCTGGGTCCGGGGACTCGGTATGACCCGGTTACCTGGGGCCGGTGTCCCCACGTGACCCGCTGACCTGGGTCCGGGGTCCCCACGTGACCCGCTGACCTGGGGCCGGTGACCCCACGTGACCCGGTCACCTGGGGCCGGTGACTCCACGTGACCCGGTCACCTGGGGCCGGTGACCCCACGTGACCCGGTCACCTGGGGCCGGTGACCCCACGTGACCCGGTCACCTGGGGCCGGTGACCCCACGTGACCAGGTCACCTGGGGCCGGTGACCCCACGTGACCCAGTCACCTGGTGCAGGTGACCCCACGTGACCCGGTCACCTGGGGCCGGTGACCCCACGTGACCCGGTCACCTGGGGCCGGTGACCCCACGTGACCCGCTGACCTGGGGCCGGTGACCCCACGTGACCCGGTCACCTGGGGCCGGTGTCCCCACGTGACCCGGTCACCTGGGGCCGGTGACCCCACGTGACCCGCTGACCTGGGGCCGGTGACCCCACGTGACCCGCTGACCTGGGGCCGGTGACCCCACGTGACCCGGTCACCTGGGGCCGGTGTCCCCACGTGACCCAGAGTCCTGGTGCCGGGGTGGTCATCGGAACCTGGGAACCAGGCCGGTTACCCGACACGACCCGGTGACCCGGGGCTGTGGTGTCGACGGACTCGTGGACCTGGGTTCGGGGTCCCGACCTGACGCGGTGACCTGGGGCCGGTGTCCCCACGTGACCCGCTGACCTGGGGCCGGTGTCCCCACGTGACCCGCTGACCTGGGGCCGGTGACCCCACGTGACCCGCTGACCTGGGGCCGGTGACCCCGCGTGACCCGGTCACCTGGGGCCGGGGTCCCCACGGGACCCGGGGTCCTGGTGCCAGGGTGGTCACCGGAACCTGGGAACCAGGCCGGGTGCGCGACATGACCCGGTGACCTGGGGCCGGGTTAACGACCTGTCCAGGGGACCCGGGCCGGGGACCCGACAGGACCCGGTGGTCCTTCGCTGGTGTCCCGATGCAACCCGGGGACCCGGGCCCGGGCCCCCACGTGATCCAGTGATCCGGTGCTTTTGTCCCGATGCAACCCGGGGACCCGGGCCGGGGACCCGGTATGACTCCGTCTCCCGGGGCCGGGGTGGTCACCTGACACTGGTACCCGGGACAGCGACCCGACATGACCCCGTGACCCGGGGCCGGGGTGCCGACCTGTCCAGGGGACCCGACCCGGGTACCCGACAGGACCCGGTGATCTGCGGCTGGGGTAAAAACCCGTCCCGGGGACCCGGGCTGGGTCCCGACATGACCCGGTGACCTGGGGCTGTGGTGTCGACCGGACTCGGGGACCTGGTCCGGTGTCCCGTCATGACCCGGAGACCTGGGGTCGGGGTGGTCACCAGACCCTTGTACCCAGGCCGTTGACCCGACATGACCCTGTGACCCGGGGCCTGGGTAAAAATCCAACCCGGGGACCCGGGCATGGGACGTGACATGACCCGACCTGGGTCCGGGGTCTCGAACTGACCCGGTGACCTGGGTCCGGGGACTCGGTATGACCCGGTTACCTGGGGCCGGTGTCCCCACGTGACCCGCTGACCTGGGTCCGGGGTCCCCACGTGACCCGCTGACCTGAGGCCGGTGTCCCCACGTGACCCGGTCACCTGGGGCCGGTGACCCCACGTGACCAGGTCACCTGGGGCCGGTGACCCCACGTGACCCGGTCACCTGGGGCCGGTGACCCCACGTGACCCGGTCACCTGGGGCCGGTGTCCCCACGTGACCAGGTCACCTGGGGCCGGTGACCCCACGTGACCCGGTCACCTGGGGCCGGTGACCCCACGTGACCCGGTCACCTGGGGCCGGTGTCCCCACGTGACCCGGTCACCTGGGGCCGGTGACCCCACGTGACCAGGTCACCTGGGGCCGGTGACCCCACGTGACCCGGTCACCTGGGGCCGGTGACCCCACGTGACCCGGTCACCTGGGGCCGGTGACCCCACGTGACCCGGTCACCTGGGGCCGGTGACCCCACGTGACCCGGTCACCTGGGGCCGGTGACCCCACGTGACCCGGTCACCTGGGCCCGGTGACCCCACGTGACCCGATGACCTGGGGCCGGTGTCCCCACGTGACCCGGTCACCTGGGGCCGGTGTCCCCACGTGACCCGGGGTCCTGGTGCCGGGGTGGTCACCGGAACCTGGGAACCAGGCCGGGTGCGCGACATGACCCGGTGACCTGGGGCCGGGTTAACGACCTGTCCAGGGGACCCGGGCCGGGGACCCGACAGGACCCGGTGGTCCTTCGCTGGTGTCCCGATGCAACCCTGGGACCCGGGCCCGGGCCCCCACGTGATCCAGTGATCCGGTGCTTTTGTCCCGATGCAACCCGGGGACCTGGGCCGGGGACCCGGTATGACTCCGTCTCCCGGGGCCGGGGTGGTCACCTGACACTGGTACCCGGGACAGCGACTCGACATGACCCCGTGACCCGGGGCCGGGGTGCCGACCTGTCCAGGGGACCCGACCCGGGTACCCGACAGGACCCGGTGATCTGCGGCTGGGGTAAAAACCCGTCCCGGGGACCCGGGCTGGGTCCCGACATGACCCGGTGACCTGGGGCTGTGGTGTCGACCGGACTCGGGGACCTGGTCCGGTGTCCCGTCATGACCCGGGGACCTGGGGTCGGGGTGGTCACCAGACCCTTGTACCCAGGCCGTTGACCCGACATGACCCTGTGACCCGGGGCCTGGGTAAAAATCCAACCCGGGGACCCGGGCATGGGACGTGACATGACCCGACCTGGGTCCGGGGTCCCGAACTGACCCGGTGACCTGGGTCCAGGGACTTGGTATGACCCGGTTACCTGGGGCCGGTGTCCCCACGTGACCCGCTGACCTGGGTCCGGGGTCCCCACTTGACCCGCTGAACTGGGGCCGGTGTCCCCACGTGACCCGGTCACCTGGGGCCGGTGACCCCACGTGACCCGGTCACCTGGGGCCGGTGTCCCCACGTGACCCGGTCACCTGGGGCCGGTGACCCCACGTGACCCGGTCACCAGGGGCGGGTGACCCCACGTGACCGGGTCACCTGGGGCCGGTGACCCCACGTGACCCGGTCACCTGGGGCCGGTGACCCGACGTGACCCGGTCACCTGGGGCCGGGGTCCCCACGTGACCCGGTCACCTGGTGCCGGTGACCCCACGTGACCCGGTCACCTGGGGCCGGTGACCCCACGTGACCCGGTCACCTGGGGCCGGTGACCCCACGTGACCCGGTCACCTGGGGCCGGTGACCCCACGTGACCCGGTCACCTGGGGCCGGTGACCCCACGTGACCCGGTCACCTGGGCCGGTGACCCCACGTGACCCGGTCACCTGGGGCCGGTGTCCCCACGTGACCCGCTGACCTGGGGCCGGTGTCCCCACGTGACCCGGTCACCTGGGGCCGGTGACCCCACGTGACCCGCTGACCTGGGGCCGGTGACCCCACGTGACCCGGTCACCTGGGGCCGGTGACCCCACGTGACCCGGTCACCTGGGACCGGTGTCCCCACGTGACCCGGTCACCTGGGGCCGGTGACCCCACGTGACCCGGTCACCTAGGGCCGGTGACCCCACGTGACCCGGTCACCTGGTGCCGGTGACCCCACGTGACCGGGTCACCTGGGGCCGGTGACCCCACGTGACCCGGTCACCTGGGGCCGGTGTCCCCACGTGACCGGGTCACCTGGGGCCGGTGACCCCACGTGACCCGGTCACCTGGGGCCGGTGTCCCCACGTGACCCAGAGTCCTGGTGCCGGGGTGGTCATCGGAACCTGGGAACCAGGCCGGTTACCCGACACGACCCGGTGACCCGGGGCTGTGGTGTCGACGGACTCGTGGACCTGGGTCCGGGGACTCGGTATGACCCTGTCACCTGGGGCCGGTGTCCCCACGTGACCCGGTCACCTGGGGCCGGTGACCCCACGTGACCCGCTGACCTGGGTCCGGGGTCCCCACGTGACCCGCTGACCTGGGGCCGGTGACCCCACGTGACCCGGTCACCTGGGGCCGGTGACCCCACGTGACCAGGTCACCTGGGGCCGGTGACCCCACGTGACCCGGTCACCTGGGCCGGTGACCCCACGTGACCCGGTGACCTGGGGCCGGTGTCCCCACGTGACCCGCTGATCTGGGGCCGGTGACCCCACGTGACCCGGTCACCTGGGGCCGGTGTCCCCACGTGACCCGGTCACCTGGGGCCGGTGACCCCACGTGACCTGCTGACCTGGGGCCGGTGACCCCACGTGACCCGGTCACCTGGGGCCGGTGACCCCACGTGACCCGGTCACCTGGGGCCGGTGACCCCACGTGACCCGGTCACCTGGGGCAGGTGACCCCACGTGACCGGGTCACCTGGGGCCGGTGACCCCACGTGACCCGGTCACCTGGGGCCGGTGTCCCCACGTGACCGGGTCACCTGGGGCCGGTGACCCCACGTGACCCGGTCACCTGGGGCCGGTGTCCCCACGTGACCCAGAGTCCTGGTGCCGGGGTGGTCATCGGAACCTGGGAACCAGGCCGGTTACCCGACACGACCCGGTGACCCGGGGCTGTGGTGTCGACGGACTCGTGGACCTGGGTTCGGGGTCCCGACCTGACGCGGTGACCTGGGGCCGGTGTCCCCACGTGACCCGCTGACCTGGGGCCGGTGTCCCCACGTGACCCGCTGACCTGGGGCCGGTGACCCCACGTGACCCGCTGACCTGGGGCCGGTGACCCCGCGTGACCCGGTCACCTGGGGCCGGGGTCCCCACGGGACCCGGGGTCCTGGTGCCAGGGTGGTCACCGGAACCTGGGAACCAGGCCGGGTGCGCGACATGACCCGGTTACCTGGGGCCGGGTTAACGACCTGTCCAGGGGACCCGGGCCGGGGACCCGACAGGACCCGGTGGTCCTTCGCTGGTGTCCCGATGCAACCCGGGGACCCGGGCCCGGGCCCCCACGTGATCCAGTGATCCGGTGCTTTTGTCCCGATGCAACCCGGGGACCCGGGCCGGGGACCCGGTATGACTCCGTCTCCCGGGGCCGGGGTGGTCACCTGACACTGGTACCCGGGACAGCGACCCGACATGACCCCGTGACCCGGGGCCGGGGTGCCGACCTGTCCAGGGGACCCGACCCGGGTACCCGACAGGACCCGGTGATCTGCGGCTGGGGTAAAAACCCGTCCCGGGGACCCGGGCTGGGTCCCGACATGACCCGGTGACCTGGGGCTGTGGTGTCGACCGGACTCGGGGACCTGGTCCGGTGTCCCGTCATGACCCGGAGACCTGGGGTCGGGGTGGTCACCAGACCCTTGTACCCAGGCCGTTGACCCGACATGACCCTGTGACCCGGGGCCTGGGTAAAAATCCAACCCGGGGACCCGGGCATGGGACGTGACATGACCCGACCTGGGTCCGGGGTCTCGAACTGACCCGGTGACCTGGGTCCGGGGACTCGGTATGACCCGGTTACCTGGGGCCGGTGTCCCCACGTGACCCGCTGACCTGGGTCCGGGGTCCCCACGTGACCCGCTGACCTGAGGCCGGTGTCCCCACGTGACCCGGTCACCTGGGGCCGGTGACCCCACGTGACCAGGTCACCTGGGGCCGGTGACCCCACGTGACCCGGTCACCTGGGGCCGGTGACCCCACGTGACCCGGTCACCTGGGGCCGGTGTCCCCACGTGACCAGGTCACCTGGGGCCGGTGACCCCACGTGACCCGGTCACCTGGGGCCGGTGACCCCACGTGACCCGGTCACCTGGGGCCGGTGTCCCCACGTGACCCGGTCACCTGGGGCCGGTGACCCCACGTGACCAGGTCACCTGGGGCCGGTGACCCCACGTGACCCGGTCACCTGGGGCCGGTGACCCCACGTGACCCGGTCACCTGGGGCCGGTGACCCCACGTGACCCGGTCACCTGGGGCCGGTGACCCCACGTGACCCGGTCACCTGGGGCCGGTGACCCCACGTGACCCGGTCACCTGGGCCCGGTGACCCCACGTGACCCGATGACCTGGGGCCGGTGTCCCCACGTGACCCGGTCACCTGGGGCCGGTGTCCCCACGTGACCCGGGGTCCTGGTGCCGGGGTGGTCACCGGAACCTGGGAACCAGGCCGGGTGCGCGACATGACCCGGTGACCTGGGGCCGGGTTAACGACCTGTCCAGGGGACCCGGGCCGGGGACCCGACAGGACCCGGTGGTCCTTCGCTGGTGTCCCGATGCAACCCTGGGACCCGGGCCCGGGCCCCCACGTGATCCAGTGATCCGGTGCTTTTGTCCCGATGCAACCCGGGGACCTGGGCCGGGGACCCGGTATGACTCCGTCTCCCGGGGCCGGGGTGGTCACCTGACACTGGTACCCGGGACAGCGACTCGACATGACCCCGTGACCCGGGGCCGGGGTGCCGACCTGTCCAGGGGACCCGACCCGGGTACCCGACAGGACCCGGTGATCTGCGGCTGGGGTAAAAACCCGTCCCGGGGACCCGGGCTGGGTCCCGACATGACCCGGTGACCTGGGGCTGTGGTGTCGACCGGACTCGGGGACCTGGTCCGGTGTCCCGTCATGACCCGGGGACCTGGGGTCGGGGTGGTCACCAGACCCTTGTACCCAGGCCGTTGACCCGACATGACCCTGTGACCCGGGGCCTGGGTAAAAATCCAACCCGGGGACCCGGGCATGGGACGTGACATGACCCGACCTGGGTCCGGGGTCCCGAACTGACCCGGTGACCTGGGTCCAGGGACTTGGTATGACCCGGTTACCTGGGGCCGGTGTCCCCACGTGACCCGCTGACCTGGGTCCGGGGTCCCCACTTGACCCGCTGAACTGGGGCCGGTGTCCCCACGTGACCCGGTCACCTGGGGCCGGTGACCCCACGTGACCCGGTCACCTGGGGCCGGTGTCCCCACGTGACCCGGTCACCTGGGGCCGGTGACCCCACGTGACCCGGTCACCAGGGGCGGGTGACCCCACGTGACCGGGTCACCTGGGGCCGGTGACCCCACGTGACCCGGTCACCTGGGGCCGGTGACCCGACGTGACCCGGTCACCTGGGGCCGGGGTCCCCACGTGACCCGGTCACCTGGTGCCGGTGACCCCACGTGACCCGGTCACCTGGGGCCGGTGACCCCACGTGACCCGGTCACCTGGGGCCGGTGACCCCACGTGACCCGGTCACCTGGGGCCGGTGACCCCATGTGACCCGGTCACCTGGGGCCGGTGACCCCACGTGACCCGGTCACCTGGGCCGGTGACCCCACGTGACCCGGTCACCTGGGGCCGGTGTCCCCACGTGACCCGCTGACCTGGGGCCGGTGTCCCCACGTGACCCGGTCACCTGGGGCCGGTGACCCCACGTGACCCGCTGACCTGGGGCCGGTGACCCCACGTGACCCGGTCACCTGCGGCCGGTGACCCCACGTGACCCGGTCACCTGGGACCGGTGTCCCCACGTGACCCGGTCACCTGGGGCCGGTGACCCCACGTGACCCGGTCACCTAGGGCCGGTGACCCCACGTGACCCGGTCACCTGGTGCCGGTGACCCCACGTGACCGGGTCACCTGGGGCCGGTGACCCCACGTGACCCGGTCACCTGGGGCCGGTGTCCCCACGTGACCGGGTCACCTGGGGCCGGTGACCCCACGTGACCCGGTCACCTGGGGCCGGTGTCCCCACGTGACCCAGAGTCCTGGTGCCGGGGTGGTCATCGGAACCTGGGAACCAGGCCGGTTACCCGACACGACCCGGTGACCCGGGGCTGTGGTGTCGACGGACTCGTGGACCTGGGTCCGGGGACTCGGTATGACCCTGTCACCTGGGGCCGGTGTCCCCACGTGACCCGGTCACCTGGGGCCGGTGACCCCACGTGACCCGCTGACCTGGGTCCGGGGTCCCCACGTGACCCGCTGACCTGGGGCCGGTGACCCCACGTGACCCGGTCACCTGGGGCCGGTGACCCCACGTGACCAGGTCACCTGGGGCCGGTGACCCCACGTGACCCGGTCACCTGGGCCGGTGACCCCACGTGACCCGGTGACCTGGGGCCGGTGTCCCCACGTGACCCGCTGATCTGGGGCCGGTGACCCCACGTGACCCGGTCACCTGGGGCCGGTGTCCCCACGTGACCCGGTCACCTGGGGCCGGTGACCCCACGTGACCTGCTGACCTGGGGCCGGTGACCCCACGTGACCCGGTCACCTGGGGCCGGTGACCCCACGTGACCCGGTCACCTGGGGCCGGTGACCCCACGTGACCCGGTCACCTGGGGCAGGTGACCCCACGTGACCGGGTCACCTGGGGCCGGTGACCCCACGTGACCCGGTCACCTGGGGCCGGTGTCCCCACGTGACCGGGTCACCTGGGGCCGGTGACCCCACGTGACCCGGTCACCTGGGGCCGGTGTCCCCACGTGACCCAGAGTCCTGGTGCCGGGGTGGTCATCGGAACCTGGGAACCAGGCCGGTTACCCGACACGACTTGGTGACCCGGGGCTGTGGTGTCGACGGACTCGTGGACCTGGGTTCGGGGTCCCGACCTGACGCGGTGACCTGGGGCCGGTGTCCCCACGTGACCCGCTGACCTGGGGCCGGTGACCCCACGTGACCCGCTGACCTGGGGCCGGTGACCCCGCGTGACCCGGTCACCTGGGGCCGGGGTCCCCACGGGACCCGGGGTCCTGGTGCCGGGGTGGTCACCGGAACCTGGGAACCAGGCCGGTTACCCGACACGACCCGGTGACCTGGGGCCGGGTTAACGACCTGTCCAGGGGACCCGGGCCGGGGACCCGACAGGACCCGGTGGTCCTTCGCTGGTGTCCCGATGCAACCCGGGGACCCGGGCCCGGGCCCCCACGTGATCCAGTGATCCGGTGCTTTTGTCCCGATGCAACCCGGGGACCCGGGCCGGGGACCCGGTATGACTCCGTCTCCCGGGGCCGGGGTGGTCACCTGACACTGGTACCCGGGACAGCGACCCGACATGACCCCGTGACCCGGGGCCGGGGTGCCGACCTGTCCAGGGGACCCGACCCGGGTACCCGACAGGACCCGGTGATCTGCGGCTGGGGTAAAAACCCGTCCCGGGGACCCGGGCTGGGTCCCGACATGACCCGGTGACCTGGGGCTGTGGTGTCGACCGGACTCGGGGACCTGGTCCGGTGTCCCGTCATGACCCGGAGACCTGGGGTCGGGGTGGTCACCAGACCCTCGTACCCAGGCCGTTGACCCGACATGACCCTGTGACCCGGGGCCTGGGTAAAAATCCAACCCGGGGACCCGGGCATGGGACGTGACATGACCCGACCTGGGTCCGGGGTCCCGAACTGACCCGGTGACCTGGGTCCGGGGACTCGGTATGACCCGGTTACCTGGGGCCGGTGTCCCCACGTGACCCGCTGACCTGGGTCCGGGGTCCCCACGTGACCCGGTCACCTGAGGCCGGTGTCCCCACGTGACCCGGTCACCTGGGGCCGGTGACCCCACGTGACCCGGTCACCTGGGGCCGGTGACCCCACGTGACCCGGTCACCTGGGGCCGGTGACCCCACGTGACCAGGTCACCTGGGGCCGGTGACCCCACGTGACCCGGTCACCTGGGGCCGGTGACCCCACGTGACCCGGTCACCTGGGGCCGGTGACCCCACGTGACCAGGTCACCTGGGGCCGGTGACCCCACGTGACCCGGTCACCTGGGGCCGGTGTCCCCACGTGACCCGGTCACCTGGGGCCGGTGACCCCACGTGACCAGGTCACCTGGGGCCGGTGACCCCACGTGACCCGGTCACCTGGGGCCGGTGACCCCACGTGACCCGGTCACCTGGGCCGGTGACCCCACGTGACCCGGTGACCTGGGGCCGGTGTCCCCACGTGACCCGCTGATCTGGGGCCGGTGACCCCACGTGACCCGGTCACCTGGGGCCGGTGTCCCCACGTGACCCGGTCACCTGGGGCCGGTGACCCCACGTGACCTGCTGACCTGGGGCCGGTGACCCCACGTGACCCGGTTACCTGGGGCCGGTGACCCCACGTGACCCGGTCACCTGGGGCCGGTGACCCCACGTGACCCGGTCACCTGGGGCCGGTGACCCCACGTGACCCGGTCACCTGGGGCAGGTGACCCCACGTGACCGGGTCACCTGGGGCCGGTGACCCCATGTGACCCGGTCACCTGGGGCCGGTGTCCCCACGTGACCGGGTCACCTGGGGCCGGTGACCCCACGTGACCCGGTCACCTGGGGCCGGTGTCCCCACGTGACCCAGAGTCCTGGTGCCGGGGTGGTCATCGGAACCTGGGAACCAGGCCGGTTACCCGACACGACTTGGTGACCCGGGGCTGTGGTGTCGACGGACTCGTGGACCTGGGTTCGGGGTCCCGACCTGACGCGGTGACCTGGGGCCGGTGTCCCCACGTGACCCGCTGACCTGGGGCCGGTGACCCCACGTGACCCGCTGACCTGGGGCCGGTGACCCCGCGTGACCCGGTCACCTGGGGCCGGGGTCCCCACGGGACCCGGGGTCCTGGTGCCGGGGTGGTCACCGGAACCTGGGAACCAGGCCGGTTACCCGACACGACCCGGTGACCTGGGGCCGGGTTAACGACCTGTCCAGGGGACCCGGGCCGGGGACCCGACAGGACCCGGTGGTCCTTCGCTGGTGTCCCGATGCAACCCGGGGACCCGGGCCCGGGCCCCCACGTGATCCAGTGATCCGGTGCTTTTGTCCCGATGCAACCCGGGGACCCGGGCCGGGGACCCGGTATGACTCCGTCTCCCGGGGCCGGGGTGGTCACCTGACACTGGTACCCGGGACAGCGACCCGACATGACCCCGTGACCCGGGGCCGGGGTGCCGACCTGTCCAGGGGACCCGACCCGGGTACCCGACAGGACCCGGTGATCTGCGGCTGGGGTAAAAACCCGTCCCGGGGACCCGGGCTGGGTCCCGACATGACCCGGTGACCTGGGGCTGTGGTGTCGACCGGACTCGGGGACCTGGTCCGGTGTCCCGTAATGACCCGGAGACCTGGGGTCGGGGTGGTCACCAGACCCTTGTACCCAGGCCGTTGACCCGACATGACCCTGTGACCCGGGGCCTGGGTAAAAATCCAACCCGGGGACCCGGGCATGGGACGTGACATGACCCGACCTGGGTCCGGGGTCCCGAACTGACCCGGTGACCTGGGTCCGGGGACTCGGTATGACCCGGTTACCTGGGGCCGGTGTCCCCACGTGACCCGCTGACCTGGGTCCGGGGTCCCCACGTGACCCGGTCACCTGAGGCCGGTGTCCCCACGTGACCCGGTCACCTGGGGCCGGTGACCCCACGTGACCCGGTCACCTGGGGCCGGTGACCCCACGTGACCCGGTCACCTGGGGCCGGTGACCCCACGTGACCCGGTCACCTGGGGCCGGTGACCCCACGTGACCCGGTCACCTGGGGCCGGTGTCCCCACGTGACCCGGTCACCTGGGGCCGGTGACCCCACGTGACCCGGTCACCTGGGGCCGGTGACCCCACGTGACCCGGTCACCTGGGGCCGGTGACCCCACGTGACCCGGTCACCTGGGGCCGGTGTCCCCACGTGACCCGGTCACCTGGGGCCGGTGACCCCACGTGACCAGGTCACCTGGGGCCGGTGACCCCACGTGACCCGGTCACCTGGGGCCGGTGACCCCACGTGACCCGGTCACCTGGGGCCGGTGACCCCACGTGACCCGGTCACCTGGGGCCGGTGTCCCCACGTGACCCAGAGTCCTGGTGCCGGGGTGGTCATCGGAACCTGGGAACCAGGCCGGTTACCCGACACGACCCGGTGACCCGGGGCTGTGGTGTCGACGGACTCGTGGACCTGGGTTCGGGGTCCCGACCTGACGCGGTGACCTGGGGCCGGTGTCCCCACGTGACCCGCTGACCTGGGGCCGGTGTCCCCACGTGACCCGCTGACCTGGGGCCGGTGACCCCACGTGACCCGCTGACCTGGGGCCGGTGACCCCGCGTGACCCGGTCACCTGGGGCCGGGGTCCCCACGGGACCCGGGGTCCTGGTGCCGGGGTGGTCACCGGAACCTGGGAACCAGGCCGGGTGCGCGACATGACCCGGTGACCTGGGGCCGGGTTAACGACCTGTCCAGGGGACCCTGGCCGGGGGACCCGACAGGACCCGGTGGTCCTTCGCTGGTGTCCCGATGCAACCCGGGGACCCGGGCCCGGGCCCCCACGTGATCCAGTGATCCGGTGCTTTTGTCCCGATGCAACCCGGGGACCCGGGCCGGGGACCCGGTATGACTCCGTCTCCCGGGGCCGGGGTGGTCACCTGACACTGGTACCCGGGACAGCGACCCGACATGACCCCGTGACCCGGGGCCGGGGTGCCGACCTGTCCAGGGGACCCGACCCGGGTACCCGACAGGACCCGGTGATCTGCGGCTGGGGTAAAAACCCGTCCCGGGGACCCGGGCTGGGTCCCGACATGACCCGGTGACCTGGGGCTGTGGTGTCGACCGGACTCGGGGACCTGGTCCGGTGTCCCGTCATGACCCGGAGACCTGGGGTCGGGGTGGTCACCAGACCCTTGTACCCAGGCCGTTGACCCGACATGACCCTGTGACCCGGGGCCTGGGTAAAAATCCAACCCGGGGACCCGGGCATGGGACGTGACATGACCCGACCTGGGTCCGGGGTCCCGAACTGACCCGGTGACCTGGGTCCGGGGACTCGGTATGACCCGGTTACCTGGGGCCGGTGTCCCCACGTGACCCGCTGACCTGGGTCCGGGGTCCCCACGTGACCCGCTGACCTGAGGCCGGTGTCCCCACGTGACCCGGTCACCTGGGGCCGGTGACCCCACGTGACCCGGTCACCTGGGGCCGGTGACCCCACGTGACCCGGTCACCTGGGGACGGTGACCCCACGTGACCCGGTCACCTGGGGCCGGTGACCCCACGTGACCCGGTCACCTGGGGCCGGTGTCCCCACGTGACCCGGTCACCTGGGGCCGGTGACCCCACGTGACCCGGTCACCTGGGGCCGGTGACCCCACGTGACCCGGTCACCTGGGGCCGGTGACCCCACGTGACCCGGTCACCTGGGGCCGGTGACCCCACGTGACCCGGTCACCTGGGGCCGGTGACCCCACGTGACCCGGTCACCTGGGGCCGGTGACCTCACGTGACCCGGTCACCTGGGGACGGTGACCCCACGTGACCCGGTCACCTGGGGCCGGTGACCCCACGTGACCCGGTCACCTGGGTCCGGTGACCCCACGTGACCCGATGACCTGGGGCCGGTGTCCCCACGTGACCCGGTCACCTGGGGCCGGTGTCCCCACGTGACCCGGGGTCCTGGTGCCGGGGTGGTCACCGGAACCTGGGAACCAGGCCGGGTGCGCGACATGACCCGGTGACCTGGGGCCGGGTTAACGACCTGTCCAGGGGACCCGGGCCGGGGACCCGACAGGACCCGGTGGTCCTTCGCTGGTGTCCCGATGCAACCCTGGGACCCGGGCCCGGGCCCCCACGTGATCCAGTGATCCGGTGCTTTTGTCCCGATGCAACCCGGGGACCTGGGCCGGGGACCCGGTATGACTCCGTCTCCCGGGGCCGGGGTGGTCACCTGACACTGGTACCCGGGACAGCGACTCGACATGACCCCGTGACCCGGGGCCGGGGTGCCGACCTGTCCAGGGGACCCGACCCGGGTACCCGACAGGACCCGGTGATCTGCGGCTGGGGTAAAAACCCGTCCCGGGGACCCGGGCTGGGTCCCGACATGACCCGGTGACCTGGGGCTGTGGTGTCGACCGGACTCGGGGACCTGGTCCGGTGTCCCGTCATGACCCGGGGACCTGGGGTCGGGGTGGTCACCAGACCCTTGTACCCAGGCCGTTGACCCGACATGACCCTGTGACCCGGGGCCTGGGTAAAAATCCAACCCGGGGACCCGGGCATGGGACGTGACATGACCCGACCTGGGTCCGGGGTCCCGAACTGACCCGGTGACCTGGGTCCGGGGACTCGGTATGACCCGGTTACCTGGGGCCGGTGTCCCCACGTGACCCGCTGACCTGGGTCCGGTGACCCCACGTGACCCGGTCACCTGGGGCCGGTGTCCCCACGTGACCCGGTCACCTGGGACCGGTGACCCCACGTGACCAGGTCACCTGGGGCCGGTGACCCCACGTGACCCGCTGACCTGGGGCCGGTGACCCCACGTGACCCGGTCACCTGGGGCCGGTGTCCCCACGTGACCCGGTCACCTGGGGCCGGTGACCCCACGTGACCCGGTCACCTGGGGCCGGTGACCCCACGTGACCCGGTCACCTGGGGCCGGTGACCCCACGTGACCCGGTCACCTGGGGCCGGTGACCTCACGTGACCCGGTCACCTGGGGCCGGTGACCCCACGTGACCAGGTCACCTGGGGCCGGTGACCCCACGTGACCCAGTCACCTGGTGCGGGTGACCCCACGTGACCCGCTGACCTGGGGCCGGTGTCCCCACGTGACCCGGTCACCGGGGGCCGGTGACCCCACGTGACCGGGTCACCTGGGGCCGGTGACCCCACGTGACCCGGTCACCTGGGGCCGGTGTCCCCACGTGACCCGGTCACCTGGTGCCGGTGACCCCACGTGACCGGGTCACCTGGGGCCGGTGACCCCACGTGACCCGGTCACCTGGGGCCGGTGTCCCCACGTGACCGGGTCACCTGGGTCCGGTGACCCCACGTGACCCGGTCACCTGGGGCCGGTGTCCCCACGTGACCCAGAGTCCTGGTGCCGGGGTGGTCATCGGAACCTGGGAACCAGGCCGGTTACCCGACACGACCCGGTGACCCGGGGCTGTGGTGTCGACGGACTCGTGGACCTGGGTCCGGGGACTCGGTATGACCCGGTTACCTGGGGCCGGTGTCCCCACGTGACCCACTGACCTGGGTCCGGGGTCCCCACGTGACCCACTGACCTGGGGCCGGTGTCCCCACGTGACCTGGTCACCTGGGGCCGGTGACCCCACGTGACCCGGTCACCTGGGGCCGGGGTCCCCACGTGACCCGGGGTCCTGGTGCCGGGGTGGTCATCGGAACCTGGGAACCAGGCTGGGTGCGCGAGATGACCGGGTGACCTGGGGCCGGGTTATCGACCTGTCCAGGGGACCCGGGCCGGGGACCCGACAGGACCCGGTGATCTGCGGCTGGGGTAAAAAACCCGTCCCGGGGACCCGGGCTGGGTCCCGACATGCCTTGGTTACCTGGGGCCGGTGTCCCCACGTGACCCGCTGACCTGGGGCCGGTGACCCCACGTGACCCGGTCACCTGGGGCCGGTGTCCCCACGTGACCCGGTCACCTGGGGCCGGTGACCCCACGTGACCCGCTGACCTGGGTCCGGGGTCCCCACGTGACCCGCTGACCTGGGGCCGGTGACCCCACGTGACCCGGTCACCTGGGGCCGGTGACCCCACGTGGCCAGGTCACCTGGGGCCGGTGACCCCACGTGACCCGGTCACCTGGGCCGGTGACCCCACGTGACCCGGTGACCTGGGGCCGGTGTCCCCACGTGACCCGCTGATCTGGGGCCGGTGACCCCACGTGACCCGGTCACCTGGGGCCGGTGACCCCACGTGACCCGGTCACCTGGGGCCGGTGACCCCACGTGACCTGCTGACCTGGGGCCGGTGACCCCACGTGACCCGGTCACCTGGGGCCGGTGACCCCACGTGACCCGGTCACCTGGGGCAGGTGACCCCACGTGACCGGGTCACCTGGGGCCGGTGACCCCACGTGACCCGGTCACCTGGGGCCGGTGTCCCCACGTGACCGGGTCACCTGGGGCCGGTGACCCCACGTGACCCGGTCACCTGGGGCCGGTGTCCCCACGTGACCCAGAGTCCTGGTGCTGGGATGGTCATCGGAACCTGGGAACCAGGCCGGTTACCCGACACGACTTGGTGACCCGGGGCTGTGGTGTCGACGGACTCGTGGACCTGGGTTCGGGGTCCCGACCTGACGCGGTGACCTGGGGCCGGTGTCCCCACGTGACCCGCTGACCTGGGGCCGGTGACCCCACGTGACCCGCTGACCTGGGGCCGGTGACCCCGCGTGACCCGGTCACCTGGGGCCGGGGTCCCCACGGGACCCGGGGTCCTGGTGCCGGGGTGGTCACCGGAACCTGGGAACCAGGCCGGTTACCCGACACGACCCGGTGACCTGGGGCCGGGTTAACGACCTGTCCAGGGGACCCGGGCCGGGGACCCGACAGGACCCGGTGGTCCTTCGCTGGTGTCCCGATGCAACCCGGGGACCCGGGCCCGGGCCCCCACGTGATCCAGTGATCCGGTGCTTTTGTCCCGATGCAACCCGGGGACCCGGGCCGGGGACCCGGTATGACTCCGTCTCCCGGGGCCGGGGTGGTCACCTGACACTGGTACCCGGGACAGCGACCCGACATGACCCCGTGACCCGGGGCCGGGGTGCCGACCTGTCCAGGGGACCCGACCCGGGTACCCGACAGGACCCGGTGATCTGCGGCTGGGGTAAAAACCCGTCCCGGGGACCCGGGCTGGGTCCCGACATGACCCGGTGACCTGGGGCTGTGGTGTCGACCGGACTCGGGGACCTGGTCCGGTGTCCCGTCATGACCCGGGGACCTGGGGTCGGGGTGGTCACCAGACCCTTGTACCCAGGCCGTTGACCCGACATGACCCTGTGACCCGGGGCCTGGGTAAAAATCCAACCCGGGGACCCGGGCATGGGACGTGACATGACCCGACCTGGGTCCGGGGTCCCGAACTGACCCGGTGACCTGGGTCCAGGGACTTGGTATGACCCGGTTACCTGGGGCCGGTGTCCCCACGTGACCCGCTGACCTGGGTCCGGGGTCCCCACTTGACCCGCTGAACTGGGGCCGGTGTCCCCACGTGACCCGGTCACCTGGGGCCGGTGACCCCACGTGACCCGGTCACCTGGGGCCGGTGTCCCCACGTGACCCGGTCACCTGGGGCCGGTGACCCCACGTGACCCGGTCACCAGGGGCGGGTGACCCCACGTGACCGGGTCACCTGGGGCCGGTGACCCCACGTGACCCGGTCACCTGGGGCCGGTGACCCGACGTGACCCGGTCACCTGGGGCCGGGGTCCCCACGTGACCCGGTCACCTGGTGCCGGTGACCCCACGTGACCCGGTCACCTGGGGCCGGTGACCCCACGTGACCCGGTCACCTGGGGCCGGTGACCCCACGTGACCCGGTCACCTGGGGCCGGTGACCCCACGTGACCCGGTCACCTGGGGCCGGTGACCCCACGTGACCCGGTCACCTGGGCCGGTGACCCCACGTGACCCGGTCACCTGGGGCCGGTGTCCCCACGTGACCCGCTGACCTGGGGCCGGTGTCCCCACGTGACCCGGTCACCTGGGGCCGGTGACCCCACGTGACCCGCTGACCTGGGGCCGGTGACCCCACGTGACCCGGTCACCTGGGGCCGGTGACCCCACGTGACCCGGTCACCTGGGACCGGTGTCCCCACGTGACCCGGTCACCTGGGGCCGGTGACCCCACGTGACCCGGTCACCTAGGGCCGGTGACCCCACGTGACCCGGTCACCTGGTGCCGGTGACCCCACGTGACCGGGTCACCTGGGGCCGGTGACCCCACGTGACCCGGTCACCTGGGGCCGGTGTCCCCACGTGACCGGGTCACCTGGGTCCGGTGACCCCACGTGACCCGGTCACCTGGGGCCGGTGTCCCCACGTGACCCATAGTCCTGGTGCCGGGGTGGTCATCGGAACCTGGGAACCAGGCCGGTTACCCGACACGACCCGGTGACCCGGGGCTGTGGTGTCGACGGACTCGTGGACCTGGGTCCGGGGACTCGGTATGACCCGGTTACCTGGGGCCGGTGTCCCCACGTGACCCACTGACCTGGGTCCGGGGTCCCCACGTGACCCGCTGACCTGGGGCCGGTGTCCCCACGTGACCCGGTCACCTGGGGCCGGTGACCCCACGTGACCCGGTCACCTGGGGCCGGTGTCCCCACGTGACCCGGGGTCCTGGTGCCGGGGTGGTCATCGGAACCTGGGAACCAGGCCGGGTGCGCGAGATGACCGGGTGACCTGGGGCCGGGTTATCGACCTGTCCAGGGGACCCGGGCCGGGGACCCGACAGGACCCGGTGATCTGCGGCTGGGGTAAAAACCCGTCCCGGGGACCCGGGCTGGGTCCCGACATGCCTTAGTTACCTGGGGCCGGTGTCCCCACGTGACCCGCTGACCTGGGGCCGGTGACCCCACGTGACCCGGTCACCTGGGGCCGGTGTCCCCACGTGACCCGGTCACCTGGGGCCGGTGACCCCACGTGACCCGCTGACCTGGGTCCGGGGTCCCCACGTGACCCGCTGACCTGGGGCCGGTGACCCCACGTGACCCGGTCACCTGGGGCCGGTGACCCCACGTGACCAGGTCACCTGGGGCCGGTGACCCCACGTGACCCGGTCACCTGGGCCGGTGACCCCACGTGACCCGGTGACCTGGGGCCGGTGTCCCCACGTGACCCGCTGATCTGGGGCCGGTGACCCCACGTGACCCGGTCACCTGGGGCCGGTGTCCCCACGTGACCCGGTCACCTGGGGCCGGTGACCCCACGTGACCTGCTGACCTGGGGCCGGTGACCCCACGTGACCCGGTCACCTGGGGCCGGTGACCCCACGTGACCCGGTCACCTGGGGCCGGTGACCCCACGTGACCCGGTCACCTGGGGCCGGTGACCCCACGTGACCCGGTCACCTGGGGCAGGTGACCCCACGTGACCGGGTCACCTGGGGCCGGTGACCCCACGTGACCCGGTCACCTGGGGCCGGTGTCCCCACGTGACCGGGTCACCTGGGGCCGGTGACCCCACGTGACCCGGTCACCTGGGGCCGGTGTCCCCACGTGACCCAGAGTCCTGGTGCCGGGGTGGTCATCGGAACCTGGGAACCAGGCCGGTTACCCGACACGACTTGGTGACCCGGGGCTGTGGTGTCGACGGACTCGTGGACCTGGGTTCGGGGTCCCGACCTGACGCGGTGACCTGGGGCCGGTGTCCCCACGTGACCCGCTGACCTGGGGCCGGTGACCCCACGTGACCCGCTGACCTGGGGCCGGTGACCCCGCGTGACCCGGTCACCTGGGGCCGGGGTCCCCACGGGACCCGGGGTCCTGGTGCCGGGGTGGTCACCGGAACCTGGGAACCAGGCCGGTTACCCGACACGACCCGGTGACCTGGGGCCGGGTTAACGACCTGTCCAGGGGACCCGGGCCGGGGACCCGACAGGACCCGGTGGTCCTTCGCTGGTGTCCCGATGCAACCCGGGGACCCGGGCCCGGGCCCCCACGTTATCCAGTGATCCGGTGCTTTTGTCCCGATGCAACCCGGGGACCTGGGCCGGGGACCCGGTATGACTCCGTCTCCCGGGGCCGGGGTGGTCACCTGACACTGGTACCCGGGACAGCGACTCGACATGACCCCGTGACCCGGGGCCGGGATGCCGACCTGTCCAGGGGACCCGACCCGGGTACCCGACAGGACCCGGTGATCTGCGGCTGGGGTAAAAACCCGTCCCGGGGACCCGGGCTGGGTCCCGACATGACCCGGTGACCTGGGGCTGTGGTGTCGACCGGACTCGGGGACCTGGTCCGGTGTCCCGTCATGACCCGGGGACCTGGGGTCGGGGTGGTCACCAGACCCTTGTACCCAGGCCGTTGACCCGACATGACCCTGTGACCCGGGGCCTGGGTAAAAATCCAACCCGGGGACCCGGGCATGGGACGTGACATGACCCGACCTGGGTCCGGGGTCCCGAACTGACCCGGTGACCTGGGTCCGGGGACTCGGTATGACCCGGTTACCTGGGCCCGGGGTCCCCACGTGACCCGGTCACCTGGGGCCGGTGACCTCACGTGACCCGGTCACCTGGGGCCGGTGACCCCACGTGACCCGGTCACCTGGGGCCGGTGACCCCACGTGACCCGGTCACCTGGGGCCGGTGACCCCACGTGACCCGCTGACCTGGGGCCGGTGACCCCACGTGACCCGGTCACCTGGGGCCGGTGTCCCCACGTGACCCGGTCACCTGGGGCCTGTGAACCCACGTGACCCGGTCACCTGGTGCCGGTGACCCCACGTGACCGGGTCACCTGGGGCCGGTGACCCCACGTGACCCGGTCACCTGGGGCCGGTGTCCCCACGTGACCGGGTCACCTGGGGCCTGTGACCCCACGTGACCCGGTCACCTGGTGCCGGTGACCCCACGTGACCCGCTGACCTGGGGCCGGTGACCCCACGTGACCCGGTCACCTGGGGCCCGTGACCCCACGTGACCCGGTCACCTGGGGCCGGTGACCCCACGTGACTCGGTCACCTGGGGCCGGTGACCCCACGTGACCCGGTCACCTGGGGCCGGTGACCCCACGTGACCCGGTCACCTGGGGCCGGAGAACCCACGTGACCCGGTCACCTGGGGCCGGTGACCTCACGTGACCCGGTCACCTGGGGCCGGTGACCCCACGTGACCCGGTCACCTGGGGCCGGTGACCCCACGTGACCAGGTCACCTGGGGCCGGTGACCCCACGTGACCCAGTCACCTGGTGCCGGTGACCCCACGTGACCCGGTCACCTGGGGCCGGTGACCCCACGTGACCCGCTGACCTGGGGCCGGTGACCCCACGTGACCCGGTCACCTGGGGCCGGTGTCCCCACGTGACCCAGTCACCTGGGGCCTGTGACCCCACGTGACCCGGTCACCTGGTGCCGGTGACCCCACGTGACCGGGTCACCTGGGGCCGGTGACCCCACGTGACCCGGTCACCTGGGGCCGGTGTCCCCACGTGACCGGGTCACCTGGGGCCTGTGACCCCACGTGACCCGGTCACCTGGTGCCGGTGACCCCACGTGACCCGCTGACCTGGGGCCGGAGAACCCACGTGACCCGGTCACCTGGGGCCGGTGACCCCACGTGACCCAGTCACCTGGGGCCGGTGACCCCACGTGACCCGGTCACCTGGGGCCGGTGACCCCACGTGACCCGGTCACCTGGGGCCGGTGACCCCACGTGACCCGATGACCTGGGGCCGGTGTCCCCACGTGACCCGGTCACCTGGGGCCGGTGTCCCCACGTGACCCGGGGTCCTGGTGCCGGGGTGGTCACCGGAACCTGGGAACCAGGCCGGGTGCGCGACATGACCCGGTGACCTGGGGCTGTGGTGTCGACCGGACTCGGGGACCTGGTCCGGTGTCCCGTCATGACCCGGGGACCTGGGGTCGGGGTGGTCACCAGATCCTTGTACCCAGGCCGTTGACCCGACATGACCCTGTGACCCGGGGCCTGGGTAAAAATCCAACCCGGGGACCCGGGCATGGGACGTGACATGACCCGACCTGGGTCCGGGGTCCCGAACTCACCCGGTGACCTGGGTCCGGGGACTCGGTATGACCCGGTTACCTGGGGCCGGTGTCCCCACGTGACCCGCTGACCTGGGTCCGGTGACCCCACGTGACCCGGTCACCTGGGGCCGGTGACCCCACGTGACCCGGTCACCTGGGGCCGGTGACCCCACGTGACCCGGTCACCTGGGGCCGGTGACCCCACGTGACCCGCTGACCTGGGGCCGGTGACCCCACGTGACCCGGTCACCTGGGGCCGGTGACCCCACGTGACCCGCTGACCTGGGGCCGGTGACCCCACGTGACCCGGTCACCTGGGGCCGGTGACCCCACGTGACCCGGTCACCTAGGGCCGGTGACCCCACGTGACCCGGTCACCTGGGGCCGGTGACCCCACGTGACCCGGTCACCTGGGGCCGGTGTCCCCACATGACCCGGTCACCTGGGGCCGGTGACCCCACGTGACCCGGTCACCTGGGGCCGGTGACACCACGTGAACCGGTCACCTGGGGCCGGTGACCCCACGTGACCAGGTCACCTGGGGCCGGTGACCCCACGTGACCCAGTCACCTGGTGCCGGTGACCCCACGTGACCCGGTCACCTGGGGCCGGTGTCCCCACGTGACCCGGTCACCTGGGGCCGGTGACCCCACGTGACCCGCTGACCTGGGGCCGGTGACCCCGCGTGACCCGGTCACCTGGGGCCGGGGTCCCCACGGGACCCGGGGTCCTGGTGCCGGGGTGGTCACCGGAACCTGGGAACCAGGCCGGTTACCCGACACGACCCGGTGACCTGGGGCCGGGTTAACGACCTGTCCAGGGGACCCGGGCCGGGGACCCGACAGGACCCGGTGGTCCTTCGCTGGTGTCCCGATGCAACCCGGGGACCCGGGCCCGGGCCCCCACGTGATCCAGTGATCCGGTGCTTTTGTCCCGATGCAACCCGGGGACCCGGGCCGGGGACCCGGTATGACTCCGTCTCCCGGGGCCGGGGTGGTCACCTGACACTGGTACCCGGGACAACGACCCGACATGACCCCGTGACCCGGGGCCGGGGTGCCGACCTGTCCAGGGGACCCGACCCGGGTACCCGACAGGACCCGGTGATCTGCGGCTGGGGTAAAAACCCGTCCCGGGGACCCGGGCTGGGTCCCGACATGACCCGGTGACCTGGGGCTGTGGTGTCGACCGGACTCGGGGACCTGGTCCGGTGTCCCGTCATGACCCGGGGACCTGGGGTCGGGGTGGTCACCAGACCCTTGTACCCAGGCCGTTGACCCGACATGACCCTGTGACCCGGGGCCTGGGTAAAAATCCAACCCGGGGACCCGGGCATGGGACGTGACATGACCCGACCTGGGTCCGGGGACCGGAACTCACCCGGTGACCTGGGTCCGGGGACTCGGTATGACCCGGTTACCTGGGCCCGGTGTCCCCACGTGACCCGCTGACCTGGGTCCGGTGACCCCACGTGACCCGGTCACCTGGGGCCGGTGACCCCACGTGACCCGGTCACCTGGGGCCGGTGACCCCACGTGACCAGGTCACCTGGGGCCGGTGACCCCACGTGACCCGCTGACCTGGGGCCGGTGACCCCACGTGACCCGGTCACCTGGGGCCGGTGACCCCACGTGACCCGGTCACCTGGGGCCGGTGACGCCACGTGACCCGGTCACCTGGGGCCGGTGACCCCACGTGACCCGGTCACCTGGGGCCGGTGACCCCACGTGACCCGGTCACCTGGGGCCGGTGACCCCACGTGACCCGGTCACCTGGGGCCGGTGACCTCACGTGACCCGGTCACCTGGGGCCGGTGACCCCACGTGACCCGGTCACCTGGGGCCGGTGACCCCACGTGACCAGGTCACCTGGGGCCGGTGACCCCACGTGACCCGGTCACCTGGTGCCGGTGACCCCACGTGACCCGGTCACCTGGGGCCGGTGTCCCCACGTGACCCGGTCACCTGGGGCCGGTGACCCCACGTGACCGGGTCAACTGGGGCCGGTGACCCCACGTGACCCGGTCACCTGGGGCCGGTGTCCCCACGTGACCGGGTCACCTGGGGCCGGTGACCCCACGTGACCCGGTCACCTGGGGCCGGTGTCCCCACGTGACCCGGGGTCCTGGTGCCGGGGTGGTCATCGGAACCTGGGAACCAGGCCGGTTACCCGACACGACTTGGTGACCCGGGGCTGTGGTGTCGACGGACTCGTGGACCTGGGTTCGGGGTCCCGACCTGACGCGGTGACCTGGGGCCGGTGTCCCCACGTGACCCGCTGACCTGGGGCCGGTGACCCCACGTGACCCGCTGACCTGGGGCCGGTGACCCCGCGTGACCCGGTCACCTGGGGCCGGGGTCCCCACGGGACCCGGGGTCCTGGTGCCGGGGTGGTCACCGGAACCTGGGAACCAGGCCGGTTACCCGACACGACCCGGTGACCTGGGGCCGGGTTAACGACCTGTCCAGGGGACCCGGGCCGGGGACCCGACAGGACCCGGTGGTCCTTCGCTGGTGTCCCGATGCAACCCGGGGACCCGGGCCCGGGCCCCCACGTGATCCAGTGATCCGGTGCTTTTGTCCCGATGCAACCCGGGGACCCGGGCCGGGGACCCGGTATGACTCCGTCTCCCGGGGCCGGGGTGGTCACCTGACACTGGTACCCGGGACAACGACCCGACATGACCCCGTGACCCGGGGCCGGGGTGCCGACCTGTCCAGGGGACCCGACCCGGGTACCCGAAATGACCCGGTGACCTGGGGCTGTGGTGTCGACCGGACTCGGGGACCTGGTCCGGTGTCCCGTCATGACCCGGAGACCTGAGGTCGGGGTGGTCACCAGACCCTTGTACCCAGGCCGTTGACCCGACATGACCCTGTGACCCGGGGCCTGGGTAAAAATCCAACCCGGGGACCCGGGCATGGGACGTGACATGACCCGACCTGGGTCCGGGGTCCCGAACTGACCCGGTGACCTGGGTCCGGGGACTCGGTATGACCCGGTTACCTGGGGCCGGTGTCCCCACGTGACCCGCTGACCTGGGTCCGGGGTCCCCACGTGACCCGCTGACCTGAGGCCGGTGTCCCCACGTGACCCGGTCACCTGGGGCCGGTGACCCCACGTGACCCGGTCACCTGGGGCCGGTGACCCCACGTGACCAGGTCACCTGGGGCCGGTGACCCCACGTGACCCGGTCACCTGGGGCCGGTGACCCCACGTGACCCGGTCACCTGGGGCCGGTGTCCCCACGTGACCCGGTCACCTGGGGCCGGTGACCCCACGTGACCCGGTCACCTGGGGCCGGTGACCCCACGTGACCCGGTCACCTGGGGCCGGTGACCCCACGTGACCCGGTCACCTGGGGCCGGTGACCTCACGTGACCCGGTCACCTGGGGCAGGTGACCCCACGTGACCCGGTCACCTGGGGCCGGTGACCCCACGTGACCCGGTCACCTGGGGCCGGTGACCCCACGTGACCCGGTCACCTGGGGCCGGTGTCCCCACGTGACGCGGTCACCTGGGGCCGGTGACCCCACGTGACCCGGTCACCTGGGGCCGGTGACCCCACGTGACCAGGTCACCTGGGGCCGGTGACCCCACGTGACCCGGTCACCTGGGGCCGGTGACCCCATGTGACCCGGTCACCTGGGGCCGGTGACCTCACGTGTTCCGGTCACCTGGGGCCGGTGACCCCACGTGACCCGGTCACCTGGGGCCGGTGACCCCACGTGACCCGCTGACCTGGGGCCGGTGACCCCACGTGACCCGATGACCTGGGGCCGGTGTCCCCACGTGACCCGCGGTCCTGGTGCCGGGGTGGTCACCGGAACCTGGGAACCAGGCCGGGTGCGCGACATGACCCGGTGACCTGGGGCCGGGTTCACGACCTGTCCAGGGGACCCGGGCCGGGGACCCGACAGGACCCGGTAGTCCTTCGCTGGTGTCCCGATGCAACCCGGGGACCCGCGCCCGGGCCCCCACGTGATCCAGTGATCCGGTGCTTTTGTCCCGATGCAACCCGGGGACCTGGGCCGGGGACCCGGTATGACTCCGTCTCCCGGGGCCGGGGTGGTCACCTGACACTGGTACCCGGGACAGCGACTCGACATGACCCCGTGACCCGGGGCCGGGGTGCCGACCTGTCCAGGGGACCCGACCCGGGTACCCGACAGGACCCGGTGATCTGCGGCTGGGGTAAAAACCCGTCCCGGGGACCCGGGCTGGGTCCCGACATGACCCGGTGACCTGGGGCTGTGGTGTCGACCGGACTCGGGGACCTGGTCCGGTGTCCCGTCATGACCCGGGGACCTGGGGTCGGGGTGGTCACCAGACCCTTGTACCCAGGCCGTTGACCCGACATGACCCTGTGACCCGGGGCCTGGGTAAAAATCCAACCCGGGGACCCGGGCATGGGACGTGACATGACCCGACCTGGGTCCGGGGTCCCGAACTCACCCGGTGACCTGGGTCCGGGGACTCGGTATGACCCGGTTACCTGGGGCCGGTGTCCCCACGTGACCCGCTGACCTGGGTCCGGTGACCCCACGTGACCCGGTCACCTGGGGCCGGTGACCCCACGTGACCCGGTCACCTGGGGCCGGTGACCCCACGTGACCAGGTCACCTGGGGCCGGTGACCCCACGTGACCCGCTGACCTGGGGCCGGTGAACCCACGTGACCCGGTCACCTGGGGCCGGTGACCCCACGTGACCCGGTCACCTGGGGCCGGTGACCCCACGTGACCCGGTCACCTGGGGCCGGTGACCCCACGTGACCCGGTCACCTGGGGCCGGTGACCCCACGTGACCAGGTCACCTGGGGTCGGTGACCCCACGTGACCCGGTCACCTGGGGCCGGTGACCCCACGTGACCCGGTCACCTGGGGCCGGTGTCCCCACGTGACCCGGTCAGCTGGGGCCGGTGACCCCACGTGACCGGGTCACCTGGGGCCGGTGACCCCACGTGACCCGGTCACCTGGGGCCGGTGTCCCCACGTGACCCGGGGTCCTGGTGCCGGGGTGGTCATCGGAACCTGGGAACCAGGCCGGTTACCCGACACGACTTGGTGACCCGGGGCTGTGGTGTCGACAGACTCGTGGACCTGGGTTCGGGGTCCCGACCTGACGCGGTGACCTGGGGCCGGTGTCCCCACGTGACCCGCTGACCTGGGGCCGGTGAGCCCACGTGACCCGCTGACCTGGGGCCGGTGACCCCGCGTGACCCGGTCACCTGGGGCCGGGGTCCCCACGGGACCCGGGGTCCTGGTGCCGGGGTGGTCACCGGAACCTGGGAACCAGGCCGGTTACCCGACACGACCCGGTGACCTGGGGCCGGGTTAACGACCTGTCCAGGGGACCCGGGCCGGGGACCCGACAGGACCCGGTGGTCCTTCGCTGGTGTCCCGATGCAACCCGGGGACCCGGGCCCGGGCCCCCACGTGATCCAGTGATCCGGTGCTTTTGTCCCGATGCAACCCGGGGACCTGGGCCGGGGACCCGGTATGACTCCGTCTCCCGGGGCCGGGGTGGTCACCTGACACTGGTACCCGGGACAGCGACTCGACATGACCCCGTGACCCGGGGCCGGGGTGCCGACCTGTCCAGGGGACCCGACCCGGGTACCCGACAGGACCCGGTGATCTGCGGCTGGGGTAAAAACCCGTCCCGGGGACCCGGGCTGGGTCCCGACATGACCCGGTGACCTGGGGCTGTGGTGTCGACCGGACTCGGGGACCTGGTCCGGTGTCCCGTCATGACCCGGGGACCTGGGGTCGGGGTGGTCACCAGACCCTTGTACCCAGGCCGTTGACCCGACATGACCCTGTGACCCGGGGCCTGGGTAAAAATCCAACCCGGGGACCCGGGCATGGGACGTGACATGACCCGACCTGGGTCCGGGGTCCCGAACTGACCCGGTGACCTGGGTCCGGGGACTCGGTATGACCCAGTTACCTGGGTCCGGGGTCCCCACGTGACCTGGTCACCTGGGGCCGGGGTCCCCACGTGACCCGCTGACCTGGGGCCGGTGACCCCACGTGACCCGGTCACCTGGGGCCGGTGTCCCCACGTGACCCGGTCACCTGGGGCCGGGGTCCCCACGTGACCCGCTGACCTGGGGCCGGTGACCCCACGTGACCCGGTCACCTGGGGCCGGTGACCCCACGTGACCCGGTCACCTGGGGCCGGTGACCCCACGTGACCAGGTCACCTGGGGCCGGTGACCCCACGTGACCCAGTCACCTGGTGCCGGTGACCCCACGTGACCCGGTCACCTGGGGCCGGTGACCCCACGTGACCAGGTCACCTGGGGCCGGTGACCCCACGTGACCCGCTGACCTGGGGCCGGTGACCCCACGTGACCCGGTCACCTGGGGCCGGTGTCCCCACGTGACCCGGTCACCTGGGGCCGGTGACCCCACGTGACCCAGAGTCCTGGTGCCGGGGTGGTCATCGGAACCTGGGAACCAGGCCGGTTACCCGACACGACCCGGTGACCCGGGGCTGTGGTGTCGACGGACTCGTGGACCTGGGTTCGGGGTCCCGACCTGACGCGGTGACCTGGGGCCGGTGTCCCCACGTGACCCGCTGACCTGGGGCCGGTGTCCCCACGTGACCCGCTGACCTGGGGCCGGTGACCCCACGTGACCCGCTGACCTGGGGCCGGTGACCCCGCGTGACCCGGTCACCTGGGGCCGGGGTCCCCACAGGACCCGGGGTCCTGGTGCCGGGGTGGTCACCGGAACGTGGGAACCAGGCCGGGTGCGCGACATGACCCGGTGACCTGGGGCCGGGTTAACGACCTGTCCAGGGGACCCGGGCCGGGGACCCGACAGGACCCGGTGGTCCTTCGCTGGTGTCCCGATGCAACCCGGGGACCCGGGCCCGGGCCCCCACGTGATCCAGTGATCCGGTGCTTTTGTCCCGATGCAACCCGGGGACCCGGGCCGGGGACCCGGTATGACTCCGTCTCCCGGGGCCGGGGTGGTCACCTGACACTGGTACCCGGGACAGCGACCCGACATGACCCCGTGACCCGGGGCCGGGGTGCCGACCTGTCCAGGGGACCCGACCCGGGTACCCGACAGGACCCGGTGATCTGCGGCTGGGGTAAAAACCCGTCCCGGGGACCCGGGCTGGGTCCCGACATGACCCGGTGACCTGGGGCTGTGGTGTCGACCGGACTCGGGGACCTGGTCCGGTGTCCCGTCATGACCCGGAGACCTGGGGTCGGGGTGGTCACCAGACCCTTGTACCCAGGCCGTTGACCCGACATGACCCTGTGACCCGGGGCCTGGGTAAAAATCCAACCCGGGGACCCGGGCATGGGACGTGACATGACCCGACCTGGGTCCGGGGTCCCGAACTGACCCGGTGACCTGGGTCCGGGGACTCGGTATGACCCGGTTACCTGGGGCCGGTGTCCCCACGTGACCCGCTGACCTGGGTCCGGGGTCCCCACGTGACCCGGTCACCTGAGGCCGGTGACCCCACGTGACCCGGTCACCTGGGGCCGGTGACCTCACGTGACCCGGTCACCTGGGGCCGGTGACCCCACGTGACCCGGTCACGTGGGGCCGGTGACCCCACGTGACCAGGTCACCTGGGGCCGGTGACCCCACGTGACCCGGTCACCTGGTGCCGGTGACCCCACGTGACCCGGTCACCTGGGGCCGGTGACCCCACGTGACCCGATGACCTGGGGCCGGTGTCCCCACGTGACCCGGACACCTGGGGCCGGTGTCCCCACGTGACCCGGTCACCTGGGACCGGGGTGGTCACCGGAACCTGGGAACCAGGCCGGGTGCGCGACATGACCCGGTGACCTGGGGCCGGGTTAACGACCTGTCCAGGGGACCCGGGCCGGGGACCCGACAGGACCCGGTGGTCCTTCGCTGGTGTCCCGATGCAACCCGGGGACCCGGGCCCGGGCCCCCACGTGATCCAGTGATCCGGTGCTTTTGTCCCGATGCAACCCGGGGACCTGGGCCGGGGACCCGGTATGACTCCGTCTCCCGGGGCCGGGGTGGTCACCTGACACTGGTACCCGGGACAGCGACTCGACATGACCCCGTGACCCGGGGCCGGGGTGCCGACCTGTCCAGGGGACCCGACCCGGGTACCCGACAGGACCCGGTGATCTGCGGCTGGGGTAAAAACCCGTCCCGGGGACCCGGGCTGGGTCCCGACATGACCCGGTGACCTGGGGCTGTGGTGTCGACCGGACTCGGGGACCTGGTCCGGTGTCCCGTCATGACCCGGGGACCTGGGGTCGGGGTGGTCACCAGACCCTTGTACCCAGGCCGTTGACCCGACATGACCCTGTGACCCGGGGCCTGGGTAAAAATCCAACCCGGGGACCCGGGCATGGGACGTGACATGACCCGACCTGGGTCCGGGGTCCCGAACTGACCCGGTGACCTGGGTCCGAGGACTCGGTATGACCCGGTTACCTGGGGCCGGTGTCCCCACGTGACCCGCTGACCTGGGTCCGGTGACCCCACGTGACCCGGTCACCTGGGGCCGGTGTCCCCACGTGACCCGGTCACCTGGGGCCGGTGACCCCACGTGACCAGGTCACCTGGGGCCGGTGACCCCACGTGACCCGCTGACCTGGGGCCGGTGAACCCACGTGACCCGGTCACCTGGGGCCGGTGACCCCACGTGACCCGGTCACCTGGGGCCGGTGACCCCACGTGACCCGGTCACCTGGGGCCGGTGACCCCACGTGACCCGGTCACCTGGGGCCGGTGACCCCACGTGACCCGGTCACCTGGGGCCGGTGACCCCACGTGACCCGGTCACCTGGGGCCGGTGACCCCACGTGACCCGGTCACCTGGGGCCGGTGACCTCACGTGACCCGGTCACCTGGGGCCGGTGACCCCACGTGACCCGGTCACCTGGGGCCGGTGACCCCACGTGACCAGGTCACCTGGGGCCGGTGACCCCACGTGACCCGCTGACCTGGGGCCGGTGACCCCACGTGACCCGGTCACCTGGGGCCGGTGTCCCCACGTGACCCGGTCACCTGGGGCCGGTGACCCCACGTGACCCAGAGTCCTGGTGCCGGGGTGGTCATCGGAACCTGGGAACCAGGCCGGTTACCCGACACGACCCGGTGACCCGGGGCTGTGGTGTCGACGGACTCGTGGACCTGGGTTCGGGGTCCCGACCTGACGCGGTGACCTGGGGCCGGTGTCCCCACGTGACCCGCTGACCTGGGGCCGGTGTCCCCACGTGACCCGCTGACCTGGGGCCGGTGACCCCACGTGACCCGCTGACCTGGGGCCGGTGACCCCGCGTGACCCGGTCACCTGGGGCCGGGGTCCCCACGGGACCCGGGGTCCTGGTGCCTGGGTGGTCACCGGAACGTGGGAACCAGGCCGGTTACCCGACACGACTTGGTGACCCGGGGCTGTGGTGTCGACGGACTCGTGGACCTGGGTTCAGGGTCCCGACCTGACGCGGTGACCTGGGGCCGGTGTCCCCACGTGACCCGCTGACCTGGGGCCGGTGACCCCACGTGACCCGCTGACCTGGGGCCGGTGACCCCGCGTGACCCGGTCACCTGGGGCCGGGGTCCCCACGGGACCCGGGGTCCTGGTGCCGGGGTGGTCACCGGAACGTGGGAACCAGGCCGGGTGCGCGACAGGACCCTGTGACCTGGGGCCGGGTTATCGACCTGTCCAGGGGACCCGGGCCGGGGACCCGACAGGACCCGGTGATCTGCGGCTGGGGTAAAAACCCGTCCCGGGGACCCGGGCTGGGTCCCGACATGACCCGGTGACCTGGGGCTGTGGTGTCGACCGGACTCGGGGACCTGGTCCGGTGTCCCGTCATGACCCGGGGACCTGGGGTCGGGGTGGTCACCAGACCCTTGTACCCAGGCCGTTGACCCGACATGACCCTGTGACCCGGGGCCTGGGTAAAAATCCAACCCGGGGACCCGGGCATGGGACGTGACATGACCCGACCTGGGTCCGGGGTCCCGAACTGACCCGGTGACCTGGGTCCGAGGACTCGGTATGACCCGGTTACCTGGGGCCGGTGTCCCCACGTGACCCGCTGACCTGGGTCCGGTGACCCCACGTGACCCGGTCACCTGGGGCCGGTGTCCCCACGTGACCCGGTCACCTGGGGCCGGTGACCCCACGTGACCCGGTCACCTGGGGCCGGTGACCCCACGTGACCCGCTGACCTGGGGCCGGTGACCCCACGTGACCCGGTCACCTGGGGCCGGTGTCCCCACGTGACCCGGTCACCTGGGGCCGGTGACCCCACGTGACCCGCTGACCTGGGGCCGGTGACCCCACGTGACCCGCTGATCTGGGGCCGGTGACCCCACGTGACCCGGTCACCTGGGGCCGGTGTCCCCACGTGACCCGGTCACCTGGGGCCGGTGACCCCACGTGACCCGCTGACCTGGGGCCGGTGACCCCACGTGACCCGGTCACCTGGGGCCGGTGACCCCACGTGACCCGGTCACCTGGGGCCGGTGACCCCACGTGACCAGGTCACCTGGGGCCGGTGACCCCACGTGACCCAGTCACCTGGTGCCGGTGACCCCACGTGACCGGGTCACCTGGGGCCGGTGACCCCACGTGACCCGGTCACCTGGGGCCGGTGTCCCCACGTGACCCGGGGTCCTGGTGCCGGGGTGGTCATCGGAACCTGGGAACCAGGCCGGTTACCCGACACGACTTGGTGACCCGGGGCTGTGGTGTCGACGGACTCGTGGACCTGGGTTCGGGGTCCCGACCTGACGCGGTGACCTGGGGCCGGTGTCCCCACGTGACCCGCTGACCTGGGGCCGGTGACCCCGCGTGACCCGGTCACCTGGGGCCGGGGTCCCCACGGGACCCGGGGTCCTGGTGCCGGGGTGGTCACCGGAACCTGGGAACCAGGCCGGTTACCCGACACGACCCGGTGACCTGGGGCCGGGTTAACGACCTGTCCAGGGGACCCGGGCCGGGGACCCGACAGGACCCGGTGGTCCTTCGCTGGTGTCCCGATGCAACCCGGGGACCCGGGCCCGGGCCCCCACGTGATCCAGTGATCCGGTGCTTTTGTCCCGATGCAACCCGGGGACCCGGGCCGGGGACCCGGTATGACTCCGTCTCCCGGGGCCGGGGTGGTCACCTGACACTGGTACCCGGGACAGCGACCCGACATGACCCCGTGACCCGGGGCCGGGGTGCCGACCTGTCCAGGGGACCCGACCCGGGTACCCGACAGGACCCGGTGATCTGCGGCTGGGGTAAAAACCCGTCCCGGGGACCCGGGCTGGGTCCCGACATGACCCGGTGACCTGGGGCTGTGGTGTCGACCGGACTCGGGGACCTGGTCCGGTGTCCCGTCATGACCCGGAGACCTGGGGTCGGGGTGGTCACCAGACCCTTGTACCCAGGCCGTTGACCCGACATGACCCTGTGACCCGGGGCCTGGGTAAAAATCCAACCCGGGGACCCGGGCATGGGACGTGACATGACCCGACCTGGGTCCGGGGTCCCGAACTGACCCGGTGACCTGGGTCCGGGGACTTAGTATGACCGGGTTACCTGGGGCCGGTGTCCCCACGTGACCCGCTGACCTGGGTCCGGGGTCCCCACGTGACCCGCTGAACTGGGGCCGGTGTCCCCACGTGACCCGGTCACCTGGGGCCGGTGACCCCACGTGACCCGGTCACCTGGGGCCGGTGTCCCCACGTGACCCGGTCACCTGGGGCCGGTGACCCCACGTGACCCGGTCACCTGGGGCCGGTGTCCCCACGTGACCCGGTCACCTGGGGCCGGTGACCCCACGTGACCCGGTCACCTGGGGCCGGTGACCCCACGTGACCGGGTCACCTGGGGCCGGTGACCCCACGTGACCCGCTGACCTGAGGCCGGTGACCCCACGTGACCCGGTCACCTGGGGCCGGTGACCCCACGTGACCCGGTCACCTGGGGCCGGTGTCCCCACGTGACCCGGGGTCCTGGTGCCGGGGTGGTCATCGGAACCTGGGAACCAGGCCGGGTGCGCGAGATGACCGGGTGACCTGGGGCCGGGTTATCGACCTGTCCAGGGGACCCGGGCCGGGGACCCGACAGGACCCGGTGATCTGCGGCTGGGGTAAAAACCCGTCCCGGGGACCCGGGCTGGGTCCCGACATGCCTTGGTTACCTGGGGCCGGTGTCCCCACGTGACCCGCTGACCTGGGGCCGGTGACCCCACGTGACCCGGTCACCTGGGGCCGGTGTCCCCACGTGACCCGCTGACCTGGGGCCGGTGACCCCACGTGACCCGGTCACCTGGGGCCGGTGACCCCACGTGACCCGGTCACCTGGGGCCGGTGACCCCACGTGACCCGGTCACCTGGTGCAGGTGACCCCACGTGACCGGGTCACCTGGGGCCGGTGACCCCACGTGACCCGGTCACCTGGGGCCGGTGTCCCCACGTGACCGGGTCACCTGGGTCCGGTGACCCCACGTGACCCGGTCACCTGGGGCCGGTGTCCCCACGTGACCCGGGGTCCTGGTGCAGGGTTGGTCATCGGAACCTGGGAACCAGGCCGGTTACCCGACACGACCCGGTGACCCGGGGCTGTGGTGTCGACGGACTCGTGGACCTGGGTTCGGGGTCCCGACCTGACGCGGTGACCTGGGGCCGGTGTCCCCACGTGACCCGCTGACCTGGGGCCGGTGTCCCCACGTGACCCGCTGACCTGGGGCCGGTGACCCCACGTGACCCGCTGACCTGGGGCCGGTGACCCCGCGTGACCCGGTCACCTGGGGCCGGGGTCCCCACGGGACCCGGGGTCCTGGTGCCGGGGTGGTCACCGGAACGTGGGAACCAGGCCGGGTGCGCGACATGACCCGGTGACCTGGGGCCGGGTTAACGACCTGTCCAGGGGACCCGGGCCGGGGACCCGACAGGACCCGGTGGTCCTTCGCTGGTGTCCCGATGCAACCCGGGGACCCGGGCCCGGGCCCCCACGTGATCCAGTGATCCGGTGCTTTTGTCCCGATGCAACCCGGGGACCCGGGCCGGGGACCCGGTATGACTCCGTCTCCCGGGGCCGGGGTGGTCACCTGACACTGGTACCCGGGACAGCGACCCGACATGACCCCGTGACCCGGGGCCGGGGTGCCGACCTGTCCAGGGGACCCGACCCGGGTACCCGACAGGACCCGGTGATCTGTGGCTGGGGTAAAAACCCGTCCCGGGGACCCGGGCTGGGTCCCGACATGACCCGGTGACCTGGGGCTGTGGTGTCGACCGGACTCGGGGACCTGGTCCGGTGTCCCGTCATGACCCGGAGACCTGGGGTCGGGGTGGTCACCAGACCCTTGTACCCAGGCCGTTGACCCGACATGACCCTGTGACCCGGGGCCTGGGTAAAAATCCAACCCGGGGACCCGGGCATGGGACGTGACATGACCCGACCTGGGTCCGGGGTCCCGAACTGACCCGGTGACCTGGGTCCGGGGACTCGGTATGACCCGGTTACCTGGGGCCGGTGTCCCCACGTGACCCGGTCACCTGGGTCCGGGGTCCCCACGTGACCCGCTGACCTGAGGCCGGTGTCCCCACGTGACCCGGTCACCTGGGGCCGGTGACCCCACGTGACCCGGTCACCTGGGGCCGGTGACCCCACGTGACCCGCTGACCTGGGGCCGGTGACCCCACGTGACCCGGTCACCTGGGGCCGGTGACCTCACGTGACCCGGTCACCTGGGGCCGGTGACCCCACGTGACCCGGTCACCTGGGGCCGGTGTCCCCACGTGACCCGGTCACCTGGAGCCGGTGAACCCACGTGACCCGGTCACCTGGGGCCGGTGACCCCACGTGACCAGGTCACCTGGGGCCGGTGACCCCACGTGACCCGGTCACCTGGGGCCGGTGACCCCACGTGACCCGCTCACCTGGGGCCGGTGACCTCACGTGACCCGGTCACCTGGGGCCGGTGACCCCACGTGACCCGGTCACCTGGGGCCGGTGACCCCACGTGACCAGGTCACCTGGGGCTGGTGACCCCACGTGACCCGGTCACCTGGTGCCGGTGACCCCACGTGACCCGGTTACCTGGGTCTGGTGACCCCACGTGACCCGATGACCTGGGGCCGGTGTCCCCACGTGACCCGGTCACCTGGGGCCGGTGTCCCCACGTGACCCGGGGTTCTGGTGCCGGGGTGGTCACCGGAACCTGGGAACCAGGCCGGGTGCGTGACATGACCCGGTGACCTGGGGCCGGGTTAACGACCTGTCCAGGGGACCCGGGCCGGGGACCCGACAGGACCCGGTGGTCCTTCGCTGGTGTCCCGATGCAACCCGGGGACCCGGGCCCGGGCCCCCACGTGATCCAGTGATCCGGTGCTTTTGTCCCGATGCAACCCGGGGACCTGGGCCGGGTACCCGGTATGACTCCGTCTCCCGGGGCCGGGGTGGTCACCTGACACTGGTACCCGGGACAGCGACTCCACATGACCCCGTGACCCGGGGCCGGGGTGCCGACCTGTCCAGGGGACCCGACCCGGGTACCCGACAGGACCCGGTGATCTGCGGCTGGGGTAAAAACCCGTCCCGGGGACCCGGGCTGGGTCCCGACATGACCCGGTGACCTGGGGCTGTGGTGTCGACCGGACTCGGGGACCTGGTCCGGTGTCCCGTCATGACCCGGGGACCTGGGGTCGGGGTGGTCACCAGACCCTTGTACCCAGGCCGTTGACCCGACATGACCCTGTGACCCGGGGCCTGGGTAAAAATCCAACCCGGGGACCCGGGCATGGGACGTGACATGACCCGACCTGGGTCCGGGGTCCCGAACTCACCCGGTGACCTGGGTCCGGGGACTCGGTATGACCCGGTTACCTGGGGCCGGTGTCCCCACGTGACCTGCTGACCTGGGTCCGGGGTCCCCACGTGACCCGCTGACCTGGGTCCGGGGTCCCCACGTGACCCGCTGACCTGAGGCCGGTGTCCCCACGTGACCCGGTCACCTGGGGCCGGTGACCCCACGTGACCCAGTCAACTGGGGCCGGTGACCCCACGTGACCAGGTCACCTGGGGCCGGTGACCCCACGTGACCCGGTCACCTGGGGCCGGTGTCCCCACGTGACCCGGTCACCTGGGGCCGGTGACCCCACGTGACCCGGTCACCTGGGGCCGGTGACCCCACGTGACCCGGTCACCTGGGGCCGGTGACCCCACGTGACCCGGTCACCTGGGGCCGGTGACCTCACGTGACCCGGTCACCTGGGGCAGGTGACCCCACGTGACCCGGTCACCTGGGGCCGGTGACCCCACGTGACCCGGTCACCTGGGGCCGGTGTCCCCACGTGACCCGGTCACCTGGGGCCGGTGACCCCACGTGACCCGGTCACCTGGGGCCGGTGACCCCACGTGACCAGGTCACCTGGGGCCGGTGACCCCACGTGACCCGGTCACCTGGGGCCGGTGACCCCACGTGACCCGGTCACCTGGGGCCGGTGACCTCACGTGACCCGGTCACCTGGGGCCGGTGACCCCACGTGACCCGGTCACCTGGGGCCGGTGACCCCACGTGACCAGGTCACCTGGTGCCGGTGACCCCACGTGACCCGGTCACCTGGTGCCGGTGACCCCACGTGACCCGGTCACCTGGGGCCGGTGTCCCCACGTGACCCGGGGTCCTGGTGCCGGGGTGGTCACCGGAACCTGGGAACCAGGCCGGGTGCGCGACATGACCCGGTGACCTGGGGCCGGGTTAACGACCTGTCCAGGGGACTCGGGCCGGGGACCCGACAGGACCCGGTGGTCCTTCGCTGGTGTCCCGATGCAACCCGGGGACCCGCGCCCGGGCCCCCACGTGATCCAGTGATCCGGTGCTTTTGTCCCGATGCAACCCGGGGACCTGGGCCGGGGACCCGGTATGACTCCGTCTCCCGGGGCCGGGGTGGTCACCTGACACTGGTACCCGGGACAGCGACTCGACATGACCCCGTGACCCGGGGCCGGGGTGCCGACCTGTCCAGGGGACCCGACCCGGGTACCCGACAGGACCCGGTGATCTGCGGCTGGGGTAAAAACCCGTCCCGGGGACCCGGGCTGGGTCCCGACATGACCCGGTGACCTGGGGCTGTGGTGTCGACCGGACTCGGGGACCTGGTCCGGTGTCCCGTCATGACCCGGGGACCTGGGGTCAGGGTGGTCACCAGACCCTTGTACCCAGGCCGTTGACCCGACATGACCCTGTGACCCGGGGCCTGGGTAAAAATCCAACCCGGGGACCCGGGCATGGGACGTGACATGACCCGACCTGGGTCCGGGGTCCCGAACTCACCCGGTGACCTGGGTCCGGGGACTCGGTATGACCCGGTTACCTGGGGCCGGTGTCCCCACGTGACCTGCTGACCTGGGTCCGGTGTCCCCACGTGACCCGCTGACCTGGGTCCGGGGTCCCCACGTGACCCGCTGACCTGAGGCCGGTGTCCCCACGTGACCCGGTCACCTGGGGCCGGTGACCCCACGTGACCCAGTCAACTGGGGCCGGTGACCCCACGTGACCAGGTCACCTGGGGCCGGTGACCCCACGTGACCCGGTCACCTGGGGCCGGTGTCCCCACGTGACCCGGTCACCTGGGGCCGGTGACCCCACGTGACCCGGTCACCTGGGGCCGGTGACCCCACGTGACCCGGTCACCTGGGGCCGGTGACCCCACGTGACCCGGTCACCTGGGGCCGGTGACCTCACGTGACCCGTTCACCTGGGGCAGGTGACCCCACGTGACCCGGTCACCTGGGGCCGGTGACCCCACGTGACCCGGTCACCTGGGGCCGGTGTCCCCACGTGACCCGGTCACCTGGGGCCGGTGACCCCACGTGACCCGGTCACCTGGGGCCGGTGACCCCACGTGACCAGGTCACCTGGGGCCGGTGACCCCACGTGACCCGGTCACCTGGGGCCGGTGACCCCACGTGACCCGGTCACCTGGGGCCGGTGACCTCACGTGACCCGGTCACCTGGGGCCGGTGACCCCACGTGACCCGGTCACCTGGGGCCGGTGACCCAACGTGACCAGGTCACCTGGTGCCGGTGACCCCACGTGACCCGGTCACCTGGTGCCGGTGACCCCACGTGACCCGGTCACCTGGGGCCGGTGTCCCCACGTGACCCGGGGTCCTGGTGCCGGGGTGGTCACCGGAACCTGGGAACCAGGCCGGGTGCGCGACATGACCCGGTGACCTGGGGCCGGGTTAACGACCTGTCCAGGGGACCCGGGCCGGGGACCCGACAGGACCCGGTGGTCCTTCGCTGGTGTCCCGATGCAACCCGGGGACCCGGGCCCGGGCCCCCACGTGATCCAGTGATCCGGTGCTTTTGTCCCGATGCAACCCGGGGACCTGGGCCGGGGACCCGGTATGACTCCGTCTCCCGGGGCCGGGGTGGTCACCTGACACTGGTACCCGGGACAGCGACTCGACATGACCCCGTGACCCGGGGCCGGGGTGCCGACCTGTCCAGGGGACCCGACCCGGGTACCCGACAGGACCCGGTGATCTGCGGCTGGGGTAAAAACCCGTCCCGGGGACCCGGGCTGGGTCCCGACATGACCCGGTGACCTGGGGCTGTGGTGTCGACCGGACTCGGGGACCTGGTCCGGTGTCCCGTCATGACCCGGGGACCTGGGGTCAGGGTGGTCACCAGACCCTTGTACCCAGGCCGTTGACCCGACATGACCCTGTGACCCGGGGCCTGGGTAAAAATCCAACCCGGGGACCCGGGCATGGGACGTGACATGACCCGACCTGGGTCCGGGGTCCCGAACTCACCCGGTGACCTGGGTCCGGGGACTCGGTATGACCCGGTTACCTGGGGCCGGTGTCCCCACGTGACCCGCTGACCTGGGTCCGGTGACCCCACGTGACCCGCTGACCTGGGGCCGGTGACCCCACGTGACCCGTTCACCTGGGGCCGGTGACCCCACGTGACCAGGTCACCTGGGGCCGGTGACCCCACGTGACCCGCTGACCTGGGGCCGGTGACCCCACGTGACCCGGTCACCTGGGGCCGGTGACCCCACGTGACCCGGTCACCTGGGGCCGGTGACCCCACGTGACCCGGTCACCTGGGGCCGGTGACCCCACGTGACCCGGTCACCTGGGGCCGGTGACCCCACGTGACCCGGTCACCTGGGGCCGGTGACCCCACGTGACCCGGTCACCTGGGGCCGGTGTCCCCACGTGACCCGGTCACCTGGGGCCGGTGACCCCACGTGACCCGGTCACCTGGGGCCGGTGACCCCACGTGACCAGGTCACCTGGGGCCGGTGACCCCACGTGACCCGGTCACCTGGGGCCGGTGACCCCACGTGACCCGGTCACCTGGGGCCGGTGACCTCACGTGACCCGGTCACCTGGGACCGGTGACCCCACGTGACCCGGTCACCTGGGGCCGGTGACCCCACGTGACCAGGTCACCTGGTGCCGGTGACCCCACGTGACCCGGTCACCTGGTGCCGGTGACCCCACGTGACCCGGTCACCTGGGGCCGGTGTCCCCACGTGACCCGGGGTCCTGGTGCCGGGGTGGTCACCGGAACCTGGGAACCAGGCCGGGTGCGCGACATGACCCGGTGACCTGGGGCCGGGTTAACGACCTGTCCAGGGGACCCGGGCCGGGGACCCGACAGGACCCGGTGGTCCTTCGCTGGTGTCCCGATGCAACCCGGGGACCCGCGCCCGGGCCCCCACGTGATCCAGTGATCCGGTGCTTTTGTCCCGATGCAACCCGGGGACCTGGGCCGGGGACCCGGTATGACTCCGTCTCCCGGGGCCGGGGTGGTCACCTGACACTGGTACCCGGGACAGCGACTCGACATGACCCCGTGACCCGGGGCCGGGGTGCCGACCTGTCCAGGGGACCCGACCCGGGTACCCGACAGGACCCGGTGATCTGCGGCTGGGGTAAAAACCCGTCCCGGGGACCCGGGCTGGGTCCCGACATGACCCGGTGACCTGGGGCTGTGGTGTCGACCGGACTCGGGGACCTGGTCCGGTGTCCCGTCATGACCCGGGGACCTGGGGTCAGGGTGGTCACCAGACCCTTGTACCCAGGCCGTTGACCCGACATGACCCTGTGACCCGGGGCCTGGGTAAAAATCCAACCCGGGGACCCGGGCATGGGACGTGACATGACCCGACCTGGGTCCGGGGTCCCGAACTCACCCGGTGACCTGGGTCCGGGGACTCGGTATGACCCGGTTACCTGGGGCCGGTGTCCCCACGTGACCCGCTGACCTGGGTCCGGTGACCCCACGTGACCCGCTGACCTGGGGCCGGTGACCCCACGTGACCCGGTCACCTGGGGCCGGTGACCCCACGTGACCAGGTCACCTGGGGCCGGTGACCCCACGTGACCCGCTGACCTGGGGCCGGTGACCCCACGTGACCCGGTCACCTGGGGCCGGTGACCCCACGTGACCCGGTCACCTGGGGCCGGTGACCCCACGTGACCCGGTCACCTGGGGCCGGTGACCCCACGTGACCCGGTCACCTGGGGCCGGTGACCCCACGTGACCCGGTCACCTGGGGCCGGTGACCTCACGTGACCCGGTCACCTGGGGCCGGTGACCCCACGTGACCCGGTCACCTGGGGCCGGTGACCCCACGTGACCCGGTCACCTGGGGCCGGTGACCCCACGTGACCCGGTCACCTGGGGCCGGTGACCCCACGTGACCCGGTCACCTGGGGCCGGTGACCTCATGTGACCCGGTCACCTGGGGCCGGTGACCCCACGTGACCAGGTCACCTGGGGCCGGTGACCCCACGTGACCCGGTCACCTGGTGCCGGTGACCCCACGTGACCCGGTCACCTGGGGCCGGTGACCCCACGTGACCAGGTCACCTGGGGCCGGTGACCCCACGTGACCCGGTCACCTGGTGCCGGTGACCCCACGTGACCCGGTCACCTGGGGCCGGTGACCCCACGTGACCAGGTCACCTGGGGCTGGTGACCCCACATGACCCGCTGACCTGGGGCCGGTGACCCCGCGTGACCCGGTCACCTGGGGCCGGGGTCCCCACGGGACCCGGGGTCCTGGTGCCGGGGTGGTCACCGGAACCTGGGAACCAGGCCGGTTACCCGACACGACCCGGTGACCTGGGGCCGGGTTAACGACCTGTCCAGGGGACCCGGGCCGGGGACCCGACAGGACCCGGTGGTCCTTCGCTGGTGTCCCGATGCAACCCGGGGACCCGGGCCCGGGCCCCCACGTGATCCAGTGATCCGGTGCTTTTGTCCCGATGCAACCCGGGGACCTGGGCCGGGGACCCGGTATGACTCCGTCTCCCGGGGCCGGGGTGGTCACCTGACACTGGTACCCGGGACAGCGACCCGACATGACCCCGTGACCCGGGGCCGGGGTGCCGACCTGTCCAGGGGACCCGACCCGGGTACCCGACATGACCCGGTGACCTGGGGCTGTGGTGTCGACCGGACTCGGGGACCTGGTCCGGTGTCCCGTCATGACCCGGAGACCTGAGGTCGGGGTGGTCACCAGACCCTTGTACCCAGGCCGTTGACCCGACATGACCCTGTGACCCGGGGCCTGGGTAAAAATCCAACCCGGGGACCCGGGCATGGGACGTGACATGACCCGACCTGGGTCCGGGGTCCCGAACTGACCCGGTGACCTGGGTCCGGGGACTCGGTATGACCCGGTTACCTGGGGCCGGTGTCCCCACGTGACCCGCTGACCTGGGTCCGGGGTCCCCACGTGACCCGGTCACCTGAGGCCGGTGTCCCCACGTGACCCGGTCACCTGGGGCCGGTGACCCCACGTGACCCGGTCACCTGGGGCCGGTGACCCCACGTGACCCGGTCACCTGGGGCCGGTGTCCCCACGTGACCCGGTCACCTGGGGCCGGTGACCCCACGTGACCCGGTCACCTGGGGCCGGTGACCCCACGTGACCCGGTCACCTGGGGCCGGTGACCCCACGTGACCCGGTCACCTGGTGCCGGTGACCCCACGTGACCCGGTCACCTGGGGCCGGTGACCTCACGTGACCCGGTCACCTGGGGCAGGTGACCCCACGTGACCCGGTCACCTGGGGCCGGTGACCCCACGTGACCCGGTCACCTGGGGCCGGTGACCCCACGTGACCCGGTCACCTGGGGCCGGTGACCCCACGTGACCCGGTCACCTGGGGCCGGTGTCCCCACGTGACCCGGTCACCTGGGGCCGGTGACCCCACGTGACCCGGTCACCTGGGGCCGGTGACCCCACGTGACCAGGTCACCTGGGGCCGGTGACCCCACGTGACCCGGTCACCTGGGGCCGGTGACCCCACGTGACCCGGTCACCTGGGGCCGGTGACCTCACGTGACCCGGTCACCTGGGGCCGGTGACCCCACGTGACCCGGTCACCTGGGGCCGGTGACCCCACGTGACCCGGTCACCTGGTGCCGGTGACCCCACGTGACCCGGTCACCTGGGGCCGGTGTCCCCACGTGACCCGGGGTCCTGGTGCCGGGGTGGTCACCGGAACCTGGGAACCAGGCCGGGTGCGCGACATGACCCGGTGACCTGGGGCCGGGTTAACGACCTGTCCAGGGGACCCGGGCCGGGGACCCGACAGGACCTGGTGGTCCTTCGCTGGTGTCCCGATGCAACCCGGGGACCCGCGCCCGGGCCCCCACGTGATCCAGTGATCCGGTGCTTTTGTCCCGATGCAACCCGGGGACCTGGGCCGGGGACCCGGTATGACTCCGTCTCCCGGGGCCGGGGTGGTCACCTGACACTGGTACCCGGGACAGCGACTCGACATGACCCCGTGACCCGGGGCCGGGGTGCCGACCTGTCCAGGGGACCCGACCCGGGTACCCGACAGGACCCGGTGATCTGCGGCTGGGGTAAAAACCCGTCCCGGGGACCCGGGCTGGGTCCCGACATGACCCGGTGACCTGGGGCTGTGGTGTCGACCGCACTCGGGGACCTGGTCCGGTGTCCCGTCATGACCCGGTGACCTGGGTCCGGGGACTCGGTATGACCCGGTTACCTGGGGCCGGTGTCCCCACGTGACCCGCTGACCTGGGTCCGGTGACCCCACGTGACCCGGTCACCTGGGGCCGGTGACCCCACGTGACCCGGTCACCTGGGGCCGGTGACCCCACGTGACCCGGTCACCTGGGGCCGGTGACCCCACGTGACCCGCTGACCTGGGGCCGGTGACCCCACGTGACCCGGTCACCTGGGGCCGGTGACCCCACGTGACCCGGTCACCTGGGGCCGGTGACCCCACGTGACCCGGTCACCTGGGGCCGGTGACCTCACGTGACCGGGTCACCTGGGGCCGGTGACCCCACGTGACCCGGTCACCTGGGGCCGGTGACCCCACGTGACCAGGTCACCTGGGGTCGGTGACCCCACGTGACCCGGTCACCTGGGGCCGGTGACCCCACGTGACCCGGTCACCTGGGGCCGGTGTCCCCACGTGACCCGGTCACCTGGGGCCGGTGACCCCACGTGACCGGGTCACCTGGGGCCGGTGACCCCACGTGACCCGGTCACCTGGGGCCGGTGTCCCCACGTGACCCGGGGTCCTGGTGCCGGGGTGGTCATCGGAACCTGGGAACCAGGCCGGTTACCCGACACGACTTGGTGACCCGGGGCTGTGGTGTCGACGGACTCGTGGACCTGGGTTCGGGGTCCTGACCTGACGCGGTGACCTGGGGCCGGTGTCCCCACGTGACCCGCTGACCTGGGGCCGGTGACCCCACGTGACCCGCTGACCTGGGGCCGGTGACCCCGCGTGACCCGGTCACCTGGGGCCGGGGTCCCCACGGGACCCGGGGTCCTGGTGCCGGGGTGGTCACCGGAACCTGGGAACCAGGCCGGTTACCCGACACGACCCGGTGACCTGGGGCCGGGTTAACGACCTGTCCAGGGGACCCGGGCCGGGGACCCGACAGGACCCGGTGGTCCTTCGCTGGTGTCCCGATGCAACCCGGGGACCCGGGCCCGGGCCCCCACGTGATCCAGTGATCCGGTGCTTTTGTCCCGATGCAACCCGGGGACCTGGGCCGGGGACCCGGTATGACTCCGTCTCCCGGGGCCGGGGTGGTCACCTGACACTGGTACCCGGGACAGCGACCCGACATGACCCCGTGACCCGGGGCCGGGGTGCCGACCTGTCCAGGGGACCCGACCCGGGTACCCGACAGGACCCGGTGATCTGCGGCTGGGGTAAAAACCCGTCCCGGGGACCCGGGCTGGGTCCCGACATGACCCGGTGACCTGGGGCTGTGGTGTCGACCGGACTCGGGGACCTGGTCCGGTGTCCCGTCATGACCCGGGGACCTGGGGTCGGGGTGGTCACCAGACCCTTGTACCCAGGCCGTTGACCCGACATGACCCTGTGACCCGGGGCCTGGGTAAAAATCCAACCCGGGGACCCGGGCATGGGACGTGACATGACCCGACCTGGGTCCGGGGTCCCGAACTGACCCGGTGACCTGGGTCCGGGGACTCGGTATGACCCGGTTACCTGGGTCCGGGGTCCCCACGTGACCTGGTCACCTGGGTCCGGGGTCCCCACGTGACCCGCTGACCTGGGGCCGGTGACCCCACGTGACCCGGTCACCTGGGGCCGGTGTCCCCACGTGACCCGGTCACCTGGGGCCGGGGTCCCCACGTGACCCGCTGACATGGGGCCGGTGACCCCACGTGACCCGGTCACCTGGGGCCGGTGACCCCACGTGACCCGGTCACCTGGGGCCGGTGACCCCACGTGACCCGGTCACCTGGGGCCGGTGACCCCACGTGACCAGGTCACCTGGGGCCGGTGACCCCACGTGACCCAGTCACCTGGTGCCGGTGACCCCACGTGACCCGGTCACCTGGGGCCGGTGACCCCACGTGACCCGGTCACCTGGGGCCGGTGACCCCACGTGACCCGCTGACCTGGGGCCGGTGACCCCACGTGACACGGTCACCTGGGGCCGGTGTCCCCACGTGACCCGGTCACCTGGGGCCGGTGACCCCACGTGACCCAGAGTCCTGGTGCCGGGGTGGTCATCGGAACCTGGGAACCAGGCCGGTTACCCGACACGACCCGGTGACCCGGGGCTGTGGTGTCGACGGACTCGTGGACCTGGGTTCGGGGTCCCGACCTGACGCGGTGACCTGGGGCCGGTGTCCCCACGTGACCCGCTGACCTGGGGCCGGTGTCCCCACGTGACCCGCTGACCTGGGGCCGGTGACCCCACGTGACCCGGTCACCTGGGGCTGGTGACCCCGCGTGACCCGGTCACCTGGGGCCGGGGTCCCCACGGGACCCGGGGTCCTGGTGCCGGGGTGGTCACCGGAACGTGGGAACCAGGCCGGGTGCGCGACATGACCCGGTGACCTGGGGCCGGGTTAACGACCTGTCCAGGGGACCCGGGCCGGGGACCCGACAGGACCCGGTGGTCCTTCGCTGGTGTCCCGATGCAACCCGGGGACCCGGGCCCGGGCCCCCACGTGATCCAGTGATCCGGTGCTTTTGTCCCGATGCAACCCGGGGACCCGGGCCGGGGACCCGGTATGACTCCGTCTCCCGGGGCCGGGGTGGTCACCTGACACTGGTACCCGGGACAGCGACCCGACATGACCCCGTGACCCGGGGCCGGGGTGCCGACCTGTCCAGGGGACCCGACCCGGGTACCCGACAGGACCCGGTGATCTGCGGCTGGGGTAAAAACCCGTCCCGGGGACCCGGGCTGGGTCCCGACATGACCCGGTGACCTGAGGCTGTGGTGTCGACCGGACTCGGGGACCTGGTCCGGTGTCCCGTCATGACCCGGAGACCTGGGGTCGGGGTGGTCACCAGACCGTTGTACCCAGGCCGTTGACCCGACATGACCCTGTGACCCGGGGCCTGGGTAAAAATCCAACCCGGGGACCCGGGCATGGGACGTGACATGACCCGACCTGGGTCCGGGGTCCCGAACTGACCCGGTGACCTGGGTCCGGGGACTCGGTATGACCCGGTTACCTGGGGCCGGTGTCCCCACGTGACCCGCTGACCTGGGTCCGGGGTCCCCACGTGACCCGCTGACCTGAGGCCGGTGTCCCCACGTGACCCGGTCACCTGAGGCCGGTGTCCCCACGTGACCCGGTCACCTGGGGCCGGTGACCCCACGTGACCCGGTCACCTGGGGCCGGTGACCCCACGTGACCCGGTCACCTGGGGCCGGTGACCCCACGTGACCCGGTCACCTGGGGCCGGTGACCCCACGTGACCCGGTCACCTGGGGCCGGTGTCCCCACGTGACCCGGTCACCTGGGGCCGGTGACCCCACGTGACCCTGTCACCTGGGGCCGGTGACCCCACGTGACCAGGTCACCTGGGGCCGGTGACCCCACGTGACCCGGTCACCTGGGGCCGGTGACCCCACGTGACCCGGTCACCTGGGGCCGGTGACCTCACGTGACCCGGTCACCTGGGGCCGGTGACCCCACGTGACCAGGTCACCTGGGGCCGGTGACCCCACGTGACCCGGTCACCTGGTGCCGGTGACCCCACGTGACCCGGTCACCTGGGGCCGGTGACCCCACGTGACCCGATGACCTGGGGCCGGTGTCCCCACGTGACCCGGTCACCTGGGGCCGGTGTCCCCACGTGACCCGGGGTCCTGGTGCCGGGGTGGTCACCGGAACCTGGGAACCAGGCCGGGTGCGCGACATGACCCGGTGACCTGGGGCCGGGTTAACGACCTGTCCAGGGGACCCGGGCCGGGGACCCGACAGGACCCGGTGGTCCTTCGCTGGTGTCCCGATGCAACCCGGGGACCCGGGCCCGGGCCCCCACGTGATCCAGTGATCCGGTGCTTTTGTCCCGATGCAACCCGGGGACCTGGGCCGGGGACCCGGTATGACTCCGTCTCCCGGGGCCGGGGTGGTCACCTGACACTGGTACCCGGGACAGCGACTCGACATGACCCCGTGACCCGGGGCCGGGGTGCCGACCTGTCCAGGGGACCCGACCCGGGTACCCGACAGGACCCGGTGATCTGCGGCTGGGGTAAAAACCCGTCCCGGGGACCCGGGCTGGGTCCCGACATGACCCGGTGACCTGGGGCTGTGGTGTCGACCGGACTCGGGGACCTGGTCCGGTGTCCCGTCATGACCCGGGGACCTGGGGTCGGGGTGGTCACCAGACCCTTGTACCCAGGCCGTTGACCCGACATGACCCTGTGACCCGGGGCCTGGGTAAAAATCCAACCCGGGGACCCGGGCATGGGACGTGACATGACCCGACCTGGGTCCGGGGTCCCGAACTGACCCGGTGACCTGGGTCCGAGGACTCGGTATGACCCGGTTACCTGGGGCCGGTGTCCCCACGTGACCCGCTGACCTGGGTCCGGTGACCCCACGTGACCCGGTCACCTGGGGCCGGTGTCCCCACGTGACCCGGTCACCTGGGGCCGGTGACCCCACGTGACCCGGTCACCTGGGGCCGGTGACCCCACGTGACCAGGTCACCTGGGGCCGGTGACCCCACGTGACCCGGTGACCTGGGGCCGGTGTCCCCACGTGACCCGGTCACCTGGGGCCGGTGACCCCACGTGACCCGGTCACCTGGGGCCGGTGACCCCACGTGACCCGGTCACCTGGGGCCGGTGACCCCACGTGACCCGGTCACCTGGGGCCGGTGTCCCCACGTGACCCGGTCACCTGGGGCCGGTGACCCCACGTGACCCTGTCACCTGGGGCCGGTGACACCACGTGACCAGGTCACCTGGGGCCGGTGACCCCACGTGACCCGGTCACCTGGGGCCGGTGACCCCACGTGACCCGGTCACCTGGGGCCGGTGACCTCACGTGACCCGGTCACCTGGGGCCGGTGACCCCACCTGACCCGGTCACCTGGGGCCGGTGACCCCACGTGACCAGGTCACCTGGGGCCGGTGACCCCACGTGACCCGGTCACCTGGTGCCGGTGACCCCACGTGACCCGGTCACCTGGGGCCGGTGACCCCACGTGACCCGATGACCTGGGGCCGGTGTCCCCACGTGACCCGGTCACCTGGGGCCGGTGTCCCCACGTGACCCGGGGTCCTGGTGCCGGGGTGGTCACCGGAACCTGGGAACCAGGCCGGGTGCGTGACATGACCCGGTGACCTGGGGCCGGGTTAACGACCTGTCCAGGGGACCCGGGCCGGGGACCCGACAGGACCCGGTGGTCCTTCGCTGGTGTCCCGATGCAACCCGGGGACCCGGGCCCGGGCCCCCACGTGATCCAGTGATCCGGTGCTTTTGTCCCGATGCAACCCGGGGACCTGGGCCGGGGACCCGGTATGACTCCGTCTCCCGGGGCCGGGGTGGTCACCTGACACTGGTACCCGGGACAGCGACTCGACATGACCCCGTGACCCGGGGCCGGGGTGCCGACCTGTCCAGGGGACCCGACCCGGGTACCCGACAGGACCCGGTGATCTGCGGCTGGGGTAAAAACCCGTCCCGGGGACCCGGGCTGGGTCCCGACATGACCCGGTGACCTGGGGCTGTGGTGTCGACCGGACTCGGGGACCTGGTCCGGTGTCCCGTCATGACCCGGGGACCTGGGGTCGGGGTGGTCACCAGACCCTTGTACCCAGGCCGTTGACCCGACATGACCCTGTGACCCGGGGCCTGGGTAAAAATCCAACCCGGGGACCCGGGCATGGGACGTGACATGACCCGACCTGGGTCCGGGGTCCCGAACTGACCCGGTGACCTGGGTCCGAGGACTCGGTATGACCCGGTTACCTGGGGCCGGTGTCCCCACGTGACCCGCTGACCTGGGTCCGGTGACCCCACGTGACCCGGTCACCTGGGGCCGGTGACCCCACGTGACCCGGTCACCTGGGGCCGGTGACCCCACGTGACCCGGTCACCTGGGGCCGGTGAACCCACGTGACCAGGTCACCTGGGGCCGGTGTCCCCACGTGACCCGGTCACCTGGGGCCGGTGACCCCACGTGACCCGGTCACCTGGGGCCGGTGACCCCACGTGACCCGGTCACCTGGGGCCGGTGACCCCACGTGACCCGGTCACCTGGGGCCGGTGACCCCACGTGACCGGGTCACCTGGGGCCGGTGACCCCACGTGACCCGGTCACCTGGGGCCGGTGTCCCCACGTGACCCGGGGTCCTGGTGCCGGGGTGGTCATCGGAACCTGGGAACCAGGCCGGTTACCCGACACGACTTGGTGACCCGGGGCTGTGGTGTCGACGGACTCGTGGACCTGGGTCCTGGGACTCGGTATGACCCGGTCACCTGGGGCCGGTGTCCCCACGTGACCCGGTCACCTGGGGCCGGTGACCCCACGTGACCCGGTCACCTGGGGCCGGTGTCCCCACGTGACCCGGGGTCCTGGTGCCGGGGTGGTCATCGGAACCTGGGAACCAGGCCGGGTGCGTGAGATGACCGGGTGACCTGGGGCCGGGTTATCGACCTGTCCAGGGGACCCGGGCCGGGGACCCGACAGGACCCGGTGATCTGCGGCTGGGGTAAAAACCCGTCCCGGGGACCCGGGCTGGGTCCCGACATGCCTTGGTTACCTGGGGCCGGTGTCCCCACGTGACCCGCTGACCTGGGGCCGGTGACCCCACGTGACCCGGTCACCTGGGGCCGGTGTCCCCACGTGACCCGGTCACCTGGGGCCGGTGACCCCACGTGACCCGGTCACCTGGGGCCGGTGACCCCACGTGACCCGGTCACCTGGGGCCGGTGACCCCACGTGACCCGGTCACCTGGGGCCGGTGACCCCACGTGACCCGGTCACCTGGTGCAGGTGACCCCACGTGACCGGGTCACCTGGGGCCGGTGACCCCACGTGACCCGGTCACCTGGGGCCGGTGTCCCCACGTGACCGGGTCACCTGGGGCCGGTGACCCCACGTGACCCGGTCACCTGGGGCCGGTGTCCCCACGTGACCCGGGGTCCTGGTGCCGGGGTGGTCATCGGAACCTGGGAACCAGGCCGGTTACCCGACACGACCCGGTGACCCGGGGCTGTGGTGTCGACGGACTCGTGGACCTGGGTTCGGGGTCCCGACCTGACGCGGTGACCTGGGGCCGGTGTCCCCACGTGACCCGCTGACCTGGGGCTGGTGTCCCCACGTGACCCGCTGACCTGGGGCCGGTGACCCCACGTGACCCGGTCACCTGGGGCCGGTGACCCCGCGTGACCCGGTCACCTGGGGCCGGGGTCCCCACGGGACCCGGGGTCCTGGTGCCGGGGTGGTCACCGGAACGTGGGAACCAGGCCGGGTGCGCGACATGACCCGGTGACCTGGGGCCGGGTTAACGACCTGTCCAGGGGACCCGGGCCGGGGACCCGACAGGACCCGGTGGTCCTTCGCTGGTGTCCCGATGCAACCCGGGGACCCGGGCCCGGGCCCCCACGTGATCCAGTGATCCGGTGCTTTTGTCCCGATGCAACCCGGGGACCCGGGCCGGGGACCCGGTATGACTCCGTCTCCCGGGGCCGGGGTGGTCACCTGACACTGGTACCCGGGACAGCGACCCGACATGACCCCGTGACCCGGGGCCGGGGTGCCGACCTGTCCAGGGGACCCGACCCGGGTACCCGACAGGACCCGGTGATCTGCGGCTGGGGTAAAAACCCGTCCCGGGGACCCGGGCTGGGTCCCGACATGACCCGGTGACCTGGGGCTGTGGTGTAGACCGGACTCGGGGACCTGGTCCGGTGTCCCGTCATGACCCGGGGACCTGGGGACGGGGTGGTCACCAGACCCTTGTACCCAGGCCGTTGACCCGACATGACCCTGTGACCCGGGGCCTGGGTAAAAATCCAACCCGGGGACCCGGGCATGGGACGTGACATGACCCGACCTGGGTCCGGGGTCCCGAACTGACCCGGTGACCTGGGTCCGGGGACTCGGTATGACCCGGTTACCTGGGGCCGGTGTCCCCACGTGACCCGCTGACCTGGGTCCGGGGTCCCCACGTGACCCGCTGACCTGAGGCCGGTGTCCCCACGTGACCCGGTCACCTGGGGCCGGTGACCCCACGTGACCCGGTCACCTGGGGCCGGTGACCCCACGTGACCCGGTCACCTGGGGCCGGTGACCCCACGTGACCCGGTCACCTGGGGCCGGTGACCTCACGTGACCCGGTCACCTGGGGCCGGTGACCCCACGTGACCCGGTCACCTGGGGCCGGTGTCCCCACGTGACCCGGTCACCTGGGGCCGGTGACCCCACGTGACCCGGTCACCTGGGGCCGGTGACCCCACGTGACCAGGTCACCTGGGGCCGGTGACCCCACGTGACCCGGTCACCTGGGGCCGGTGACCCCACGTGACCCGCTCACCTGGGGCCGGTGACCTCACGTGACCCGGTCACCTGGGGCCGGTGACCCCACGTGACCCGGTCACCTGGGGCCGGTGACCCCACGTGACCCGATGACCTGGGGCCGGTGTCCCCACGTGACCCGGTCACCTGGGGCCGGTGTCCCCACGTGACCTGGGGTCCTGGTGCCGGGGTGGTCACCGGAACCTGGGAACCAGGCCGGGTGCGTGACATGACCCGGTGACCTGGGGCCGGGTTAACGACCTGTCCAGGGGACCCGGGCCGGGGACCCGACAGGACCCGGTGGTCCTTCGCTGGTGTCCCGATGCAACCCGGGGACCCGGGCCCGGGCCCCCACGTGATCCAGTGATCCGGTGCTTTTGTCCCGATGCAACCCGGGGACCTGGGCCGGGGACCCGGTATGACTCCGTCTCCCGGGGCCGGGGTGGTCACCTGACACTGGTACCCGGGACAGCGACCCGACATGACCCCGTGACCCGGGGCCGGGGTGCCGACCTGTCCAGGGGACCCGACCCGGGTACCCGACAGGACCCGGTGATCTGCGGCTGGGGTAAAAACCCGTCCCGGGGACCCGGGCTGGGTCCCGACATGACCCGGTGACCTGGGGCTGTGGTGTCGACCGGACTCGGGGACCTAGTCCGGTGTCCCGTCATGACCCGGGGACCTGGGGTCGGGGTGGTCACCAGACCCTTGTACCCAGGCCGTTGACCCGACATGACCCTGTGACCCGGGGCCTGGGTAAAAATCCAACCCGGGGACCCGGGCATGGGACGTGACATGACCCGACCTGGGTCCGGGGTCCCGAACTGACCCGGTGACCTGGGTCCGAGGACTCGGTATGACCCGGTTACCTGGGGCCGGTGTCCCCACGTGACCCGCTGACCTGGGTCCGGTGACCCCACGTGACCCGGTCACCTGGGGCCGGTGTCCCCACGTGACCCGGTCACCTGGGGCCGGTGACCCCACGTGACCCGGTCACCTGGGGCCGGTGACCCCACGTGACCCGCTGACCTGGGGCCGGTGACCCCACGTGACCCGGTCACCTGGGGCCGGTGTCCCCACGTGACCCGGTCACCTGGGGCCGGTGACCCCACGTGACCCGGTCACCTGGGGCCGGTGACCCCACGTGACCCGGTCACCTGGTGCCGGTGACCCCACGTGACCCGGTCACCTGGGGCCGGTGACCCCACGTGACCCGGTCACCTGGGGCCGGTGACCCCACGTGACCCGGTCACCTGGGGCCGGTGACCTCACGTGACCCGGTCACCTGGGGCCGGTGACCCCACGTGACCCGCTCACCTGGGGCCGGTGACCCCACGTGACCAGGTCACCTGGGGCCGGTGACCCCACGTGACCCAGTCACCTGGTGCCGGTGACCCCACGTGACCCGGTCACCTGGGGCCGGTGTCCCCACGTGACCCGGTCAGCTGGGGCCGGTGACCCCACGTGACCCGCTGACCTGGGGCCGGTGACCCCACGTGACCCGGTCACCTGGGGCCGGTGTCCCCACGTGACCCGGGGTCCTGGTGCCGGGGTGGTCATCGGAACCTGGGAACCAGGCCGGTTACCCGACACGACTTGGTGACCCGGGGCTGTGGTGTCGACGGACTCGTGGACCTGGGTCCGGGGACTCGGTATGACCCGGTCACCTGGGGCCGGTGTCCCCACGTGACCCGGTCACCTGGGGCCGGTGACCCCACGTGACCAGGTCACATGGGGCCGGTGTCCCCACGTGACCCGGGGTCCTGGTGCCGGGGTGGTCATCGGAACCTGGGAACCAGGCCGGGTGCGTGAGATGACCGGGTGACCTGGGGCCGGGTTATCGACCTGTCCAGGGGACCCGGGCCGGGGACCCGACAGGACCCGGTGATCTGATGCTGGGGTAAAAACCCGTCCCGGGGACCCGGGCTGGGTCCCGACATGCCTTGGTTACCTGGGGCCGGTGTCCCCACGTGACCCGCTGACCTGGGGCCGGTGACCCCACGTGACCCGGTCACCTGGGGCCGGTGTCCCCACGTGACCCGGTCACCTGGGGCCGGTGACCCCACGTGACCCGGTCACCTGGGGCCGGTGACCCCACGTGACCCGGTCACCTGGGGCCGGTGACCCCACGTGACCCGGTCACCTGGGGCCGGTGACCCCACGTGACCCGGTCACCTGGAGCAGGTGACCCCACGTGACCCGGTCACCTGGGGCCGGTGACCCCACGTGACCCGGTCACCTGGGGCCGGTGTCCCCACGTGACCGGGTCACCTGGGGCCGGTGACCCCACGTGACCCGGTCACCTGGGGCCGGTGTCCCCACGTGACCCGGGGTCCTGGTGCCGGGGTGGTCATCGGAACCTGGGAACCAGGCCGGTTACCCGACACGACCCGGTGACCCGGGGCTGTGGTGTCGACGGACTCGTGGACCTGGGTTCGGGGTCCCGACCTGACGCGGTGACCTGGGGCCGGTGTCCCCACGTGACCCGCTGACCTGGGGCTGGTGTCCCCACGTGACCCGCTGACCTGGGGCCGGTGACCCCACGTGACCCGCTGACCTGGGGCCGGTGACCCCGCGTGACCCGGTCACCTGGGGCCGGGGTCCCCACGGGACCCGGGGTCCTGGTGCCGGGGTGGTCACCGGAACGTGGGAACCAGGCCGGGTGCGCGACATGACCCGGTGACCTGGGGCCGGGTTAACGACCTGTCCAGGGGACCCGGGCCGGGGACCCGACAGGACCCGGTGGTCCTTCGCTGGTGTCCCGATGCAACCCGGGGACCCGGGCCCGGGCCCCCACGTGATCCAGTGATCCGGTGCTTTTGTCCCGATGCAACCCGGGGACCCGGGCCGGGGACCCGGTATGACTCCGTCTCCCGGGGCCGGGGTGGTCACCTGACACTGGTACCCGGGACAGCGACCCGACATGACCCCGTGACCCGGGGCCGGGGTGCCGACCTGTCCAGGGGACCCGACCCGGGTACCCGACAGGACCCGGTGATCTGCGGCTGGGGTAAAAACCCGTCCCGGGGACCCGGGCTGGGTCCCGACATGACCCGGTGACCTGGGGCTGTGGTGTAGACCGGACTCGGGGACCTGGTCCGGTGTCCTGTCATGACCCGGGGACCTGGGGACGGGGTGGTCACCAGACCCTTGTACCCAGGCCGTTGACCCGACATGACCCTGTGACCCGGGGCCTGGGTAAAAATCCAACCCGGGGACCCGGGCATGGGACGTGACATGACCCGACCTGGGTCCGGGGTCCCGAACTGACCCGGTGACCTGGGTCCGGGGACTCGGTATGACCCGGTTACCTGGGGCCGGTGTCCCCACGTGACCCGCTGACCTGGGTCCGGGGTCCCCACGTGACCCGCTGACCTGAGGCCGGTGTCCCCACGTGACCCGGTCACCTGGGGCCGGTGACCCCACGTGACCCGGTCACCTGGGGCCGGTGACCCCACGTGACCCGGTCACCTGGGGCCGGTGACCCCACGTGACCCGGTCACCTGGGGCCGGTGACCCCACGTGACCCGGTCACCTGGGGCCGGTGACCTCACGTGACCCGGTCACCTGGGGCCGGTGACCCCACGTGACCCGGTCACCTGGGGCCGGTGTCCCCACGTGACCCGGTCACCTGGGGCCGGTGACCCCACGTGACCCGGTCACCTGGGGCCGGTGACCCCACGTGACCAGGTCACCTGGGGCCGGTGACCCCACGTGACCCGGTCACCTGGGGCCGGTGACCCCACGTGACCCGCTCACCTGGGGCCGGTGACCTCACGTGACCCGGTCACCTGGGGCCGGTGACCCCACGTGACCCGGTCACCTGGGGCCGGTGACCCCACGTGACCTGGGGTCCTGGTGCCGGGGTGGTCACCGGAACCTGGGAACCAGGCCGGGTGCGTGACATGACCCGGTGACCTGGGGCCGGGTTAACGACCTGTCCAGGGGACCCGGGCCGGGGACCCGACAGGACCCGGTGGTCCTTCGCTGGTGTCCCGATGCAACCCGGGGACCCGGGCCCGGGCCCCCACGTGATCCAGTGATCCGGTGCTTTTGTCCCGATGCAACCCGGGGACCTGGGCCGGGGACCCGGTATGACTCCGTCTCCCGGGGCCGGGGTGGTCACCTGACACTGGTACCCGGGACAGCGACTCGACATGACCCCGTGACCCGGGGCCGGGGTGCCGACCTGTCCAGGGGACCCGACCCGGGTACCCGACAGGACCCGGTGATCTGCGGCTGGGGTAAAAACCCGTCCCGGGGACCCGGGCTGGGTCCCGACATGACCCGGTGACCTGGGGCTGTGGTGTCGACCGGACTCGGGGACCTGGTCCGGTGTCCCGTCATGACCCGGGGACCTGGGGTCGGGGTGGTCACCAGACCCTTGTACCCAGGCCGTTGACCCGACATGACCCTGTGACCCGGGGCCTGGGTAAAAATCCAACCCGGGGACCCGGGCATGGGACGTGACATGACCCGACCTGGGTCCGGGGTCCCGAACTGACCCGGTGACCTGGGTCCGGGGACTCGGTATGACCCGGTTACCTGGGGCCGGTGTCCCCACGTGACCCGCTGACCTGGGTCCGGTGACCCCACGTGACCCGGTCACCTGGGGCCGGTGACCCCACGTGACCCGGTCACCTGGGGCCGGTGACCCCACGTGACCAGGTCACCTGGGGCCGGTGACCCCACGTGACCCGCCGACCTGGGGCCGGTGACCCCACGTGACCCGGTCACCTGGGGCCGTTGTCTCCACGTGACCCGGTCACCTGGGGCCGGTGACCCCACGTGACCCGGTCACCTGGGGCCGGTGACCCCACGTGACCCGGTCACCTGGGGCCGGTGACCCCACGTGACCCGGTCACCTGGGGCCGGTGACCCCACGTGACCCGGTCACCTGGGGCCGGTGACCCCACGTGACCCGGTCACCTGGGGCCGGTGACCCCACGTGACCCGGTCACCTGGGGCCGGTGACCTCACGTGACCCGGTCACCTGGGGCCGGTGACCCCACGTGACCCGGTCACCTGGGGCCGGTGACCCCACGTGACCAGGTCACCTGGGGCCGGTGACCCCACGTGACCCGGTCACCTGGTGCCGGTGACCCCACGTGACCAGGTCACCTGGGGCCGGTGACCCCACGTGACCCGGTCACCTGGGGCCGGTGACCCCACGTGACCAGGTCACCTGGGGCCGGTGACCCCACGTGACCCGGTCACCTGGTGCCGGTGACCCCACGTGACCCGGTCACCTGGGGCCGGTGACCCCACATGACCAGGTCACCTGGGGCCGGTGACCCCACGTGACCCGCTGACCTGGGGCCCGTGACCCCGCGTGACCCGGTCACCTGGGGCCGGGGTCCCCACGGGACCCGGGGTCCTGGTGCCGGGGTGGTCACCGGAACGTGGGAACCAGGCCGGGTGCGCGACATGACCCGGTGACCTGGGGCCGGGTTAACGACCTGTCCAGGGGACCCGGGCCGGGGACCCGACAGGACCCGGTGGTCCTTCGCTGGTGTCCCGATGCAACCCGGGGACCCGGGCCCGGGCCCCCACGTGATCCAGTGATCCGGTGCTTTTGTCCCGATGCAACCCGGGGACCCGGGCCGGGGACCTGGTATGACTCCGTCTCCCGGGGCCGGGGTGGTCACCTGACACTGGTACCCGGGACAGCGACCCGACATGACCCCGTGACCCGGGGCCGGGGTGCCGACCTGTCCAGGGGACCCGACCCGGGTACCCGACAGGACCCGGTGATCTGCGGCTGGGGTAAAAACCCGTCCCGGGGACCCGGGCTGGGTCCCGACATGACCCGGTGACCTGGGGCTGTGGTGTCGACCGGACTCGGGGACCTGGTCCGGTGTCCCGTCATGACCCGGAGACCTGGGGTCGGGGTGGTCACCAGACCCTTGTACCCAGGCCGTTGACCCGACATGACCCTGTGACCCGGGGCCTGGGTAAAAATCCAACCCGGGGACCCGGGCATGGGACGTGACATGACCCGACCTGGGTCCGGGGTCCCGAACTGACCCGGTGACCTGGGTCCGGGGACTCGGTATGACCCGGTTACCTGGGCCCGGGGTCCCCACGTGACCCGGTCACCTGGGGCCGGGGTCCCCACGTGACCAGGTCACCTGGGGCCGGTGACCCCACGTGACCCGCTGACCTGGGGCCGGTGTCCCCACGTGACCCGGTCACCTGGGGCCGGGGTCCCCACGTGACCCGGTCACCTGGGGCCGGTGACCCCACGTGACCCGGTCACCTGGGGCCGGTGACCCCACGTGACCCGGTCACCTGGGGCCGGTGACCCCACGTGACCCGGTCACCTGGGGCCGGTGACCCCACGTGACCCGGTCACCTGGGGCCGGTGACCCCACGTGACCAGGTCACCTGGGGCCGGTGACCCCACGTGACCCGGTCACCTGGGGCCGGTGACCCCACGTGACCAGGTCACCTGGGGCCGGTGACCCCACGTGACCCGCTGACCTGGGGCCGGTGACCCCACGTGACCCGGTCACCTGGGGCCGGTGTCCCCACGTGACCCGGTCACCTGGGGCCGGTGACCCCACGTGACCCGGTCACCTGGTGCCGGTGACCCCACGTGACCAGGTCACCTGGGTCCGGTGACCCCACGTGACCCGGTCACCTGGGGCCGGTGTCCCCACGTGACCCAGAGTCCTGGTGCCGGGGTGGTCATCGGAACCTGGGAACCAGGCCGGTTACCCGACACGACCCGGTGACCCGGGGCTGTGGTGTCGACGGACTCGTGGACCTGGGTTCGGGGTCCCGACCTGACGCGGTGACCTGGGGCCGGTGTCCCCACGTGACCCGGTCACCTGGGGCCGGTGACCCCACGTGACCCGGTCACCTGGGGCCGGTGACCCCACGTGACCCGATGACCTGGGGCCGGTGTCCCCACGTGACCCAGTCACCTGGGGCCGGTGACCCCACGTGACCCGGTCACCTGGGGCCGGTGACCCCACGTGACCCGGTCACCTGGGGCCGGTGACCCCACGTGACCCGGTCACCTGGGGCCGGTGACCCCACGTGACCCGATGACCTGGGGCCGGTGTCCCCACGTGACCCAGTCACCTGGGGCCGGTGACCCCACGTGACCCGGTCACCTGGGGCCGGTGACCCCACGTGACCCGGTCACCTGGGGCCGGTGACCCCACGTGACCCGGTCACCTGGGGCCGGTGACCCCACGTGACCCGGTCACCTGGGGCCGGTGACCCCACGTGACCCGGTCACCTGGGGCCGGTGACCCCACGTGACCAGGTCACCTGGGGTCGGTGACCCCACGTGACCCGGTCACCTGGGGCCGGTGACCCCACGTGACCCGGTCACCTGGGGCCGGTGTCCCCACGTGACCCGGTCACCTGGGGCCGGTGACCCCACGTGACCGGGTCACCTGGGGCCGGTGACCCCATGTGACCCGGTCACCTGGGGCCGGTGTCCCCACGTGACCCGGGGTCCTGGTGCCGGGGTGGTCATCGGAACCTGGGAACCAGGCCGGTTACCCGACACGACTTGGTGACCCGGGGCTGTGGTGTCGACGGACTCGTGGACCTGGGTTCGGGGTCCCGACCTGACGCGGTGACCTGGGGCCGGTGTCCCCACGTGACCCGCTGACCTGGGGCCGGTGACCCCACGTGACCCGCTGACCTGGGGCCGGTGACCCCGCGTGACCCGGTCACCTGGGGCCGGGGTCCCCACGGGACCCGGGGTCCTGGTGCCGGGGTGGTCACCGGAACCTGGGAACCAGGCCGGTTACCCGACACGACCCGGTGACCTGGGGCCGGGTTAACGACCTGTCCAGGGGACCCGGGCCGGGGACCCGACAGGATCCGGTGGTCCTTCGCTGGTGTCCCGATGCAACCCGGGGACCCGGGCCCGGGCCCCCACGTGATCCAGTGATCCGGTGCTTTTGTCCCGATGCAACCCGGGGACCTGGGCCGGGGACCCGGTATGACTCCGTCTCCCGGGGCCGGGGTGGTCACCTGACACTGGTACCCGGGACAGCGACCCGACATGACCCCGTGACCCGGGGCCGGGGTGCCGACCTGTCCAGGGGACCCGACCCGGGTACCCGACAGGACCTGGTGATCTGCGGCTGGGGTAAAAACCCGTCCCGGGGACCCGGGCTGGGTCCCGACATGACCCGGTGACCTGGGGCTGTGGTGTCGACCGGACTCGGGGACCTGGTCCGGTGTCCCGTCATGACCCGGGGACCTGGGGTCGGGGTGGTCACCAGACCCTTGTACCCAGGCCGTTGACCCGACATGACCCTGTGACCCGGGGCCTGGGTAAAAATCCAACCCGGGGACCCGGGCATGGGACGTGACATGACCCGACCTGGGTCCGGGGTCCCGAACTGACCCGGTGACCTGGGTCCGGGGACTCGGTATGACCCGGTTACCTGGGTCCGGGGTCCCCACGTGACCTGGTCACCTGGGTCCGGGGTCCCCACGTGACCCGCTGACCTGGGGCCGGTGACCCCACGTGACCCGGTCACCTGGGGCCGGTGTCCCCACGTGACCCGGTCACCTGGGGCCGGGGTCCCCACGTGACCCGCTGACATGGGGCCGGTGACCCCACGTGACCCGGTCACCTGGGGCCGGTGACCCCACGTGACCCGGTCACCTGGGGCCGGTGACCCCACGTGACCCGGTCACCTGGGGCCGGTGACCCCACGTGACCCGGTCACCTGGGGCCGGTGACCCCACGTGACCCGGTCACCTGGGGCCGGTGACCCCACGTGACCCGCTGACCTGGGGCCGGTGACCCCACGTGACCGGGTCACCTGGGGCCGGTGTCCCCACGTGGCCCGGTCACCTGGGGCCGGTGACCCCACGTGACCCAGAGTCCTGGTGCCGGGGTGGTCATCGGAACCTGGGAACCAGGCCGGTTACCCGACACGACCCGGTGACCCGGGGCTGTGGTGTCGACGGACTCGTGGACCTGGGTTCGGGGTCCCGACCTGACGCGGTGACCTGGGGCCGGTGTCCCCACGTGACCCGCTGACCTGGGGCCGGTGTCCCCACGTGACCCGCTGACCTGGGGCCGGTGACCCCACGTGACCCGGTCACCTGGGGCCGGTGACCCCGCGTGACCCGGTCACCTGGGGCCGGGGTCCCCACGGGACCCGGGGTCCTGGTGCCGGGGTGGTCACCGGAACGTGGGAACCAGGCCGGGTGCGCGACATGACCCGGTGACCTGGGGCCGGGTTAACGACCTGTCCAGGGGACCCGGGCCGGGGACCCGACAGGACCCGGTGGTCCTTCGCTGGTGTCCCGATGCAACCCGGGGACCCGGGCCCGGGCCCCCACGTGATCCAGTGATCCGGTGCTTTTGTCCCGATGCAACCCGGGGACCCGGGCCGGGGACCTGGTATGACTCCGTCTCCCGGGGCCGGGGTGGTCACCTGACACTGGTACCCGGGACAGCGACCCGACATGACCCCGTGACCCGGGGCCGGGGTGCCGACCTGTCCAGGGGACCCGACCCGGGTACCCGACAGGACCCGGTGATCTGCGGCTGGGGTAAAAACCCGTCCCGGGGACCCGGGCTGGGTCCCGACATGACCCGGTGACCTGGGGCTGTGGTGTCGACCGGACTCGGGGACCTGGTCCGGTGTCCCGTCATGACCCGGAGACCTGGGGTCGGGGTGGTCACCAGACCCTTGTACCCAGGCCGTTGACCCGACATGACCCTGTGACCCGGGGCCTGGGTAAAAATCCAACCCGGGGACCCGGGCATGGGACGTGACATGACCCGACCTGGGTCCGGGGTCCCGAACTGACCCGGTGACCTGGGTCCGGGGACTCGGTATGACCCGGTTACCTGGGCCCGGGGTCCCCACGTGACCCGGTCACCTGGGGCCGGGGTCCCCACGTGACCAGGTCACCTGGGGCCGGTGACCCCACGTGACCCGCTGACCTGGGGCCGGTGTCCCCACGTGACCCGGTCACCTGGGGCCGGGGGTCCCCACGTGACCCGGTCACCTGGGGCCGGTGACCCCACGTGACCCGGTCACCTGGGGCCGGTGACCCCACGTGACCCGGTCACCTGGGGCCGGTGACCCCACGTGACCCGGTCACCTGGGGCCGGTGACCCCACGTGACCCGGTCACCTGGGGCCGGTGACCCCACGTGACCAGGTCACCTGGGGCCGGTGACCCCACGTGACCCGGTCACCTGGGGCCGGTGACCCCACGTGACCAGGTCACCTGGGGCCGGTGACCCCACGTGACCCGCTGACCTGGGGCCGGTGACCCCACGTGACCCGGTCACCTGGGGCCGGTGTCCCCACGTGACCCGGTCACCTGGGGCCGGTGACCCCACGTGACCCGGTCACCTGGTGCCGGTGACCCCACGTGACCGGGTCACCTGGGTCCGGTGACCCCACGTGACCCGGTCACCTGGGGCCGGTGTCCCCACGTGACCCAGAGTCCTGGTGCCGGGGTGGTCATCGGAACCTGGGAACCAGGCCGGTTACCCGACACGACCCGGTGACCCGGGGCTGTGGTGTCGACGGACTCGTGGACCTGGGTTCGGGGTCCCGACCTGACGCGGTGACCTGGGGCCGGTGTCCCCACGTGACCCGGTCACCTGGGGCCGGTGACCCCACGTGACCCGGTCACCTGGGGCCGGTGACCCCACGTGACCCGATGACCTGGGGCCGGTGTCCCCACGTGACCCAGTCACCTGGGGCCGGTGACCCCACGTGACCCGGTCACCTGGGGCCGGTGACCCCACGTGACCCGGTCACCTGGGGCCGGTGACCCCACGTGACCCGGTCACCTGGGGCCGGTGACCCCACGTGACCCGGTCACCTGGGGCCGGTGACCTCACGTGACCCGGTCACCTGGGGCCGGTGACCCCACGTGACCCGGTCACCTGGGGCCGGTGACCCCACGTGACCAGGTCACCTGGGGTCGGTGACCCCACGTGACCCGGTCACCTGGGGCCGGTGACCCCACGTGACCCGGTCACCTGGGGCCGGTGTCCCCACGTGACCCGGTCACCTGGGGCCGGTGACCCCACGTGACCGGGTCACCTGGGGCCGGTGACCCCACGTGACCCGGTCACCTGGGGCCGGTGTCCCCACGTGACCCGGGGTCCTGGTGCCGGGGTGGTCATCGGAACCTGGGAACCAGGCCGGTTACCCGACACGACTTGGTGACCCGGGGCTGTGGTGTCGACGGACTCGTGGACCTGGGTTCGGGGTCCCGACCTGACGCGGTGACCTGGGGCCGGTGTCCCCACGTGACCCGCTGACCTGGGGCCGGTGACCCCACGTGACCCGCTGACCTGGGGCCGGTGACCCCGCGTGACCCGGTCACCTGGGGCCGGGGTCCCCACGGGACCCGGGGTCCTGGTGCCGGGGTGGTCACCGGAACCTGGGAACCAGGCCGGTTACCCGACACGACCCGGTGACCTGGGGCCGGGTTAACGACCTGTCCAGGGGACCCGGGCCGGGGACCCGACAGGATCCGGTGGTCCTTCGCTGGTGTCCCGATGCAACCCGGGGACCCGGGCCCGGGCCCCCACGTGATCCAGTGATCCGGTGCTTTTGTCCCGATGCAACCCGGGGACCTGGGCCGGGGACCCGGTATGACTCCGTCTCCCGGGGCCGGGGTGGTCACCTGACACTGGTACCCGGGACAGCGACCCGACATGACCCCGTGACCCGGGGCCGGGGTGCCGACCTGTCCAGGGGACCCGACCCGGGTACCCGACAGGACCTGGTGATCTGCGGCTGGGGTAAAAACCCGTCCCGGGGACCCGGGCTGGGTCCCGACATGACCCGGTGACCTGGGGCTGTGGTGTCGACCGGACTCGGGGACCTGGTCCGGTGTCCCGTCATGACCCGGGGACCTGGGGTCGGGGTGGTCACCAGACCCTTGTACCCAGGCCGTTGACCCGACATGACCCTGTGACCCGGGGCCTGGGTAAAAATCCAACCCGGGGACCCGGGCATGGGACGTGACATGACCCGACCTGGGTCCGGGGTCCCGAACTGACCCGGTGACCTGGGTCCGGGGACTCGGTATGACCCGGTTACCTGGGTCCGGGGTCCCCACGTGACCTGGTCACCTGGGTCCGGGGTCCCCACGTGACCCGCTGACCTGGGGCCGGTGACCCCACGTGACCCGGTCACCTGGGGCCGGTGTCCCCACGTGACCCGGTCACCTGGGGCCGGGGTCCCCACGTGACCCGCTGACATGGGGCCGGTGACCCCACGTGACCCGGTCACCTGGGGCCGGTGACCCCACGTGACCCGGTCACCTGGGGCCGGAGACCCCACGTGACCCGGTCACCTGGGGCCGGTGACCCCACGTGACCCGGTCACCTGGGGCCGGTGACCCCACGTGACCCGGTCACCTGGGGCCGGTGACCCCACGTGACCGGGTCACCTTGGGCCGGTGTCCCCACGTGACCCGGTCACCTGGGGCCGGTGACCCCACGTGACCCAGAGTCCTGGTGCCGGGGTGGTCATCGGAACCTGGGAACCAGGCCGGTTACCCGACACGACCCGGTGACCCGGGGCTGTGGTGTCGACGGACTCGTGGACCTGGGTTCGGGGTCCCGACCTGACGCGGTGACCTGGGGCCGGTGTCCCCACGTGACCCGCTGACCTGGGGCCGGTGTCCCCACGTGACCCGCTGACCTGGGGCCGGTGACCCCACGTGACCCGGTCACCTGGGGCCGGTGACCCCGCGTGACCCGGTCACCTGGGGCCGGGGTCCCCACGGGACCCGGGGTCCTGGTGCCGGGGTGGTCACCGGAACGTGGGAACCAGGCCGGGTGCGCGACATGACCCGGTGACCTGGGGCCGGGTTAACGACCTGTCCAGGGGACCCGGGCCGGGGACCCGACAGGACCCGGTGGTCCTTCGCTGGTGTCCCGATGCAACCCGGGGACCCGGGCCCGGGCCCCCACGTGATCCAGTGATCCGGTGCTTTTGTCCCGATGCAACCCGGGGACCCGGGCCGGGGACCTGGTATGACTCCGTCTCCCGGGGCCGGGGTGGTCACCTGACACTGGTACCCGGGACAGCGACCCGACATGACCCCGTGACCCGGGGCCGGGGTGCCGACCTGTCCAGGGGACCCGACCCGGGTACCCGACAGGACCCGGTGATCTGCGGCTGGGGTAAAAACCCGTCCCGGGGACCCGGGCTGGGTCCCGACATGACCCGGTGACCTGGGGCTGTGGTGTCGACCGGACTCGGGGACCTGGTCCGGTGTCCCGTCATGACCCGGAGACCTGGGGTCGGGGTGGTCACCAGACCCTTGTACCCAGGCCGTTGACCCGACATGACCCTGTGACCCGGGGCCTGGGTAAAAATCCAACCCGGGGACCCGGGCATGGGACGTGACATGACCCGACCTGGGTCCGGGGTCCCGAACTGACCCGGTGACCTGGGTCCGGGGACTCGGTATGACCCGGTTACCTGGGGCCGGTGTCCCCACGTGACCCGCTGACCTGGGTCCGGGGTCCCCACGTGACCCGCTGACCTGAGGCCGGTGTCCCCACGTGACCCGGTCACCTGGGGCCGGTGACCCCACGTGACCCGGTCACCTGGGGCCGGTGACCCCACGTGACCCGGTCACCTGGGGCCGGTGACCTCACGTGACCCGGTCACCTGGGGCCGGTGACCCCACGTGACCCGGTCACCTGGAGCCGGTGACCCCACGTGACCCGGTCACCTGGGGCCGGTGACCCCACGTGACCCGGTCACCTGGGGCCGGTGTCCCCACGTGACCCGGTCACCTGGGGCCGGTGACCCCACGTGACCCTGTCACCTGGGGCCGGTGACCCCACGTGACCAGGTCACCTGGGGCCGGTGACCCCACGTGACCCGGTCACCTGGGGCCGGTGACCCCACGTGACCCGGTCACCTGGGGCCGGTGACCCCACGTGACCCGGTCACCTGGGGCCGGTGACCCCACGTGACCAGGTCACCTGGGGCCGGTGACCCCACGTGACCCGGTCACCTGGTGCCGGTGACCCCACGTGACCCGGTCACCTGGGGCCGGTGACCCCACGTGACCCGATGACCTGGGGCCGGTGTCCCCACGTGACCCGGTCACCTGGGGCCGGTGTCCCCACGTGACCCGGGGTCCTGGTGCCGGGGTGGTCACCGGAACCTGGGAACCAGGCCGGGTGCGCGACATGACCCGGTGACCTGGGGCCGGGTTAACGACCTGTCCAGGGGACCCGGGCCGGGGACCCGACAGGACCCGGTGGTCCTTCGCTGGTGTCCCGATGCAACCCGGGGACCCGGGCCCGGGCCCCCACGTGATCCAGTGATCCGGTGCTTTTGTCCCGATGCAACCCGGGGACCTGGGCCGGGGACCCGGTATGACTCCGTCTCCCGGGGCCGGGGTGGTCACCTGACACTGGTACCCGGGACAGCGACTCGACATGACCCCGTGACCCGGGGCCGGGGTGCCGACCTGTCCAGGGGACCCGACCCGGGTACCCGACAGGACCCGGTGATCTGCGGCTGGGGTAAAAACCCGTCCCGGGGACCCGGGCTGGGTCCCGACATGACCCGGTGACCTGGGGCTGTGGTGTCGACCGGACTCGGGGACCTGGTCCGGTGTCCCGTCATGACCCGGGGACCTGGGGTCGGGGTGGTCACCAGACCCTTGTACCCAGGCCGTTGACCCGACATGACCCTGTGACCCGGGGCCTGGGTAAAAATCCAACCCGGGGACCCGGGCATGGGACGTGACATGACCCGACCTGGGTCCGGGGTCCCGAACTGACCCGGTGACCTGGGTCCGAGGACTCGGTATGACCCGGTTACCTGGGGCCGGTGTCCCCACGTGACCCGCTGACCTGGGTCCGGTGACCCCACGTGACCCGGTCACCTGGGGCCGGTGTCCCCACGTGACCCGGTCACCTGGGGCCGGTGACCCCACGTGACCCGGTCACCTGGGGCCGGTGACCCCACGTGACCCGGTCACCTGGGGCCGGTGACCCCACGTGACCCGGTCACCTGGGGCCGGTGACCCCACGTGACCCGGTCACCTGGGGCCGGTGACCTCACGTGACCCGGTCACCTGGGGCCGGTGACCCCACGTGACCCGGTCACCTGGGGCCGGTGACCCCACGTGACCAGGTCACCTGGGGCCGGTGACCCCACGTGACCCAGTCACCTGGTGCCGGTGACCCCACGTGACCCGGTCACCTGGGGCCGGTGTCCCCACGTGACCCGGTCACCTGGGGCCGGTGACCCCACGTGACCCGCTGACCTGGGGCCGGTGACCCCACGTGACCCGGTCACCTGGGGCCGGTGTCCCCACGTGACCCGGGGTCCTGGTGCCGGGGTGGTCATCGGAACCTGGGAACCAGGCCGGTTACCCGACACGACTTGGTGACCCGGGGCTGTGGTGTCGACGGACTCGTGGACCTGGGTTCGGGGTCCCGACCTGACGCGGTGACCTGGGGCCGGTGTCCCCACGTGACCCGGTGACCTGGGGCCGTTGTCCCCACGTGACCCGCTGACCTGGGGCCGGTGTCCCCACGTGACCCGGTCACCTGGGGCCGGTGACCCCACGTGACCTGCTGACCTGGGGCCGGTGACCCCACGTGACCCGGTCACCTGGGGCCGGTGTCCCCACGTGACCCGGTCACCTGGGGCCGGTGACCTCACGTGACCCTGTCACCTGGGGCCGGTGACCCCACGTGACCAGGTCACCTGGGGCCGGTGACCCCACGTGACCCGGTCACCTGGGGCCGGTGACCCCACGTGACCCTGTCACCTGTGGCCGGTGACCCCACGTGACCCGGTCACCTGGGGCCGGTGACCCCACGTGACCCGGTCACCTGGGGCCGGTGACCCCACGTGACCAGGTCACCTGGGGCCGGTGACCCCACGTGACCCGGTCACCTGGTGCCGGTGACCCCACGTGACCCGGTCACCTGGGGCCGGTGACCCCACGTGACCCGATGACCTGGGGCCGGTGTCCCCACGTGACCCGGTCACCTGGGGCCGGTGTCCCCACGTGACCCGGGGTCCTGGTGCCGGGGTGGTCACCGGAACCTGGGAACCAGGCCGGGTGCGCGACATGACCCGGTGACCTGGGGCCGGGTTAACGACCTGTCCAGGGGACCCGGGCCGGGGACCCGACAGGACCCGGTGGTCCTTCGCTGGTGTCCCGATGCAACCCGGGGACCCGGGCCCGGGCCCCCACGTGATCCAGTGATCCGGTGCTTTTGTCCCGATGCAACCCGGGGACCTGGGCCGGGGACCCGGTATGACTCCGTCTCCCGGGGCCGGGGTGGTCACCTGACACTGGTACCCGGGACAGCGACTCGACATGACCCCGTGACCCGGGGCCGGGGTGCCGACCTGTCCAGGGGACCCGACCCGGGTACCCGACAGGACCCGGTGATCTGCGGCTGGGGTAAAAACCCGTCCCGGGGACCCGGGCTGGGTCCCGACATGACCCGGTGACCTGGGGCTGTGGTGTCGACCGGACTCGGGGACCTGGTCCGGTGTCCCGTCATGACCCGGGGACCTGGGGTCGGGGTGGTCACCAGACCCTTGTACCCAGGCCGTTGACCCGACATGACCCTGTGACCCGGGGCCTGGGTAAAAATCCAACCCGGGGACCCGGGCATGGGACGTGACATGACCCGACCTGGGTCCGGGGTCCCGAACTGACCCGGTGACCTGGGTCCGAGGACTCGGTATGACCCGGTTACCTGGGGCCGGTGTCCCGACGTGACCCGCTGACCTGGGTCCGGTGACCCCACGTGACCCGGTCACCTGGGGCCGGTGTCCCCACGTGACCCGGTCACCTGGGGCCGGTGACCCCACGTGACCCGGTCACCTGGGGCCGGTGACCCCACGTGACCCGCTGACCTGGGGCCGGTGACCCCACGTGACCCGGTCACCTGGGGCCGGTGTCCCCACGTGACCCGGTCACCTGGGGCCGGTGACCCCACGTGACCCGGTCACCTGGGGCCGGTGACCCCACGTGACCCGGTCACCTGGGGCCGGTGACCCCACGTGACCCGGTCACCTGGGGCCGGTGACCCCACGTGACCCGGTCACCTGGGGCCGGTGACCTCACGTGACCCGGTCACCTGGGGCCGGTGACCCCACGTGACCCGGTCACCTGGGGCCGGTGACCCCACGTGACCAGGTCACCTGGGGCCGGTGACCCCACGTGACCCGGTCACCTGGTGCCGGTGACCCCACGTGACCCGGTCACCTGGGGCCGGTGTCCCCACGTGACCGGGTCACCTGGGGCCGGTGACCCCACGTGACCCGCTGACCTGGGGCCGGTGACCCCACGTGACCCGGTCACCTGGGGCCGGTGTCCCCAAGTGACCCGGGGTCCTGGTGCCGGGGTGGTCATCGGAACCTGGGAACCAGGCCGGTTACCCGACACGACTTGGTGACCCGGGGCTGTGGTGTCGACGGACTCGTGGACCTGGGTTCGGGGTCCCGACCTGACGCGGTGACCTGGGGCCGGTGTCCCCACGTGACCCGGTGACCTGGGGCCGGTGTCCCCACGTGACCCGCTGACCTGGGGCCGGTGTCCCCACGTGACCCGGTCACCTGGGGCCGGTGACCCCACGTGACCCGCTGACCTGGGGCCGGTGACCCCACGTGACCCGGTCACCTGGGGCCGGTGACCCCACGTGACCCGGTCACCTGGGGCCGGTGACCCCACGTGACCCGGTCACCTGGTGCCGGTGACCCCACGTGACCGGGTCACCTGGGGCCGGTGACCCCACGTGACCCGGTCACCTGGGGCCGGTGTCCCCACGTGACCGGGTCACCTGGGTCCGGTGACCCCACGTGACCCGGTCACCTGGGGCCGGTGTCCCCACGTGACCCAGAGTCCTGGTGCCGGGGTGGTCATCGGAACCTGGGAACCAGGCCGGTTACCCGACACGACCCGGTGACCCGGGGCTGTGGTGTCGACGGACTCGTGGACCTGGGTCCGGGGACTCGGTATGACCCGGTCACCTGGGGCCGGTGTCCCCACGTGACCCGGTCACCTGGGGCCGGTGACCCCACGTGACCCGGTCACCTGGGGCCGGTGTCCCCACGTGACCCGGGGTCCTGGTGCCGGGGTGGTCATCGGAACCTGGGAACCAGGCCGGGTGCGTGAGATGACCGGGTGACCTGGGGCCGGGTTATCGACCTGTCCAGGGGACCCGGGCCGGGGACCCGACAGGACCCGGTGATCTGCGGCTGGGGTAAAAACCCGTCCCGGGGACCCGGGCTGGGTCCCGACATGCCTTGGTTACCTGGGGCCGGTGTCCCCACGTGACCCGCTGACCTGGGGCCGGTGACCCCACGTGACCCGCTGACCTGGGTCCGGTGACCCCACGTGACCCGCTGACCTGGGGCCGGTGACCCCGCGTGACCCGGTCACCTGGGGCCGGGGTCCCCACGGGACCCGGGGTCCTGGTGCCGGGGTGGTCACCGGAACGTGGGAACCAGGCCGGGTGCGCGACATGACCCGGTGACCTGGGGCCGGGTTAACGACCTGTCCAGGGGACCCGGGCCGGGGACCCGACAGGACCCGGTGGTCCTTCGCTGGTGTCCCGATGCAACCCGGGGACCCGGGCCCGGGCCCCCACGTGATCCAGTGATCCGGTGCTTTTGTCCCAATGCAACCCGGGGACCCGGGCCGGGGACCCGGTATGACTCCGTCTCCCGGGGCCGGGGTGGTCACCTGACACTGGTACCCGGGACAGCGACCCGACATGACCCCGTGACCCGGGGCCGGGGTGCCGACCTGTCCAGGGGACCCGACCTGGGTACCCGACAGGACCCGGTGATCTGCGGCTGGGGTAAAAACCCGTCCCGGGGACCCGGGCTGGGTCCCGACATGACCCGGTGACCTGGGGCTGTGGTGTCGACCGGACTCGGGGACCTGGTCCGGTGTCCCGTCATGACCCGGGGACCTGGGGTCGGGGTGGTCACCAGACCCTTGTACCCAGGCCGTTGACCCGACATGACCCTGTGACCCGGGGCCTGGGTAAAAATCCAACCCGGGGACCCGGGCATGGGACGTGACATGACCCGACCTGGGTCCGGGGTCCCGAACTCACCCGGTGACCTGGGTCCGGGGACTCGGTATGACCCGGTTACCTGGGGCCGGTGTCCCCACGTGACCCGCTGACCTGGGTCCGGGGTCCCCACGTGACCCGCTGACCTGAGGCCGGTGTCCCCACGTGACCCGGTCACCTGGGGCCGGTGACCCCACGTGACCCGGTCACCTGGGGCCGGTGACCCCACGTGACCCGGTCACCTGGGGCCGGTGACCCCACGTGACCCGGTCACCTGGGGCCGGTGTCCCCATGTGACCCGGTCACCTGGGGCCGGTGACCCCACGTGACCCGGTCACCTGGGGCCGGTGACCCCACGTGACCAGGTCACCTGGGGCCGGTGACCCCACGTGACCCGGTCACCTGGGGCCGGTGACCCCACGTGACCCGCTCACCTGGGGCCGGTGACCTCACGTGACCCGGTCACCTGGGGCCGGTGACCCCACGTGACCCGGTCACCTGGGGCCGGTGACCCCACGTGACCAGGTCACCTGGGGCCGGTGACCCCACGTGACCCGGTCACCTGGTGCCGGTGACCCCACGTGACCCGGTCACCTGGGGCCGGTGACCCCACGTGACCCGATGACCTGGGGCCGGTGTCCCCACGTGACCCGGTCACCTGGGGCCGGTGTCCCCACGTGACCTGGGGTCCTGGTGCCGGGGTGGTCACCGGAACCTGGGAACCAGGCCGGGTGCGTGACATGACCCGGTGACCTGGGGCCGGGTTAACGACCTGTCCAGGGGACCCGGGCCGGGGACCCGACAGGACCCGGTGGTCCTTCGCTGGTGTCCCGATGCAACCCGGGGACCCGGGCCCGGGCCCCCACGTGATCCAGTGATCCGGTGCTTTTGTCCCGATGCAACCCGGGGACCTGGGCCGGGGACCCGGTATGACTCCGTCTCCCGGGGCCGGGGTGGTCACCTGACACTGGTACCCGGGACAGCGACTCGACATGACCCCGTGACCCGGGGCCGGGGTGCCGACCTGTCCAGGGGACCCGACCCGGGTACCCGACAGGACCCGGTGATCTGCGGCTGGGGTAAAAACCCGTCCCGGGGACCCGGGCTGGGTCCCGACATGACCCGGTGACCTGGGGCTGTGGTGTCGACCGGACTCGGGGACCTGGTCCGGTGTCCCGTCATGACCCGGGGACCTGGGGTCGGGGTGGTCACCAGACCCTTGTACCCAGGCCGTTGACCCGACATGACCCTGTGACCCGGGGCCTGGGTAAAAATCCAACCCGGGGACCCGGGCATGGGACGTGACATGACCCGACCTGGGTCCGGGGTCCCGAACTCACCCGGTGACCTGGGTCCGGGGACTCGGTATGACCCGGTCACCTGGGGCCGGGGTCCCCACGTGACCAGGTCACCTGGGGCCGGTGACCCCACGTGACCCGCTGACCTGGGGCCGGTGTCGCCACGTGACCCGGTCACCTGGGGCCGGGGTCCCCACGTGACCCGGTCACCTGGGGCCGGTGACCCCACGTGACCCGGTCACCTGGGGCCGGTGACCCCACGTGACCCGGTCACCTGGGGCCGGTGTCCCCACGTGACCCGGTCACCTGGGGCCGGTGACCCCACGTGACCCGGTCACCTGGGGCCGGTGACCCGACGTGACCAGGTCACCTGGGGCCGGTGACCCCACGTGACCCAGTCACCTGGTGCCGGTGACCCCACGTGACCCGGTCACCTGGGGCCGGTGACCCCACGTGACCAGGTCACCTGGGGCCGGTGACCCCACGTGACCCGCTGACCTGGGGCCGGTGACCCCACGTGACCCGGTCACCTGGGGCCGGTGACCCCACGTGACCCGGTCACCTGGGGCCGGTGACCCCACGTGACCCGGTCACCTGGTGCCGGTGACCCCACGTGACCGGGTCACCTGGGGCCGGTGACCCCACGTGACCCGGTCACCTGGGGCCGGTGTCCCCACGTGACCGGGTCACCTGGGTCCGGTGACCCCACGTGACCCGGTCACCTGGGGCCGGTGTCCCCACGTGACCCAGAGTCCTGGTGCCGGGGTGGTCATCGGAACCTGGGAACCAGGCCGGTTACCCGACACGACCCGGTGACCCGGGGCTGTGGTGTCGACGGACTCGTGGACCTGGGTTCGGGGTCCCGACCTGACGCGGTGACCTGGGGCCGGTGTCCCCACGTGACCCGGTCACCTGGGGCCGGTGACCCCACGTGACCCGGTCACCTGGGGCCGGTGACCCCACGTGACCCGGTCACCTGGGGCCGGTGTCCCCACGTGACCCGGTCACCTGGGGCCGGTGACCCCACGTGACCCGGTCACCTGGGGCCGGTGACCCCACGTGACCCGGTCACCTGGGGCCGGTGACCCCACGTGACCCGGTCACCTGGGGCCGGTGACCCCACGTGACCCGGTCACCTGGGGCCGGTGACCTCACGTGACCCGGTCACCTGGGGCCGGTGACCCCACGTGACCCGGTCACCTGGGGCCGGTGACCCCACGTGACCAGGTCACCTGGGGTCGGTGACCCCACGTGACCCGGTCACCTGGGGCCGGTGACCCCACGTGACCCGGTCACCTGGGGCCGGTGTCCCCACGTGACCCGGTCACCTGGTGCCGGTGACCCCACGTGACCGGGTCACCTGGGGCCGGTGACCCCACGTGACCCGGTCACCTGGGGCCGGTGTCCCCACGTGACCCGGGGTCCTGGTGCCGGGGTGGTCATCGGAACCTGGGAACCAGGCCGGTTACCCGACACGACTTGGTGACCCGGGGCTGTGGTGTCGACGGACTCGTGGACCTGGGTTCGGGGTCCCGACCTGACGCGGTGACCTGGGGCCGGTGTCCCCACGTGACCCGCTGACCTGGGGCCGGTGACCCCACGTGACCCGCTGACCTGGGGCCGGTGACCCCGCGTGACCCGGTCACCTGGGGCCGGGGTCCCCACGGGACCCGGGGTCCTGGTGCCGGGGTGGTCACCGGAACCTGGGAACCAGGCCGGTTACCCGACACGACCCGGTGACCTGGGGCCGGGTTAACGACCTGTCCAGGGGACCCGGGCCGGGGACCCGACAGGACCCGGTGGTCCTTCGCTGGTGTCCCGATGCAACCCGGGGACCCGGGCCCGGGCCCCCACGTGATCCAGTGATCCGGTGCTTTTGTCCCGATGCAACCCGGGGACCTGGGCCGGGGACCCGGTATGACTCCGTCTCCCGGGGCCGGGGTGGTCACCTGACACTGGTACCCGGGACAGCGACCCGACATGACCCCGTGACCCAGGGCCGGGGTGCCGACCTGTCCAGGGGACCCGACCCGGGTACCCGACAGGACCCGGTGATCTGCGGCTGGGGTAAAAACCCGTCCCGGGGACCCGGGCTGGGTCCCGACATGACCCGGTGACCTGGGGCTGTGGTGTCGACCGGACTCGGGGACCTGGTCCGGTGTCCCGTCATGACCCGGGGACCTGGGGTCGGGGTGGTCACCAGACCCTTGTACCCAGGCCGTTGACCCGACATGACCCTGTGACCCGGGGCCTGGGTAAAAATCCAACCCGGGGACCCGGGCATGGGACGTGACATGACCCGACCTGGGTCCGGGGTCCCGAACTGACCCGGTGACCTGGGTCCGGGGACTCGGTATGACCCGGTTACCTGGGTCCGGGGTCCCCACGTGACCTGGTCACCTGGGTCCGGGGTCCCCACGTGACCCGCTGACCTGGGGCCGGTGACCCCACGTGACCCGGTCACCTGGGGCCGGTGTCCCCACGTGACCCGGTCACCTGGGGCCGGGGTCCCCACGTGACCCGCTGACCTGGGGCCGGTGACCCCACGTGACCCGGTCACCTGGGGCCGGTGACCCCACGTGACCCGGTCACCTGGGGCCGGTGACCCCACGTGACCAGGTCACCTGGGGCCGGTGACCCCACGTGACCCGGTCACCTGGGGCCGGTGACCCCACGTGACCCGGTCACCTGGGGCCGGTGACCCCACGTGACCCAGTCACCTGGTGCCGGTGACCCCACGTGACCCGGTCACCTGGGGCCGGTGACCCCACATGACCCGGTCACCTGGGGCCGGTGACCCCACGTGACCCGCTGACCTGGGGCCGGTGACCCCACGTGACCGGGTCACCTGGGGCCGGTGTCCCCACGTGACCCGGTCACCTGGGGCCGGTGACCCCACGTGACCCAGAGTCCTGGTGCCGGGGTGGTCATCGGAACCTGGGAACCAGGCCGGTTACCCGACACGACCCGGTGACCCGGGGCTGTGGTGTCGACGGACTCGTGGACCTGGGTTCGGGGTCCCGACCTGACGCGGTGACCTGGGGCCGGTGTCCCCACGTGACCCGCTGACCTGGGGCCGGTGTCCCCACGTGACCCGCTGACCTGGGGCCGGTGACCCCACGTGACCCGGTCACCTGGGGCCGGTGACCCCGCGTGACCCGGTCACCTGGGGCCGGGGTCCCCACGGGACCCGGGGTCCTGGTGCCGGGGTGGTCACCGGAACGTGGGAACCAGGCCGGGTGCGCGACATGACCCGGTGACCTGGGGCCGGGTTAACGACCTGTCCAGGGGACCCGGGCCGGGGACCCGACAGGACCCGGTGGTCCTTCGCTGGTGTCCCGATGCAACCCGGGGACCCGGGCCCGGGCACCCACGTGATCCAGTGATCCGGTGCTTTTGTCCCGATGCAACCCGGGGACCCGGGCCGGGGACCTGGTATGACTCCGTCTCCCGGGGCCGGGGTGGTCACCTGACACTGGTACCCGGGACAGCGACCCGACATGACCCCGTGACCCGGGGCCGGGGTGCCGACCTGTCCAGGGGACCCGACCCGGGTACCCGACAGGACCCGGTGATCTGCGGCTGGGGTAAAAACCCGTCCCGGGGACCCGGGCTGGGTCCCGACATGACCCGGTGACCTGGGGCTGTGGTGTCGACCGGACTCGGGGACCTGGTCCGGTGTCCCGTCATGACCCGGAGACCTGGGGTCGGGGTGGTCACCAGACCCTTGTACCCAGGCCGTTGACCCGACATGACCCTGTGACCCGGGGCCTGGGTAAAAATCCAACCCGGGGACCCGGGCATGGGACGTGACATGACCCGACCTGGGTCCGGGGTCCCGAACTGACCCGGTGACCTGGGTCCGGGGACTCGGTATGACCCGGTTACCTGGGGCCGGTGTCCCCACGTGACCCGCTGACCTGGGTCCGGGGTCCCCACGTGACCCGCTGACCTGAGGCCGGTGTCCCCACGTGACCCAGTCACCTGGGGCCGGTGACCCCACGTGACCCGGTCACCTGGGGCCGGTGACCCCACGTGACCCGGTCACCTGGGGCCGGTGACCTCACGTGACCCGGTCACCTGGGGCCGGTGACCCCACGTGACCCGGTCACCTGGAGCCGGTGACCCCACGTGACCCGGTCACCTGGGGCCGGTGACCCCACGTGACCCGGTCACCTGGGGCCGGTGTCCCCACGTGACCCGGTCACCTGGGGCCGGTGACCCCACGTGACCCTGTCACCTGGGGCCGGTGACCCCACGTGACCAGGTCACCTGGGGCCGGTGACCCCACGTGACCCGGTCACCTGGGGCCGGTGACCCCACGTGACCCGGTCACCTGGGGCCGGTGACCCCACGTGACCCGGTCACCTGGGGCCGGTGACCCCACGTGACCAGGTCACCTGGGGCCGGTGACCCCACGTGACCCGGTCACCTGGTGCCGGTGACCCCACGTGACCCGGTCACCTGGGGCCGGTGACCCCACGTGACCCGATGACCTGGGGCCGGTGTCCCCACGTGACCCGGTCACCTGGGGCCGGTGTCCCCACGTGACCCGGGGTCCTGGTGCCGGGGTGGTCACCGGAACCTGGGAACCAGGCCGGGTGCGCGACATGACCCGGTGACCTGGGGCCGGGTTAACGACCTGTCCAGGGGACCCGGGCCGGGGACCCGACAGGACCCGGTGGTCCTTCGCTGGTGTCCCGATGCAACCCGGGGACCCGGGCCCGGGCCCCCACGTGATCCAGTGATCCGGTGCTTTTGTCCCGATGCAACCCGGGGACCTGGGCCGGGGACCCGGTATGACTCCGTCTCCCGGGGCCGGGGTGGTCACCTGACACTGGTACCCGGGACAGCGACTCGACATGACCCCGTGACCCGGGGCCGGGGTGCCGACCTGTCCAGGGGACCCGACCCGGGTACCCGACAGGACCCGGTGATCTGCGGCTGGGGTAAAAACCCGTCCCGGGGACCCGGGCTGGGTCCCGACATGACCCGGTGACCTGGGGCTGTGGTGTCGACCGGACTCGGGGACCTGGTCCGGTGTCCCGTCATGACCCGGGGACCTGGGGTCGGGGTGGTCACCAGACCCTTGTACCCAGGCCGTTGACCCGACATGACCCTGTGACCCGGGGCCTGGGTAAAAATCCAACCCGGGGACCCGGGCATGGGACGTGACATGACCCGACCTGGGTCCGGGGTCCCGAACTGACCCGGTGACCTGGGTCCGAGGACTCGGTATGACCCGGTTACCTGGGGCCGGTGTCCCCACGTGACCCGCTGACCTGGGTCCGGTGACCCCACGTGACCCGGTCACCTGGGGCCGGTGTCCCCACGTGACCCGGTCACCTGGGGCCGGTGACCCCACGTGACCCGGTCACCTGGGGCCGGTGACCCCACGTGACCCGGTCACCTGGGGCCGGTGACCCCACGTGACCCGGTCACCTGGGGCCGGTGACCCCACGTGACCCGGTCACCTGGGGCCGGTGACCTCACGTGACCCGGTCACCTGGGGCCGGTGACCCCACGTGACCCGGTCACCTGGGGCCGGTGACCCCACGTGACCAGGTCACCTGGGGCCGGTGACCCCACGTGACCCAGTCACCTGGTGCCGGTGACCCCACGTGACCCGGTCACCTGGGGCCGGTGTCCCCACGTGACCCGGTCACCTGGGGCCGGTGACCCCACGTGACCCGCTGACCTGGGGCCGGTGACCCCACGTGACCCGGTCACCTGGGGCCGGTGTCCCCACGTGACCCGGGGTCCTGGTGCCGGGGTGGTCATCGGAACCTGGGAACCAGGCCGGTTACCCGACACGACTTGGTGACCCGGGGCTGTGGTGTCGACGGACTCGTGGACCTGGGTTCGGGGTCCCGACCTGACGCGGTGACCTGGGGCCGGTGTCCCCACGTGACCCGGTGACCTGGGGCCGTTGTCCCCACGTGACCCGCTGACCTGGGGCCGGTGTCCCCACGTGACCCGGTCACCTGGGGCCGGTGACCCCACGTGACCTGCTGACCTGGGGCCGGTGACCCCACGTGACCCGGTCACCTGGGGCCGGTGTCCCCACGTGACCCGGTCACCTGGGGCCGGTGACCTCACGTGACCCTGTCACCTGGGGCCGGTGACCCCACGTGACCAGGTCACCTGGGGCCGGTGACCCCACGTGACCCGGTCACCTGGGGCCGGTGACCCCACGTGACCCTGTCACCTGTGGCCGGTGACCCCACGTGACCCGGTCACCTGGGGCCGGTGACCCCACGTGACCCGGTCACCTGGGGCCGGTGACCCCACGTGACCAGGTCACCTGGGGCCGGTGACCCCACGTGACCCGGTCACCTGGTGCCGGTGACCCCACGTGACCCGGTCACCTGGGGCCGGTGACCCCACGTGACCCGATGACCTGGGGCCGGTGTCCCCACGTGACCCGGTCACCTGGGGCCGGTGTCCCCACGTGACCCGGGGTCCTGGTGCCGGGGTGGTCACCGGAACCTGGGAACCAGGCCGGGTGCGCGACATGACCCGGTGACCTGGGGCCGGGTTAACGACCTGTCCAGGGGACCCGGGCCGGGGACCCGACAGGACCCGGTGGTCCTTCGCTGGTGTCCCGATGCAACCCGGGGACCCGGGCCCGGGCCCCCACGTGATCCAGTGATCCGGTGCTTTTGTCCCGATGCAACCCGGGGACCTGGGCCGGGGACCCGGTATGACTCCGTCTCCCGGGGCCGGGGTGGTCACCTGACACTGGTACCCGGGACAGCGACTCGACATGACCCCGTGACCCGGGGCCGGGGTGCCGACCTGTCCAGGGGACCCGACCCGGGTACCCGACAGGACCCGGTGATCTGCGGCTGGGGTAAAAACCCGTCCCGGGGACCCGGGCTGGGTCCCGACATGACCCGGTGACCTGGGGCTGTGGTGTCGACCGGACTCGGGGACCTGGTCCGGTGTCCCGTCATGACCCGGGGACCTGGGGTCGGGGTGGTCACCAGACCCTTGTACCCAGGCCGTTGACCCGACATGACCCTGTGACCCGGGGCCTGGGTAAAAATCCAACCCGGGGACCCGGGCATGGGACGTGACATGACCCGACCTGGGTCCGGGGTCCCGAACTGACCCGGTGACCTGGGTCCGAGGACTCGGTATGACCCGGTTACCTGGGGCCGGTGTCCCGACGTGACCCGCTGACCTGGGTCCGGTGACCCCACGTGACCCGGTCACCTGGGGCCGGTGTCCCCACGTGACCCGGTCACCTGGGGCCGGTGACCCCACGTGACCCGGTCACCTGGGGCCGGTGACCCCACGTGACCCGCTGACCTGGGGCCGGTGACCCCACGTGACCCGGTCACCTGGGGCCGGTGTCCCCACGTGACCCGGTCACCTGGGGCCGGTGACCCCACGTGACCCGGTCACCTGGGGCCGGTGACCCCACGTGACCCGGTCACCTGGGGCCGGTGACCCCACGTGACCCGGTCACCTGGGGCCGGTGACCCCACGTGACCCGGTCACCTGGGGCCGGTGACCTCACGTGACCCGGTCACCTGGGGCCGGTGACCCCACGTGACCCGGTCACCTGGGGCCGGTGACCCCACGTGACCAGGTCACCTGGGGCCGGTGACCCCACGTGACCCGGTCACCTGGTGCCGGTGACCCCACGTGACCCGGTCACCTGGGGCCGGTGTCCCCACGTGACCGGGTCACCTGGGGCCGGTGACCCCACGTGACCCGCTGACCTGGGGCCGGTGACCCCACGTGACCCGGTCACCTGGGGCCGGTGTCCCCAAGTGACCCGGGGTCCTGGTGCCGGGGTGGTCATCGGAACCTGGGAACCAGGCCGGTTACCCGACACGACTTGGTGACCCGGGGCTGTGGTGTCGACGGACTCGTGGACCTGGGTTCGGGGTCCCGACCTGACGCGGTGACCTGGGGCCGGTGTCCCCACGTGACCCGGTGACCTGGGGCCGGTGTCCCCACGTGACCCGCTGACCTGGGGCCGGTGTCCCCACGTGACCCGGTCACCTGGGGCCGGTGACCCCACGTGACCCGCTGACCTGGGGCCGGTGACCCCACGTGACCCGGTCACCTGGGGCCGGTGACCCCACGTGACCCGGTCACCTGGGGCCGGTGACCCCACGTGACCCGGTCACCTGGTGCCGGTGACCCCACGTGACCGGGTCACCTGGGGCCGGTGACCCCACGTGACCCGGTCACCTGGGGCCGGTGTCCCCACGTGACCGGGTCACCTGGGTCCGGTGACCCCACGTGACCCGGTCACCTGGGGCCGGTGTCCCCACGTGACCCAGAGTCCTGGTGCCGGGGTGGTCATCGGAACCTGGGAACCAGGCCGGTTACCCGACACGACCCGGTGACCCGGGGCTGTGGTGTCGACGGACTCGTGGACCTGGGTCCGGGGACTCGGTATGACCCGGTCACCTGGGGCCGGTGTCCCCACGTGACCCGGTCACCTGGGGCCGGTGACCCCACGTGACCCGGTCACCTGGGGCCGGTGTCCCCACGTGACCCGGGGTCCTGGTGCCGGGGTGGTCATCGGAACCTGGGAACCAGGCCGGGTGCGTGAGATGACCGGGTGACCTGGGGCCGGGTTATCGACCTGTCCAGGGGACCCGGGCCGGGGACCCGACAGGACCCGGTGATCTGCGGCTGGGGTAAAAACCCGTCCCGGGGACCCGGGCTGGGTCCCGACATGCCTTGGTTACCTGGGGCCGGTGTCCCCACGTGACCCGCTGACCTGGGGCCGGTGACCCCACGTGACCCGCTGACCTGGGTCCGGTGACCCCACGTGACCCGCTGACCTGGGGCCGGTGACCCCGCGTGACCCGGTCACCTGGGGCCGGGGTCCCCACGGGACCCGGGGTCCTGGTGCCGGGGTGGTCACCGGAACGTGGGAACCAGGCCGGGTGCGCGACATGACCCGGTGACCTGGGGCCGGGTTAACGACCTGTCCAGGGGACCCGGGCCGGGGACCCGACAGGACCCGGTGGTCCTTCGCTGGTGTCCCGATGCAACCCGGGGACCCGGGCCCGGGCCCCCACGTGATCCAGTGATCCGGTGCTTTTGTCCCAATGCAACCCGGGGACCCGGGCCGGGGACCCGGTATGACTCCGTCTCCCGGGGCCGGGGTGGTCACCTGACACTGGTACCCGGGACAGCGACCCGACATGACCCCGTGACCCGGGGCCGGGGTGCCGACCTGTCCAGGGGACCCGACCTGGGTACCCGACAGGACCCGGTGATCTGCGGCTGGGGTAAAAACCCGTCCCGGGGACCCGGGCTGGGTCCCGACATGACCCGGTGACCTGGGGCTGTGGTGTCGACCGGACTCGGGGACCTGGTCCGGTGTCCCGTCATGACCCGGGGACCTGGGGTCGGGGTGGTCACCAGACCCTTGTACCCAGGCCGTTGACCCGACATGACCCTGTGACCCGGGGCCTGGGTAAAAATCCAACCCGGGGACCCGGGCATGGGACGTGACATGACCCGACCTGGGTCCGGGGTCCCGAACTCACCCGGTGACCTGGGTCCGGGGACTCGGTATGACCCGGTTACCTGGGGCCGGTGTCCCCACGTGACCCGCTGACCTGGGTCCGGGGTCCCCACGTGACCCGCTGACCTGAGGCCGGTGTCCCCACGTGACCCGGTCACCTGGGGCCGGTGACCCCACGTGACCCGGTCACCTGGGGCCGGTGACCCCACGTGACCCGGTCACCTGGGGCCGGTGACCCCACGTGACCCGGTCACCTGGGGCCGGTGTCCCCATGTGACCCGGTCACCTGGGGCCGGTGACCCCACGTGACCCGGTCACCTGGGGCCGGTGACCCCACGTGACCAGGTCACCTGGGGCCGGTGACCCCACGTGACCCGGTCACCTGGGGCCGGTGACCCCACGTGACCCGCTCACCTGGGGCCGGTGACCTCACGTGACCCGGTCACCTGGGGCCGGTGACCCCACGTGACCCGGTCACCTGGGGCCGGTGACCCCACGTGACCAGGTCACCTGGGGCCGGTGACCCCACGTGACCCGGTCACCTGGTGCCGGTGACCCCACGTGACCCGGTCACCTGGGGCCGGTGACCCCACGTGACCCGATGACCTGGGGCCGGTGTCCCCACGTGACCCGGTCACCTGGGGCCGGTGTCCCCACGTGACCTGGGGTCCTGGTGCCGGGGTGGTCACCGGAACCTGGGAACCAGGCCGGGTGCGTGACATGACCCGGTGACCTGGGGCCGGGTTAACGACCTGTCCAGGGGACCCGGGCCGGGGACCCGACAGGACCCGGTGGTCCTTCGCTGGTGTCCCGATGCAACCCGGGGACCCGGGCCCGGGCCCCCACGTGATCCAGTGATCCGGTGCTTTTGTCCCGATGCAACCCGGGGACCTGGGCCGGGGACCCGGTATGACTCCGTCTCCCGGGGCCGGGGTGGTCACCTGACACTGGTACCCGGGACAGCGACTCGACATGACCCCGTGACCCGGGGCCGGGGTGCCGACCTGTCCAGGGGACCCGACCCGGGTACCCGACAGGACCCGGTGATCTGCGGCTGGGGTAAAAACCCGTCCCGGGGACCCGGGCTGGGTCCCGACATGACCCGGTGACCTGGGGCTGTGGTGTCGACCGGACTCGGGGACCTGGTCCGGTGTCCCGTCATGACCCGGGGACCTGGGGTCGGGGTGGTCACCAGACCCTTGTACCCAGGCCGTTGACCCGACATGACCCTGTGACCCGGGGCCTGGGTAAAAATCCAACCCGGGGACCCGGGCATGGGACGTGACATGACCCGACCTGGGTCCGGGGTCCCGAACTCACCCGGTGACCTGGGTCCGGGGACTCGGTATGACCCGGTCACCTGGGGCCGGGGTCCCCACGTGACCAGGTCACCTGGGGCCGGTGACCCCACGTGACCCGCTGACCTGGGGCCGGTGTCGCCACGTGACCCGGTCACCTGGGGCCGGGGTCCCCACGTGACCCGGTCACCTGGGGCCGGTGACCCCACGTGACCCGGTCACCTGGGGCCGGTGACCCCACGTGACCCGGTCACCTGGGGCCGGTGACCCCACGTGACCCGGTCACCTGGGGCCGGTGACCCCACGTGACCCGGTCACCTGGGGCCGGTGACCCGACGTGACCAGGTCACCTGGGGCCGGTGACCCCACGTGACCCAGTCACCTGGTGCCGGTGACCCCACGTGACCCGGTCACCTGGGGCCGGTGACCCCACGTGACCAGGTCACCTGGGGCCGGTGACCCCACGTGACCCGCTGACCTGGGGCCGGTGACCCCACGTGACCCGGTCACCTGGGGCCGGTGACCCCACGTGACCCGGTCACCTGGGGCCGGTGACCCCACGTGACCCGGTCACCTGGTGCCGGTGACCCCACGTGACCGGGTCACCTGGGGCCGGTGACCCCACGTGACCCGGTCACCTGGGGCCGGTGTCCCCACGTGACCGGGTCACCTGGGTCCGGTGACCCCACGTGACCCGGTCACCTGGGGCCGGTGTCCCCACGTGACCCAGAGTCCTGGTGCCGGGGTGGTCATCGGAACCTGGGAACCAGGCCGGTTACCCGACACGACCCGGTGACCCGGGGCTGTGGTGTCGACGGACTCGTGGACCTGGGTTCGGGGTCCCGACCTGACGCGGTGACCTGGGGCCGGTGTCCCCACGTGACCCGGTCACCTGGGGCCGGTGACCCCACGTGACCCGGTCACCTGGGGCCGGTGACCCCACGTGACCCGGTCACCTGGGGCCGGTGTCCCCACGTGACCCGGTCACCTGGGGCCGGTGACCCCACGTGACCCGGTCACCTGGGGCCGGTGACCCCACGTGACCCGGTCACCTGGGGCCGGTGACCCCACGTGACCCGGTCACCTGGGGCCGGTGACCCCACGTGACCCGGTCACCTGGGGCCGGTGACCCCACGTGACCCGGTCACCTGGGGCCGGTGACCCCACGTGACCAGGTCACCTGGGGTCGGTGACCCCACGTGACCCGGTCACCTGGGGCCGGTGACCCCACGTGACCCGGTCACCTGGGGCCGGTGTCCCCACGTGACCCGGTCACCTGGTGCCGGTGACCCCACGTGACCGGGTCACCTGGGGCCGGTGACCCCACGTGACCCGGTCACCTGGGGCCGGTGTCCCCACGTGACCCGGGGTCCTGGTGCCGGGGTGGTCATCGGAACCTGGGAACCAGGCCGGTTACCCGACACGACTTGGTGACCCGGGGCTGTGGTGTCGACGGACTCGTGGACCTGGGTTCGGGGTCCCGACCTGACGCGGTGACCTGGGGCCGGTGTCCCCACGTGACCCGCTGACCTGGGGCCGGTGACCCCACGTGACCCGCTGACCTGGGGCCGGTGACCCCACGTGACCCGGTCACCTGGGGCCGGGGTCCCCACGGGACCCGGGGTCCTGGTGCCGGGGTGGTCACCGGAACCTGGGAACCAGGCCGGTTACCCGACACGACCCGGTGACCTGGGGCCGGGTTAACGACCTGTCCAGGGGACCCGGGCCGGGGACCCGACAGGACCCGGTGGTCCTTCGCTGGTGTCCCGATGCAACCCGGGGACCCGGGCCCGGGCCCCCACGTGATCCAGTGATCCGGTGCTTTTGTCCCGATGCAACCCGGGGACCTGGGCCGGGGACCCGGTATGACTCCGTCTCCCGGGGCCGGGGTGGTCACCTGACACTGGTACCCGGGACAGCGACCCGACATGACCCCGTGACCCAGGGCCGGGGTGCCGACCTGTCCAGGGGACCCGACCCGGGTACCCGACAGGACCCGGTGATCTGCGGCTGGGGTAAAAACCCGTCCCGGGGACCCGGGCTGGGTCCCGACATGACCCGGTGACCTGGGGCTGTGGTGTCGACCGGACTCGGGGACCTGGTCCGGTGTCCCGTCATGACCCGGGGACCTGGGGTCGGGGTGGTCACCAGACCCTTGTACCCAGGCCGTTGACCCGACATGACCCTGTGACCCGGGGCCTGGGTAAAAATCCAACCCGGGGACCCGGGCATGGGACGTGACATGACCCGACCTGGGTCCGGGGTCCCGAACTGACCCGGTGACCTGGGTCCGGGGACTCGGTATGACCCGGTTACCTGGGTCCGGGGTCCCCACGTGACCTGGTCACCTGGGTCCGGGGTCCCCACGTGACCCGCTGACCTGGGGCCGGTGACCCCACGTGACCCGGTCACCTGGGGCCGGTGTCCCCACGTGACCCGGTCACCTGGGGCCGGGGTCCCCACGTGACCCGCTGACCTGGGGCCGGTGACCCCACGTGACCCGGTCACCTGGGGCCGGTGACCCCACGTGACCCGGTCACCTGGGGCCGGTGACCCCACGTGACCAGGTCACCTGGGGCCGGTGACCCCACGTGACCCGGTCACCTGGGGCCGGTGACCCCACGTGACCCGGTCACCTGGGGCCGGTGACCCCACGTGACCCAGTCACCTGGTGCCGGTGACCCCACGTGACCCGGTCACCTGGGGCCGGTGACCCCACATGACCCGGTCACCTGGGGCCGGTGACCCCACGTGACCCGCTGACCTGGGGCCGGTGACCCCACGTGACCGGGTCACCTGGGGCCGGTGTCCCCACGTGACCCGGTCACCTGGGGCCGGTGACCCCACGTGACCCAGAGTCCTGGTGCCGGGGTGGTCATCGGAACCTGGGAACCAGGCCGGTTACCCGACACGACCCGGTGACCCGGGGCTGTGGTGTCGACGGACTCGTGGACCTGGGTTCGGGGTCCCGACCTGACGCGGTGACCTGGGGCCGGTGTCCCCACGTGACCCGGTCACCTGGGGCCGGTGACCCCACGTGACCCGGTCACCTGGGGCCGGTGACCCCGCGTGACCCGGTCACCTGGGGCCGGGGTCCCCACGGGACCCGGGGTCCTGGTGCCGGTGTGGTCACCGGAACGTGGGAACCAGCCCGGTGCGCGACATGACCCGGTGACCTGGGGCCGGGTTAACGACCTGTCCAGGGGACCCGGGCCGGGGACCCGACAGGACCCGGTGGTCCTTCGCTGGTGTCCCGATGCAACCCGGGGACCCGGGCCCGGGCCCCCACGTGATCCAGTGATCCGGTGCTTTTGTCCCGATGCAACCCGGGGACCCGGGCCGGGGACCCGGTATGACTCCGTCTCCCGGGGCCGGGGTGGTCACCTGACACTGGTACCCGGGACAGCGACCCGACATGACCCCGTGACCCGGGGCCGGGGTGCCGACCTGTCCAGGGGACCCGACCCGGGTACCCGACAGGACCCGGTGATCTGCGGCTGGGGTAAAAACCCGTCCCGGGGACCCGGGCTGGGTCCCGACATGACCCGGTGACCTGAGGCTGTGGTGTCGACCGGACTCGGGGACCTGGTCCGGTGTCCCGTCATGACCCGGAGACCTGGGGTCGGGGTGGTCACCAGACCCTTGTACCCAGGCCGTTGACCCGACATGACCCTGTGACCCGGGGCCTGGGTAAAAATCCAACCCGGGGACCCGGGCATGGGACGTGACATGACCCGACCTGGGTCCGGGGTCCCGAACTGACCCGGTGACCTGGGTCCGGGGACTCGGTATGACCCGGTTACCTGGGGCCGGTGTCCCCACGTGACCCGCTGACCTGGGTCCGGGGTCCCCACGTGACCCGCTGACCTGAGGCCGGTGTCCCCACGTGACCCGGTCACCTGGGGCCGGTGACCCCACGTGACCCGGTCACCTGGGGCCGGTGACCCCACGTGACCCGGTCACCTGGGGCCGGTGACCTCACGTGACACGGTCACCTGCGGCCGGTGACCCCACGTGACCCGGTCACCTGGAGCCGGTGACCCCACGTGACCCGGTCACCTGGGGCCGGTGAACCCACGTGACCCGGTCACCTGGGGCCGGTGTCCCCACGTGACCCGGTCACCTGGGGCCGGTGACCCCACGTGACCCTGTCACCTGGGGCCGGTGACCCCACGTGACCAGGTCACCTGGGGCCGGTGACCCCACGTGACCCGGTCACCTGGGGCCGGTGACCCCACGTGACCCGGTCACCTGGGGCCGGTGACCTCACGTGACCCGGTCACCTGGGGCCGGTGACCCCACGTGACCCGGTCACCTGGGGCCGGTGACCCCACGTGACCAGGTCACCTGGGGCCGGTGACCCCACGTGACCCGGTCACCTGGTGCCGGTGTCCCCACGTGACCCGGTCACCTGGGGCCGGTGACCCCACGTGACCCGATTACCTGGGGCCGGTGACCCCGCGTGACCCGGTCACCTGGGGCCGGGGTCCCCACGGGACCCGGGGTCCTGGTGCCGGGGTGGTCACCGGAACCTGGGAACCAGGCCGGTTACCCGACACGACCCGGTGACCTGGGGCCGGGTTAACGACCTGTCCAGGGGACCCGGGCCGGGGACCCGACAGGACCCGGTGGTCCTTCGCTGGTGTCCCGATGCAACCCGGGGACCCGGGCCCGGGCCCCCACGTGATCCAGTGATCCGGTGCTTTTGTCCCGATGCAACCCGGGGACCTGGGCCGGGGACCCGGTATGACTCCGTCTCCCGGGGCCGGGGTGGTCACCTGACACTGGTACCCGTGACAGCGACTCGACATGACCCCGTGACCCGGGGCCGGGGTGCCGACCTGTCCAGGGGACCCGACCCGGGTACCCGACAGGACCCGGTGATCTGCGGCTGGGGTAAAAACCCGTCCCGGGGACCCGGGCTGGGTCCCGACATGACCCGGTGACCTGGGGCTGTGGTGTCGACCGGACTCGGGGACCTGGTCCGGTGTCCCGTCATGACCCGGGGACCTGGGGTCGGGGTGGTCACCAGACCCTTGTACCCAGGCCGTTGACCCGACATGACCCTGTGACCCGGGGCCTGGGTAAAAATCCAACCCGGGGACCCGGGCATGGGACGTGACATGACCCGACCTGGGTCCGGGGTCCCGAACTGACCCGGTGACCTGGGTCCGAGGACTCGGTATGACCCGGTTACCTGGGGCCGGTGTCCCCACGTGAACCGCTGACCTGGGTCCGGTGACCCCACGTGACCCGGTCACCTGGGGCCGGTGTCCCCACGTGACCCGGTCACCTGGGGCCGGTGACCCCACGTGACCCGGTCACCTGGGGCCGGTGACCCCACGTGACCCGCTGACCTGGGGCCGGTGACCCCACGTGACCCGGTCACCTGGGGCCGGTGTCCCCACGTGACCCGGTCACCTGGGGCCGGTGACCCCACGTGACCCGGTCACCTGGGGCCGGTGACCCCACGTGACCCGGTCACCTGGGGCCGGTGACCCCACGTGACCCGGTCACCTGGTGCCGGTGACCCCACGTGACCCGGTCACCTGGGGCCGGTGACCTCACGTGACCCGGTCACCTGGGGCCGGTGACCCCACGTGACCCGGTCACCTGGGGCCGGTGACCCCACGTGACCAGGTCACCTGGGGCCGGTGACCCCACGTGACCCAGTCACCTGGTGCCGGTGACCCCACGTGACCCGGTCACCTGGGGCCGGTGTCCCCACGTGACCCGGTCACCTGGGGCCGGTGACCCCACGTGACCCGCTGACCTGGGGCCGGTGACCCCACGTGACCCGGTCACCTGGGGCCGGTGTCCCCACGTGACCCGGGGTCCTGGTGCCGGGGTGGTCATCGGAACCTGGGAACCAGGCCGGTTACCCGACATGACTTGGTGACCCGGGGCTGTGGTGTCGACGGACTCGTGGACCTGGGTTCGGGGTCCCGACCTGACGCGGTGACCTGGGGCCGGTGTCCCCACGTGACCCGGTGACCTGGGGCCGGTGTCCCCACGTGACCCGCTGACCTGGGGCCGGTGTCCCCACGTGACCCGGTCACCTGGGGCCGGTGACCCCACGTGACCCGCTGACCTGGGGCCGGTGACCCCACGTGACCCGGTCACCTGGGGCCGGTGACCCCACGTGACCCGGTCACCTGGGGCCGGTGACCCCACGTGACCCGGTCACCTGGTGCCGGTGACCCCACGTGACCCGCTGACCTGGGGCCGGTGACCCCACGTGACCCGGTCACCTGGGTCCGGTGACCCCACGTGACCCGGTCACCTGGGGCCGGTGTCCCCACGTGACCCAGAGTCCTGGTGCCGGGGTGGTCATCGGAACCTGGGAACCAGGCCGGTTACCCGACACGACCCGGTGACCCGGGGCTGTGGTGTCGACGGACTCGTGGACCTGGGTCCGGGGACTCGGTATGACCCGGTCACCTGGGGCCGGTGTCCCCACGTGACCCGGTCACTTGGGGCCGGTGACCCCACGTGACCCGGTCACCTGGGGCCGGTGTCCCCACGTGACCCGGGGTCCTGGTGCCGGGGTGGTCATCGGAACCTGGGAACCAGGCCGGGTGCGTGAGATGACCGGGTGACCTGGGGCCGGGTTATCGACCTGTCCAGGGGACCCGGGCCGGGGACCCGACAGGACCCGGTGATCTGCGGCTGGGGTAAAAACCCGTCCCGGGGACCCGGGCTGGGTCCCAACATGCCTTGGTTACCTGGGGCCGGTGTCCCCACGTGACCCGCTGACCTGGGGCCGGTGACCCCACGTGACCCGGTCACCTGGGGCCGGTGTCCCCACGTGACCCGCTGACCTGGGGCCGGTGACCCCACGTGACCCGGTCACCTGGGGCCGGTGACCCCACGTGACCCGGTCACCTGGGGCCGGTGACCCCACGTGACCCGGTCACCTGGGGCCGGTGACCCCACGTGACCCGGTCACCTGGTGCAGGTGACCCCACGTGACCGGGTCACCTGGGGCCGGTGACCCCACGTGACCCGGTCACCTGGGGCCGGTGTCCCCACGTGACCGGGTCACCTGGGGCCGGTGACCCCACGTGACCCGGTCACCTGGGGCCGGTGTCCCCACGTGACCCGGGGTCCTGGTGCCGGGGTGGTCATCGGAACCTGGGAACCAGGCCGGTTACCCGACACGACCCGGTGACCCGGGGCTGTGGTGTCGACGGACTCGTGGACCTGGGTTCGGGGTCCCGACCTGACGCGGTGACCTGGGGCCGGTGTCCCCACGTGACCCGCTGACCTGGGGCTGGTGTCCCCACGTGACCCGCTGACCTGGGGCCGGTGACCCCACGTGACCCGCTGACCTGGGGCCGGTGACCCCGCGTGACCCGGTCACCTGGGGCCGGTGTCCCCACGTGACCCGGTCACCTGGGGCCGGTGACCCCACGTGACCCGCTGACCTGGGGCCGGTGACCCCGCGTGACCCGGTCACCTGGGGCCGGGGTCCCCACGGGACCCGGGGTCCTGGTGCCGGGGTGGTCACCGGAACCTGGGAACCAGGCCGGTTACCCGACACGACCCGGTGACCTGGGGCCGGGTTAACGACCTGTCCAGGGGACCCGGGCCGGGGACCCGACAGGACCCGGTGGTCCTTCGCTGGTGTCCCGATGCAACCCGGGGACCCGGGCCCGGGACCCCACGTGATCCAGTGATCCGGTGCTTTTGTCCCGATGCAACCCGGGGACCCGGGCCGGGGACCCGGTATGACTCCGTCTCCCGGGGCCGGGGTGGTCACCTGACACTGGTACCCGGGACAGCGACCCGACATGACCCCGTGACCCGGGGCCGGGGTGCCGACCTGTCCAGGGGACCCGACCCGGGTACCCGACAGGACCCGGTGATCTGCGGCTGGGGTAAAAACCCGTCCCGGGGACCCGGGCTGGGTCCCGACATGACCCGGTGACCTGGGGCTGTGGTGTCGACCGGACTCAGGGACCTGGTCCGGTGTCCCGTCATGACCCGGGGACCTGGAGTCGGGGTGGTCACCAGACCGTTGTACCCAGGCCGTTGACCCGACATGACCCTGTGACCCGGGGCCTGGGTAAAAATCCAACCCGGGGACCCGGGCATGGGACGTGACATGACCCGACCTGGGTCCGGGGTCCCGAACTGACCCGGTGACCTGGGTCTGGGGACTCGGTATGACCCGGTTACCTGGGCCCGGGGTCCCCACGTGACCCGGTCACTTGGGGCCGGGGTCCCCACGTGACCAGGTCACCTGGGGCCGGTGACCCCACGTGACCCGGTCACCTGGGGCCGGTGTCCCCACGTGACCCGGTCACCTGGGGCCGGGGTCCCCACGTGACCCGGTCACCTGGGGCCGGTGACCCCACGTGACCCGGTCACCTGGGGCCGGTGACCCCACGTGACCCGGTCACCTGGGGCCGGTGACCCCACGTGACCCGGTCACCTGGGGCCGGTGACCCCACGTGACCCGGTCACCTGGGGCCGGTGACCCCACGTGACCAGGTCACCTGGGGCCGGTGACCCCACGTGACCCTGTCACCTGGTGCCGGTGACCCCACGTGACCCGGTCACCTGGGGCCGGTGACCCCACGTGACCAGGTCACCTGGGGCCGGTGACCCCACGTGACCCGCTGACCTGGGGCCGGTGACCCCACGTGACCCGGTCACCTGGGGCCGGTGTCCCCACGTGACCTGGTCACCTGGGGCCGGTGACCCCACGTGACCCGGTCACCTGGTGCCGGTGACCCCACGTGACCGGGTCACCTGGGGCCGGTGACCCCACGTGACCCGGTCACCTGGGGCCGGTGTCCCCACGTGACCGGGTCACCTGGGTCCGGTGACCCCACGTGACCCGGTCACCTGGGGCCGGTGTCCCCACGTGACCCAGAGTCCTGGTGCCGGGGTGGTCATCGGAACCTGGGAACCAGGCCGGTTACCCGACACGACCCGGTGACCCGGGGCTGTGGTGTCGACGGACTCGTGGACCTGGGTTCGGGGCCCCGACCTGACGCGGTGACCTGGGGCCGGTGTCCCCACGTGACCCGGTCACCTGGGGCCGGTGACCCCACGTGACCCGGTCACCTGGGGCCGGTGACCCCACGTGACCCGATGACCTGGGGCCGGTGTCCCCACGTGACCCGGTCACCTGGGGCCGGTGACCCCACGTGACCCGGTCACCTGGGGCCGGTGACCCCACGTGACCCGATGACCTGGGGCCGGTGTCCCCACGTGACCCGGTCACCTGGGGCCGGTGTCCCCACGTGACCCGGGGTCCTGGTGCCGGGGTGGTCACCGGAACCTGGGAACCAGGCCGGGTGCGTGACATGACCCGGTGACCTGGGGCCGGGTTAACGACCTGTCCAGGGGACCCGGGCCGGGGACCCGACAGGACCCGGTGGTCCTTCGCTGGTGTCCCGATGCAACCCGGGGACCCGGGCCCGGGCCCCCACGTGATCCAGTGATCCGGTGCTTTTGTCCCGATGCAACCCGGGGACCTGGGCCGGGGACCCGGTATGACTCCGTCTCCCGGGGCCGGGGTGGTCACCTGACACTGGTACCCGGGACAGCGACTCGACATGACCCCGTGACCCGGGGCCGGGGTGCCGACCTGTCCAGGGGACCCGACCCGGGTACCCGACAGGACCCGGTGATCTGCGGCTGGGGTAAAAACCCGTCCCGGGGACCCGGGCTGGGTCCCGACATGACCCGGTGACCTGGGGCTGTGGTGTCGACCGGACTCGGGGACCTGGTCCGGTGTCCCGTCATGACCCGGGGACCTGGGGTCGGGGTGGTCACCAGACCCTTGTACCCAGGCCGTTGACCCGACATGACCCTGTGACCCGGGGCCTGGGTAAAAATCCAACCCGGGGACCCGGGCATGGGACGTGACATGACCCGACCTGGGTCCGGGGTCCCGAACTCACCCGGTGACCTGGGTCCGGGGACTCGGTATGACCCGGTTACCTGGGGCCGGTGTCCCAACGTGACACGCTGACCTGGGTCCGGTGACCCCACGTGACCCGGTCACCTGGGGCCGGTGACCCCACGTGACCAGGTCACCTGGGGCCGGTGACCCCACGTGACCCGCTGACCTGGGGCCGGTGACCCCACGTGACCCGGTCACCTGGGGCCGGTGTCCCCACGTGACCCGCTGACCTGGGGCCGGTGACCCCACGTGACCAGGTCACCTGGGGCCGGTGACCCCACGTGACCCGGTCACCTGGGGCCGGTGACCCCACGTGACCCGGTCACCTGGGGCCGGTGACCCCACGTGACCCGGTCACCTGGGGCCGGTGACCTCACGTGACCCGGTCACCTGGGGCCGGTGACCCCACGTGACCAGGTCACCTGGGGCCGGTGACCCCACGTGACCAGGTCACCTGGGGCCGGAGACCCCACGTGACCCGGTCACCTGGTGCCGGTGACCCCACGTGACCAGGTCACCTGGGGCCGGTGACCCCACGTGACCCGGTCACCTGGTGCCGGTGACCCCACGTGACCCGGTCACCTGGGGCCGGTGACCCCACGTGACCAGGTCACCTGGTGCCGGTGACCCCACGTGACCCGGTCACCTGGGGCCGGTGACCCCACGTGACCCGCTGACCTGGGGCCCGTGACCCCGCGTGACCCGGTCACCTGGGGCCGGGGTCCCCACGGGACCCGGGGTCCTGGTGCCGGGGTGGTCACCGGAACCTGGGAACCAGGCCGGTTACCCGACACGACCCGGTGACCTGGGGCCGGGTTAACGACCTGTCCAGGGGACCCGGGCCGGGGACCCGACAGGACCCGGTGGTCCTTCGCTGGTGTCCCGATGCAACCCGGGGACCCGGGCCCGGGACCCCACGTGATCCAGTGATCCGGTGCTTTTGTCCCGATGCAACCCGGGGACCTGGGCCGGGGACCCGGTATGACTCCGTCTCCCGGGGCTGGGGTGGTCACCTGACACTGGTACCCGGGACAGCGACCCGACATGACCCCGTGACCCGGGGCCGGGGTGCCGACCTGTCCAGGGGACCCGACCCGGGTACCCGACAGGACCCGGTGATCTGCGGCTGGGGTAAAAACCCGTCCCGGGGACCCGGGCTGGGTCCCGACATGACCCGGTGACCTGGGGCTGTGGTGTCGACCGGACTCAGGGACCTGGTCCGGTGTCCCGTCATGACCCGGGGACCTGGAGTCGGGGTGGTCACCAGACCGTTGTACCCAGGCCGTTGACCCGACATGACCCTGTGACCCGGGGCCTGGGTAAAAATCCAACCCGGGGACCCGGGCATGGGACGTGACATGACCCGACCTGGGTCCGGGGTCCCGAACTGACCCGGTGACCTGGGTCCGGGGACTCGGTATGACCCGGTTACCTGGGCCCGGGGTCCCCACGTGACCCGGTCACCTGGGGCCGGGGTCCCCACGTGACCAGGTCACCTGGGGCCGGTGACCCCACGTGACCCGGTCACCTGGGGCCGGTGTCCCCACGTGACCCAGAGTCCTGGTGCCGGGGTGGTCATCGGAACCTGGGAACCAGGCCGGTTACCCGACACGACCCGGTGACCCGGGGCTGTGGTGTCGACGGACTCGTGGAACTGGGTTCGGGGTCCCGACCTGACGCGGTGACCTGGGGCCGGTGTCCCCACGTGACCCGGTCACCTGGGGCCGGTGACCCCACGTGACCCGGTCACCTGGGGCCGGTGACCCCACGTGACCCGATGACCTGGGGCCGGTGTCCCCACGTGACCCGGTCACCTGGGGCCGGTGACCCCACGTGACCCGGTCACCTGGGGCCGGTGACCCCACGTGACCCGATGACCTGGGGCCGGTGTCCCCACGTGACCCGGTCACCTGGGGCCGGTGTCCCCACGTGACCCGGGGTCCTGGTGCCGGGGTGGTCACCGGAACCTGGGAACCAGGCCGGGTGCGTGACATGACCCGGTGACCTGGGGCCGGGTTAACGACCTGTCCAGGGGACCCGGGCCGGGGACCCGACAGGACCCGGTGGTCCTTCGCTGGTGTCCCGATGCAACCCGGGGACCCGGGCCCGGGCCCCCACGTGATCCAGTGATCCGGTGCTTTTGTCCCGATGCAACCCGGGGACCTGGGCCGGGGACCCGGTATGACTCCGTCTCCCGGGGCCGGGGTGGTCACCTGACACTGGTACCCGGGACAGCGACTCGACATGACCCCGTGACCCGGGGCCGGGGTGCCGACCTGTCCAGGGGACCCGACCCGGGTACCCGACAGGACCCGGTGATCTGCGGCTGGGGTAAAAACCCGTCCCGGGGACCCGGGCTGGGTCCCGACATGACCCGGTGACCTGGGGCTGTGGTGTCGACCGGACTCGGGGACCTGGTCCGGTGTCCCGTCATGACCCGGGGACCTGGGGTCGGGGTGGTCACCAGACCCTTGTACCCAGGCCGTTGACCCGACATGACCCTGTGACCCGGGGCCTGGGTAAAAATCCAACCCGGGGACCCGGGCATGGGACGTGACATGACCCGACCTGGGTCCGGGGTCCCGAACTCACCCGGTGACCTGGGTCCGGGGACTCGGTATGACCCGGTTACCTGGGGCCGGTGTCCCAACGTGACCCGCTGACCTGGGTCCGGTGACCCCACGTGACCCGCTGAACTGGGGCCGGTGACCCCACGTGACCAGGTCACCTGGGGCCGGTGACCCCACGTGACCCGCTGACCTGGGGCCGGTGACCCCACGTGACCAGGTCACCTGGGGCCGGTGACCCCACGTGACCCGGTCACCTGGTGCCGGTGACCCCACATGACCCGGTCACCTGGGGCCGGTGACCCCACGTGACCAGGTCACCTGGTGCCGGTGACCCCACGTGACCCGGTCACCTGGGGCCGGTGACCCCACGTGACCCGCTGACCTGGGGCCCGTGACCCCGCGTGACCCGGTCACCTGGGGCCGGGGTCCCCACGGGACCCGGGGTCCTGGTGCCGGGGTGGTCACCGGAACCTGGGAACCAGGCCGGTTACCCGACACGACCCGGTGACCTGGGGCCGGGTTAACGACCTGTCCAGGGGACCCGGGCCGGGGACCCGACAGGACCCGGTGGTCCTTCGCTGGTGTCCCGATGCAACCCGGGGACCCGGGCCCGGGACCCCACGTGATCCAGTGATCCGGTGCTTTTGTCCCGATGCAACCCGGGGACCTGGGCCGGGGACCCGGTATGACTCCGTCTCCCGGGGCTGGGGTGGTCACCTGACACTGGTACCCGGGACAGCGACCCGACATGACCCCGTGACCCGGGGCCGGGGTGCCGACCTGTCCAGGGGACCCGACCCGGGTACCCGACAGGACCCGGTGATCTGCGGCTGGGGTAAAAACCCGTCCCGGGGACCCGGGCTGGGTCCCGACATGACCCGGTGACCTGGGGCTGTGGTGTCGACCGGACTCAGGGACCTGGTCCGGTGTCCCGTCATGACCCGGGGACCTGGAGTCGGGGTGGTCACCAGACCGTTGTACCCAGGCCGTTGACCCGACATGACCCTGTGACCCGGGGCCTGGGTAAAAATCCAACCCGGGGACCCGGGCATGGGACGTGACATGACCCGACCTGGGTCCGGGGTCCCGAACTGACCCGGTGACCTGGGTCCGGGGACTCGGTATGACCCGGTTACCTGGGCCCGGGGTCCCCACGTGACCCGGTCACCTGGGGCCGGGGTCCCCACGTGACCAGGTCACCTGGGGCCGGTGACCCCACGTGACCCGGTCACCTGGGGCCGGTGTCCCCACGTGACCCGGAGTCCTGGTGCCGGGGTGGTCATCGGAACCTGGGAACCAGGCCGGTTACCCGACACGACCCGGTGACCCGGGGCTGTGGTGTCGACGGACTCGTGGACCTGGGTTCGGGGTCCCGACCTGACGCGGTGACCTGGGGCCGGTGTCCCCACGTGACCCGGTCACCTGGGGCCGGTGACCCCACGTGACCCGGTCACCTGGGGCCGGTGACCCCACGTGACCCGATGACCTGGGGCCGGTGTCCCCACGTGACCCGGTCACCTGGGGCCGGTGACCCCACGTGACCCGGTCACCTGGGGCCGGTGACCCCACGTGACCCGATGACCTGGGGCCGGTGTCCCCACGTGACCCGGTCACCTGGGGCCGGTGTCCCCACGTGACCCGGGGTCCTGGTGCCGGGGTGGTCACCGGAACCTGGGAACCAGGCCGGGTGCGTGACATGACCCGGTGACCTGGGGCCGGGTTAACGACCTGTCCAGGGGACCCGGGCCGGGGACCCGACAGGACCCGGTGGTCCTTCGCTGGTGTCCCGATGCAACCCGGGGACCCGGGCCCGGGCCCCCACGTGATCCAGTGATCCGGTGCTTTTGTCCCGATGCAACCCGGGGACCTGGGCCGGGGACCCGGTATGACTCCGTCTCCCGGGGCCGGGGTGGTCACCTGACACTGGTACCCGGGACAGCGACTCGACATGACCCCGTGACCCGGGGCCGGGGTGCCGACCTGTCCAGGGGACCCGACCCGGGTACCCGACAGGACCCGGTGATCTGCGGCTGGGGTAAAAACCCGTCCCGGGGACCCGGGCTGGGTCCCGACATGACCCGGTGACCTGGGGCTGTGGTGTCGACCGGACTCGGGGACCTGGTCCGGTGTCCCGTCATGACCCGGGGACCTGGGGTCGGGGTGGTCACCAGACCCTTGTACCCAGGCCGTTGACCCGACATGACCCTGTGACCCGGGGCCTGGGTAAAAATCCAACCCGGGGACCCGGGCATGGGACGTGACATGACCCGACCTGGGTCCGGGGTCCCGAACTCACCCGGTGACCTGGGTCCGGGGACTCGGTATGACCCGGTTACCTGGGGCCGGTGTCCCAACGTGACCCGCTGACCTGGGTCCGGTGACCCCACGTGACCCGCTGAACTGGGGCCGGTGACCCCACGTGACCAGGTCACCTGGGGCCGGTGACCCCACGTGACCCGCTGACCTGGGGCCGGTGACCCCACGTGACCCGGTCACCTGGGGCCGGTGTCCCCACGTGACCCGGTCACCTGGGGCCGGTGACCCCACGTGACCCGGTCACCTGGGGCCGGTGACCCCACGTGACCCGGTCACCTGGGGCCGGTGACCCCACGTGACCCGGTCACCTGGGGCCGGTGACCCCACGTGACCCGGTCACCTGGGGCCGGTGACCCCACGTGACCCGGTCACCTGGGGCCGGTGACCTCACGTGACCCGGTCACCTGGGGCCGGTGACCCCACGTGACCCGGTCACCTGGGGCCGGTGACCCCACGTGACCAGGTCACCTGGGGCCGGTGACCCCACGTGACCCGGTCACCTGGGGCCGGTGACCCCACGTGACCAGGTCACCTGGGGCCGGTGACCCCACGTGACCCGGTCACCTGGTGCCGGTGACCCCACGTGACCCGGTCACCTGGGGCCGGTGACCCCACGTGACCAGGTCACCTGGTGCCGGTGACCCCACGTGACCCGGTCACCTGGGGCCGGTGACCCCACGTGACCCGCTGACCTGGGGCCCGTGACCCCGCGTGACCCGGTCACCTGGGGCCGGGGTCCCCACGGGACCCGGGGTCCTGGTGCCGGGGTGGTCACCGGAACCTGGGAACCAGGCCGGTTACCCGACACGACCCGGTGACCTGGGGCCGGGTTAACGACCTGTCCAGGGGACCCGGGCCGGGGACCCGACAGGACCCGGTGGTCCTTCGCTGGTGTCCCGATGCAACCCGGGGACCCGGGCCCGGGCCCCCACGTGATCCAGTGATCCGGTGCTTTTGTCCCGATGCAACCCGGGGACCCGGGCCGGGGACCCGGTATGACTCCGTCTCCCGGGGCCGGGGTGGTCACCTGACACTGGTACCCGGGACAGCGACCCGACATGACCCCGTGACCCGGGGCCGGGGTGCCGACCTGTCCAGGGGACCCGACCCGGGTACCCGACATGACCCGGTGACCTGGGGCTGTGGTGTCGACCGGACTCGGGGACCTGGTCCGGTGTCCCGTCATGACCCGGAGACCTGAGGTCGGGGTGGTCACCAGACCGTTGTACCCAGGCCGTTGACCCGACATGACCCTGTGACCCGGCGCCTGGGTAAAAATCCAACCCGGGGACCCGGGCATGGGACGTGACATGACCCGACCTGGGTCCGGGGTCCCGAACTGACCCGGTGACCTGGGTCCGGGGACTCGGTATGACCCGGTTACCTGGGCCCGGGGTCCCCACGTGACCCGGTCACCTGGGGCCGGGGTCCCCACGTGACCAGGTCACCTGGGGCCGGTGACCCCACGTGACCCGCTGACCTGGGGCCGGTGTCCCCACGTGACCCGGTCACCTGGGGCCGGGGTCCCCACGTGACCCGGTCACCTGGGGCCGGTGACCCCACGTGACCCGGTCACCTGGGGCCGGTGACCCCACGTGACCCGGTCACCTGGGGCCGGTGACCCCACGTGACCGGGTCACCTGGGGCCGGTGACCCCACGTGACCCGGTCACCTGGGGCCGGTGTCCCCACGTGACCGGGTCACCTGGGTCCGGTGACCCCACGTGACCCGGTCACCTGGGGCCGGTGTCCCCACGTGACCCAGAGTCCTGGTGCCGGGGTGGTCATCGGAACCTGGGAACCAGGCCGGTTACCCGACACGACCCGGTGACCCGGGGCTGTGGTGTCGACGGACTCGTGGACCTGGGTTCGGGGTCCCGACCTGACGCGGTGACCTGGGGCCGGTGTCCCCACGTGACCCGCTGACCTGGGGCCGGTGACCCCACGTGACCCGGTCACCTGGGGCCGGTGACCCCACGTGACCCGCTGACCTGGGGCCGGTGACCCCACGTTACCCGGTCACCTGGGGCCGGGGTCCCCACGGGACCCGGGGTCCTGGTGCCGGGGTGGTCACCGGAACGTGGGAACCAGGCCGGGTGCGCGACATGACCCGGTGACCTGGGGCCGGGTTAACGACCTGTCCAGGGGACCCGGGCCGGGGACCCGACAGGACCCGGTGATCCTTCGCTGGTGTCCCGATGCAACCCGGGGACCCGGGCCCGGGCCCCCACGTGATCCAGTGATCCGGTGCTTTTGTCCCGATGCAACCCGGGGACCTGGGCCGGGGACCCGGTATGACTCCGTCTCCCGGGGCCGGGGTGGTCACCTGACACTGGTACCCGGGACAGCGACCCGACATGACCCCGTGACCCAGGGCCGGGGTGCCGACCTGTCCAGGGGACCCGACCCGGGTACCCGACAGGACCCGGTGATCTGCGGCTGGGGTAAAAACCCGTCCCGGGGACCCGGGCTGGGTCCCGTCATGACCCGGAGACCTGGGGTCGGGGTGGTCACCAGACCCTTGTACCCAGGCCGTTGACCCGACATGACCCTGTGACCCGGGGCCTGGGTAAAAATCCAACCCGGGGACCCGGGCATGGGACGTGACATGACCCGACCTGGGTCCGGGGTCCCCACGTGACCCGCTGACCTGAGGCCGGTGTCCCCACGTGACCCGGTCACCTGGGGCCGGTGACCCCACGTGACCCGGTCACCTGGGGCCGGTGACCCCACGTGACCAGGTCACCTGGGGCCGGTGACCCCACGTGACCCGGTCACCTGGGGCCGGTGACCCCACGTGACCCGGTCACCTGGGGCCGGTGTCCCCACGTGACCCGATCACCTGGGGCCGGTGACCCCACGTGACCCGGTCACCTGGGGCCGGTGACCCCACGTGACCCGGTCACCTGGGGCCGGTGACCTCACGTGACCCGGTCACCTGGGGCCGGTGACCCCACGTGACCCGGTCACCTGGGGCCGGTGACCCCACGTGACCCGGTCACCTGGGGCCGGTGACCCCACGTGACCCGGTCACCTGGGGCCGGTGACCCCACGTGACCCGGTCACCTGGGGCCGGTGACCCCACGTGACCAGGTCACCTGGGGCCGGTGACCCCACGTGACCCAGTCACCTGGTGCCGGTGACCCCACGTGACCCGGTCACCTGGGGCCGGTGTCCCCACGTGACCCGGTCACCTGGGGCCGGTGACCCCACGTGACCCGCTGACCTGGGGCCGGTGACCCCGCGTGACCCGGTCACCTGGGGCCGGGGTCCCCACGGGACCCGGGGTCCTGGTGCCGGGGTGGTCACCGGAACGTGGGAACCAGGCCGGGTGCGCGACATGACCCGGTGACCTGGGGCCGGGTTAACGATCTGTCCAGGGGACCCGGGCCGGGGACCCGACAGGACCCGGTGATCCTTCGCTGGTGTCCCGATGCAACCCGGGGACCCGGGCCCGGGCCCCCACGTGATCCAGTGATCCGGTGCTTTTGTCCCGATGCAACCCGGGGACCCGGGCCGGGGACCCGGTATGACTCCGTCTCCCGGGGCCGGGGTGGTCACCTGACACTGGTACCCGGGACAGCGACCCGACATGACCCCGTGACCCGGGGCCGGGGTGCCGACCTGTCCAGGGGACCCGACCCGGGTACCCGACATGACCCGGTGACCTGGGGCTGTGGTGTCGACCGGACTCGGGGACCTGGTCCGGTGTCCCGTCATGACCCGGAGACCTGAGGTCGGGGTGGTCACCAGACCGTTGTACCCAGGCCGTTGACCCGACATGACCCTGTGACCCGGGGCCTGGGTAAAAATCCAACCCGGGGACCCGGGCATGGGACGTGACATGACCCGACCTGGGTCCGGGGTCCCGAACTGACCCGGTGACCTGGGTCCGGGGACTCGGTATGACCCGGTTACCTGGGCCCGGGGTCCCCACGTGACCCGGTCACCTGGGGCCGGGGTCCCCACGTGACCAGGTCACCTGGGGCCGGTGACCCCACGTGACCCGCTGACCTGGGGCCGGTGTCCCCACGTGACCCGGTCACCTGGGGCCGGGGTCCCCACGTGACCCGGTCACCTGGGGCCGGTGACCCCACGTGACCCGGTCACCTGGGGCCGGTGACCCCACGTGACCCGGTCACCTGGGGCCGGTGACCCCACGTGACCGGGTCACCTGGGGCCGGTGACCCCACGTGACCCGGTCACCTGGGGCCGGTGTCCCCACGTGACCGGGTCACCTGGGTCCGGTGACCCCACGTGACCCGGTCACCTGGGGCCGGTGTCCCCACGTGACCCAGAGTCCTGGTGCCGGGGTGGTCATCGGAACCTGGGAACCAGGCCGGTTACCCGACACGACCCGGTGACCCGGGGCTGTGGTGTCGACGGACTCGTGGACCTGGGTTCGGGGTCCCGACCTGACGCGGTGACCTGGGGCCGGTGTCCCCACGTGACCCGCTGACCTGGGGCCGGTGACCCCACGTGACCCGGTCACCTGGGGCCGGTGACCCCACGTGACCCGCTGACCTGGGGCCGGTGACCCCACGTTACCCGGTCACCTGGGGCCGGGGTCCCCACGGGACCCGGGGTCCTGGTGCCGGGGTGGTCACCGGAACGTGGGAACCAGGCCGGGTGCGCGACATGACCCGGTGACCTGGGGCCGGGTTAACGACCTGTCCAGGGGACCCGGGCCGGGGACCCGACAGGACCCGGTGATCCTTCGCTGGTGTCCCGATGCAACCCGGGGACCCGGGCCCGGGCCCCCACGTGATCCAGTGATCCGGTGCTTTTGTCCCGATGCAACCCGGGGACCCGGGCCGGGGACCCGGTATGACTCCGTCTCCCGGGGCCGGGGTGGTCACCTGACACTGGTACCCGGGACAGCGACCCGACATGACCCCGTGACCCGGGGCCGGGGTGCCGACCTGTCCAGGGGACCCGACCCGGGTACCCGACAGGACCCGGTGATCTGCGGCTGGGGTAAAAACCCGTCCCGGGGACCCGGGCTGGGTCCCGACATGACCCGGTGACCTGGGGCTGTGGTGTCGACCGGACTCGGGGACCTGGTCCGGTGTCCCGTCATGACCCGGAGACCTGGGGTCGGGGTGGTCACCAGACCCTTGTACCCAGGCCGTTGACCCGACATGACCCTGTGACCCGGGGCCTGGGTAAAAATCCAACCCGGGGACCCGGGCATGGGACGTGACATGACCCGACCTGGGTCCGGGGTCCCCACGTGACCCGCTGACCTGAGGCCGGTGTCCCCACGTGACCCGGTCACCTGGGGCCGGTGACCCCACGTGACCCGGTCACCTGGGGCCGGTGACCCCACGTGACCAGGTCACCTGGGGCCGGTGACCCCACGTGACCCGGTCACCTGGGGCCGGTGACCCCACGTGACCCGGTCACCTGGGGCCGGTGTCCCCACGTGACCCGATCACCTGGGGCCGGTGACCCCACGTGACCCGGTCACCTGGGGCCGGTGACCCCACGTGACCCGGTCACCTGGGGCCGGTGACCTCACGTGACCCGGTCACCTGGGGCCGGTGACCCCACGTGACCCGGTCACCTGGGGCCGGTGACCCCACGTGACCCGGTCACCTGGGGCCGGTGACCCCACGTGACCCGGTCACCTGGGGCCGGTGACCCCACGTGACCCGGTCACCTGGGGCCGGTGACCCCACGTGACCAGGTCACCTGGGGCCGGTGACCCCACGTGACCCAGTCACCTGGTGCCGGTGACCCCACGTGACCCGGTCACCTGGGGCCGGTGTCCCCACGTGACCCGGTCACCTGGGGCCGGTGACCCCACGTGACCCGCTGACCTGGGGCCGGTGACCCCGCGTGACCCGGTCACCTGGGGCCGGGGTCCCCACGGGACCCGGGGTCCTGGTGCCGGGGTGGTCACCGGAACGTGGGAACCAGGCCGGGTGCGCGACATGACCCGGTGACCTGGGGCCGGGTTAACGATCTGTCCAGGGGACCCGGGCCGGGGACCCGACAGGACCCGGTGGTCCTTCGCTGGTGTCCCGATGCAACCCGGGGACCCGGGCCCGGGCCCCCACGTGATCCAGTGATCCGGTGCTTTTGTCCCGATGCAACCCGGGGACCCGGGCCGGGGACCCGGTATGACTCCGTCTCCCGGGGCCGGGGTGGTCACCTGACACTGGTACCCGGGACAGCGACCCGACATGACCCCGTGACCCGGGGCCGGGGTGCCGACCTGTCCAGGGGACCCGACCCGGGTACCCGACATGACCCGGTGACCTGGGGCTGTGGTGTCGACCGGACTCGGGGACCTGGTCCGGTGTCCCGTCATGACCCGGAGACCTGAGGTCGGGGTGGTCACCAGACCCTTGTACCCAGGCCGTTGACCCGACATGACCCTGTGACCCGGGGCCTGGGTAAAAATCCAACCCGGGGACCCGGGCATGGGACGTGACATGACCCGACCTGGGTCCGGGGTCCCGAACTGACCCAGTGACCTGGGTCCGGGGACTCGGTATGACCCGGTTACCTGGGGCCGGTGTCCCCACGTGACCCGCTGACCTGGGTCCGGGGTCCCCACGTGACCCGCTGAACTGGGGCCGGTGTCCCCACGTGACCCGGTCACCTGGGGCCGGTGACCCCACGTGACCCGGTCACCTGGGGCCGGTGACCCCACGTGACCCGGTCACCTGGGGCCGGTGTCCCCACGTGACCCGGTCACCTGGGGCCGGTGACCCCACGTGACCGGGTCACCTGGGGCCGGTGACCCCACGTGACCGGGTCACCTGGGGCCGGTGACCCCACGTGACCCGGTCACCTGGGGCCGGTGACCCCACGTGACCCGGTCACCTGGGGCCGGGGTCCCCACGTGACCCGGTCACCTGGTGCCGGTGACCCCACGTGACCCGGTCACCTGGGGCCGGTGACCCCACGTGACCCGGTCACCTGGGGACGGTGTCCCCACGTGACCCGGTCACCTGGGGCCGGTGACCCCACGTGACCCGGTCACCTGGGGCCGGTGACCCCACGTGACCAGGTCATCTGGGCCGGTGACCCCACGTGACCCGGTGACCTGGGGCCGGTGTCCCCACGTGACCCGCTGACCTGGGGCCGGTGTCCCCACGTGACCCGGTCACCTGGGGCCGGTGACCCCACGTGACCCGCTGACCTGGGGCCGGTGACCCCACGTGACCCGGTCACCTGGGGCCGGTGACCCCACGTGACCCGGTCACCTGGGGCCGGTGACCCCACGTGACCAGGTCACCTGGGGCCGGTGACCCCACGTGACCCGGTCACCTGGGGCCGGTGACCCCACGTGACCCGGTCACCTGGTGCCGGTGACCCCACGTGACCGGGTCACCTGGGGCCGGTGACCCCACGTGACCCGGTCACCTGGGTCCGGTGACCCTACGTGACCCGCTGACCTGGGGCCGGTGTCCCCACGTGACCCGCTGACCTGGGGCCGGTGACCCCACGTGACCCGCTGACCTGGGGCCGGTGACCCCGCGTGACCCGGTCACCTGGGGCCGGGGTCCCCACGGGACCCGGGGTCCTGGTGCCGGGGTGGTCACCGGAACGTGGGAACCAGGCCGGGTGCGCGACATGACCCGGTGACCTGGGGCCGGGTTAACGACCTGTCCAGGGGACCCGGGCCGGGGACCCGACAGGACCCGGTGGTCCTTCGCTGGTGTCCCGATGCAACCCGGGGACCCGGGCCCGGGCCCCCACGTGATCCAGTGATCCGGTGCTTTTGTCCCGATGCAACCCGGGGACCCGGGCCGGGGACCCGGTATGACTCCGTCTCCCGGGGCCGGGGTGGTCACCTGACACTGGTACCCGGGACAGCGACCCGACATGACCCCGTGACCCGGGGCCGGGGTGCCGACCTGTCCAGGGGACCCGACCCGGGTACCCGACAGGACCCGGTGATCTGCGGCTGGGGTAAAAACCCGTCCCGGGGACCCGGGCTGGGTCCCGACATGACCCGGTGACCTGGGGCTGTGGTGTCGACCGGACTCGGGGACCTGGTCCGGTGTCCCGTCATGACCCGGAGACCTGGGGTCGGGGTGGTCACCAGACCCTTGTACCCAGGCCGTTGACCCGACATGACCCTGTGACCCGGGGCCTGGGTAAAAATCCAACCCGGGGACCCGGGCATGGGACGTGACATGACCCGACCTGGGTCCGGGGTCCCGAACTGACCCGGTGACCTGGGTCCGGGGACTCGGTATGACCCGGTTACCTGGGGCCGGTGTCCCCACGTGACCCGCTGACCTGGGTCCGGGGTCACCACGTGACCCGCTGACCTGAGGCCGGTGTCCCCACGTGACCCGGTCACCTGGGGCCGGTGACCCCACGTGACCCGGTCACCTGGGGCCGGTGACCCCACGTGACCCGGTCACCTGGGGCCGGTGACCCCACGTGACCCGGTCACCTGGGGCCGGTGACCTCACGTGACCCGGTCACCTGGGGCCGGTGACCCCACGTGACCCGGTCACCTGGGGCCGGTGTCCCCACGTGACCCGGTCCCCTGGGGCCGGTGACCCCACGTGACCCGGTCACCTGGGGCCGGTGACCCCACGTGACCAGGTCACCTGGGGCCGGTGACCCCACGTGACCCGGTCACCTGGGGCCGGTGACCCCACGTGACCCGCTCACCTGGGGCCGGTGACCTCACGTGACCCGGTCACCTGGGGCCGGTGACCCCACGTGACCCGGTCACCTGGGGCCGGTGACCCCACGTGACCAGGTGACCTGGGGCCGGTGACCCCACGTGACCTGGTCACCTGGTGCCGGTGACCCCACGTGACCCGGTCACCTGGGGCCGGTGACCCCACGTGACCCGATGACCTGGGGCCGGTGTCCCCACGTGACCCGGTCACCTGGGGCCGGTGTCCCCACGTGACCCGGGGTCCTGGTGCCGGGGTGGTCACTGGAACCTGGGAACCAGGCCGGGTGCGTGACATGACCCGGTGACCTGGGGCCGGGTTAACGACCTGTCCAGGGGACCCGGGCCGGGGACCCGACAGGACCCGGTGGTCCTTCGCTGGTGTCCCGATGCAACCCGGGGACCCGGGCCCGGGCCCCCACGTGATCCAGTGATCCAGTGCTTTTGTCCCGATGCAACCCGGGGACCTGGGCCGGGGACCCGGTATGACTCCGTCTCCCGGGGCCGGGGTGGTCACCTGACACTGGTACCCGGGACAGCGTCTCGACATGACCCCGTGACCCGGGGCCGGGGTGCCGACCTGTCCAGGGGACCCGACCCGGGTACCCGACAGGACCCGGTGATCTGCGGCTGGGGTAAAAACCCATCCCGGGGACCCGGGCTGGGTCCCGACATGACCCGGTGACCTGGGGCTGTGGTGTCGACCGGACTCGGGGACCTGGTCCGGTGTCCCGTCATGACCCGGGGACCTGGGGTCGGGGTGGTCACCAGACCATTGTACCCAGGCCGTTGACCCGACATGACCCTGTGACCCGGGGCCTGGGTAAAAATCCAACCCGGGGACCCGGGCATGGGACGTGACATGACCCGACCTGGGTCCGGGGTCCCGAACTCACCCGGTGACCTGGGTCCGGGGACTCGGTATGACCCGGTTACCTGGGGCCGGTGTCCCCACGTGACCCGCTGACCTGGGTCCGGTGACCCCACGTGACCCGGTCACCTGGGGCCGGTGACCCCACGTGACCCGGTCACCTGGGGCCGGTGACCCCACGTGACCAGGTCACCTGGGGCCGGTGACCCCACGTAACCCGCTGACCTGGGGCCGGTGACCCCACGTGACCCGGTCACCTGGGGCCAGTGTCCCCACGTGACCCGGTCACCTGGGGCCGGTGACCCCACGTGACCCGGTCACCTGGGGCCGGTGACCCCACGTGACCCGGTCACCTGGGGCCGGTGACCCCACGTGACCCGGTCACCTGGGGCCGGTGACCCCACGTGACCCGGTCACCTGGGGCCGGTGACCCCACGTGACCCGGTCACCTGGGGCCGGTGACCTCACGTGACCCGGTCACCTGGGGCAGGTGACCCCACGTGACCCGGTCACCTGGGGCCGGTGACCCCACGTGACCAGGTCACCTGGGGCCGGTGACCCCACGTGACCCGGTCACCTGGTGCCGGTGACCCCACGTGACCAGGTCACCTAGGGCCGGTGACCCCACGTGACCCGGTCACCTGGTGCCGGTGACCCCACGTGACCCGGTCACCTGGGGCCGGTGACCCCACGTGACCAGGTCACCTGGGGCCGGTGACCCCACGTGACCCGGTCACCTGGTGCCGGTGACCCCATGTGACCCGGTCACCTGGGGCCGGTGACCCCACATGACCAGGTCACCTGGGGCCGGTGACCCCACGTGACCCGCTGACCTGGGGCCGGTGACCCCGCGTGACCCAGTCACCTGGGGCCGGGGTCCCCACGGGACCCGGGGTCCTGGTGCCGGGGTGGTCACCGGAACCTGGGAACCAGGCCGGTTACCCGACACGACCCGGTGACCTGGGGCCGGGTTAACGACCTGTCCAGGGGACCCGGGCCGGGGACCCGACAGGACCCGGTGGTCCTTCGCTGGTGTCCCGATGCAACCCGGGGACCCGGGCCCGGGCCGCCACGTGATCCAGTGATCCGGTGCTTTTGTCCCGATGCAACCCGGGGACCCGGGCCGGGGACCCGGTATGACTCCGTCTCCCGGGGCCGGGGTGGTCACCTGACACTGGTACCCGGGACAGCGACCCGACATGACCCCGTGACCCGGGGCCGGGTTGCCGACCTGTCCAGGGGACCCGACCCGGGTACCCGACAGGACCCGGTGATCTGCGGCTGGGGTAAAAACCCGTCCCGGGGACCCGGGCTGGGTCCCGACATGACCCGGTGACCTGGGGCTGTGGTGTCGACCGGACTCGGGGACCTGGTCCGGTGTCCCGTCATGACCCGGAGACCTGGGGTCGGGGTGGTCACCAGACCCTTGTACCCAGGCCGTTGACCCGACATGACCCTGTGACCCGGGGCCTGGGTAAAAAACCAACCCGGGGACCCGGGCATGGGACGTGACATGACCCGACCTGGGTCCGGGGTCCCGAACTGACCCGGTGACCTGGGTCCGGGGACTTAGTATGACCCGGTTACCTGGGGCCGGTGTCCCCACGTGACCCGCTGACCTGGGGCCGGTGACCCCACGTGACCCGCTGACCTGGGGCCGGTGACCCCACGTGACCCGGTCACCTGGGGCCGGTGTCCCCACGTGACCCGGTCACCTGGGGCCGGTGTCCCCACGTGACCCGCTGACCTGGGGCCGGTGACCCCACGTGACCCGGTCACCTGGGGCCGGTGTCCCCACGTGACCGGGTCACCTGGGGCCGGTGACCCCACGTGACCCGGTCACCTGGGGCCGGTGTCCCCACGTGACCCGCTGACCTGGGGCCGGTGACCCCACGTGACCCGGTCACCTGGGGCCGGTGTCCCCACGTGACCCGGTCACCTGGGGCCGGTGACCCCACGTGACCCAGAGTCCTGGTGCCGGGGTGGTCATCGGAACCTGGGAACCAGGCCGGTTACCCGACACGACCCGGTGACCCGGGGCTGTGGTGTCGACGGACTCGTGGACCTGGGTTCGGGGTCCCGACCTGACGCGGTGACCTGGGGCCGGTGTCCCCACGTGACCCGCTGACATGGGGCCGGTGTCCCCACGTGACCCGCTGACCTGGGGCCGGTGACCCCACGTGACCCGCTGACCTGGGGCCGGTGACCCCACGTTACCCGGTCACCTGGGGCCGGGGTCCCCACGGGACCCGGGGTCCTGGTGCCGGGGTGGTCACCGGAACGTGGGAACCAGGCCGGGTGCGCGACATGACCCGGTGACCTGGGGCCGGGTTAACGACCTGTCCAGGGGACCCGGGCCGGGGACCCGACAGGACCCGGTGGTCCTTCGCTGGTGTCCCGATGCAACCCGGGGACCCGGGCCCGGGCCCCCACGTGATCCAGTGATCCGGTGCTTTTGTCCCGATGCAACCCGGGGACCCGGGCCGGGGACCCGGTATGACTCCGTCTCCCGGGGCCGGGGTGGTCACCTGACACTGGTACCCGGGACAGCGACCCGACATGACCCCGTGACCCGGGGCCGGGGTGCCGACCTGTCCAGGGGACCCGACCCGGGTACCCGACAGGACCCGGTGATCTGCGGCTGGGGTAAAAACCCGTCCCGGGGACCCGGGCTGGGTCCCGACATGACCCGGTGACCTGGGGCTGTGGTGTCGACCGGACTCGGGGACCTGGTCCGGTGTCCCGTCATGACCCGGAGACCTGGGGTCGGGGTGGTCACCAGACCCTTGTACCCAGGCCGTTGACCCGACATGACCCTGTGACCCGGGGCCTGGGTAAAAATCCAACCCGGGGACCCGGGCATGGGACGTGACATGACCCGACCTGGGTCCGGGGTCCCGAACTGACCCGGTGACCTGGGTCCGGGGACTCGGTATGACCCGGTTACCTGGGGCCGGTGTCCCCACGTGACCCGCTGACCTGGGTCCGGGGTCCCCACGTGACCCGCTGACCTGAGGCCGGTGTCCCCACGTGACCCGGTCACCTGGGGCCGGTGACCCCACGTGACCCGGTCACCTGGGGCCGGTGACCCCACGTGACCCGGTCACCTGGGGCCGGTGACCCCACGTGACCCGGTCACCTGGGGCCGGTGACCTCACGTGACCCGGTCACCTGGGGCCGGTGACCCCACGTGACCCGGTCACCTGGGGCCGGTGTCCCCACGTGACCCGGTCACCTGGGGCCGGTGACCCCACGTGACCCGGTCACCTGGGGCCGGTGACCCCACGTGACCAGGTCACCTGGGGCCGGTGACCCCACGTGACCCGGTCACCTGGGGCCGGTGACCCCACGTGACCCGCTCACCTGGGGCCGGTGACCTCACGTGACCCGGTCACCTGGGGCCGGTGACCCCACGTGACCCGGTCACCTGGGGCCGGTGACCCCACGTGACCAGGTGACCTGGGGCCGGTGACCCCACGTGACCTGGTCACCTGGTGCCGGTGACCCCACGTGACCCGGTCACCTGGGGCCGGTGACCCCACGTGACCCGATGACCTGGGGCCGGTGTCCCCACGTGACCCGGTCACCTGGGGCCGGTGTCCCCACGTGACCCGGGGTCCTGGTGCCGGGGTGGTCATCGGAACCTGGGAACCAGGCCGGTTACCCGACACGACTTGGTGACCCGGGGCTGTGGTGTCGACGGACTCGTGGACCTGGGTTCGGGGTCCCGACCTGACGCGGTGACCTGGGGCCGGTGTCCCCACGTGACCCGCTGACCTGGGGCCGGTGACCCCACTTGACCCGGTCACCTGGGGCCGGTGACCCCACGTGACCCGCTGACCTGGGGCCGGTGACCCCGCGTGACCCGGTCACCTGGGGCCGGGGTCCCCACGGGACCCGGGGTCCTGGTGCCGGGGTGGTCACCGGAACCTGGGAACCAGGCCGGTTACCCGACACGACCCGGTGACCTGGGGCCGGGTTAACGACCTGTCCAGGGGACCCGGGCCGGGGACCCGACAGGACCCGGTGGTCCTTCGCTGGTGTCCCGATGCAACCCGGGGACCCGGGCCCGGGCCCCCACGTGATCCAGTGATCCGGTGCTTTTGTCCCGATGCAACCCGGGGACCCGGGCCGGGGACCCGGTATGACTCCGTCTCCCGGGGCCGGGGTGGTCACCTGACACTGGTACCCGGGACAACGACCCGACATGACCCCGTGACCCGGGGCCGGGGTGCCGACCTGTCCAGGGGACCCGACCCGGGTACCCGACATGACCCGGTGACCTGGGGCTGTGGTGTCGACCGGACTCGGGGACCTGGTCCGGTGTCCCGTCATGACCCGGGGACCTGAGGTCGGGGTGGTCACCAGACCCTTGTACCCAGGCCGTTGACCCGACATGACCCTGTGACCCGGGGCCTGGGTAAAAATCCAACCCGGGGACCCGGGCATGGGACGTGACATGACCCGACCTGGGTCCGGGGTCCCGAACTGACCCGGTGACCTGGGTCCGGGGACTCGGTATGACCCGGTTACCTGGGGCCGGTGTCCCCACGTGACCCGCTGACCTGGGTCCAGGGTCCCCACGTGACCCGCTGACCTGAGGCCGGTGACCCCACGTGACCCGGTCACCTGGGGCCGGTGACCCCACGTGACCCGGTCACCTGGGGCCGGTGACCCAACGTGACCAGGTCACCTGGGGCCGGTGACCCCACGTGACCCGGTCACCTGTGGCCGGTGACCCCACGTGACCCGGTCACCTGGGGCCGGTGTCCCCACGTGACCCGGTCACCTGGGGCCGGGGTCCCCACGTGACCCGCTGACCTGAGGCCGGTGACCCCACGTGACCCGGTCACCTGGGGCCGGTGACCCCACGTGACCCGGTCACCTGGGGCCGGTGACCGCACGTGACCCGGTCACCTGGGGCCGGTGACCCCACGTGACCCGGTCACCTGGGGCCGGTGACCCCACGTGACCGGGTCACCTGGGGCCGGTGACCCCACGTGACCCGGTCACCTGGGGCCGGTGACCCCACGTGACCAGGTCACCTGGGGCCGGTGACCCCACGTGACCCGGTCACCTGGTGCCGGTGACCCCACGTGACCCGGTCACCTGGGGCCGGTGACCCCACGTGACCAGGTCACCTGGGGCCGGTGACCCCACGTGACCCGCTGACCTGGGGCCGGTGACCCCACGTGACCCGGTCACCTGGGGCCGGTGTGGTCATCGGAACCTGGGAACCAGGCCGGTTACCCGACACGACCCGGTGACCTGGGGCCGGGTTAACGACCTGTCCAGGGGACCCGGGCCGGGGACCCGACAGGACCCGGTGGTCCTTCGCTGGTGTCCCGATGCAACCCGGGGACCCGGGCCCGGGCCCCCACGTGATCCAGTGATCCGGTGCTTTTGTCCCGATGCAACCCGGGGACCTGGGCCGGGGACCCGGTATGACTCCGTCTCCCGGGGCCGGGGTGGTCACCTGACACTGGTACCCGGGACAGCGACCCGACATGACCCCGTGACCCGGGGCCGGGGTGCCGACCTGTCCAGGGGACCCGACCCGGGTACCCGACAGGACCCGGTGATCTGCGGCTGGGGTAAAAACCCGTCCCGGGGACCCGGGCTGGGTCCCGACATGACCCGGTGACCTGGGGCTGTGGTGTCGACCGGACTCGGGGACCTGGTCCGGTGTCCCGTCATGACCCGGGGACCTGGGGTCGGGGTGGTCACCAGACCCTTGTACCCAGGCCGTTGACCCGACATGACCCTGTGACCCGGGGCCTGGGTAAAAATCCAACCCGGGGACCCGGCCATGGGACGTGACATGACCCGACCTGGGTCCGGGGTCCCGAACTGACCCGGTGACCTGGGTCCGGGGACTCGGTATGACCCGGTTACCTGGGCCCGGGGTCCCCACGTGACCCGGTCACCTGGGGCCGGGGTCCCCACGTGACCAGGTCACCTGGGGCCGGTGACCCCACGTGACCCGCTGACCTGGGGCCGGTGTCCCCACGTGACCCGGTCACCTGGGGCCGGGGTCCCCACGTGACCCGCTGACCTGGGGCCGGTGACCACACGTGACCCGGTCACCTGGGGCCGGTGACCCCACGTGACCCGGTCACCTGGGGCCGGTGACCCCACGTGACCCGGTCACCTGGGGCCGGTGACCCCACGTGACCCGGTCACCTGGGGCCGGTGACCCCACGTGACCCGGTCACCTGAGGCCGGTGACCCCACGTGACCCGGTCACCTGGGGCCGGTGACCGCACGTGACCCGGTCACCTGGGGCCGGTGACCCCACGTGACCCGGTCACCTGGGGCCGGTGACCCCACGTGACCAGGTCACCTGGGGCCGGTGACCCCACGTGACCCAGTCACCTGGTGCCGGTGACCCCACGTGACCCGGTCACCTGGGGCCGGTGACCCCACGTGACCAGGTCACCTGGGGCCGGTGACCCCACGTGACCCGCTGACCTGGGGCCGGTGACCCCACGTGACCCGGTCACCTGGGGCCGGTGTCCCCACGTGACCCGGTCACCTGGGGCCGGTGACCCCACGTGACCCGGTCACCTGGTGCCGGTGACCCCACGTGACCGGGTCACCTGGGGCCGGTGACCCCACGTGACCCGGTCACCTGGGGCCGGTGTCCCCACGTGACCGGGTCACCTGGGGCCGGTGACCGCACGTGACCCGGTCACCTGGGGCCGGTGTCCCCACGTGACCCGCTGACCTGGGGCCGGTGACCCCACGTGACCCGGTCACCTGGGGCCGGTGTCCCCACGTGACCCGGTCACCTGGGGCCGGTGACCCCACGTGACCCAGAGTCCTGGTGCCGGGGTGGTCATCGGAACCTGGGAACCAGGCCGGTTACCCGACACGACCCGGTGACCCGGGGCTGTGGTGTCGACGGACTCGTGGACCTGGGTTCGGGGTCCCGACCTGACGCGGTGACCTGGGGCCTGTGTCCCCACGTGACCCGCTGACCTGGGGCCGGTGTCCCCACGTGACCCGCTGACCTGGGGCCGGTAACCTCACGTGACCCGGTCACCTGGGGCCGGTGACCCCGCGTGACCCGGTCACCTGGGGCCGGTGACCCCACGTGACCCGGTCACCTGGGGCCGGTGACCCCACGTGACCCGGTCACCTGGGGCCGGTGACCCCACGTGACCAGGTCACCTGGGGCCGGTGACCCCACGTGACCCGGTCACCTGGTGCCGGTGACCCCACGTGACCCGGTCACCTGGGGCCGGTGTCCCCACGTGACCCGGTCACCTGGGGCCGGTGACCCCACGTGACCCGCTGACCTGGGGCCCGTGACCCCGCGTGACCCGGTCACCTGGGGCCGGGGTCCCCACGGGACCCGGGGTCCTGGTGCCGGGGTGGTCTTCGGAACCTGGGAACCAGGCCGGTTACCCGACACGACCCGGTGACCTGGGGCCGGGTTAACGACCTGTCCAGGGGACCCGGGCCGGGGACCCGACAGGACCCGGTGGTCCTTCGCTGGTGTCCCGATGCAACCCGGGGACCCGGGCCCGGGCCCCCACGTGATCCAGTGATCCGGTGCTTTTGTCCCGATGCAACCCGGGGACCCGGGCCGGGGACCCGGTATGACTCCGTCTCCCGGGGCCGGGGTGGTCACCTGACACTGGTACCCGGGACAACGACCCGACATGACCCCGTGACCCGGGGCCGGGGTGCCGACCTGTCCAGGGGACCCGACCCGGGTACCCGACATGACCCGGTGACCTGGGGCTGTGGTGTCGACCGGACTCGGGGACCTGGTCCGGTGTCCCGTCATGACCCGGAGACCTGAGGTCGGGGTGGTCACCAGACCCTTGTACCCAGGCCGTTGACCCGACATGACCCTGTGACCCGGGGCCTGGGTAAAAATCCAACCCGGGGACCCGGGCATGGGACGTGACATGACCCGACCTGGGTCCGGGGTCCCGAACTGACCCGGTGACCTGGGTCCGGGGACTCGGTATGACCCGGTTACCTGGGGCCGGTGTCCCCACGTGACCCGCTGACCTGGGTCCAGGGTCCCCACGTGACCCGCTGACCTGAGGCCGGTGACCCCACGTGACCCGGTCACCTGGGGCCGGTGACCCCACGTGACCCGGTCACCTGGGGCCGGTGACCCAACGTGACCAGGTCACCTGGGGCCGGTGACCCCACGTGACCCGGTCACCTGTGGCCGGTGACCCCACGTGACCCGGTCACCTGGGGCCGGTGTCCCCACGTGACCCGGTCACCTGGGGCCGGTGTCCCCACGTGACCCGCTGACCTGGGTCCGGGGTCCCCACGTGACCCGCTGACCTGAGGCCGGTGTCCCCACGTGACCCGGTCACCTGGGGCCGGTGACCCCACGTGACCCGGTCACCTGGGGCCGGTGACCCCACGTGACCCGGTCACCTGGGGCCGGTGACCCCACGTGACCCGGTCACCTGGGGCCGGTGTCCCCACGTGACCCGGTCACCTGGGGCCGGTGACCCCACGTGACCAGGTCACCTGGGGCCGGTGACCCCACGTGACCCGGTCACCTGGGGCCGGTGACCCCACGTGACCCGGTCACCTGGGGCCGGTGACCCCACGTGACCCGGTCACCTGGGGCCGGTGTCCCCACGTGACCCGGTCACCTGGGGCCGGTGTCCCCACGTGACCCGGTCACCTGGGGCCGGTGACCCCACGTGACCCGGTCACCTGGGGCCGGTGACCCCACGTGACCAGGTCACCTGGGGCCGGTGACCCCACGTGACCCGGTCACCTGGGGCCGGTGACCCCACGTGACCCGGTCACCTGGGGCCGGTGACCCCACGTGACCCGGTCACCTGGTGCCGGTGACCCCACGTGACCCGGTCACCTGGGGCCGGTGACCCCACGTGACCCGGTCACCTGGGGCCGGTGACCCCACGTGACCCGGTCACCTGGGGCCGGTGACCCCACGTGACCAGGTCACCTGGGGCCGGTGACCCCACGTGACCCGGTCACCTGGGGCCGGTGACCCCACGTGACCCGGTCACCTGGTGCCGGTGACCCCACGTGACCGGGTCACCTGGGGCCGGTGACCCCACGTGACCCGGTCACCTGGGTCCGGTGACCCCACGTGACCCGCTGACCTGGGGCCGGTGTCCCCACGTGACCCGCTGACCTGGGGCCAGTGACCCCACGTGACCCGCTGACCTGGGGCCGGTGACCCCGCGTGACCCGGTCACCTGGGGCCGGGGTCCCCACGGGACCCGGGGTCCTGGTGCCGGGGTGGTCACCGGAACGTGGGAACCAGGCCGGGTGCGCGACATGACCCGGTGACCTGGGGCCGGGTTAACGACCTGTCCAGGGGACCCGGGCCGGGGACCCGACAGGACCCGGTGGTCCTTCGCTGGTGTCCCGATGCAACCCGGGGACCCGGGCCCGGGCCCCCACGTGATCCAGTGATCCGGTGCTTTTGTCCCTATGCAACCCGGGGACCCGGGCCGGGGACCCGGTATGACTCCGTCTCCCGGGGCCGGGGTGGTCACCTGACACTGGTACCCGGGACAGCGACCCGACATGACCCCGTGACCCGGGGCCGGGGTGCCGACCTGTCCAGGGGACCCGACCCGGGTACCCGACAGGACCCGGTGATCTGCGGCTGGGGTAAAAACCCGTCCCGGGGACCCGGGCTGGGTCCCGACATGACCCGGTGACCTGGGGCTGTGGTGTCGACTGGACTCGGGGACCTGGTCCGGTGTACCGTCATGACCCGGAGACCTGGGGTCGGGGTGGTCACCAGACCCTTGTACCCAGGCCGTTGACCCGACATGACCCTGTGACCCGGGGCCTGGGTAAAAATCCAACCCGGGGACCCGGGCATGGGACGTGACATGACCCGACCTGGGTCCGGGGTCCCGAACTGACCCGGTGACCTGGGTCCGGGGACTCGGTATGACCCGGTTACCTGGGGCCGGTGTCCCCACGTGACCCGCTGACCTGGGTCCGGGGTCACCACGTGACCCGCTGACCTGAGGCCGGTGTCCCCACGTGACCCGGTCACCTGGGGCCGGTGACCCCACGTGACCCGGTCACCTGGGGCCGGTGACCCCACGTGACCCGGTCACCTGGGGCCGGTGACCCCACGTGACCCGGTCACCTGGGGCCGGTGACCTCACGTGACCCGGTCACCTGGGGCCGGTGACCCCACGTGACCCGGTCACCTGGGGCCGGTGTCCCCACGTGACCCGGTCACCTGGGGCCGGTGACCCCACGTGACCCGGTCACCTGGGGCCGGTGACCCCACGTGACCAGGTCACCTGGGGCCGGTGACCCCACGTGACCCGGTCACCTGGGGCCGGTGACCCCACGTGACCCGCTCACCTGGGGCCGGTGACCTCACGTGACCCGGTCACCTGGGGCCGGTGACCCCACGTGACCCGGTCACCTGGGGCCGGTGACCCCACGTGACCAGGTGACCTGGGGCCGGTGACCCCACGTGACCTGGTCACCTGGTGCCGGTGACCCCACGTGACCCGGTCACCTGGGGCCGGTGACCCCACGTGACCCGATGACCTGGGGCCGGTGTCCCCACGTGACCCGGTCACCTGGGGCCGGTGTCCCCACGTGACCCGGGGTCCTGGTGCCGGGGTGGTCACTGGAACCTGGGAACCAGGCCGGGTGCGTGACATGACCCGGTGACCTGGGGCCGGGTTAACGACCTGTCCAGGGGACCCGGGCCGGGGACCCGACAGGACCCGGTGGTCCTTCGCTGGTGTCCCGATGCAACCCGGGGACCCGGGCCCGGGCCCCCACGTGATCCAGTGATCCAGTGCTTTTGTCCCGATGCAACCCGGGGACCTGGGCCGGGGACCCGGTATGACTCCGTCTCCCGGGGCCGGGGTGGTCACCTGACACTGGTACCCGGGACAGCGACTCGACATGACCCCGTGACCCGGGGCCGGGGTGCCGACCTGTCCAGGGGACCCGACCCGGGTACCCGACAGGACCCGGTGATCTGCGGCTGGGGTAAAAACCCATCCCGGGGACCCGGGCTGGGTCCCGACATGACCCGGTGACCTGGGGCTGTGGTGTCGACCGGACTCGGGGACCTGGTCCGGTGTCCCGTCATGACCCGGGGACCTGGGGTCGGGGTGGTCACCAGACCATTGTACCCAGGCCGTTGACCCGACATGACCCTGTGACCCGGGGCCTGGGTAAAAATCCAACCCGGGGACCCGGGCATGGGACGTGACATGACCCGACCTGGGTCCGGGGTCCCGAACTCACCCGGTGACCTGGGTCCGGGGACTCGGTATGACCCGGTTACCTGGGGCCGGTGTCCCCACGTGACCCGCTGACCTGGGTCCGGTGACCCCACGTGACCCGGTCACCTGGGGCCGGTGACCCCACGTGACCCGGTCACCTGGGGCCGGTGACCCCACGTGACCAGGTCACCTGGGGCCGGTGACCCCACGTGACCCGCTGACCTGGGGCCGGTGACCCCACGTGACCCGGTCACCTGGGGCCAGTGTCCCCACGTGACCCGGTCACCTGGGGCCGGTGACCCCACGTGACCCGGTCACCTGGGGCCGGTGACCCCACGTGACCCGGTCACCTGGGGCCGGTGACCCCACGTGACCCGGTCACCTGGGGCCGGTGACCCCACGTGACCCGGTCACCTGGGGCCGGTGACCTCACGTGACCCGGTCACCTGGGGCAGGTGACCCCACGTGACCCGGTCACCTGGTGCCGGTGACCCCACGTGACCCGGTCACCTGGGGCCGGTGACCCCACGTGACCAGGTCAACTGGGGCCGGTGACCCCACGTGACCCGGTCACCTGGTGCCGGTGACCCCACGTGACCCGGTCACCTGGGGCCGGTGACCCCACGTGACCAGGTCACCTGGGGCCGGTGACCCCACGTGACCCGGTCACCTGGTGCCGGTGACCCCATGTGACCCGGTCACCTGGGGCCGGTGAACCCACGTGACCAGGTCACCTGGGGCCGGTGACCCCACGTGACCCGCTGACCTGGGGCCGGTGACCCCGCGTGACCCAGTCACCTGGGGCCGGGGTCCCCACGGGACCCGGGGTCCTGGTGCCGGGGTGGTCACCGGAACCTGGGAACCAGGCCGGTTACCCGACACGACCCGGTGACCTGGGGCCGGGTTAACGACCTGTCCAGGGGACCCGGGCCGGGGACCCGACAGGACCCGGTGGTCCTTCGCTGGTGTCCCGATGCAACCCGGGGACCCGGGCCCGGGCCGCCACGTGATCCAGTGATCCGGTGCTTTTGTCCCGATGCAACCCGGGGACCCGGGCCGGGGACCCGGTATGACTCCGTCTCCCGGGGCCGGGGTGGTCACCTGACACTGGTACCCGGGACAGCGACCCGACATGACCCCGTGACCCGGGGCCGGGTTGCCGACCTGTCCAGGGGACCCGACCCGGGTACCCGACAGGACCCGGTGATCTGCGGCTGGGGTAAAAACCCGTCCCGGGGACCCGGGCTGGGTCCCGACATGACCCGGTGACCTGGGGCTGTGGTGTCGACCGGACTCGGGGACCTGGTCCGGTGTCCCGTCATGACCCGGAGACCTGGGGTCGGGGTGGTCACCAGACCCTTGTACCCAGGCCGTTGACCCGACATGACCCTGTGACCCGGGGCCTGGGTAAAAAACCAACCCGGGGACCCGGGCATGGGACGTGACATGACCCGACCTGGGTCCGGGGTCCCGAACTGACCCGGTGACCTGGGTCCGGGGACTTAGTATGACCCGGTTACCTGGGGCCGGTGTCCCCACGTGACCCGCTGACCTGGGGCCGGTGACCCCACGTGACCCGCTGACCTGGGGCCGGTGACCCCACGTGACCCGGTCACCTGGGGCCGGTGTCCCCACGTGACCCGGTCACCTGGGGCCGGTGTCCCCACGTGACCCGCTGACCTGGGGCCGGTGACCCCACGTGACCCGGTCACCTGGGGCCGGTGACCCCACGTGACCCGGTCACCTGGGGCCGGTGACCCCACGTGACCCGGTCACCTGGGGCCGGTGACCTCACGTGACCCGGTCACCTGGGGCCGGTGACCCCACGTGACCCGGTCACCTGGGGCCGGTGACCCCACGTGACCAGGTGACCTGGGGCCGGTGACCCCACGTGACCTGGTCACCTGGTGCCGGTGACCCCACGTGACCCGGTCACCTGGGGCCGGTGACCCCACGTGACCCGATGACCTGGGGCCGGTGTCCCCACGTGACCCGGTCACCTGGGGCCGGTGTCCCCACGTGACCCGGGGTCCTGGTGCCGGGGTGGTCACTGGAACCTGGGAACCAGGCCGGGTGCGTGACATGACCCGGTGACCTGGGGCCGGGTTAACGACCTGTCCAGGGGACCCGGGCCGGGGACCCGACAGGACCCGGTGGTCCTTCGCTGGTGTCCCGATGCAACCCGGGGACCCGGGCCCGGGCCCCCACGTGATCCAGTGATCCAGTGCTTTTGTCCCGATGCAACCCGGGGACCTGGGCCGGGGACCCGGTATGACTCCGTCTCCCGGGGCCGGGGTGGTCACCTGACACTGGTACCCGGGACAGCGACTCGACATGACCCCGTGACCCGGGGCCGGGGTGCCGACCTGTCCAGGGGACCCGACCCGGGTACCCGACAGGACCCGGTGATCTGCGGCTGGGGTAAAAACCCGTCCCGGGGACCCGGGCTGGGTCCCGACATGACCCGGTGACCTGGGGCTGTGGTGTCGACCGGACTCGGGGACCTGGTCCGGTGTCCCGTCATGACCCGGGGACCTGGGGTCGGGGTGGTCACCAGACCATTGTACCCAGGCCGTTGACCCGACATGACCCTGTGACCCGGGGCCTGGGTAAAAATCCAACCCGGGGACCCGGGCATGGGACGTGACATGACCCGACCTGGGTCCGGGGTCCCGAACTCACCCGGTGACCTGGGTCCGGGGACTCGGTATGACCCGGTTACCTGGGGCCGGTGTCCCCACGTGACCCGCTGACCTGGGTCCGGTGACCCCACGTGACCCGGTCACCTGGGGCCGGTGACCCCACGTGACCCGGTCACCTGGGGCCGGTGACCCCACGTGACCAGGTCACCTGGGGCCGGTGACCCCACGTGACCCGCTGACCTGGGGCCGGTGACCCCACGTGACCCGGTCACCTGGGGCCAGTGTCCCCACATGACCCGGTCACCTGGGGCCGGTGACCCCACGTGACCCGGTCACCTGGGGCCGGTGACCCCACGTGACCCGGTCACCTGGGGCCGGTGACCCCACGTGACCCGGTCACCTGGGGCCGGTGACCCCACGTGACCAGGTCACCTGGGGCCGGTGACCCCACGTGACCCGGTCACCTGGTGCCGGTGACCCCACGTGACCAGGTCACCTAGGGCCGGTGACCCCACGTGACCCGGTCACCTGGTGCCGGTGACCCCACGTGACCCGGTCACCTGGGGCCGGTGACCCCACGTGACCAGGTCACCTGGGGCCGGTGACCCCACGTGACCCGGTCACCTGGTGCCGGTGACCCCATGTGACCCGGTCACCTGGGGCCGGTGACCCCACATGACCAGGTCACCTGGGGCCGGTGACCCCACGTGACCCGCTGACCTGGGGCCGGTGACCCCGCGTGACCCAGTCACCTGGGGCCGGGGTCCCCACGGGACCCGGGGTCCTGGTGCCGGGGTGGTCACCGGAACCTGGGAACCAGGCCGGTTACCCGACACGACCCGGTGACCTGGGGCCGGGTTAACGACCTGTCCAGGGGACCCGGGCCGGGAACCCGACAGGACCCGGTGGTCCTTCGCTGGTGTCCCGATGCAACCCGGGGACCCGGGCCCGGGCCCCCACGTGATCCAGTGATCCGGTGCTTTTGTCCCGATGCAACCCGGGGACCCGGGCCGGGGACCCGGTATGACTCCGTCTCCCGGGGCCGGGGTGGTCACCTGACACTGGTACCCGGGACAGCGACCCGACATGACCCCGTGACCCGGGGCCGGGGTGCCGACCTGTCCAGGGGACCCGACCCGGGTACCCGACAGGACCCGGTGATCTGCGGCTGGGGTAAAAACCCGTCCCGGGGACCCGGGCTGGGTCCCGACATGACCCGGTGACCTGGGGCTGTGGTGTCGACCGGACTCGGGGACCTGGTCCGGTGTCCCGTCATGACCCGGAGACCTGGGGTCGGGGTGGTCACCAGACCCTTGTACCCAGGCCGTTGACCCGACATGACCCTGTGACCCGGGGCCTGGGTAAAAAACCAACCCGGGGACCCGGGCATGGGACGTGACATGACCCGACCTGGGTCCGGGGTCCCGAACTGACCCGGTGACCTGGGTCCGGGGACTTAGTATGACCCGGTTACCTGGGGCCGGTGTCCCCACGTGACCCGCTGACCTGGGGCCGGTGACCCCACGTGACCCGCTGACCTGGGGCCGGTGACCCCACGTGACCCGGTCACCTGGGGCCGGTGTCCCCACGTGACCCGGTCACCTGGGGCCGGTGTCCCCACGTGACCCGCTGACCTGGGGCCGGTGACCCCACGTGACCCGGTCACCTGGGGCCGGTGTCCCCACGTGACCGGGTCACCTGGGGCCGGTGACCCCACGTGACCCGGTCACCTGGGGCCGGTGTCCCCACGTGACCCGCTGACCTGGGGCCGGTGACCCCACGTGACCCGGTCACCTGGGGCCGGTGTCCCCACGTGACCCGGTCACCTGGGGCCGGTGACCCCACGTGACCCAGAGTCCTGGTGCCGGGGTGGTCATCGGAACCTGGGAACCAGGCCGGTTACCCGACACGACCCGGTGACCCGGGGCTGTGGTGTCGACGGACTCGTGGACCTGGGTTCGGGGTCCCGACCTGACGCGGTGACCTGGGGCCGGTGTCCCCACGTGACCCGCTGACCTGGGGCCGGTGACCCCACGTGACCCGCTGACCTGGGGCCGGTGACCCCACGTTACCCGGTCACCTGGGGCCGGGGTCCCCACGGGACCCGGGGTCCTGGTGCCGGGGTGGTCACCGGAACGTGGGAACCAGGCCGGGTGCGCGACATGACCCGGTGACCTGGGGCCGGGTTAACGACCTGTCCAGGGGACCCGGGCCGGGGACCCGACAGGACCCGGTGGTCCTTCGCTGGTGTCCCGATGCAACCCGGGGACCCGGGCCCGGGCCCCCACGTGATCCAGTGATCCGGTGCTTTTGTCCCGATGCAACCCGGGGACCCGGGCCGGGGACCCGGTATGACTCCGTCTCCCGGGGCCGGGGTGGTCACCTGACACTGGTACCCGGGACAGCGACCCGACATGACCCCGTGACCCGGGGCCGGGGTGCCGACCTGTCCAGGGGACCCGACCCGGGTACCCGACAGGACCCGGTGATCTGCGGCTGGGGTAAAAACCCGTCCCGGGGACCCGGGCTGGGTCCCGACATGACCCGGTGACCTGGGGCTGTGGTGTCGACCGGACTCGGGGACCTGGTCCGGTGTCCCGTCATGACCCGGAGACCTGGGGTCGGGGTGGTCACCAGACCCTTGTACCCAGGCCGTTGACCCGACATGACCCTGTGACCAGGGGCCTGGGTAAAAATCCAACCCGGGGACCCGGGCATGGGACGTGACATGACCCGACCTGGGTCCGGGGTCCCGAACTGACCCGGTGACCTGGGTCCGGGGACTCGGTATGACCCGGTTACCTGGGGCCGGTGTCCCCACGTGACCCGCTGACCTAGGTCCGGGGTCCCCACGTGACCCGCTGACCTGAGGCCGGTGTCCCCACGTGACCCGGTCACCTGGGGCCGGTGACCCCACGTGACTCGGTCACCTGGGGCCGGTGACCCAACGTGACCAGGTCACCTGGGGCCGGTGACCCTACGTGACCCGGTCACCTGGGTCCGGTGACCCCACGTGACCCGGTCACCTGGGGCCGGTGTCCCCACGTGACCCGGTCACCTGGGGCCGGTGACCCCACGTGGCCCGGTCACCTGGGGCCGGTGACCCCACGTGACCCGGTCACCTGGGGCCGGTGACCCCACGTGACCCGGTCACCTGGGGCCGGTGACCTCACGTGACCCGGTCACCCGGGGCAGGTGACCCCACGTGACCCGGTCACCTGGGGCCGGTGACCCCACGTGACCCGGTCACCTGGGGCCGGTGACCCCACGTGATCCGGTCACCTGGGGCCGGTGTCCCCACGTGACCCGGGGTCCTGGTGCCGGGGTGGTCACCGGAACCTGGGAACGAGGCCGGGTGCGCGACATGACCCGGTGACCTGGGGCCGGGTTAACGACCTGTCCAGGGGACCCGGGCCGGGGACCCGACAGGACCCGGTGGTCCTTCGCTGGTGTCCCGATGCAACCTGGGGACCCGGGCCCGGGCCCCCACGTGATCCAGTGATCCGGTGCTTTTGTCCCGATGCAACCCGGGGACCTGGGCCGGGGACCCGGTATGACTCCGTCTCCCGGGGCCGGGGTGGTCACCTGACACTGGTACCCGGGACAGCGACTCGACATGACCCCGTGACCCGGGGCCAGGGTGCCGACCTGTCCAGGGGACCCGACCCGGGTACCCGACAGGACCCGGTGATCTGCGGCTGGGGTAAAAACCCGTCCCGGGGACCCGGGCTGGGTCCCGACATGACCCGGTGACCTGGGGCTGTGGTGTCGACCGGACTCGGGGACCTGGTCCGGTGTCCCGTCATGACCCGGGGACCTGGGGTCGGGGTGGTCACCAGACCCTTGTACCCAGGCCGTTGACCCGACATGACCCTGTGACCCGGGGCCTGGGTAAAAATCCAACCCGGGGACCCGGGCATGGGACGTGACATGACCCGAACTGGGTCTGGGGTCCCGAACTCACCCGGTGACCTGGGTACGGGGACTCGGTATGACCCGGTTACCTGGGTCCGGTGACCCCACGTGACCCGGTCACCTGGGGCCGGTGACCCCACGTGACACGGTCACCTGGGGCCGGTGACCCCACGTGACCAGGTCACCTGGGGCAGGTGACCCCACGTGACCCGGTCACCTGGGGCCGGTGACCCCACGTGACCCGGTCACCTGGGGCCGGTGACCCCACGTGACCCGGTCACCTGGGGCCGGTGACCCCACGTGACCCGGTCACCTCGGGCCGGTGACCCCACGTGACCCGGTCACCTGGGGCCGGTGACCCCACGTGACCCGGTCACCTGGGGCCGGTGACCTCACGTGACCCGGTCACCTGGGGCCGGTGACCCCACGTGACCCGGTCACCTGGGGCCGGTGACCCCACGTGACCAGGTCACCTGGGGTCGGTGACCCCACGTGACCCGGTCACCTGGGGCCGGTGACCCCACGTGACCCAGTCACCTGGGGCCGGTGTCCCCATGTGACCCGGTCACCTGGGGCCGGTGACCCCACGTGACCGCGTCACCTGGGGCCGGTGACCCCACGTGACCGGGTCACCTGGGGCCGGTGACCCCACGTGACCCGGTCACCTGGGGCCGGTGTCCCCACGTGACCCGGGGTCCTGGTGCCGGGGTGGTCATCGGAACCTGGGAACCAGGCCGGTTACCCGACACGACTTGGTGACCCGGGGCTGTGGTGTCGACGGACTCGTGGACCTGGGTTCGGGGTCCCGACCTGACGCGGTGACCTGGGGCCGGTGTCCCCACGTGACCCGCTGACCTGGGGCCGGTGACCCCACGTGACCCGCTGACCTGGGGCCGGTGACCCCGCGTGACCCGGTCACCTGGGGCCGGGGTCCCCACGGGACCCGGGGTCCTGGTGCCGGGGTGGTCACCGGAACGTGGGAACCAGGCCGGTTACCCGACACGACCCGGTGACCTGGGGCCGGGTTAACGACCTGTCCAGGGGACCCGGGCCGGGGACCCGACAGGACCCGGTGGTCCTTCGCTGGTGTCCCGATGCAACCCGGGGACCCGGGCCCGGGCCCCCACGTGATCCAGTGATCCGGTGCTTTTGTCCCGATGCAACCCGGGGACCTGGGCCGGGGACCCGGTATGACTCCGTCTCCCGGGGCCGGGGTGGTCACCTGACACTGGTACCCGGGACAGCGACCCGACATGACCCCGTGACCCGGGGCCGGGGTGCCGACCTGTCCAGGGGACCCGACCCGGGTACCCGACAGGACCCGGTGATCTGCGGCTGGGGTAAAAACCCGTCCCGGGGACCCGGGCTGGGTCCCGACATGACCCGGTGACCTGGGGCTGTGGTGTCGACCGGACTCGGGGACCTGGTCCGGTGTCCCGTCATGACCCGGGGACCTGGGGTCGGGGTGGTCACCAGACCGTTGTACCCAGGCCGTTGACCCGACATGACCCTGTGACCCGGGGCCTGGGTAAAAATCCAACCCGGGGACCCGGGCATGGGACGTGACATGACCCGACCTGGGTCCGGGGTCCCGAACTGACCCGGTGACCTGGGTCCGGGGACTCGGTATGACCCGGTTACCTGGGCCCGGGGTCCCCACGTGACCCGGTCACCTGGGGCCGGGGTCCCCACGTGACCCGCTGACCTGGGGCCGGTGTCCCCACGTGACCCGGTCACCTGGGGCCGGGGTCCCCACGTGACCCGCTGACCTGGGGCCGGTGACCAAACGTGACCCGGTCACCTGGGGCCGGTGACCCCACGTGACCCGGTCACCTGGGGCCGGTGACCCCACGTGACCCGGTCACCTGGGGCCGGTGACCCCACGTGACCCGGTCACCTGAGGCCGGTGACCCCACGTGACCCGGTCACCTGGGGCCGGTGACCGCACGTGACCCGGTCACCTGGGGCCGGTGACCCCACGTGACCCGGTCACCTGGGGCCGGTGACCCCACGTGACCAGGTCACCTGGGGCCGGTGACCCCACGTGACCCAGTCACCTGGTGCCGGTGACCCCACGTGACCCGGTCACCTGGGGCCGGTGACCCCACGTGACCAGGTCACCTGGGGCCGGTGACCCCACGTGACCCGCTGACCTGGGGCCGGTGACCCCACGTGACCCGGTCACCTGGGGCCGGTGTCCCCACGTGACCCGGTCACCTGGTGCCGGTGACCCCACGTGACCGGGTCACCTGGGGCCGGTGACCCCACGTGACCCGGTCACCTGGGGCCGGTGTCCCCACGTGACCGGGTCACCTGGGGCCGGTGACCGCACGTGACCCGGTCACCTGGGGCCGGTGTCCCCACGTGACCCGCTGACCTGGGGCCGGTGACCCCACTTGACCCGGTCACCTGGGGCCGGTGACCCCACGTGACCCGGTCACCTGGGGCCGGTGACCCCACGTGACCCGGTCACCTGGGGCCGGTGACCTCACGTGACCCGGTCACCTGGGGCCGGTGTCCCCACGTGACCCGGGGTCCTGGTGCCGGGGTGGTCATCGGAACCTGGGAACCAGGCCGGTTACCCGACACGACTTGGTGACCCGGGGCTGTGGTGTCGACGGACTCGTGGACCTGGGTTCGGGGTCCCGACCTGACGCGGTGACCTGGGGCCGGTGTCCCCACGTGACCCGCTGACCTGGGGCCGGTGACCCCACGTGACCCGCTGACCTGGGGCCGGTGACCCCGCGTGACCCGGTCACCTGGGGCCGGGGTCCCCACGGGACCCGGGGTCCTGGTGCCGGGGTGGTCACCAGAACCTGGGAACCAGGCCGGTTACCCGACACGACCCGGTGACCTGGGGCCGGGTTAACGACCTGTCCATGGGACCCGGGCCGGGGACCCGACAGGACCCGGTGGTCCTTCGCTGGTGTCCCGATGCAACCCGGGGACCCGGGCCCGGGCCCCCACGTGATCCAGTGATCCGGTGCTTTTGTCCCGATGCAACCCGGGGACCCGGGCCGGGGACCCGGTATGACTCCGTCTCCCGGGGCCGGGGTGGTCACCTGACACTGGTACCCGGGACAGCGACCCGACATGACCCCGTGACCCGGGGCCGGGGTGCCGACCTGTCCAGGGGACCCGACCCGGGTACCCGACAGGACCCGGTGATCTGCGGCTGGGGTAAAAACCCGTCCCGGGGACCCGGGCTGGGTCCCGACATGACCCGGTGACCTGGGGCTGTGGTGTCGACCGGACTCGGGGACCTGGTCCGGTGTCCCGTCATGACCCGGAGACCTGGGGTCGGGGTGGTCACCAGACCCTTGTACCCAGGCCGTTGACCCGACATGACCCTGTGACCCGGGGCCTGGGTAAAAATCCAACCCGGGGACCCGGGCATGGGACGTGACATGACCCGACCTGGGTCCGGGGTCCCGAACTGACCCGGTGACCTGGGTCCGGGGACTCGGTATGACCCGGTTACCTGGGGCCGGTGTCCCCACGTGACCCGCTGACCTGGGTCCGGGGTCCCCACGTGACCCGGTCACCTGGGGCCGGTGTCCCCACGTGACCCGGTCACCTGGGGCCGGTGACCCCACGTGACCCGGTCACCTGGGGCTGGTGTCCCCACGTGACCCGGTCACCTGGGGCCGGTGACCCCACGTGACCCGGTCACCTGGGGCCGGTGTCCCCACGTGACCCGCTGACCTGGGGCCGGTGACCCCACGTGACCCGGTCACCTGGGGCCGGTGACCCCACGTGACCAGGTCACCTGGGGCCGGTGACCCCACGTGACCCGGTCACCTGGGGCCGGTGACCCCACGTGACCCGGTCACCTGGGGCCGGGGTCCCCACGTGACCCGGTCACCTGGTGCAGGTGACCCCACGTGACCCGGTCACCTGGGGCCGGTGACCCCACGTGACCCGGTCACCTGGGGCCGGTGACCCCACGTGACCCGGTCACCTGGGGCCGGTGACCCCACGTGACCCGGTCACCTGGGGCCGGTGACCCCACGTGACCCGGTCACCTGGTGCCGGTGACCCCACGTGACCGGGTCACCTGGGGCCGGTGACCCCACGTGACCCGGTCACCTGGGGCCGGTGACCCCACGTGACCCGGTCACCTGGGGCCGGTGACCCCACGTGACCCGGTCACCTGGTGCCGGTGACCCCACGTGACCCGGTCACCTGGGGCCGGTGTCCCCACGTGACCCGGTCACCTGGGGCCGGTGACCCCACGTGACCGGGTCACCTGGGGCCGGTGACCCCACGTCACCCGGTCACCTGGGGCCGGTGTCCCCACGTGACCCGGGGTCCTGGTGCCGGGGTGGTCATCGGAACCTGGGAACCAGGCCGGTTACCCGACACGACTTGGTGACCCGGGGCTGTGGTGTCGACGGACTCGTGGACCTGGGTTCGGGGTCCCGACCTGACGCGGTGACCTGGGGCCGGTGTCCCCACGTGACCCGCTGACCTGGGGCCGGTGACCCCACGTGACCCGCTGACCTGGGGCCGGTGACCCCGCGTGACCCGGTCACCTGGGGCCGGGGTCCCCACGGGACCCGGGGTCCTGGTGCCGGGGTGGTCACCGGAACCTGGGAACCAGGCCGGTTACCCGACACGACCCGGTGACCTGGGGCCGGGTTAACGACCTGTCCAGGGGACCCGGGCCGGGGACCCGACAGGACCCGGTGGTCCTTCGCTGGTGTCCCGATGCAACCCGGGGACCCGGGCCCGGGCCCCCACGTGATCCAGTGATCCGGTGCTTTTGTCCCGATGCAACCCGGGGACCCGGGCCGGGGACCCGGTATGACTCCGTCTCCCGGGGCCGGGGTGGTCACCTGACACTGGTACCCGGGACAGCGACCCGACATGACCCCGTGACCCGGGGCCGGGGTGCCGACCTGTCCAGGGGACCCGACCCGGGTACCCGACAGGACCCGGTGATCTGCGGCTGGGGTAAAAACCCGTCCCGGGGACCCGGGCTGGGTCCCGACATGACCCGGTGACCTGGGGCTGTGGTGTCGACCGGACTCGGGGACCTGGTCCGGTGTCCCGTCATGACCCGGAGACCTGGGGTCGGGGTGGTCACCAGACCCTTGTACCCAGGCCGTTGACCCGACATGACCCTGTGACCCGGGGCCTGGGTAAAAATCCAACCCGGGGACCCGGGCATGGGACGTGACATGACCCGACCTGGGTCCGGGGTCCCGAACTGACCCGGTGACCTGGGCCCGGGGACTTAGTATGACCCGGTTACCTGGGGCCGGTGTCCCCACGTGACCCGCTGACCTGGGTCCGGGGTCCCCACGTGACCCGCTGAACTGGGGCCGGTGTCCCCACGTGACCCGGTCACCTGGGGCCGGTGACCCCACGTGACCCGGTCACCTGGGGCCGGGGTCCCCACGTGACCCGGTCACCTGGTGCCGGTGACCCCACGTGACCCGGTCACCTGGGGCCGGTGACCCCACGTGACCCGGTCACCTGGGGCCGGTGTCCCCACGTGACCCGGTCACCTGGGGCCGGTGACCCCACGTGACCCGGTCACCTGGGGCCGGTGACCCCACGTGACCCGGTCACCTGGGGCCGGTGACCTCACGTGACCCGGTCACCTGGGGCCGGTGACCCCACGTGACCCGGTCACCTGGGGCCGGTGACCCCACGTGACCCGGTCACCTGGGGCCGGTGTCCCCACGTGACCCGGTCACCTGGGGCCGGTGACCCCACGTGACCCGGTCACCTGGGGCCGGTGACCCCACGTGACCCGGTCACCTGGGGCCGGTGTCCCCACGTGACCCGCTGACCTGGGGCCGGTGACCCCACTTGACCCGGTCACCTGGGGCCGGTGTCCCCACGTGACCCAGAGTCCTGGTGCCGGGGTGGTCATCGGAACCTGGGAACCAGGCCGGTTACCCGACACGACCCGTTGACCCGGGGCTGTGGTGTCGACGGACTCGTGGACCTGGGTTCGGGGTCCCGACCTGACGCGGTGACCTGGGGCCGGTGACCCCACGTGACCCGCTGACCTGGGGCCGGTGTCCCCACGTGACCCGCTGACCTGGGGCCAGTGACCCCACGTGACCCGCTGACCTGGGGCCGGTGACCCCGCGTGACCCGGTCACCTGGGGCCGGGGTCCCCACGGGACCCGGGGTCCTGGTGCCGGGGTGGTCACCGGAACGTGGGAACCAGGCCGGGTGCGCGACATGACCCGGTGACCTGGGGCCGGGTTAACGACCTGTCCAGGGGACCCGGGCCGGGGACCCGACAGGACCCGGTGGTCCTTCGCTGGTGTCCCGATGCAACCCGGGGACCCGGGCCCGGGCCCCCACGTGATCCAGTGATCCGGTGCTTTTGTCCCGATGCAACCCGGGGACCCGGGCCGGGGACCCGGTATGACTCCGTCTCCCGGGGCCGGGGTGGTCACCTGACACTGGTACCCGGGACAGCGACCCGACATGACCCCGTGACCCGGGGCCGGGGTGCCGACCTGTCCAGGGGACCCGACCCGGGTACCCGACAGGACCCGGTGATCTGCGGCTGGGGTAAAAACCCGTCCCGGGGACCCGGGCTGGGTCCCGACATGACCCGGTGACCTGGGGCTGTGGTGTCGACCGGACTCGGGGACCTGGTCCGGTGTCCCGTCATGACCCGGAGACCTGGGGTCGGGGTGGTCACCAGACCCTTGTACCCAGGCCGTTGACCCGACATGACCCTGTGACCCGGGGCCTGGGTAAAAATCCAACCCGGGGACCCGGGCAAGGGACGTGACATGACCCGACCTGGGTCCGGGATCCCGAACTGACCCGGTGACCTGGGTCCGGGGACTCGGTATGACCCGGTTACCTGGGGCCGGTGTCCCCACGTGACCCGCTGACCTGGGTCCGGTGACCCCACGTGACCCGGTCACCTGGGGCACGGGGTCCCCACGTGACCCGGTCACCTGGGGCCGGTGACCCCACGTGACCCGGTCACCTGGGGCCGGTGACCCCACGTGACCGGGTCACCTGAGGCCGGTGACCCCACGTGACCCGGTCACCTGGGGCCGGTGACCCCACGTGACCCGGTCACCTGGGGCCGGTGACCTCACGTGACCCGGTCACCTGGGGCCGGTGACCCCACGTGACCCGGTCACCTGGGGCCGTTGACCCCACGTGACCAGGTCACCTGGGGCCGGTGACCCCACGTGACCCGGTCACCTGGGGCCGGTGACCCCACGTGACCCGCTCACCTGGGGCCGGTGACCTCACGTGACCCGGTCACCTGTGGCCGGTGACCCCACGTGACCCGGTCACCTGGGGCCGGTGACCCCACGTGACCAGGTCACCTGGGGCCGGTGACCCCACGTGACCCGGTCAACTGGGGCCGGTGACCCCACGTGACCCGATGACCTGGGGCCGGTGTCCCCACGTGACCCGGTCACCTGGGGCCGGTGTCCCCACGTGACCCGGGGTCCTGGTGCCGGGGTGGTCACCGGAACCTGGGAACCAGGCCGGGTGCGTGACATGACCCGGTGACCTGGGGCCGGGTTAACGACCTGTCCAGGGGACCCGGGCCGGGGACCCGACAGGACCCGGTGGTCCTTCGCTGGTGTCCCGATGCAACCCGGGGACCCGGGCCCGGGCCCCCACGTGATCCAGTGATCCGGTGCTTTTGTCCCGATGCAACCCGGGGACCTGGGCCGGGGACCCGGTATGACTCCGTCTCCCGGGGCCGGGGTGGTCACCTGACACTGGTACCCGGGACAGCGACTCCACATGACCCCGTGACCCGGGGCCGGGGTGCCGACCTGTCAAGGGGACCCGACCCGGGTACCCGACAGGACCCGGTGATCTGCGGCTGGGGTAAAAACCCGTCCCGGGGACCCGGGCTGGGTCCCGACATGACCCGGTGACCTGGGGCTGTGGTGTCGACCGGACTCGGGGACCTGGTCCGGTGTCCCGTCATGACCCGGGGACCTGGGGTCGGGGTGGTCACCAGACCCTTGTACCCAGGCCGTTGACCCGACATGACCCTGTGACCCGGGGCCTGGGTAAAAATCCAACCCGGGGACCCGGGCATGGGACGTGACATGACCCGACCTGGGTCCGGGGTCCCGAACTCACCCGGTGACCTGGGTCCGGGGACTCGGTATGACCCGGTTACCTGGGGCCGGTGTCCCCACGTGACCCGCTGACCTGGGTCCGGTGACCCCACGTGACCCGGTCACCTGGGGCCGGTGACCCCACGTGACCGGGTCACCTGGGGCCGGTGACCCCACGTGACCCGGTCACCTGGGGCCGGTGACCCCACGTGACCCGGTCACCTGGGGCCGGTGACCTCACGTGACCCGGTCACCTGGGGCCGGTGACCCCACGTGACCCGGTCACCTGGGGCCGTTGACCCCACGTGACCAGGTCACCTGGGGCCGGTGACCCCACGTGACCCGGTCACCTGGGGCCGGTGACCCCACGTGACCCGCTCACCTGGGGCCGGTGACCTCACGTGACCCGGTCACCTGTGGCCGGTGACCCCACGTGACCCGGTCACCTGGGGCCGGTGACCCCACGTGACCAGGTCACCTGGGGCCGGTGACCCCACGTGACCCGGTCAACTGGGGCCGGTGACCCCACGTGACCCGATGACCTGGGGCCGGTGTCCCCACGTGACCCGGTCACCTGGGGCCGGGGTCCCCACGGGACCCGGGGTCCTGGTGCCGGGGTGGTCACCGGAACCTGGGAACCAGGCCGGGTGCGTGACATGACCCGGTGACCTGGGGCCGGGTTAACGACCTGTCCAGGGGACCCGGGCCGGGGACCCGACAGGACCCGGTGGTCCTTCGCTGGTGTCCCGATGCAACCCGGGGACCCGGGCCCGGGCCCCCACGTGATCCAGTGATCCGGTGCTTTTGTCCCGATGCAACCCGGGGACCTGGGCCGGGGACCCGGTATGACTCCGTCTCCCGGGGCCGGGGTGGTCACCTGACACTGGTACCCGGGACAGCGACTCGACATGACCCCATGACCCGGGGCCGGGGTGCCGACCTGTCCAGGGGACCCGACCCGGGTACCCGACAGGACCCGGTGATCTGCGGCTGGGGTAAAAACCCGTCCCGGGGATCCGGGCTGGGTCCCGACATGACCCGGTGACCTGGGGCTGTGGTGTCGACCGGACTCGGGGACCTGGTCCGGTGTCCCGTCATGACCCGGGGACCTGGGGTCGGGGTGGTCACCAGACCCTTGTACCCAGGCCGTTGACCCGACATGACCCTGTGACCCGGGGCCTGGGTAAAAATCCAACCCGGGGACCCGGGCATGGGACGTGACATGACCCGACCTGGGTCCGGGGTCCCGAACTCACCCGGTGACCTGGGTCCGGGGACTCGGTATGACCCGGTTACCTGGGGCCGGTGTCCCCACGTGACCCGCTGACCTGGGTCCGGTGACCCCACGTGACCCGGTCACCTGGGGCCGGTGACCCCACGTGACCAGGTCACCTGGGGCCGGTGAACCCACGTGACCCGCTGACCTGGGGCCGGTGACCCCACGTGACCCGGTCACCTGGGGCCGGTGTCCCCACGTGACCCGGTCACCTGGGGCCGGTGACCCCACGTGACCCGGTCACCTGGGGCCGGTGACCCCACGTGACCCGGTCACCTGGGGCCGGTGACCCCACGTGACCCGGTCACCTGGGGCCGGTGACCCCACGTGACCCGGTCACCTGGGGCCGGTGCCCTCACGTGACCCGGTCACCTGGGGCCGGTGACCCCACGTGACCCGGTCACCTGGGGCCGGTGACCCCACGTGACCAGGTCACCTGGGGCCGGTGACCCCACGTGACCCGGTCACCTGGTGCCGGTGACCCCACGTGACCCGGTCACCTGGGGCCGGTGACCCCACGTGACCCGGTCACCTGGTGCCGGTGACCCCACGTGACCCGGTCACCTGGGGCCGGTGACCCCACGTGACCAGGTCACCTGGTGCCGGTGACCCCACGTGACCCGGTCACCTGGGGCCGGTGACCCCACGTGACCAGGTCACCTGGGGCCGGTGACCCCACGTGACCCGCTGACCTGGGGCCGGTGACCCCGCGTGACCCGGTCACCTGGGGCCGGGGTCCCCACGGGACCCGGGGTCCTGGTGCCGGGGTGGTCACCGGAACCTGGGAACCAGGCCGGTTACCCGACACGACCCGGTGACCTGGGGCCGGGTTAACGACCTGTCCAGGGGACCCGGGCCGGGGACCCGACAGGACCCGGTGGTCCTTCGCTGGTGTCCCGATGCAACCCGGGGACCCGGGCCCGGGCCCCCACGTGATCCAGTGATCCGGTGCTTTTGTCCCGATGCAACCCGGGGACCTGGGCCGGGGACCCGGTATGACTCCGTCTCCCGGGGCCGGGGTGGTCACCTGACACTGGTACCCGGGACAGCGACTCCACATGACCCCGTGACCCGGGGCCGGGGTGCCGACCTGTCCAGGGGACCCGACCCGGGTACCCGACAGGACCCGGTGATCTGCGGCTGGGGTAAAAACCCGTCCCGGGGACCCGGGCTGGGTCCCGACATGACCCGGTGACCTGGGGCTGTGGTGTCGACCGGACTCGGGGACCTGGTCCGGTGTCCCGTCATGACCCGGGGACCTGGGGTCGGGGTGGTCACCAGACCCTTGTACCCAGGCCGTTGACCCGACATGACCCTGTGACCCGGGGCCTGGGTAAAAATCCAACCCGGGGACCCGGGCATGGGACGTGACATGACCCGACCTGGGTCCGGGGTCCCGAACTGACCCGGTGACCTGGGTCCGGGGACTCGGTATGACCCGGTTACCTGGGGCCGGTGTCCCCACGTGACCCGCTGACCTGGGTCCGGTGACCCCACGTGACCCGGTCACCTGGGGCCGGTGACCCCACGTGACCCGGGGTCCTGGTGCCGGGGTGGTCATCGGAACGTGGGAACCAGGCCGGTTACCCGACACGACTTGGTGACCCGGGGCTGTGGTGTCGACGGACTCGTGGACCTGGGTTCGGGGTCCCGACCTGACGCGGTGACCTGGGGCCGGTGTCCCCACGTGACCCGCTGACCTGGGGCCGGTGACCCCACGTGACCCGGTCACCTGGGGCCGGTGACCCCACGTGACCGGGTCACCTGGGGACGGTGACCCCACGTGACCCGGTCACCTGGGGCCGGTGACCCCACGTGACCCGGTCACCTAGGGCCGGGGTCCCCACGTGACCCGGTCACCTGGTGCCGGTGACCCCACGTGACCCGGTCACCTGGGGCCGGTGACCCCACGTGACCCGGTCACCTGGGGCCGGTGTCCCCACGTGACCCGGTCACCTGGGGCTGGTGACCCCACGTGACCCGGTCACCTGGGGCCGGTGACCCCACGTGACCCGGTCACCTGGGGCCGGTGACCCCACGTGACCCGGTCACCTGGGCCGGTGACCCCACGTGACCCGGTGACCTGGGGCCGGTGTCCCCACGTGACCCGCTGACCTGGGGCCGGTGTCCCCACGTGACCCGGTCACCTGGGGCCGTTGACCCCACGTGACCCGCTGACCTGGGGCCGGTGACCCCACGTGACCCGGTCACCTGGGGCCGGTGACCCCACGTGACCCGGTCACCTGGGGCCGGTGACCCCACGTGACCCGGTCACCTGGGGCCGGTGACCCCACGTGACCAGGTCACCTGGGGCCGGTGACCCCACGTGACCCAGTCACCTGGTGCCGGTGACCCCACGTGACCCGGTCACCTGGGGCCGGTGTCCCCACGTGACCTGGTCACCTGGGGCCGGTGACCCCACGTGACCGGGTCACCTGGGGCCGGTGACCCCACGTGACCCGGTCACCTGGGGCCGGTGTCCCCACGTGACCCGGGGTCCTGGTGCCGGGGTGGTCATCGGAACCTGGGAACCAGGCCGGTTACCCGACACGACTTGGTGACCCGGGGCTGTGGTGTCGACGGACTCGTGGACCTGGGTTCGGGGTCCCGACCTGACGCGGTGACCTGGGGCCGGTGTCCCCACGTGACCCGCTGACCTGGGGCCGGTGACCCCACGTGACCCGCTGACCTGGGGCCGGTGACCCCGCGTGACCCGGTCACCTGGGGCCGGGGTCCCCACGGGACCCGGGGTCCTGGTGCCGGGGTGGTCACCGGAACCTGGGAACCAGGCCGGTTACCCGACACGACCCGGTGACCTGGGGCCGGGTTAACGACCTGTCCAGGGGACCCGGGCCGGGGACCCGACAGGACCTGGTGGTCCTTCGCTGGTGTCCCGATGCAACCCGGGGACCCGGGCCCGGGCCCCCACGTGATCCAGTGATCCGGTGCTTTTGTCCCGATGCAACCCGGGGACCCGGGCCGGGGACCCGGTATGACTCCGTCTCCCGGGGCCGGGGTGGTCACCTGACACTGGTACCCGGGACAGCGACCCGACATGACCCCGTGACCCGGGGCCGGGGTGCCGACCTGTCCAGGGGACCCGACCCGGGTACCCGACAGGACCCGGTGATCTGCGGCTGGGGTAAAAACCCGTCCCGGGGACCCGGGCTGGGTCCCGACATGACCCGGTGACCTGGGGCTGTGGTGTCGACCGGACTCGGGGACCTGGTCCGGTGTCCCGTCATGACCCGGAGACCTGGGGTCGGGGTGGTCACCAGACCCTTGTACCCAGGCCGTTGACCCGACATGACCCTGTGACCCGGGGCCTGGGTAAAAATCCAACCCGTGGACCCGGGCAAGGGACGTGACATGACCCGACCTGGGTCCGGGGTCCCGAACTGACCCGGTGACCTGGGTCCGGGGACTCAGTATGACCCGGTTACCTGGGGCCGGTGTCCCCACGTGACCCGGTCACCTGGGGCCGGTGACCCCACGTGACCGGGTCACCTGGGGCCGGTGACCCCACGTGACCCGGTCACCTGGGGCCGGTGACCCCACGTGACCCGGTCACCTGGGGCCGGTGACCCCACGTGACCCGGTCACCTGGGGCCGGTGACCCCACGTGACCCGGTCACCTGGGGCCGGTGACCCCACGTGACCCGGTCACCTGGGGCCGGTGTCCCCACGTGACCCGGTCACCTGGGGCCGGTGACCCCACGTGACCCGGTCACCTGGGGCCGGTGACCCCACGTGACCAGGTCACCTGGGGCCGGTGACCCCACGTGACCCGGTCACCTGGGGCCGGTGACCCCACGTGACCCGCTCACCTGGGGCCGGTGACCTCACGTGACCCGGTCACCTGGGGCCGGTGACCCCACGTGACCCGGTCACCTGGGGCCGGTGACCCCACGTGACCAGGTCACCTGGGGCCGGTGACCCCACGTGACCCGGTCACCTGGTGCCGGTGACCCCACGTGACCCGGTCAACTGGGGCCGGTGACCCCACGTGACCCGATGACCTGGGGCCGGTGTCCCCACGTGACCCGGTCACCTGGTGCCGGGGTCCCCACGGGACCCGGGGTCCTGGTGCCGGGGTGGTCACCGGAACCTGGGAACCAGGCCGGGTGCGTGACATGACCCGGTGACCTGGGGCCGGGTTAACGACCTGTCCAGGGGACCCGGGCCGGGGACCCGACAGGACCCGGTGGTCCTTCGCTGGTGTCCCGATGCAACCCGGGGACCCGGGCCCGGGCCCCCACGTGATCCAGTGATCCGGTGCTTTTGTCCCGATGCAACCCGGGGACCTGGGCCGGGGACCCGGTATGACTCCGTCTCCCGGGGCCGGGGTGGTCACCTGACACTGGTACCTGGGACAGCGACTCCACATGACCCCGTGACCCGGGGCCGGGGTGCCGACCTGTCCAGGGGACCCGACCCGGGTACCCGACAGGACCCGGTGATCTGCGGCTGGGGTAAAAACCCGTCCCGGGGACCCGGGCTGGGTCCCGACATGACCCGGTGACCTGGGGCTGTAGTGTCGACCGGACTCGGGGACCTGGTCCGGTGTCCCGTCATGACCCGGGGACCTGGGGTCGGGGTGGTCACCAGACCCTTGTACCCAGGCCGTTGACCCGACATGACCCTGTGACCCGGGGCCTGGGTAAAAATCCAACCCGGGGACCCGGGCATGGGACGTGACATGACCCGACCTGGGTCCGGGGTCCCGAACTCACCCGGTGACCTGGGTCCGGGGACTCGGTATGACCCGGTTACCTGGGGCCGGTGTCCCCACGTGACCCGCTGACCTGGGTCCGGTGACCCCACGTGACCCGGTCACCTGGGGCCGGTGACCCCACGTGACCCGGTCACCTGGGGCCGGTGACCCCACGTGACCAGGTCACCTGGGGCCGGTGACCCCACGTGACCCACTGACCTGGGGCCGGTGACCCCACGTGACCCGGTCACCTGGGGCCGGTGTCCCCACGTGACCCGGTCACCTGGGGCCGGGGTCCCGACCTGACGCGGTGACCTGGGGCCGGTGACCCCACGTGACCCGGTCACCTGGGGCCGGTGACCCCACGTGACCCGGTCACCTGGGGCCGGTGACCCCACGTGACCCGGTCACCTGGGACCGGTGACCTCACGTGACCCGGTCACCTGGGGCCGGTGACCCCACGTGACCCGGTCACCTGGGGCCGGTGACCCCACGTGACCAGGTCACCTGGGGCCGGTGACCCCACGTGACCCGGTCACCTGGGGCCGGTGACCCCACGTGACCCGCTCACCTGGGGCCGGTGACCTCACGTGACCCGGTCACCTGGGGCCGGTGACCCCACGTGACCCGGTCACCTGGGGCCGGTGACCCCACGTGACCAGGTCACCTGATGCCGGTGACCCCACGTGACCCGGTCACCTGGGGCCGGTGACCCCACGTGACCAGGTCACCTGGGGCCGGTGACCCCACGTGACCCGCTGACCTGGGGCCGGTGACCCCGCGTGACCCGGTCACCTGGGGCCGGGGTCCCCACGGGACCCGGGGTCCTGGTGCCGGGGTGGTCACCGGAACCTGGGAACCAGGCCGGTTACCCGACACGACCCGGTGACCTGGGGCCGGGTTAACGACCTGTCCAGGGGACCCGGGCCGGGGACCCGACAGGACCCGGTGGTCCTTCGCTGGTGTCCCGATGCAACCCGGGGACCCGGGCCCGGGCCCCCACGTGATCCAGTGATCCGGTGCTTTTGTCCCGATGCAACCCGGGGACCTGGGCCGGGGACCCGGTATGACTCCGTCTCCCGGGGCCGGGGTGGTCACCTGACACTGGTACCTGGGACAGCGACTCCACATGACCCCGTGACCCGGGGCCGGGGTGCCGACCTGTCCAGGGGACCCGACCCGGGTACCCGACAGGACCCGGTGATCTGCGGCTGGGGTAAAAACCCGTCCCGGGGACCCGGGCTGGGTCCCGACATGACCCGGTGACCTGGGGCTGTGGTGTCGACCGGACTCGGGGACCTGGTCCGGTGTCCCGTCATGACCCGGGGACCTGGGGTCGGGGTGGTCACCAGACCCTTGTACCCAGGCTGTTGACCCGACATGACCCTGTGACCCGGGGCCTGGGTAAAAATCCAACCCGGGGACCCGGGCATGGGACGTGACATGACCCGACCTGGGTCCGGGGTCCCGAACTGACCCGGTGACCTGGGTCCGGGGACTCGGTATGACCCGGTTACCTGGGGCCGGTGTCCCCACGTGACCCGCTGACCTGGGTCCGGTGACCCCACGTGACCCGGTCACCTGGGGCCGGTGACCCCACGTGACCCGGTCACCTGGGGCCGGTGACCCCACGTGACCAGGTCACCTGGGGCCGGTGACCCCACGTGACCCGCTGACCTGGGGCCGGTGACCCCACGTGACCCGGTCACCTGGGGCCGGTGTCCCCACGTGACCCGGTCACCTGGGGCCGGTGACCCCACGTGACCCGGTCACCTGGGGCCGGTGACCCCACGTGACCCGGTCACCTGGGGCCGGTGACCCCACGTGACCCGGTCACCTGGGGCCGGTGACCCCACGTGACCCGGTCACCTGGGGCCGGTGTCCCCACGTGACCCAGAGTCCTGGTGCCGGGGTGGTCATCGGAACCTGGGAACCACGCCGGTTACCCGACACGACCCGGTGACCCGGGGCTGTGGTGTCGACGGACTCGTGGACCTGGGTCCGGGGACTCGGTATGACCCGGTCACCTGGGGCCGGTGTCCCCACGTGACCCGGTCACCTGGGGCCGGTGACCCCACGTGACCCGGTCACCTGGGGCCTGTGTCCCCACGTGACCCGGGGTCCTGGTGCCGGGGTGGTCACCGGAACCTGGGAACCAGGCCGGTTACCCGACACGACCCGGTGACCTGGGGCCGGGTTAACGACCTGTCCAGGGGACCCGGGCCGGGGACCCGACAGGACCCGGTGGTCCTTCGCTGGTGTCCCGATGCAACCCGGGGACCCGGGCCCGGGCCCCCACGTGATCCAGTGATCCGGTGCTTTTGTCCCGATGCAACCCGGGGACCTGGGCCGGGGACCCGGTATGACTCCGTCTCCCGGGGCCGGGGTGGTCACCTGACACTGGTACCCGGGACAGCGACCCGACATGACCCCGTGACCCGGGGCCGGGGTGCCGACCTGTCCAGGGGACCCGACCCGGGTACCCGACAGGACCCGGTGATCTGCGGCTGGGGTAAAAACCCGTCCCGGGGACCCGGGCTGGGTCCCGACATGACCCGGTGACCTGGGGCTGTGGTGTCGACCGGACTCGGGGACCTGGTCCGGTGTCCCGTCATGACCCGGAGACCTGGGGTCGGGGTGGTCACCAGACCCTTGTACCCAGGCCGTTGACCCGACATGACCCTGTGACCCGGGGCCTGGGTAAAAATCCAACCCGTGGACCCGGGCAAGGGACGTGACATGACCCGACCTGGGTCCGGGGTCCCGAACTGACCCGGTGACCTGGGTCCGGGGACTCAGAATGACCCGGTTACCTGGGGCCGGTGTCCCCACGTGACCCGCTGACCTGGGGCCGGTGACCCCACGTGACCGGGTCACCTGGGGCCGGTGACCCCACGTGACCCGGTCACCTGGGGCCGGTGACCCCACGTGACCCGGTCACCTGGGGCCGGTGACCCCACGTGACCCGGTCACCTGGGGCCGGTGACCCCACGTGACCCGGTCACCTGGGGCCGGTGACCCCACGTGACCCGGTCACCTGGGGCCGGTGACCCCACGTGACCCGGTCACCTGGGGCCGGTGTCCCCACGTGACCCGGTCACCTGGGGCCGGTGACCCCACGTGACCCGGTCACCTGGGGCCGGTGACCCCACGTGACCAGGTCACCTGGGGCCGGTGACCCCACGTGACCCGGTCACCTGGGGCCGGTGACCCCACGTGACCCGCTCACCTGGGGCCGGTGACCTCACGTGACCCGGTCACCTGGGGCCGGTGACCCCACGTGACCCGGTCACCTGGGGCCGGTGACCCCACGTGACCAGGTCACCTGGGGCCGGTGACCCCACGTGACCCGGTCACCTGGTGCCGGTGACCCCACGTGACCCGGTCAACTGGGGCCGGTGACCCCACGTGACCCGATGACCTGGGGCCGGTGTCCCCACGTGACCCGGTCACCTGGGGCCGGGGTCCCCACGGGACCCGGGGTCCTGGTGCCGGGGTGGTCACCGGAACCTGGGAACCAGGCCGGGTGCGTGACATGACCCGGTGACCTGGGGCCGGGTTAACGACCTGTCCAGGGGACCCGGGCCGGGGACCCGACAGGACCCGGTGGTCCTTCGCTGGTGTCCCGATGCAACCCGGGGACCCGGGCCCGGGCCCCCACGTGATCCAGTGATCCGGTGCTTTTGTCCCGATGCAACCCGGGGACCTGGGCCGGGGACCCGGTATGACTCCGTCTCCCGGGGCCGGGGTGGTCACCTGACACTGGTACCTGGGACAGCGACTCCACATGACCCCGTGACCCGGGGCCGGGGTGCCGACCTGTCCAGGGGACCCGACCCGGGTACCCGACAGGACCCGGTGATCTGCGGCTGGGGTAAAAACCCGTCCCGGGGACCCGGGCTGGGTCCCGACATGACCCGGTGACCTGGGGCTGTGGTGTCGACCGGACTCGGGGACCTGGTCCGGTGTCCCGTCATGACCCGGGGACCTGGGGTCGGGGTGGTCACCAGACCCTTGTACCCAGGCCGTTGACCCGACATGACCCTGTGACCCGGGGCCTGGGTAAAAATCCAACCCGGGGACCCGGGCATGGGACGTGACATGACCCGACCTGGGTCCGGGGTCCCGAACTCACCCGGTGACCTGGGTCCGGGGACTCGGTATGACCCGGTTACCTGGGGCCGGTGTCCCCACGTGACCCGCTGACCTGGGTCCGGTGACCCCACGTGACCCGGTCACCTGGGGCCGGTGACCCCACGTGACCCGGTCACCTGGGGCCGGTGACCCCACGTGACCAGGTCACCTGGGGCCGGTGACCCCACGTGACCCACTGACCTGGGGCCGGTGACCCCACGTGACCCGGTCACCTGGGGCCGGTGTCCCCACGTGACCCGGTCACCTGGGGCCGGTGACCCCACATGACCCGGTCACCTGGGGCCGGTGACCCCACGTGACCCGGTCACCTGGGGCCGGTGACCCCACGTGACCCGGTCACCTGGGGCCGGTGACCCCACGTGACCCGGTCACCTGGGGCCGGTGACCCCACGTGACCCGGTCACCTGGGACCGGTGACCTCACGTGACCCGGTCACCTGGGGCCGGTGACCCCACGTGACCCGGTCACCTGGGGCCGGTGACCCCACGTGACCAGGTCACCTGGGGCCGGTGACCCCACGTGACCCGGTCACCTGGTGCCGGTGACCCCACGTGATCCGGTGACCTGGGGCCGGTGACCCCACGTGACCCGGTCACCTGGTGCCGGTGACCCCACGTGACCCGGTCACCTGGGGCCGGTGACCCCACGTGACCAGGTCACCTGGGGCCGGTGACCCCACGTGACCAGGTCACCTGGGGCCGGTGACCCCACGTGACCAGGTCACCTGGGGCCGGTGACCCCACGTGACCCGCTGACCTGGGGCCGGTGACCCCGCGTGACCCGGTCACCTGGGGCCGGGGTCCCCACGGGACCCGGGGTCCTGGTGCCGGGGTGGTCACCGGAACCTGGGAACCAGGCCGGTTACCCGACACGACCCGGTGACCTGGGGCCGGGTTAACGACCTGTCCAGGGGACCCGGGCCGGGGACCCGACAGGACCCGGTGGTCCTTCGCTGGTGTCCCGATGCAACCCGGGGACCCGGGCCCGGGCCCCCACGTGATCCAGTGATCCGGTGCTTTTGTCCCGATGCAACCCGGGGACCTGGGCCGGGGACCCGGTATGACTCCGTCTCCCGGGGCCGGGGTGGTCACCTGACACTGGTACCCGGGACAGCGACCCGACATGACCCCGTGACCCGGGGCCGGGGTGCCGACCTGTCCAGGGGACCCGACCCGGGTACCCGACAGGACCCGGTGATCTGCGGCTGGGGTAAAAACCCGTCCCGGGGACCCGGGCTGGGTCCCGACATGACCCGGTGACCTGGGGCTGTGGTGTCGACCGGACTCGGGGACCTGGTCCGGTGTCCCGTCATGACCCGGAGACCTGGGGTCGGGGTGGTCACCAGACCCTTGTACCCAGGCCGTTGACCCGACATGACCCTGTGACCCGGGGCCTGGGTAAAAATCCAACCCGTGGACCCGGGCAAGGGACGTGACATGACCCGACCTGGGTCCGGGGTCCCGAACTGACCCGGTGACCTGGGTCCGGGGACTCAGAATGACCCGGTTACCTGGGGCCGGTGTCCCCACGTGACCCGCTGACCTGGGGCCGGTGACCCCACGTGACCGGGTCACCTGGGGCCGGTGACCCCACGTGACCCGGTCACCTGGGGCCGGTGACCCCACGTGACCCGGTCACCTGGGGCCGGTGACCCCACGTGACCCGGTCACCTGGGGCCGGTGACCCCACGTGACCCGGTCACCTGGGGCCGGTGACCCCACGTGACCCGGTCACCTGGGGCCGGTGACCCCACGTGACCCGGTCACCTGGGGCCGGTGTCCCCACGTGACCCGGTCACCTGGGGCCGGTGACCCCACGTGACCCGGTCACCTGGGGCCGGTGACCCCACGTGACCAGGTCACCTGGGGCCGGTGACCCCACGTGACCCGGTCACCTGGGGCCGGTGACCCCACGTGACCCGCTCACCTGGGGCCGGTGACCTCACGTGACCCGGTCACCTGGGGCCGGTGACCCCACGTGACCCGGTCACCTGGGGCCGGTGACCCCACGTGACCAGGTCACCTGGGGCCGGTGACCCCACGTGACCCGGTCACCTGGTGCCGGTGACCCCACGTGACCCGGTCAACTGGGGCCGGTGACCCCACGTGACCCGATGACCTGGGGCCGGTGTCCCCACGTGACCCGGTCACCTGGGGCCGGGGTCCCCACGGGACCCGGGGTCCTGGTGCCGGGGTGGTCACCGGAACCTGGGAACCAGGCCGGGTGCGTGACATGACCCGGTGACCTGGGGCCGGGTTAACGACCTGTCCAGGGGACCCGGGCCGGGGACCCGACAGGACCCGGTGGTCCTTCGCTGGTGTCCCGATGCAACCCGGGGACCCGGGCCCGGGCCCCCACGTGATCCAGTGATCCGGTGCTTTTGTCCCGATGCAACCCGGGGACCTGGGCCGGGGACCCGGTATGACTCCGTCTCCCGGGGCCGGGGTGGTCACCTGACACTGGTACCTGGGACAGCGACTCCACATGACCCCGTGACCCGGGGCCGGGGTGCCGACCTGTCCAGGGGACCCGACCCGGGTACCCGACAGGACCCGGTGATCTGCGGCTGGGGTAAAAACCCGTCCCGGGGACCCGGGCTGGGTCCCGACATGACCCGGTGACCTGGGGCTGTGGTGTCGACCGGACTCGGGGACCTGGTCCGGTGTCCCGTCATGACCCGGGGACCTGGGGTCGGGGTGGTCACCAGACCCTTGTACCCAGGCCGTTGACCCGACATGACCCTGTGACCCGGGGCCTGGGTAAAAATCCAACCCGGGGACCCGGGCATGGGACGTGACATGACCCGACCTGGGTCCGGGGTCCCGAACTGACCCGGTGACCTGGGTCCGGGGACTCGGTATGACCCGGTTACCTGGGGCCGGTGTCCCCACGTGACCCGCTGACCTGGGTCCGGTGACCCCACGTGACCCGGTCACCTGGGGCCGGTGACCCCACGTGACCAGGTCACCTGGGGCCGGTGACCCCACGTGACCCACTGACCTGGGGCCGGTGACCCCACGTGACCCGGTCACCTGGGGCCGGTGTCCCCACGTGACCCGGTCACCTGGGGCCGGTGACCCCACATGACCCGGTCACCTGGGGCCGGTGACCTCACGTGACCCGGTCACCTGGGGCCGGTGACCCCACGTGACCCGGTCACCTGGGGCCGGTGACCCCACGTGACCCGGTCACCTGGGGCCGGTGACCCCACGTGACCCGGTCACCTGGGACCGGTGACCTCACGTGACCCGGTCACCTGGGGCCGGTGACCCCACGTGACCCGGTCACCTGGGGCCGGTGACCCCACGTGACCAGGTCACCTGGGGCCGGTGACCCCACGTGACCCGGTCACCTGGTGCCGGTGACCCCACGTGATCCGGTGACCTGGGGCCGGTGACCCCACGTGACCCGGTCACCTGGTGCCGGTGACCCCACGTGACCCGGTCACCTGGGGCCGGTGACCCCACGTGACCAGGTCACCTGATGCCGGTGACCCCACGTGACCCGGTCACCTGGGGCCGGTGACCCCACGTGACCAGGTCACCTGGGGCCGGTGACCCCACGTGACCCGCTGACCTGGGGCCGGTGACCCCGCGTGACCCGGTCACCTGGGGCCGGGGTCCCCACGGGACCCGGGGTCCTGGTGCCGGGGTGGTCACCGGAACCTGGGAACCAGGCCGGTTACCCGACACGACCCGGTGACCTGGGGCCGGGTTAACGACCTGTCCAGGGGACCCGGGCCGGGGACCCGACAGGACCCGGTGGTCCTTCGCTGGTGTCCCGATGCAACCCGGGGACCCGGGCCCGGGCCCCCACGTGATCCAGTGATCCGGTGCTTTTGTCCCGATGCAACCCGGGGACCTGGGCCGGGGACCCGGTATGACTCCGTCTCCCGGGGCCGGGGTGGTCACCTGACACTGGTACCCGGGACAGCGACTCCACATGACCCCGTGACCCGGGGCCGGGGTGCCGACCTGTCCAGGGGACCCGACCCGGGTACCCGACAGGACCCGGTGATCTGCGGCTGGGGTAAAAACCCGTCCCGGGGACCCGGGCTGGGTCCCGACATGACCCGGTGACCTGGGGCTGTGGTGTCGACCGGACTCGGGGACCTGGTCCGGTGTCCCGTCATGACCCGGGGACCTGGGGTCGGGGTGGTCACCAGACCCTTGTACCCAGGCCGTTGACCCGACATGACCCTGTGACCCGGGGCCTGGGTAAAAATCCAACCCGGGGACCCGGGCATGGGACGTGACATGACCCGACCTGGGTCCGGGGTCCCGAACTCACCCGGTGACCTGGGTCCGGGGACTCGGTATGACCCGGTTACGTGGGGCCGGTGTCCCCACGTGACCCGCTGACCTGGGTCCGGTGACCCCACGTGACCCGGTCACCTGGGGCCGGTGACCCCACGTGACCCGGTCACCTGGGGCCGGTGACCCCACGTGACCCGCTGACCTGGGGCCGGTGACCCCACGTGACCCGGTCACCTGGGGCCGGTGTCCCCACGTGACCCGGTCACCTGGGGCCGGTGACCCCACGTGACCCGGTCACCTGGGGCCGGTGACCCCACGTGACCCGGTCACCTGGGGCCGGTGACCCCACGTGACCCGGTCACCTGGGGCCGGTGTCCCCACGTGACCCAGAGTCCTGGTGCCGGGGTGGTCATCGGAACCTGGGAACCACGCCGGTTACCCGACACGACCCGGTGACCCGGGGCTGTGGTGTCGACGGACTCGTGGACCTGGGTCCGGGGACTCGGTATGACCCGGTCACCTGGGGCCGGTGTCCCCACGTGACCCGGTCACCTGGGGCCGGTGACCCCACGTGACCCGGTCACCTGGGGCCGGTGTCCCCACGTGACCCGGGGTCCTGGTGCCGGGGTGGTCACCGGAACCTGGGAACCAGGCCGGGTGCGTGACATGACCCGGTGACCTGGGGCCGGGTTAACGACCTGTCCAGGGGACCCGGGCCGGGGACCCGACAGGACCCGGTGGTCCTTCGCTGGTGTCCCGATGCAACCCGGGGACCCGGGCCCGGGCCCCCACGTGATCCAGTGATCCGGTGCTTTTGTCCCGATGCAACCCGGGGACCTGGGCCGGGGACCCGGTATGACTCCGTCTCCCGGGGCCGGGGTGGTCACCTGACACTGGTACCCGGGACAGCGACTCCACATGACCCCGTGACCCGGGGCCGGGGTGCCGACCTGTCCAGGGGACCCGACCCGGGTACCCGACAGGACCCGGTGATCTGCGGGTGGGGTAAAAACCCGTCCCGGGGACCCGGGCTGGGTCCCGACATGACCCGGTGACCTGGGGCTGTGGTGTCGACCGGACTCGGGGACCTGGTCCGGTGTCCCGTCATGACCCGGGGACCTGGGGTCGGGGTGGTGACCAGACCCTTGTACCCAGGCCGTTGACCCGACATGACCCTGTGACCCGGGGCCTGGGTAAAAATCCAACCCGGGGACCCGGGCATGGGACGTGACATGACCCGACCTGGGTCCGGGGTCCCGAACTGACCCTGTGACCTGGGTCCGGGGACTCGGTATGACCCGGTTACCTGGACCAGGGGTCCCCACGTGACCCGGTCACCTGGGGCCGGGGTCCCCACGTGACCAGGTCACCTGGGGCCGGTGACCCCACGTGACCCGCTGACCTGGGGCCGGTGTCCCCACGTGACCCGGTCACCTGGGGCCGGGGTCCCCACGTGACCCGCTGACCTGGGGCCGGTGACCCCACGTGACCCGGTCACCTGGGGCCGGTGACCCCACGTGACCCGCTGACCTGGGGCCGGTGACCCCACGTGACCCGGTCACCTGGGGCCGGTGTCCCCACGTGACCCGGTCACCTGGGGCCGGTGACCCCACGTGACCCGGTCACCTGGGGCCGGTGACCCCACGTGACCCGGTCACCTGGGGCCGGTGACCCCACGTGACCCGGTCACCTGGGGCCGGTGACCCCACGTGACCCGGTGACCTGGGGCCGGTGTCCCCACGTGACCCAGAGTCCTGGTGCCGGGGTGGTCATCGGAACCTGGGAACCACGCCGGTTACCCGACACGACCCGGTGACCCGGGGCTGTGGTGTCGACGGACTCGTGGACCTGGGTCCGGGGACTCGGTATGACCCGGTCACCTGGGGCCGGTGTCCCCACGTGACCCGGTCACCTGGGGCCGGTGACCCCACGTGACCCGGTCACCTGGGGCCGGTGTCCCCACGTGACCCGGGGTCCTGGTGCCGGGGTGGTCACCGGAACCTGGGAACCAGGCCGGGTGCGTGACATGACCCGGTGACCTGGGGCCGGGTTAACGACCTGTCCAGGGGACCCGGGCCGGGGACCCGACAGGACCCGGTGGTCCTTCGCTGGTGTCCCGATGCAACCCGGGGACCCGGGCCCGGGCCCCCACGTGATCCAGTGATCCGGTGCTTTTGTCCCGATGCAACCCGGGGACCTGGGCCGGGGACCCGGTATGACTCCGTCTCCCGGGGCCGGGGTGGTCACCTGACACTGGTACCCGGGACAGCGACTCCACATGACCCCGTGACCCGGGGCCGGGGTGCCGACCTGTCCAGGGGACCCGACCCGGGTACCCGACAGGACCCGGTGATCTGCGGGTGGGGTAAAAACCCGTCCCGGGGACCCGGGCTGGGTCCCGACATGACCCGGTGACCTGGGGCTGTGGTGTCGACCGGACTCGGGGACCTGGTCCGGTGTCCCGTCATGACCCGGGGACCTGGGGTCGGGGTGGTCACCAGACCCTTGTACCCAGGCCGTTGACCCGACATGACCCTGTGACCCGGGGCCTGGGTAAAAATCCAACCCGGGGACCCGGGCATGGGACGTGACATGACCCGACCTGGGTCCGGGGTCCCGAACTGACCCTGTGACCTGGGTCCGGGGACTCGGTATGACCCGGTTACCTGGACCAGGGGTCCCCACGTGACCCGGTCACCTGGGGCCGGGGTCCCCACGTGACCAGGTCACCTGGGGCCGGTGACCCCACGTGACCCGCTGACCTGGGGCCGGTGTCCCCACGTGACCCGGTCACCTGGGGCCGGGGTCCCCACGTGACCCGCTGACCTGGGGCCGGTGACCCCACGTGACCCGGTCACCTGGGGCCGGTGACCCCACGTGACCCGGTCACCTGGGGCCGGTGACCCCACGTGACCCGCTGACCTGGGGCCGGTGACCCCACGTGACCCGGTCACCTGGGGCCGGTGACCCCACGTGACCCGGTCACCTGGGGCCGGTGACCCCACGTGACCCGGTCACCTGGGGCCGGTGACCCCACGTGACCCGCTGACCTGGGGCCGGTGACCCCACGTGACCCGGTCACCTGGGGCCGGTGTCCCCACGTGACCCGGTCACCTGGGGCCGGTGACCCCACGTGACCCGGTCACCTGGTGCCGGTGACCCCACGTGACCGGGTCACCTGGGGCCGGTGACCCCACGTGACCCGGTCACCTGGGGCCGGTGTCCCCACGTGACCCGGTCACCTGGGTCCGGTGACCCCACGTGACCCGGTCACCTGGGGCCGGTGTCCCCACGTGACCCAGAGTCCTGGTGCCGGGGTGGTCATCGGAACCTGGGAACCAGGCCGGTTACCCGACACGACCCGGTGACCCGGGGCTGTGGTGTCGACGGACTCGTGGACCTGGGTTCGGGGTCCCGACCTGACGCGGTGACCTGGGGCCGGTGTCCCCACGTGACCCGCTGACCTGGGGCCGGTGTCCCCACGTGACCCGCTGACCTGGGGCCGGTGACCCCACGTGACCCGCTGACCTGGGGCCGGTGACCCCACGTTACCCGGTCACCTGGGGCCGGGGTCCCCACGGGACCCGGGGTCCTGGTGCCGGGGTGGTCACCGGAACGTGGGAACCAGGCCGGGTGCGCGACATGACCCGGTGACCTGGGGCCGGGTTAACGACCTGTCCAGGGGACCCGGGCCGGGGACCCGACAGGACCCGGTGATCCTTCGCTGGTGTCCCGATGCAACCCGGGGACCCGGGCCCGGGCCCCCACGTGATCCAGTGATCCGGTGCTTTTGTCCCGATGCAACCCGGGGACCCGGGCCGGGGACCCGGTATGACTCCGTCTCCCGGGGCCGGGGTGGTCACCTGACACTGGTACCCGGGACAGCGACCCGACATGACCCCGTGACCCGGGGCCGGGGTGCCGACCTGTCCAGGGGACCCGACCAGGGTACCCGACAGGACTCGGTGATCTGCGGCTGGGGTAAAAACCCGTCCCGGGGACCCGGGCTGGGTCCCGACATGACACGGTGACCTGGGGCTGTGGTGTCGACCGGACTCGGGGACCTGGTCCGGTGTCCCGTCATGACCCGGAGACCTGGGGTCGGGGTGGTCACCAGACCCTTGTACCCAGGCCGTTGACCCGACATGACCCTGTGACCAGGGGCCTGGGTAAAAATCCAACCCGGGGACCCGGGCATGGGACGTGACATGACCCGACCTGGGTCCGGGGTCCCCACGTGACCCGCTGACCTGAGGCCGGTGTCCCCACGTGACCCGGTCACCTGGGTCCGGGGTCCCCACGTGACCCGCTGAACTGGGGCCGGTGACCCCACGTGACCCGGTCACCTGGGGCCGGTGACCCCACGTGACCCGGTCACCTGGGGCCGGTGACCCCACGTGACCCGGTCACCTGGGGCCGGTGTCCCCACGTGACCCGGTCACCTGGGGCCGGTGACCCCACGTGACCCGGTCACCTGGGGCCGGTGACCCCACGTGACCCGGTCACCTGGGGCCGGTGACCCCACGTGACCAGGTCACCTGGGGCCGGTGACCCCACGTGACCCAGTCACCTGGTGCCGGTGACCCCACGTGACCCGGTCACCTGGGGCCGGTGTCCCCACGTGACCCGGTCACCTGGGGCCGGTGACCCCACGTGACCCGCTGACCTGGGGCCGGTGACCCCGCGTGACCCGGTCACCTGGGGCCGGGGTCCCCACGGGACCCGGGGTCCTGGTGCCGGGGTGGTCACCGGAACCTGGGAACCAGGCCGGTTACCCGACACGACCCGGTGACCTGGGGCCGGGTTAACGACCTGTCCAGGGGACCCGGGCCGGGGACCCGACAGGACCCGGTGGTCCTTCGCTGGTGTCCCGATGCAACCCGGGGACCCGGGCCCGGGCCCCCACGTGATCCAGTGATCCGGTGCTTTTGTCCCGATGCAACCCGGGGACCTGGGCCGGGGACCCGGTATGACTCCGTCTCCCGGGGCCGGGGTGGTCACCTGACACTGGTACCCGGGACAGCGACCCGACATGACCCCGTGACCCGGGGCCTGGGTAAAAATCCAACCCGGGGACCCGGGCATGGGACGTGACATGACCCGACCTGGGTCCGGGGTCCCGAACTGACCCGGTGACCTGGGTCCGGGGACTCGGTATGACCCGGTTACCTGGGTCCGGTGACCCCACGTGACCCGGTCACCTGGGGCCGGTGACCCCACGTGACCAGGTCACCTGGGGCCGGTGACCCCACGTGACCCGGTCACCTGGGGCCGGTGACCCCACGTGACCCGGTCACCTGGGGCCGGTGACCCCACGTGACCCGGTCACCTGGGGCCGGTGACCCCACGTGACCCGGTCACCTGGGGCCGGTGACCTCACGTGACCCGGTCACCTGGGGCCGGTGACCCCACGTGACCCGGTCACCTGGGGCCGGTGACCCCACGTGACCCGGTCACCTGGGGCCGGTGACCCCACGTGACCCGGTCACCTGGGGCCGGTGACCCCACGTGACCCGGTCACCTGGGGCCGGTGACCCCACGTGACCCGGTCACCTGGGGCCGGTGACCCCACGTGACCGGGTCACCTGGGGCCGGTGACCCCACGTGACCCGGTCACCTGGGGCCGGTGTCCCCACGTGACCCGGGGTCCTGGTGCCGGGGTGGTCATCGGAACCTGGGAACCAGGCCGGTTACCCGACACGACTTGGTGACCCGGGGCTGTGGTGTCGACGGACTCGTGGACCTGGGTTCGGGGTCCCGACCTGACGCGGTGACCTGGGGCCGGTGTCCCCACGTGACCCGCTGACCTGGGGCCGGTGAGCCCACGTGACCCGCTGACCTGGGGCCGGTGACCCCGCGTGACCCGGTCACCTGGGGCCGGGGTCCCCACGGGACCCGGGGTCCTGGTGCCGGGGTGGTCACCGGAACCTGGGAACCAGGCCGGGTGCGCGACATGACCCGGTGACCTGGGGCCGGGTTAACGACCTGTCCAGGGGACCCGGGCCGGGGACCCGACAGGACCTGGTGGTCCTTCGCTCGTGTCCCGATGCAACCCGGGGACCCGGGCCCGGGCCCCCACGTGATCCAGTGATCCGGTGCTTTTGTCCCGATGCAACCCGGGGACCTGGGCCGGGGACCCGGTATGACTCCGTCTCCCGGGGCCGGGGTGGTCACCTGACACTGGTACCCGGGACAGCGACTCGACATGACCCCGTGACCCGGGGCCGGGGTGCCGACCTGTCCAGGGGACCCGACCCGGGTACCCGACAGGACCCGGTGATCTGCGGCTGGGGTAAAAACCCGTCCCGGGGACCCGGGCTGGGTCCCGACATGACCCGGTGACCTGGGGCTGTGGTGTCGACCGGACTCGGGGACCTGGTCCGGTGTCCCGTCATGACCCGGGGACCTGGGGTCGGGGTGGTCACCAGACCCTTGTACCCAGGCCGTTGACCCGACATGACCCTGTGACCCGGGGCCTGGGTAAAAATCCAACCCGGGGACCCGGGCATGGGACGTGACATGACCCGACCTGGGTCCGGGGTCCCGAACTGACCCGGTGACATGGGTCCGAGGACTCGGTATGACCCGGTTACCTGGGGCCGGTGTCCCCACGTGACCCGCTGACCTGGGTCCGGTGACCCCACGTGACCCGGTCACCTGGGGCCGGTGTCCCCACGTGACCCGGTCACCTGGGGCCGGTGACCCCACGTGACCCGGTCACCTGGGGCCGGTGACCCCACGTGACCCGCTGACCTGGGGCCGGTGACCCCACGTGACCCGGTCACCTGGGGCCGGTGTCCCCACGTGACCCGGTCACCTGGGGCCGGTGACCCAACGTGACCCGGTCACCTGGGGCCGGTGACCCCACGTGACCCGGTCACCTGGGGCCGGTGACCACACGTGACCCGGTCACCTGGGGCCGGTGACCCCACGTGACCCGCTGACCTGGGTCCGGTGACCCCACGTGACCCGGTCACCTGGGGCCGGTGACCCCACGTGACCCGGTCACCTGGGGCCGGTGACCCCACGTGACCAGGTCACCTGGGGCCGGTGACCCCACGTAACCCGCTGACCTGGGGCCGGTGACCCCACGTGACCCGGTCACCTGGGGCCGGTGTCCCCACGTGACCCGGTCACCTGGGGCCGGTGACCACACGTGACCCGGTCACCTGGGGCCGGTGACCCCACGTGACCCGGTCACCTGGGGCCGGTGACCCCACGTGACCCGGTCACCTGGGGCCGGTGACCCCACGTGACCCGGTCACCTGGGGCCGGTGACCCCACGTGACCCGGTCACCTGGGGTCGGTGACCCCACGTGACCCGGTCACCTGGGGCCGGTGACCTCACGTGACCCGGTCACCTGGGGCCGGTGACCCCACGTGACCCGGTCACCTGGGGCCGGTGACCCCACGTGACCAGGTCACCTGGGGCCGGTGACCCCACGTGACCCGGTCACCTGGGGCCGGTGACCCCACGTGACCAGGTCACCTGGGGCCGGTGACCCCACGTGACCCAGTCACCTGGTGCCGGTGACCCCACGTGACCCGGTCACCTGGGGCCGGTGACCCCACGTGACCAGGTCACCTGGTGCCGGTGACCCCACGTGACCCGGTCACCTGGGGCCGGTGACCCCACGTGACCAGGTCACCTGGGGCCGGTGACCCCACGTGACCCGCTGACCTGGGGCCGGTGACCCCGCGTGACCCGGTCACCTGGGGCCGGGGTCCCCACGGGACCCGGGGTCCTGGTGCCGGGGTTGTCACCGGAACGTGGGAACCAGGCCGGGTGCGCGACATGACCCGGTGACCTGGGGCCGGGTTAACGACCTGTCCAGGGGACCCGGGCCGGGGACCCGACAGGACCCGGTGGTCCTTCGCTGGTGTCCCGATGCAACCCGGGGACCCGGGCCCGGGCCCCCACGTGATCCAGTGATCCGGTGCTTTTGTCCCGATGCAACCCGGGGACCCGGGCCGGGGACCCGGTATGACTCCGTCTCCCGGGGCCGGGGTGGTCACCTGACACTGGTACCCGGGACAGCGACTCGACATGACCCCGTGACCCGGGGCCGGGGTGCCGACCTGTCCAGGGGACCCGACCCGGGTACCCGACAGGACCCGGTGATCTGCGGCTGGGGTAAAAACCCGTCCCGGGGACCCGGGCTGGGTCCCGACATGACCCGGTGACCTGGGGCTGTGGTGTCGACCGGACTCGGGGACCTGGTCCGGTGTCCCGTCATGACCCGGAGACCTGGGGTCGGGGTGGTCACCAGACCCTTGTACCCAGGCCGTTGACCCGACATGACCCTGTGACCAGGGGCCTGGGTAAAAATCCAACCCGGGGACCCGGGCATGGGACGTGACATGACCCGACCTGGGTCCGGGGTCCCCACGTGACCCGCTGACCTGAGGCCGGTGTCCCCACGTGACCCGGTCACCTGGGGCCGGTGTCCCCACGTGACCCGGTCACCTGGGGCCGGTGACCCCACGTGACCCGGTCACCTGGGGCCGGTGTCCCCACGTGACCCGGTCACCTGGGGCCGGTGACCCCACGTGACCCGGTCACCTGGGGCCGGTGACCCCACGTGACCCGGTCACCTGGGGCCGGTGACCCCACGTGACCCGGTCACCTGGGGCCGGTGACCCCACGTGACCCGGTCACCTGGTGCCGGTGACCCCACGTGACCAGGTCACCTGGGGCCGGTGACCCCACGTGACCCAGTCACCTGGTGCCGGTGACCCCACGTGACCCGGTCACCTGGGGCCGGTGTCCCCACGTGACCCGCTGACCTGGGGCCGGTGACCCCTCGTGACCCGCTGACCTGGGGCCGGTGACCCCGCGTGACCCGGTCACCTGGGGCCGGGGTCCCCACGGGACCCGGGGTCCTGGTGCCGGGGTGGTCACCGGAACCTGGGAACCAGGCCGGTTACCCGACACGACCCGGTGACCTGGGGCCGGGTTAACGACCTGTCCAGGGGACCCGGGCCGGGGACCCGACAGGACCCGGTGGTCCTTCGCTGGTGTCCCGATGCAACCCTGGGACCCGGGACCGGGCCCCCACGTGATCCAGTGATCCGGTGCTTTTGTCCCGATGCAACCCGGGGACCCGGGCCGGGGACCCGGTATGACTCCGTCTCCCGGGGCCGGGGTGGTCACCTGACACTGGTACCCGGGACAACGACCCGACATGACCCCGTGACCCGGGGCCGGGGTGCCGAACTGTCCAGGGGACCCGACCCGGGTACCCGACATGACCCGGTGACCTGGGGCTGTGGTGTCGACCGGACTCGGGGACCTGGTCCGGTGTCCCGTCATGACCCGGGGACCTGGGGTCAGGGTGGTCACCAGACCCTTGTACCCAGGCCGTTGACCCGACATGACCCTGTGACCAGGGGCCTGGGTAAAAATCCAACCCGGGGACCCGGGCATGGGACGTGACATGACCCGACCTGGGTCCGGGGTCCCGAACTGACCCGGTGACCTGGGTCCGGGGACTCGGTATGACCCGGTTACCTGGGTCCGGTGACCCCACGTGACCTGGTCACCTGGGGCCGGTGACCCCACGTGACCCGGTCATCTGGGGCCGGTGACCCCACGTGACCAGGTCACCTGGGGCCGGTGACCCCACGTGACCCGGTCACCTGGGGCCGGTGACCCCACGTGACCCGGTCACCTGGGGCCGGTGACCCCACGTGACCCGGTCACCTGGGGCCGGTGACCCCACGTGACCCGGTCACCTGGGGCCGGTGACCTCACGTGACCCGGTCACCTGGGGCCGGTGTCCCCACGTGACCCGGTCACCTGGGGCCGGTGACCCCACGTGACCCGGTCACCTGGGGCCGGTGACCCCACGTGACCGGGTCACCTGGGGCCGGTGACCCCACGTGACCCGGTCACCTGGGGCCGGTGTCCCCACGTGACCCGGGGTCCTGGTGCCGGGGTGGTCATCGGAACCTTGGAACCAGGCCGGTTACCCGACACGACTTGGTGACCCGGGGCTGTGGTGTCGACGGACTCGTGGACCTGGGTTCGGGGTCCCGACCTGACGCGGTGACCTGGGGCCGGTGTCCCCACGTGACCCGCTGACCTGGGGCCGGTGACCCCACGTGACCCGCTGACCTGGGGCCGGTGACCCCGCGTGACCCGGTCACCTGGGGCCGGGGTCCCCACGGGACCCGGGGTCCTGGTGCCGGGGTGGTCATCGGAACCTTGGAACCAGGCCGGTTACCCGACACGACTTGGTGACCCGGGGCTGTGGTGTCGACGGACTCGTGGACCTGGGTTCGGGGTCCCGACCTGACGCGGTGACCTGGGGCCGGTGTCCCCACGTGACCCGCTGACCTGGGGCCGGTGACCCCACGTGACCCGCTGACCTGGGGCCGGTGACCCCGCGTGACCCGGTCACCTGGGGCCGGGGTCCCCACGGGACCCGGGGTCCTGGTGCCGGGGTGGTCACCGGAACCTGGGAACCAGGCCGGGTGCGCGACATGACCCGGTGACCTGGGGCCGGGTTAACGACCTGTCCAGGGGACCCGGGCCGGGGACCCGACAGGACCCGGTGGTCCTTCGCTGGTGTCCCGATGCAACCCGGGGACCCGGGCCCGGGCCCCCACGTGATCCAGTGATCCGGTGCTTTTGTCCCGATGCAACCCGGGGACCTGGGCCGGGGACCCGGTATGACTCCGTCTCCCGGGGCCGGGGTGGTCACCTGACACTGGTACCCGGGACAGCGACTCGACATGACCCCGTGACCCGGGGCCGGGGTGCCGACCTGTCCAGGGGACCCGACCCGGGTACCCGACAGGACCCGGTGATCTGCGGCTGGGGTAAAAACCCGTCCCGGGGACCCGGGCTGGGTCCCGACATGACCCGGTGACCTGGGGCTGTGGTGTCGACCGGACTCGGGGACCTGGTCCGGTGTCCCGTCATGACCCGGAGACCTGGGGTCGGGGTGGTCACCAGACCCTTGTACCCAGGCCGTTGACCCGACATGACCCTGTGACCCGGGGCCTGGGTAAAAATCCAACCCGGGGACCCGGGCATGGGACGTGACATGACCCGACCTGGGTCCGGGGTCCCGAACTGACCCGGTGACCTGGGTCCGAGGACTCGGTATGACCCGGTTACCTGGGGCCGGTGTCCCCACGTGACCCGCTGACCTGGGTCCGGTGACCCCACGTGACCCGGTCACCTGGGGCCGGTGTCCCCACGTGACCCGGTCACCTGGGGCCGGTGACCCCACGTGACCCGGTCACCTGGGGCCGGTGTCCCCACGTGACCCGGTCACCTGGGGCCGGTGACCCCACGTGACCCGGTCACCTGGGGCCGGTGTCCCCACGTGACCCGCTGACCTGGGGCCGGTGACCCCACGTGACCCGGTCACCTGGGGCCGGTGACCCCACGTGACCCGGTCACCTGAGCCGGTGACCCCACGTGACCCGGTGACCTGGGGCCGGTGTCCCCACGTGACCCGCTGACCTGGGGCCGGTGTCCCCACGTGACCCGGTCACCTGGGGCCGGTGACCCCACGTGACCCGGTCACCTGGGGCCGGTGACCCCACGTGACCCGGTCACCTGGGGCCGGTGACCCCACGTGACCCGGTCACCTGGGGCCGGTGTCCCCACGTGACCCGGTCACCTGGGGCCGGTGACCCCACGTGACCCGGTCACCTGGGGCCGGTGACCCCACGTGACCCGGTCACCTGGGGCCGGTGTCCCCACGTGACCGGGTCACCTGGGGCCGGTGACCCCACGTGACCCGGTCACCTGGGGCCGGTGTCCCCACGTGACCCGGGGTCCTGGTGCCGGGGTGGTCATCGGAACCTTGGAACCAGGCCGGTTACCCGACACGACTTGGTGACCCGGGGCTGTGGTGTCGACGGACTCGTGGACCTGGGTTCGGGGTCCCGACCTGACGCGGTGACCTGGGGCCGGTGTCCCCACGTGACCCGCTGACCTGGGGCCGGTGACCCCACGTGACCCGCTGACCTGGGGCCGGTGACCCCGCGTGACCCGGTCACCTGGGGCCGGGGTCCCCACGGGACCCGGGGTCCTGGTGCCGGGGTGGTCACCGGAACCTGGGAACCAGGCCAGGTGCGCGACATGACCCGGTGACCTGGGGCCGGGTTAACGACCTGTCCAGGGGACCCGGGCCGGGGACCCGACAGGACCCGGTGGTCCTTCGCTGGTGTCCCGATGCAACCCGGGGACCCGGGCCCGGGCCCCCACGTGATCCAGTGATCCGGTGCTTTTGTCCCGATGCAACCCGGGGACCTGGGCCGGGGACCCGGTATGACTCCGTCTCCCGGGACCGGGGTGGTCACCTGACACTGGTACCCGGGACAGCGACTCGACATGACCCCGTGACCCGGGGCCGGGGTGCCGACCTGTCCAGGGGACCCGACCCGGGTACCCGACAGGACCCGGTGATCTGCGGCTGGGGTAAAAACCCGTCCCGGGGACCCGGGCTGGGTCCCGACATGACCCGGTGACCTGGGGCTGTGGTGTCGACCGGACTCGGGGACCTGGTCCGGTGTCCCGTCATGACCCGGAGACCTGGGGTCGGGGTGGTCACCAGACCCTTGTACCCAGGCCGTTGACCCGACATGACCCTGTGACCCGGGGCCTGGGTAAAAATCCAACCCGGGGACCCGGGCATGGGACGTGACATGACCCGACCTGGGTCCGGGGTCCCGAACTGACCCGGTGACCTGGGTCCGAGGACTCGGTATGACCCGGTTACCTGGGGCCGGTGTCCCCACGTGACCCGCTGACCTGGGTCCGGTGACCCCACGTGACCCGGTCACCTGGGGCCGGTGTCCCCACGTGACCCGGTCACCTGGGGCCGGTGACCCCACGTGACCCGGTCACCTGGGGCCGGTGTCCCCACGTGACCCGGTCACCTGGGGCCGGTGACCCCACGTGACCCGGTCACCTGGGGCCGGTGTCCCCACGTGACCCGCTGACCTGGGGCCGGTGACCCCACGTGACCCGGTCACCTGGGGCCGGTGACCCCACGTGACCCGGTCACCTGAGCCGGTGACCCCACGTGACCCGGTGACCTGGGGCCGGTGTCCCCACGTGACCCGCTGACCTGGGGCCGGTGTCCCCACGTGACCCGGTCACCTGGGGCCGGTGACCCCACGTGACCCGGTCACCTGGGGCCGGTGACCCCACGTGACCCGGTCACCTGGGGCCGGTGACCCCACGTGACCCGGTCACCTGGGGCCGGTGTCCCCACGTGACCCGGTCACCTGGGGCCGGTGACCCCACGTGACCCGGTCACCTGGGGCCGGTGACCCCACGTGACCCGGTCACCTGGGGCCGGTGTCCCCACGTGACCGGGTCACCTGGGTCCGGTGACCCCACGTGACCCGGTCACCTGGGGCCGGTGTCCCCACGTGACCCGGGGTCCTGGTGCCGGGGTGGTCATCGGAACCTGGGAACCAGGCCGGTTACCCGACACGACCCGGTGACCCGGGGCTGTGGTGTCGACGGACTCGTGGACCTGGGTTCGGGGTCCCGACCTGACGCGGTGACCTGGGGCCGGTGTCCCCACGTGACCCGCTGACCTGGGGCCGGTGTCCCCACGTGACCCGCTGACCTGGGGCCGGTGACCCCACGTGACCCGCTGACCTGGGGCCGGTGACCCCGCGTGACCCGGTCACCTGGGGCCGGGGTCCCCACGGGACCCGGGGTCCTGGTGCCGGGGTGGTCACCGGAACCTGGGAACCAGGCCGGTTACCCGACACGACCCGGTGACCTGGGGCCGGGTTAACGACCTGTCCAGGGGACCCGGGCCGGGGACCCGACAGGACCCGGTGGTCCTTCGCTGGTGTCCCGATGCAACCCGGGGACCCGGGCCCGGGCCCCCACGTGATCCAGTGATCCGGTGCTTTTGTCCCGATGCAACCCGGGGACCCGGGCCGGGGACCCGGTATGACTCCGTCTCCCGGGGCCGGGGTGGTCACCTGACACTGGTACCCGGGACAGCGACCCGACATGACCCCGTGACCCGGGGCCGGGGTGCCGACCTGTCCAGGGGACCCGACCCGGGTACCCGACAGGACCCGGTGATCTGCGGCTGGGGTAAAAACCCGTCCCGGGGACCCGGGCTGGGTCCCGACATGACCCGGTGACCTGGGGCTGTGGTGTCGACCGGACTCGGGGACCTGGTCCGGTGTCCCGTCATGACCCGGAGACCTGGGGTCGGGGTGGTCACCAGACCCTTGTACCCAGGCCGTTGACCCGACATGACCCTGTGACCCGGGGCCTGGGTAAAAATCCAACCCGGGGAACAGGGCATGGGACGTGACATGACCCGACCTGGGTCTGGGGTCCCGAACTGACCCGGTGACCTGGGTCCGGGGACTCGGTATGACCCGGTTACCTGGGGCCGGTGTCCCCACGTGACCCGCTGACCTGGGTCCGGGGTCCCCACGTGACCCGCTGAACTGGGGCCGGTGTCCCCACGTGACCGGGTCACCTGGGGCCGGTGACCCCACGTGACCCGGTCACCTGGGGCCGGTGTCCCCACGTGACCCGGTCACCTGGGGCCGGTGACCCCACGTGACCCGCTGACCTGGGGCCGGTGACCCCGCGTGACCCGGTCACCTGGGGCCGGGGTCCCCACGGGACCCGGGGTCCTGGTGCCGGGGTGGTCACCGGAACCTGGGAACCAGGCCGGTTACCCGACACGACCCGGTGACCTGGGGCCGGGTTAACGACCTGTCCAGGGGACCCGGGCCGGGGACCTGACAGGACCCGGTGGTCCTTCGCTGGTGTCCCGATGCAACCCGGGGACCCGGGCCCGGGCCCCCACGTGATCCAGTGATCCGGTGCTTTTGTCCCGATGCAACCCGGGGACCCGGGCCGGGGACCCGGTATGACTCCGTCTCCCGGGGCCGGGGTGGTCACCTGACACTGGTACCCGGGACAGCGACCCGACATGACCCCGTGACCCGGGGCCGGGGTGCCGACCTGTCCAGGGGACCCGACCCGGGTACCCGACAGGACCCGGTGATCTGCGGCTGGGGTAAAAACCCGTCCCGGGGACCCGGGCTGGGTCCCGACATGACCCGGTGACCTGGGGCTGTGGTGTCGACCGGACTCGGGGACCTGGTCCGGTGTCCCGTCATGACCCGGAGACCTGGGGTCGGGGTGGTCACCAGACCCTTGTACCCAGGCCGTTGACCCGACATGACCCTGTGACCCGGGGCCTGGGTAAAAATCCAACCCGGGGACCCGGGCATGGGACGTGACATGACCCGACCTGGGTCCGGGGTCCCGAACTGACCCGGTGACCTGGGTCCGGGGACTTAGTATGACCCGGTTACCTGGGGCCGGTGTCCCCACGTGACCTGCTGACCTGGGTCCGGGGTCCCCACGTGACCCGCTGAACTGGGGCCGGTGTCCCCACGTGACCCGGTCACCTGGGGCCGGTGACCCCACGTGACCCGGTCACCTGGGGCCGGTGTCCCCACGTGACCCGGTCACCTGGGGCCGGTGACCCCACGTGACCCGGTCACCTGGGGCCGGTGTCCCCACGTGACCCGCTGACCTGGGGCCGGTGACCCCACGTGACCCGGTCACCTGGGGCCGGTGACCCCACGTGACCGGGTCACCTGGGGCCGGTGACCCAACGTGACCCGGTCACCTGGGGCCGGTGACCCCACGTGACCCGGTCACCTGGGGCCGGGGTCCCCACGTGACCCGGTCACCTGGTGCCGGTGACCCCACGTGACCCGGTCACCTGGGGCCGGTGACCCCACGTGACCCGGTCACCTGGGGCCGGTGTCCCCACGTGACCCGGTCACCTGGGGCCGGTGACCCCACGTGACCCGGTCACCTGGGGCCGGTGACCCCACGTGACCCGGTCACCTGGGGCCGGTGACCCCACGTGACCCGGTCACCTGGGCCGGTGACCCCACGTGACCTGGTCACCTGGGGCCGGTGTCCCCACGTGACCCGCTGACCTGGGGCCGGTGTCCCCACGTGACCCGGTCACCTGGGGCCGGTGACCCCACGTGACCCGGTCACCTGGGGCCGGTGACCCCACGTGACCCGGTCACCTGGGGCCGGTGACCCCACGTGACCCGGTCACCTGGTGCCGGTGTCCCCACGTGACCCGGTCACCTGGGGCCGGTGACCCCACGTGACCGGGTCACCTGGGGCCGGTGACCCCACGTGACCCGGTCACCTGGGGCCGGTGTCCCCACGTGACCCGGGGTCCTGGTGCCGGGGTGGTCATCGGAACCTGGGAACCAGGCCGGTTACCCGACACGACCCGGTGACCCGGGGCTGTGGTGTCGACGGACTCGTGGACCTGGGTTCGGGGTCCCGACCTGATGCGGTGACCTGGGGCCGGTGTCCCCACGTGACCCGCTGACCTGGGGCCGGTGACCCCACGTGACCCGCTGACCTGGGGCCGGTGACCCCGCGTGACCCGGTCACCTGGGGCCGGGGTCCCCACGGGACCCGGGGTCCTGGTGCCGGGGTGGTCACCGGAACCTGGGAACCAGGCCGGTTACCCGACACGACCCGGTGACCTGGGGCCGGGTTAACGACCTGTCCAGGGGACCCAGGCCGGGGACCCGACAGGACCCGGTGGTCCTTCGCTGGTGTCCCGATGCAACCCGGGGACCCGGGCCCGGGCCCCCACGTGATCCAGTGATCCGGTGCTTTTGTCCCGATGCAACCCGGGGACCCGGGCTGGGTCCCGACATGACCCGGTGACCTGGGGCTGTGGTGTCGACCGGACTCGGGGACCTGGTCCGGTATCCCGTCATGACCCGGAGACCTGGGGTCGGGGTGGTCACCAGACCCTTGTACCCAGGCCGTTGACCCGACATGACCCTGTGACCCGGGGCCTGGGTAAAAATCCAACCCGGGGACCCGGGCATGGGACGTGACATGACCCGACCTGGGTCCGGGGTCCCGAACTGACCCGGTGACCTGGGTCCGGGGACTTAGTATGACCCGGTTACCTGGGGCCGGTGTCCCCACGTGACCCGCTGACCTGGGTCCGGGGTCCCCACGTGACCCGCTGAACTGGGGCCGGTGTCCCCACGTGACCCGGTCACCTGGGGCCGGTGACCCCACGTGACCCGGTCACCTGGGGCCGGTGTCCCCACGTGACCCGGTCACCTGGGGCCGGTGACCCCACGTGACCCGGTCACCTGGGGCCGGTGTCCCCACGTGACCCGCTGACCTGGGGCCGGTGACCCCACGTGACCAGGTCACCTGGGGCCGGTGACCCCACGTGACCCGGTCACCTGGGGCCGGGGTCCCCACGTGACCCGGTCACCTGGTGCTGGTGAGCCCACGTGACCCGGTCACCTGGGGCCGGTGACCCCACGTGACCCGGTCACCTGGGGCCGGTGTCCCCACGTGACCCGGTCACCTGGGGCCGGTGACCCCACGTGACCAGGTCACCTGGGGCCGGTGACCCCACGTGACCCGGTCACCTGGGGCCGGTGACCCCACGTGACCCGGTCACCTGGGCCGGTGACCCCACGTGACCCGGTCACCTGGGGCCGGTGTCCCCACGTGACCCGGTCACCTGGGGCCGGTGACCCCACGTGACCGGGTCACCTGGGGCCGGTGACCCCACGTGACCCGGTCACCTGGGGCCGGTGTCCCCACGTGACCCGGGGTCCTGGTGCCGGGGTGGTCATCGGAACCTGGGAACCAGGCCGGTTACCCGACACGACTTGGTGACCCGGGGCTGTGGTGTCGACGGACTCGTGGACCTGGGTTCGGGGTCCCGACCTGACGCGGTGACCTGGGGCCGGTGTCCCCACGTGACCCGCTGACCTGGGGCCGGTGACCCCACGTGACCCGCTGACCTGGGGCCGGTGACCCCGCGTGACCTGGTCACCTGGGGCCGGGGTCCCCACGGGACCCGGGGTCCTGGTGCCGGGGTGGTCACCGGAACCTGGGAACCAGGCCGGTTACCCGACACGACCCGGTGACCTGGGGCCGGGTTAACGACCTGTCCAGGGGACCCGGGCCGGGGACCCGACAGGACCCGGTGGTCCTTCGCTGGTGTCCCGATGCAACCCGGGGACCCGGGCCCGGGCCCCCACGTGATCCAGTGATCCGGTGCTTTTGTCCCGATGCAACCCGGGGACCCGGGCCGGGGACCCGGTATGACTCCGTCTCCCGGGGCCGGGGTGGTCACCTGACACTGGTACCCGGGACAGCGACCCGACATGACCCCGTGACCCGGGGCCGGGGTGCCGACCTGTCCAGGGGACCCGACCCGGGTACCCGACAGGACCCGGTGATCTGCGGCTGGGGTAAAAACCCGTCCCGGGGACCCGGGCTGGGTCCCGACATGACCCGGTGACCTGGGGCTGTGGTGTCGACCGGACTCGGGGACCTGGTCCGGTGTCCCGTCATGACCCGGAGACCTGGGGTCGGGGTGGTCACCAGACCCTTGTACCCAGGCCGTTGACCCGACATGACCCTGTGACCCGGGGCCTGGGTAAAAATCCAACCCGGGGACCCGGGCATGGGACGTGACATGACCCGACCTGGGTCCGGGGTCCCGAACTGACCCGGTGACCTGGGTCCGGGGACTCGGTATGACCCGGTTACCTGGGGCCGGTGTCCCCACGTGACCCGCTGACCTGGGTCCGGGGTCCCCACGTGACCCGCTGAACTGGGGCCGGTGTCCCCACGTGACCGGGTCACCTGGGGCCGGTGACCCCACGTGACCCGGTCACCTGGGGCCGGTGTCCCCACGTGACCCGGTCACCTGGGGCCGGTGACCCCACGTGACCCGGTCACCTGGGGCCGGTGTCCCCACGTGACCCGCTGACCTGGGGCCGGTGACCCCACGTGACCCGGTCACCTGGGGCCGGTGACCCCACGTGACCGGGTCACCTGGGGCCGGTGACCCCACGTGACCCGGTGACCTGGGGCCGGTGTCCCCACGTGACCCGCTGACCTGGGGCCGGTGTCCCCACGGGACCTGGTCACCTGGGGCCGGTGTCCCCACGTGACCCGCTGACCTGGGGCCGGTGACCCCACGTGACCCGCTGACCTGGGGCCGGTGACCCCACGTGACCCGGTCACCTGGGGCCGGTGTCCCCACGTGACCCGGTCACCTGGGGCCGGTGACCCCACGTGACCCGGTCACCAGGGGCCGGTGACCCCACGTGACCCGGTCACCTGGTGCTGGTGACCCCACGTGATCGGGTCACCTGGGGCCGGTGACCCCACGTGACCCGGTCACCTGGGGCCGGTGTCCCCACGTGACCCAGAGTCCTGGTGCCGGGGTGGTCATCGGAACCTGGGAACCAGGCCGGTTACCCGACACGACCCGGTGACCCGGGGCTGTGGTGTCGACGGACTCGTGGACCTGGGTCCGGGGACTCGGTATGACCCGGTCACCTGGGGCCGGTGTCCCCACGTGACCCGGTCACCTGGGGCCGGTGACCCCACGTGACCCGGTCACCTGGGGCCGGTGACCCCACGTGACCCGGTCACCTGGGGCCGGTGACCCCACGTGACCCGGTCACCTGGGGCCGGGGTCCCCACGTGACCCGGTCACCTGGTGCCGGTGACCCCACGTGACCCGGTCACCTGGGGCCGGTGACCCCACGTGACCCGGTCACCTGGGGCCGGTGTCCCCACGTGACCCGGTCACCTGGGGCCGGTGACCCCACGTGACCCGGTCACCTGGGGCCGGTGACCCCACGTGACCCGGTCACCTGGGGCCGGTGTCCCCACGTGACCCGGTCACCTGGGCCGGTGACCCCACGTGACCCGGTGACCTGGGGCCGGTGTCCCCACGTGACCCGCTGACCTGGGGCCGGTGTCCCCACGTGACCTGGTCACCTCGGGCCGGTGACCCCACGTGACCCGCTGACCTGGGGCCGGTGACCCCACGTGACCCGGTCACCTGGTGCCGGTGACCCCACGTGACCGGGTCACCTGGGGCCGGTGACCCCACGTGACCCGGTCACCTGGGGCCGGTGTCCCCACGTGACCCAGAGTCCTGGTGCCGGGGTGGTCATCGGAACCTGGGAACCAGGCCGGTTACCCGACACGACCCGGTGACCCGGGGCTGTGGTGTCGACGGACTCGTGGACCTGGGTCCGGGGACTCGGTATGACCCGGTCACCTGGGGCCGGTGTCCCCACGTGACCCGGTCACCTGGGGCCGGTGACCCCACGTGACCCGGTCACCTGGGGCCGGTGTCCCCACGTGACCCGGGGTCCTGGTGCCGGGGTGGTCATCGGAACCTGGGAACCAGGCCGGGTGCGCGAGATGACCGGGTGACCTGGGGCCGGGTTATCGACCTGTCCAGGGGACCCGGGCCGGGGACCCGACAGGACTCGGTGATCTGCGGCTGGGGTAAAAACCCGTCCCGGGGACCCGGGCTGGGTCCCGACATGCCTTGGTTACCTGGGGCCGGTGTCCCCACGTGACCCGCTGACCTGGGGCCGGTGTCCCCACGTGACCCGGTCACCTGGGGCCGGTGACCCCACGTGACCCGGTCACCTGGGGCCGGTGACCCCACGTGACCCGGTCACCTGGGGCCGGTGACCCCACGTGACCCGGTCACCTGGTGCCGGTGTCCCCACGTGACCCGGTCACCTGGGGCCGGTGACCCCACGTGACCGGGTCACCTGGGGCCGGTGACCCCACGTGACCCGGTCACCTGGGGCCGGTGTCCCCACGTGACCCGGGGTCCTGGTGCCGGGGTGGTCATCGGAACCTGGGAACCAGGCCGGTTACCCGACACGACCCGGTGACCCGGGGCTGTGGTGTCGACGGACTCGTGGACCTGGGTTCGGGGTCCCGACCTGATGCGGTGACCTGGGGCCGGTGTCCCCACGTGACCCGCTGACCTGGGGCCGGTGACCCCACGTGACCCGCTGACCTGGGGCCGGTGACCCCGCGTGACCCGGTCACCTGGGGCCGGGGTCCCCACGGGACCCGGGGTCCTGGTGCCGGGGTGGTCACCGGAACCTGGGAACCAGGCCGGTTACCCGACACGACCCGGTGACCTGGGGCCGGGTTAACGACCTGTCCAGGGGACCCAGGCCGGGGACCCGACAGGACCCGGTGGTCCTTCGCTGGTGTCCCGATGCAACCCGGGGACCCGGGCCCGGGCCCCCACGTGATCCAGTGATCCGGTGCTTTTGTCCCGATGCAACCCGGGGACCCGGGCTGGGTCCCGACATGACCCGGTGACCTGGGGCTGTGGTGTCGACCGGACTCGGGGACCTGGTCCGGTATCCCGTCATGACCCGGAGACCTGGGGTCGGGGTGGTCACCAGACCCTTGTACCCAGGCCGTTGACCCGACATGACCCTGTGACCCGGGGCCTGGGTAAAAATCCAACCCGGGGACCCGGGCATGGGACGTGACATGACCCGACCTGGGTCCGGGGTCCCGAACTGACCCGGTGACCTGGGTCCGGGGACTTAGTATGACCCGGTTACCTGGGGCCGGTGTCCCCACGTGACCCGCTGACCTGGGTCCGGGGTCCCCACGTGACCCGCTGAACTGGGGCCGGTGTCCCCACGTGACCCGGTCACCTGGGGCCGGTGACCCCACGTGACCCGGTCACCTGGGGCCGGTGTCCCCACGTGACCCGGTCACCTGGGGCCGGTGACCCCACGTGACCCGGTCACCTGGGGCCGGTGTCCCCACGTGACCCGCTGACCTGGGGCCGGTGACCCCACGTGACCAGGTCACCTGGGGCCGGTGACCCCACGTGACCCGGTCACCTGGGGCCGGGGTCCCCACGTGACCCGGTCACCTGGTGCTGGTGAGCCCACGTGACCCGGTCACCTGGGGCCGGTGACCCCACGTGACCCGGTCACCTGGGGCCGGTGTCCCCACGTGACCCGGTCACCTGGGGCCGGTGACCCCACGTGACCAGGTCACCTGGGGCCGGTGACCCCACGTGACCCGGTCACCTGGGGCCGGTGACCCCACGTGACCCGGTCACCTGGGCCGGTGACCCCACGTGACCCGGTCACCTGGGGCCGGTGTCCCCACGTGACCCGGTCACCTGGGGCCGGTGACCCCACGTGACCGGGTCACCTGGGGCCGGTGACCCCACGTGACCCGGTCACCTGGGGCCGGTGTCCCCACGTGACCCGGGGTCCTGGTGCCGGGGTGGTCATCGGAACCTGGGAACCAGGCCGGTTACCCGACACGACTTGGTGACCCGGGGCTGTGGTGTCGACGGACTCGTGGACCTGGGTTCGGGGTCCCGACCTGACGCGGTGACCTGGGGCCGGTGTCCCCACGTGACCCGCTGACCTGGGGCCGGTGACCCCACGTGACCCGCTGACCTGGGGCCGGTGACCCCGCGTGACCTGGTCACCTGGGGCCGGGGTCCCCACGGGACCCGGGGTCCTGGTGCCGGGGTGGTCACCGGAACCTGGGAACCAGGCCGGTTACCCGACACGACCCGGTGACCTGGGGCCGGGTTAACGACCTGTCCAGGGGACCCGGGCCGGGGACCCGACAGGACCCGGTGGTCCTTCGCTGGTGTCCCGATGCAACCCGGGGACCCGGGCCCGGGCCCCCACGTGATCCAGTGATCCGGTGCTTTTGTCCCGATGCAACCCGGGGACCCGGGCCGGGGACCCGGTATGACTCCGTCTCCCGGGGCCGGGGTGGTCACCTGACACTGGTACCCGGGACAGCGACCCGACATGACCCCGTGACCCGGGGCCGGGGTGCCGACCTGTCCAGGGGACCCGACCCGGGTACCCGACAGGACCCGGTGATCTGCGGCTGGGGTAAAAACCCGTCCCGGGGACCCGGGCTGGGTCCCGACATGACCCGGTGACCTGGGGCTGTGGTGTCGACCGGACTCGGGGACCTGGTCCGGTGTCCCGTCATGACCCGGAGACCTGGGGTCGGGGTGGTCACCAGACCCTTGTACCCAGGCCGTTGACCCGACATGACCCTGTGACCCGGGGCCTGGGTAAAAATCCAACCCGGGGACCCGGGCATGGGACGTGACATGACCCGACCTGGGTCCGGGGTCCCGAACTGACCCGGTGACCTGGGTCCGGGGACTCGGTATGACCCGGTTACCTGGGGCCGGTGTCCCCACGTGACCCGCTGACCTGGGTCCGGGGTCCCCACGTGACCCGCTGAACTGGGGCCGGTGTCCCCACGTGACCGGGTCACCTGGGGCCGGTGACCCCACGTGACCCGGTCACCTGGGGCCGGTGTCCCCACGTGACCCGGTCACCTGGGGCCGGTGACCCCACGTGACCCGGTCACCTGGGGCCGGTGTCCCCACGTGACCCGCTGACCTGGGGCCGGTGACCCCACGTGACCCGGTCACCTGGGGCCGGTGACCCCACGTGACCGGGTCACCTGGGGCCGGTGACCCCACGTGACCCGGTGACCTGGGGCCGGTGTCCCCACGTGACCCGCTGACCTGGGGCCGGTGTCCCCACGTGACCTGGTCACCTGGGGCCGGTGTCCCCACGTGACCCGCTGACCTGGGGCCGGTGACCCCACGTGACCCGCTGACCTGGGGCCGGTGACCCCACGTGACCCGGTCACCTGGGGCCGGTGTCCCCACGTGACCCGGTCACCTGGGGCCGGTGACCCCACGTGACCCGGTCACCAGGGGCCGGTGACCCCACGTGACCCGGTCACCTGGTGCTGGTGACCCCACGTGATCGGGTCACCTGGGGCCGGTGACCCCACGTGACCCGGTCACCTGGGGCCGGTGTCCCCACGTGACCCAGAGTCCTGGTGCCGGGGTGGTCATCGGAACCTGGGAACCAGGCCGGTTACCCGACACGACCCGGTGACCCGGGGCTGTGGTGTCGACGGACTCGTGGACCTGGGTCCGGGGACTCGGTATGACCCGGTCACCTGGGGCCGGTGTCCCCACGTGACCCGGTCACCTGGGGCCGGTGACCCCACGTGACCCGGTCACCTGGGGCCGGTGACCCCACGTGACCCGGTCACCTGGGGCCGGTGACCCCACGTGACCCGGTCACCTGGGGCCGGGGTCCCCACGTGACCCGGTCACCTGGTGCCGGTGACCCCACGTGACCCGGTCACCTGGGGCCGGTGACCCCACGTGACCCGGTCACCTGGGGCCGGTGTCCCCACGTGACCCGGTCACCTGGGGCCGGTGACCCCACGTGACCCGGTCACCTGGGGCCGGTGACCCCACGTGACCCGGTCACCTGGGGCCGGTGTCCCCACGTGACCCGGTCACCTGGGCCGGTGACCCCACGTGACCCGGTGACCTGGGGCCGGTGTCCCCACGTGACCCGCTGACCTGGGGCCGGTGTCCCCACGTGACCTGGTCACCTCGGGCCGGTGACCCCACGTGACCCGCTGACCTGGGGCCGGTGACCCCACGTGACCCGGTCACCTGGTGCCGGTGACCCCACGTGACCGGGTCACCTGGGGCCGGTGACCCCACGTGACCCGGTCACCTGGGGCCGGTGTCCCCACGTGACCCAGAGTCCTGGTGCCGGGGTGGTCATCGGAACCTGGGAACCAGGCCGGTTACCCGACACGACCCGGTGACCCGGGGCTGTGGTGTCGACGGACTCGTGGACCTGGGTCCGGGGACTCGGTATGACCCGGTCACCTGGGGCCGGTGTCCCCACGTGACCCGGTCACCTGGGGCCGGTGACCCCACGTGACCCGGTCACCTGGGGCCGGTGTCCCCACGTGACCCGGGGTCCTGGTGCCGGGGTGGTCATCGGAACCTGGGAACCAGGCCGGGTGCGCGAGATGACCGGGTGACCTGGGGCCGGGTTATCGACCTGTCCAGGGGACCCGGGCCGGGGACCCGACAGGACTCGGTGATCTGCGGCTGGGGTAAAAACCCGTCCCGGGGACCCGGGCTGGGTCCCGACATGCCTTGGTTACCTGGGGCCGGTGTCCCCACGTGACCCGCTGACCTGGGGCCGGTGACCCCACGTGACCCGGTCACCTGGGGCCGGTGTCCCCACGTGACCCGCTGACCTGGGGCCGGTGACCCCACGTGACCCGGTCACCTGGGGCCGGTGACCCCACGTGACCCGGTCACCTGGGGCCGGTGACCCCACGTGACCCGGTCACCTGGTGCAGGTGACCCCACGTGACCGGGTCACCTGGGGCCGGTGACCCCACGTGACCCGGTCACCTGGGGCCGGTGTCCCCACGTGACCGGGTCACCTGGGTCCGGTGACCCCACGTGGCCCGGTCACCTGGTGCCGGTGTCCCCACGTGACCCGGGGTCCTGGTGCCGGGGGTGGTCATCGGAACCTGGGAACCAGGCCGGTTACCCGACACGACCCGGTGACCCGGGGCTGTGGTGTCGACGGACTCGTGGACCTGGGTTCGGGGTCCCGACCTGACGCGGTGACCTGGGGCCGGTGTCCCCACGTGACCCGCTGACCTGGGGCCGGTGTCCCCACGTGACCCGCTGACCTGGGGCCGGTGACCCCACGTGACCCGCTGACCTGGGGCCGGTGACCCCGCGTGACCCGGTCACCTGGGGCCGGGGTCCCCACGGGACCCGGGGTCCTGGTGCCGGGGTGGTCACCGGAACGTGGGAACCAGGCCGGGTGCGCGACATGACCCGGTGACCTGGGGCCGGGTTAACGACCTGTCCAGGGGACCCGGGCCGGGGACCCGACAGGACCCGGTGGTCCTTCGCTGGTGTCCCGATGCAACCCGGGGACCCGGGCCCGGGCCCCCACGTGATCCAGTGATCCGGTGCTTTTGTCCCGATGCAACCCGGGGACCCGGGCCGGGGACCCGGTATGACTCCGTCTCCCGGGGCCGGGGTGGTCACCTGACACTGGTACCCGGGACAGCGACCCGACATGACCCCGTGACCCGGGGCCGGGGTGCCGACCTGTCCAGGGGACCCGACCCGGGTACCCGACAGGACCCGGTGATCTGCGGCTGGGGTAAAAACCCGTCCCGGGGACCCGGGCTGGGTCCCGACATGACCCGGTGACCTGGGGCTGTGGTGTCGACCGGACTCGGGGACCTGGTCCGGTGTCCCGTCATGACCCGGAGACCTGGGGTCGGGGTGGTCACCAGACCCTTGTACCCAGGCCGTTGACCCGACATGACCCTGTGACCCGGGGCCTGGGTAAAAATCCAACCCGGGGACCCGGGCATGGGACGTGACATGACCCGACCTGGGTCCGGGGTCCCGAACTGACCCGGTGACCTGGGTCCGGGGACTTAGTATGACCCGGTTACCTGGGGCCGGTGTCCCCACGTGACCCGGTCACCTGGGGCCGGTGACCCCACGTGACCGGGTCACCTGGGGCCGGTGACCCCACGTGACCCGGTCACCTGGGGCCGGTGTCCCCACGTGACCCGGTCACCTGGGGCCGGTGACCCCACGTGACCCGGTCACCTGGGGCCGGTGTCCCCACGTGACCCGCTGACCTGGGGCCGGTGACCCCACGTGACCCGGTCACCTGGGGCCGGTGACCCCACGTGACCCGGTCACCTGGGGCCGGGGTCCCCACGTGACCCGGTCACCTGGTGCCGGTGACCCCACGTGACCCGGTCACCTGGGGCCGGTGACCCCACGTGACCCGGTCACCTGGGGCCGGTGTCCCCACGTGACCCGGTCACCTGGGGCCGGTGACCCCACGTGACCCGGTCACCTGGGGCCGGTGACCCCACGTGACCCGGTCACCTGGGGCCGGTGACCCCACGTGACCCGGTCACCTAGGCCGGTGACCCCACGTGACCCGGTGACCTGGGGCCTGTGTCCCCACGTGACCCGCTGACCTGGGGCCGGTGTCCCCACGTGACCCGGTCACCTGGGGCCGGTGACCCCACGTGACCCGCTGACCTGGGGCCGGTGAACCCACGTGACCCGGTCACCTGGGGCCGGTGACCCCACGTGACCCGGTCACCTGGTGCCGGTGTCCCCACGTGACCCGGTCACCTGGGGCCGGTGACCCCACGTGACCGGGTCACCTGGGGCCGGTGACCCCACGTGACCCGGTCACCTGGGGCCGGTGTCCCCACGTGACCCGGGGTCCTGGTGCCGGGGTGTTCATCGGAACCTGGGAACCAGGCCGGTTACCCGACACGACCCGGTGACCCGGGGCTGTGGTGTCGACGGACTCGTGGACCTGGGTTCGGGGTCCCGACCTGACGCGGTGACCTGGGGCCGGTGTCCCCACGTGACCCGCTGACCTGGGGCCGGTGACCCCACGTGACCCGCTGACCTGGGGCCGGTGACCCCGCGTGACCCGGTCACCTGGGGCCGGGGTCCCCACAGGACCTGGGGTCCTGGTGCCGGGGTGGTCACCGGAACCTGGGAACCAGGCCGGTTACCCGACACGACCCGGTGACCTGGGGCCGGGTTAACGACCTGTCCAGGGGACCCAGGCCGGGGACCCGACAGGACCCGGTGGTCCTTCGCTGGTGTCCCGATGCAACCCGGGGACCCGGGCCCGGGCCCCCACGTGATCCAGTGATCCGGTGCTTTTGTCCCGATGCAACCCGGGGACCCGGGCTGGGTCCCGACATGACCCGGTGACCTGGGGCTGTGGTGTCGACCGGACTCGGGGACCTGGTCCGGTGTCCCGTCATGACCCGGAGACCTGGGGTCGGGGTGGTCACCAGACCCTTGTACCCAGGCCGTTGACCCGACATGACCCTGTGACCCGGGGCCTGGGTAAAAATCCAACCCGGGGACCCGGGCATGGGACGTGACATGACCCGACCTGGGTCCGGGGTCCCGAACTGACCCGGTGACCTGGGTCCGGGGACTTAGTATGACCCGGTTACCTGGGGCCGGTGTCCCCACGTGACCCGCTGACCTGGGTCCGGGGTCCCCACGTGACCCGCTGAACTGGGGCCGGTGTCCCCACGTGACCGGGTCACCTGGGGCCGGTGACCCCACGTGACCCGGTCACCTGGGGCCGGTGTCCCCACGTGACCCGGTCACCTGGGGCCGGTGACCCCACGTGACCCGGTCACCTGGGGCCGGTGTCCCCACGTGACCCGCTGACCTGGGGCCGGTGACCCCACGTGACCCGGTCACCTGGGGCCGGTGACCCCACGTGACCCGGTCACCTGGTGCAGGTGACCCCACGTGACCGGGTCACCTGGGGCCGGTGACCCCACGTGACCCGGTCACCTGGGGCCGGTGTCCCCACGTGACCGGGTCACCTGGGTCCGGTGACCCCACGTGGCCCGGTCACCTGGTGCCGGTGTCCCCACGTGACCCGGGGTCCTGGTGCCGGGGTGGTCATCGGAACCTGGGAACCAGGCCGGTTACCCGACACGACCCGGTGACCCGGGGCTGTGGTGTCGACGGACTCGTGGACCTGGGTTCGGGGTCCCGACCTGACGCGGTGACCTGGGGCCGGTGTCCCCACGTGACCCGCTGACCTGGGGCCGGTGTCCCCACGTGACCCGCTGACCTGGGGCCGGTGACCCCACGTGACCCGCTGACCTGGGGCCGGTGACCCCGCGTGACCCGGTCACCTGGGGCCGGGGTCCCCACGGGACCCGGGGTCCTGGTGCCGGGGTGGTCACCGGAACGTGGGAACCAGGCCGGGTGCGCGACATGACCCGGTGACCTGGGGCCGGGTTAACGACCTGTCCAGGGGACCCGGGCCGGGGACCCGACAGGACCCGGTGGTCCTTCGCTGGTGTCCCGATGCAACCCGGGGACCCGGGCCCGGGCCCCCACGTGATCCAGTGATCCGGTGCTTTTGTCCCGATGCAACCCGGGGACCCGGGCCGGGGACCCGGTATGACTCCGTCTCCCGGGGCCGGGGTGGTCACCTGACACTGGTACCCGGGACAGCGACCCGACATGACCCCGTGACCCGGGGCCGGGGTGCCGACCTGTCCAGGGGACCCGACCCGGGTACCCGACAGGACCCGGTGATCTGCGGCTGGGGTAAAAACCCGTCCCGGGGACCCGGGCTGGGTCCCGACATGACCCGGTGACCTGGGGCTGTGGTGTCGACCGGACTCAGGGACCTGGTCCGGTGTCCCGTCATGATCCGGAGACCTGGGGTCGGGGTGGTCACCAGACCCTTGTACCCAGGCCGTTGACCCGACATGACCCTGTGACCCGGGGCCTGGGTAAAAATCCAACCCGGGGAACCGGGCATGGGACGTGACATGACCCGACCTGGGTCCGGGGTCCCGAACTGACCCGGTGACCTGGGTCCGGGGACTCGGTATGACCCGGTTACCTGGGGCCGGTGTCCCCACGTGACCCGCTGACCTGGGTCCGGGGTCCCCACGTGACCCGCTGAACTGGGGCCGGTGTCCCCACGTGACCGGGTCACCTGGGGCCGGTGACCCCACGTGACCCGGTCACCTGGGGCCGGTGTCCCCACGTGACCCGGTCACCTGGGGCCGGTGACCCCACGTGACCCGGTCACCTGGGGCCGGTGTCCCCACGTGACCCGCTGACCTGGGGCCGGTGACCCCACGTGACCCGGTCACCTGGGGCCGGTGACCCCACGTGACCGGGTCACCTGGGGCCGGTGACCCCACGTGACCCGGTGACCTGGGGCCGGTGTCCCCACGTGACCCGCTGACCTGGGGCCGGTGACCCCACGTGACCCGGTCACCTGGGGCCGGTGACCCCACGTGACCCGGTCACCTGGGGCCGGTGTCCCCACGTGACCCGGTCACCTGGGGCCGGTGACCCCACGTGACCCGGTCACCTGGTGCCGGTGACACCACGTGACCGGGTCACCTGGGGCCGGTGACCCCACGTGACCCAGAGTCCTGGTGCCGGGGTGGTCATCGGAACCTGGGAACCAGGCCGGTTACCCGACACGACCCGGTGACCCGGGGCTGTGGTGTCGACGGACTCGTGGACCTGGGTCCGGGGACTCGGTATGACCCGGTCACCTGGGGCCGATGTCCCCACGTGACCCGGTCACCTGGGGCCGGTGACCCCACGTGACCCGGTCACCTGGGGCCGGTGACCCCACGTGACCCGGTCACCTGGGGCCGGTGACCCCACGTGACCCGGTCACCTGGGGCCGGGGTCCCCACATGACCCGGTCACCTGGTGCCGGTGACCCCACGTGACCCGGTCACCTGGGGCCGGTGACCCCACGTGACCCGGTCACCTGGGGCCGGTGTCCCCACGTGACCCGGTCACCTGGGGCCGGTGACCCCACGTGACCCGGTCACCTGGGGCCGGTGACCCCACGTGACCCGGTCACCTGGGGCCGGTGTCCCCACGTGACCCGGTCACCTGGGCCGGTGACCCCACGTGACCCGGTGACCTGGGGCCGGTGTCCCCACGTGACCCGGTGACCTGGGGCCGGTGTCCCCACGTGACCCGCTGACCTGGGGCCGGTGTCCCCACGTGACCTGGTCACCTGGGGCCGGTGACCCCACGTGACCCGCTGACCTGGGGCCGGTGACCCCACGTGACCCGGTCACCTGGGGCCGGTGACCCCACGTGACCCGGTCACCTGGGGCCGGTGACCCCACGTGACCCGGTCACCAGGGGCCGGTGACCCCACGTGACCCGGTCACCTGGTGCCGGTGACCCCACGTGACCGGGTCACCTGGGGCCGGTGACCCCACGTGACCCGCTGACCTGGGGCCGGTGACCCCACGTGACCCAGAGTCCTGGTGCCGGGGTGTTCATCGGAACCTGGGAACCAGGCCGGTTACCCGACACGACCCGGTGACCCGGGGCTGTGGTGTCGACGGACTCGTGGACCTGGGTCCGGGGACTCGGTATGACCCGGTCACCTGGGGCCGGTGTCCCCACGTGACCCGGTCACCTGGGGCCGGTGACCCCACGTGACCCGGTCACCTGGGGCCGGTGTCCCCACGTGACCCGGGGTCCTGGTGCCGGGGTGGTCATCGGAACCTGGGAACCAGGCCGGGTGCGCGAGATGACCGGGTGACCTGGGGCCGGGTTATCGACCTGTCCAGGGGACCCGGGCCGGGGACCCGACAGGACTCGGTGATCTGCGGCTGGGGTAAAAACCCGTCCCGGGGACCCGGGCTGGGTCCCGACATGCCTTGGTTACCTGGGGCCGGTGTCCCCACGTGACCCGCTGACCTGGGGCCGGTGACCCCACGTGACCCGGTCACCTGGGGCCGGTGTCCCCACGTGACCCGCTGACCTGGGGCCGGTGACCCCACGTGACCCGGTCACCTGGGGCCGGTGACCCCACGTGACCCGGTCACCTGGGGCCGGTGACCCCACGTGACCCGGTCACCTGGTGCAGGTGACCCCACGTGACCGGGTCACCTGGGGCCGGTGACCCCACGTGACCCGGTCACCTGGGGCCGGTGTCCCCACGTGACCGGGTCACCTGGGTCCGGTGACCCCACGTGGCCCGGTCACCTGGTGCCGGTGTCCCCACGTGACCCGGGGTCCTGGTGCCGGGGTGGTCATCGGAACCTGGGAACCAGGCCGGTTACCCGACACGACCCGGTGACCCGGGGCTGTGGTGTCGACGGACTCGTGGACCTGGGTTCGGGGTCCCGACCTGACGCGGTGACCTGGGGCCGGTGTCCCCACGTGACCCGCTGACCTGGGGCCGGTGTCCCCACGTGACCCGCTGACCTGGGGCCGGTGACCCCGCGTGACCCGGTCACCTGGGGCCGGTGACCCCGCGTGACCCGGTCACCTGGGGCCGGGGTCCCCACGGGACCCGGGGTCCTGGTGCCGGGGTGGTCACCGGAACGTGGGAACCAGGCCGGGTGCGCGACATGACCCGGTGACCTGGGGCCGGGTTAACGACCTGTCCAGGGGACCCGGGCCGGGGACCCGACAGGACCCGGTGGTCCTTCGCTGGTGTCCCGATGCAACCCGGGGACCCGGGCCCGGGCCCCCACGTGATCCAGTGATCCGGTGCTTTTGTCCCGATGCAACCCAAGGACCCGGGCCGGGGACCCGGTATGACTCCGTCTCCCGGGGCCGGGGTGGTCACCTGACACTGGTACCCGGGACAGCGACCCGACATGACCCCGTGACCCGGGGCCGGGGTGCCGACCTGTCCAGGGGACCCGACCCGGGTACCCGACAGGACCCGGTGATCTGCGGCTGGGGTAAAAACCCGTCCCGGGGACCCGGGCTGGGTCCCGACATGACCCGGTGACCTGGGGCTGTGGTGTCGACCGGACTCGGGGACCTGGTCCGGTGTCCCGTCATGACCCGGAGACCTGGGGTCGGGGTGGTCACCAGACCCTTGTACCCAGGCCGTTGACCCGACATGACCCTGTGACCCGGGGCCTGGGTAAAAATCCAACCCGGGGACCCGGGCATGGGACGTGACATGACCCGAACTGGGTCCGGGGTCCCGAACTGACCCGGTGACCTGGGTCCGGGGACTTAGTATGACCCGGTTACCTGGGGCCGGTGTCCCCACGTGACCCGGTCACCTGGGGCCGGTGACCCCACGTGACCGGGTCACCTGGGGCCGGTGACCCCACGTGACCCGGTCACCTGGGGCCGGTGACCCCACGTGACCCGGTCACCTGGGGCCGGTGACCCCACGTGACCCGGTCACCTGGGGCCGGTGTCCCCACGTGACCCGCTGACCTGGGGCCGGTGACCCCACGTGACCCGGTCACCTGGGGCCGGTGACCCCACGTGACCCGGTCACCTGGGGCCGGGGTCCCCACGTGACCCGGTCACCTGGTGCCGGTGACCCCACGTGACCCGGTCACCTGGGGCCGGTGACCCCACGTGACCCGGTCACCTGGGGCCGGTGTCCCCACGTGACCCGGTCACCTGGGGCCGGTGACCCCACGTGACCCGGTCACCTGGGGCCGGTGACCCCACGTGACCCGGTCACCTGGGCCGGTGACCCCACGTGACCCGGTGACCTGGGGCCGGTGTCCCCACGTGACCCGCTGACCTGGGGCCGGTGTCCCCACGTGACCCGGTCACCTGGGGCCGGTGACCCCACGTGACCCGCTGACCTGGGGCCGGTGACCCCACGTGACCCGGTCACCTGGGGCCGGTGACCCCACGTGACCCGGTCACCTGGTGCCGGTGTCCCCACGTGACCCGGTCACCTGGGGCCGGTGACCCCACGTGACCGGGTCACCTGGGGCCGGTGACCCCACGTGACCCGGTCACCTGGGGCCGGTGTCCCCACGTGACCCGGGGTCCTGGTGCCGGGGTGGTCATCGGAACCTGGGAACCAGGCCGGTTACCCGACACGACCCGGTGACCCGGGGCTGTGGTGTCGACGGACTCGTGGACCTGGGTTCGGGGTCCCGACCTGACGCGGTGACCTGGGGCCGGTGTCCCCACGTGACCCGCTGACCTGGGGCCGGTGACCCCACGTGACCCGCTGACCTGGGGCCGGTGACCCCGCGTGACCCGGTCACCTGGGGCCGGGGTCCCCACGGGACCTGGGGTCCTGGTGCCGGGGTGGTCACCGGAACCTGGGAACCAGGCCGGTTACCCGACACGACCCGGTGACCTGGGGCCGGGTTAACGACCTGTCCAGGGGACCCAGGCCGGGGACCCGACAGGACCCGGTGGTCCTTCGCTGGTGTCCCGATGCAACCCGGGGATCCGGGCCCGGGCCCCCACGTGATCCAGTGATCCGGTGCTTTTGTCCCGATGCAACCCGGGGACCCGGGCTGGGTCCCGACATGACCCGGTGACCTGGGGCTGTGGTGTCGACCGGACTCGGGGACCTGGTCCGGTGTCCCGTCATGACCCGGAGACCTGGGGTCGGGGTGGTCACCAGACCCTTGTACCCAGGCCGTTGACCCGACATGACCCTGTGACCCGGGGCCTGGGTAAAAATCCAACCCGGGGACCCGGGCATGGGACGTGACATGACCCGACCTGGGTCCGGGGTCCCGAACTGACCCGGTGACCTGGGTCCGGGGACTTAGTATGACCCGGTTACCTGGGGCCGGTGTCCCCACGTGACCCGCTGACCTGGGTCCGGGGTCCCCACGTGACCCGCTGAACTGGGGCCGGTGTCCCCACGTGACCCGGTCACCTGGGGCCGGTGACCCCACGTGACCCGGTCACCTGGGGCCGGTGTCCCCACGTGACCCGGTCACCTGGGGCCGGTGACCCCACGTGACCCGGTCACCTGGGGCCGGTGTCCCCACGTGACCCGCTGACCTGGGGCCGGTGACCCCACGTGACCAGGTCACCTGGGGCCGGTGACCCCACGTGACCCGGTCACCTGGGGCCGGGGTCCCCACGTGACCCGGTCACCTGGTGCCGGTGAGCCCACGTGACCCGGTCACCTGGGGCCGGTGACCCCACGTGACCCGGTCACCTGGGGCCGGTGTCCCCACGTGACCCGGTCACCTGGGGCCGGTGACCCCACGTGACCAGGTCACCTGGGGCCGGTGACCCCACGTGACCCGGTCACCTGGGGCCGGTGACCCCACGTGACCCGGTCACCTGGGCCGGTGACCCCACGTGACCCGGTCACCTGGGGCCGGTGTCCCCACGTGACCCGGTCACCTGGGGCCGGTGACCCCACGTGACCGGGTCACCTGGGGCCGGTGACCCCACGTGACCCGGTCACCTGGGGCCGGTGTCCCCACGTGACCCGGGGTCCTGGTGCCGGGGTGGTCATCGGAACCTGGGAACCAGGCCGGTTACCCGACACGACTTGGTGACCCGGGGCTGTGGTGTCGACGGACTCGTGGACCTGGGTTCGGGGTCCCGACCTGACGCGGTGACCTGGGGCCGGTGTCCCCACGTGACCCGCTGACCTGGGGCCGGTGACCCCACGTGACCCGCTGACCTGGGGCCGGTGACCCCGCGTGACCCGGTCACCTGGGGCCGGGGTCCCCACGGGACCCGGGGTCCTGGTGCCGGGGTGGTCACCGGAACCTGGGAACCAGGCCGGTTACCCGACACGACCCGGTGACCTGGGGCCGGGTTAACGACCTGTCCAGGGGACCCGGGCCGGGGACCCGACAGGACCCGGTGGTCCTTCGCTGGTGTCCCGATGCAACCCGGGGACCCGGGCCCGGGCCCCCACGTGATCCAGTGATCCGGTGCTTTTGTCCCGATGCAACCCGGGGACCCGGGCCGGGGACCCGGTATGACTCCGTCTCCCGGGGCCGGGGTGGTCACCTGACACTGGTACCCGGGACAGCGACCCGACATGACCCCGTGACCCGGGGCCGGGGTGCCGACCTGTCCAGGGGACCCGACCCGGGTACCCGACAGGACCCGGTGATCTGCGGCTGGGGTAAAAACCCGTCCCGGGGACCCGGGCTGGGTCCCGACATGACCCGGTGACCTGGGGCTGTGGTGTCGACCGGACTCGGGGACCTGGTCCGGTGTCCCGTCATGACCCGGAGACCTGGGGTCGGGGTGGTCACCAGACCCTTGTACCCAGGCTGTTGACCCGACATGACCCTGTGACCCGGGGCCTGGGTAAAAATCCAACCCGGGGAACCGGGCATGGGACGTGACATGACCCGACCTGGGTCCGGGGTCCCGAACTGACCCGGTGACCTGGGTCCGGGGACTCGGTATGACCCGGTTACCTGGGGCCGGTGTCCCCACGTGACCCGCTGACCTGGGTCCGGGGTCCCCACGTGACCCGCTGAACTGGGGCCGGTGTCCCCACGTGACCGGGTCACCTGGGGTCGGTGACCCCACGTGACCCGGTCACCTGGGGCCGGTGTCCCCACGTGACCCGGTCACCTGGGGCCGGTGACCCCACGTGACCCGGTCACCTGGGGCCGGTGTCCCCACGTGACCCGCTGACCTGGGGCCGGTGACCCCACGTGACCCGGTCACCTGGGGCCGGTGACCCCACGTGACCGGGTCACCTGGGGCCGGTGACCCCACGTGACCCGGTGACCTGGGGCCGGTGTCCCCACGTGACCCGCTGACCTGGGGCCGGTGTCCCCACGTGACCTGGTCACCTGGGGCCGGTGACCCCACGTGACCCGCTGACCTGGGGCCGGTGACCCCACGTGACCCGGTCACCTGGGGCCGGTGACCCCACGTGACCCGGTCACCTGGGGCCGGTGTCCCCACGTGACCCGGTCACCTGGGGCCGGTGACCCCACGTGACCCGGTCACCAGGGGCCGGTGACCCCACGTGACCCGGTCACCTGGTGCCGGTGACCCCACGTGACCGGGTCACCTGGGGCCGGTGACCCCACGTGACCCGGTCACCTGGGGCCGGTGTCCCCACGTGACCCAGAGTCCTGGTGCCGGGGTGGTCATCGGAACCTGGGAACCAGGCCGGTTACCCGACACGACCCGGTGACCCGGGGCTGTGGTGTCGACGGACTCGTGGACCTGGGTCCGGGGACTCGGTATGACCCGGTCACCTGGGGCCGGTGTCCCCACGTGACCCGGTCACCTGGGGCCGGTGACCCCACGTGACCCGGTCACCTGGGGCCGGGGTCCCCACGTGACCCGGTCACCTGGTGCCGGTGACCCCACGTGACCCGGTCACCTGGGGCCGGTGACCCCACGTGACCCGGTCACCTGGGGCCGGTGTCCCCACGTCACCCGGTCACCTGGGGCCGGTGACCCCACGTGACCCGGTCACCTGGGGCCGGTGACCCCACGTGACCCGGTCACCTGGGGCCGGTGTCCCCACGTGACCCGGTCACCTGGGCCGGTGACCCCACGTGACCCGGTGACCTGGGGCCGGTGTCCCCACGTGACCCGCTGACCTGGGGCCGGTGTCCCCACGTGACCTGGTCACCTGGGGCCGGTGACCCCACGTGACCCGGTCACCTGGGGCCGGTGACCCCACGTGACCCGGTCACCTGGGGCCGGTGACCCCACGTGACCCGGTCACCTGGGGCCGGTGTCCCCACGTGACCCGGTCACCTGGGGCCGGTGACCCCACGTGACCCGGTCACCAGGGGCCGGTGACCCCACGTGACCCGGTCACCTGGTGCCGGTGACCCCACGTGACCGGGTCACCTGGGGCCGGTGACCCCACGTGACCCGGTCACCTGGGGCCGGTGTCCCCACGTGACCCAGAGTCCTGGTGCCGGGGTGGTCATCGGAACCTGGGAACCAGGCCGGTTACCCGACACGACCCGGTGACCCGGGGCTGTGGTGTCGACGGACTCGTGGACCTGGGTCCGGGGACTCGGTATGACCCGGTCACCTGGGGCCGGTGTCCCCACGTGACCCGGTCACCTGGGGCCGGTGACCCCACGTGACCCGGTCACCTGGGGCCGGTGTCCCCACGTGACCCGGGGTCCTGGTGCCGGGGTGGTCATCGGAACCTGGGAACCAGGCCGGGTGCGCGAGATGACCGGGTGACCTGGGGCCGGGTTATCGACCTGTCCAGGGGACCCGGGCCGGGGACCCGACAGGACTCGGTGATCTGCGGCTGGGGTAAAAGCCCGTCCCGGGGACCCGGGCTGGGTCCCGACATGCCTTGGTTACCTGGGGCCGGTGTCCCCACGTGACCCGCTGACCTGGGGCCGGTGACCCCACGTGACCCGGTCACCTGGGGCCGGTGTCCCCACGTGACCCGCTGACCTGGGGCCGGTGACCCCACGTGACCCGGTCACCTGGGGCCGGTGTCCCCACGTGACCCGCTGACCTGGGGCCGGTGACCCCACGTGACCCGGTCACCTGGGGCCGGTGACCCCACGTGACCCGGTCACCTGGGGCCGGTGACCCCACGTGACCCGGTCACCTGGTGCAGGTGACCCCACGTGACCCGGTCACCTGGGGCCGGTGTCCCCACGTGACCGGGTCACCTGGGTCCGGTGACCCCACGTGGCCCGGTCACCTGGTGCCGGTGTCCCCACGTGACCCGGGGTCCTGGTGCCGGGGTGGTCATCGGAACCTGGGAACCAGGCCGGTTACCCGACACGACCCGGTGACCCGGGGCTGTGGTGTCGACGGACTCGTGGACCTGGGTTCGGGGTCCCGACCTGACGCGGTGACCTGGGGCCGGTGTCCCCACGTGACCCGCTGACCTGGGGCCGGTGTCCCCACGTGACCCGCTGACCTGGGGCCGGTGACCCCACGTGACCCGCTGACCTGGGGCCGGTGACCCCGCGTGACCCGGTCACCTGGGGCCGGGGTCCCCACGGGACCCGGGGTCCTGGTGCCGGGGTGGTCACCGGAACGTGGGAACCAGGCCGGGTGCGCGACATGACCCGGTGACCTGGGGCCGGGTTAACGACCTGTCCAGGGGACCCGGGCCGGGGACCCGACAGGACCCGGTGGTCCTTCGCTGGTGTCCCGATGCAACCCGGGGACCCGGGCCCGGGCCCCCACGTGATCCAGTGATCCGGTGCTTTTGTCCCGATGCAACCCGGGGACCCGGGCCGGGGACCCGTTATGACTCCGTCTCCCGGGGCCGGGGTGGTCACCTGACACTGGTACCCGGGACAGCGACCCGACATGACCCCGTGACCCGGGGCCGGGGTGCCGACCTGTCCAGGGGACCCGACCCGGGTACCCGACAGGACCCGGTGATCTGCGGCTGGGGTAAAAACCCGTCCCGGGGACCCGGGCTGGGTCCCGACATGACCCGGTGACCTGGGGCTGTGGTGTCGACCGGACTCGGGGACCTGGTCCGGTGTCCCGTCATGACCCGGAGACCTGGGGTCGGGGTGGTCACCAGACCCTTGTACCCAGGCCGTTGACCCGACATGACCCTGTGACCCGGGGCCTGGGTAAAAATCCAACCCGGGGAACCGGGCATGGGACGTGACATGACCCGACCTGGGTCCGGGGTCCCGAACTGACCCGGTGACCTGGGTCCGGGGACTCGGTATGACCCGGTTACCTGGGGCCGGTGTCCCCACGTGACCCGCTGACCTGGGTCCGGGGTCCCCACGTGACCCGCTGAACTGGGGCCGGTGTCCCCACGTGACCGGGTCACCTGGGGCCGGTGACCCCACGTGACCGGGTCACCTGGGGCCGGTGTCCCCACGTGACCCGGTCACCTGGGGCCGGTGTCCCCACGTGACCCGGTCACCTGGGGCCGGTGTCCCCACGTGACCCGCTGACCTGGGGCCGGTGACCCCACGTGACCCGGTCACCTGGGGCCGGTGACCCCACGTGACCGGGTCACCTGGGGCCGGTGACCCCACGTGACCCGGTCACCTGGGGCCGGTGACCCCACGTGACCGGGTCACCTGGGGCCAGTGACCCCACGTGACCCGGTCACCTGGGGCCGGTGACCCCACGTGACCCGGTCACCTGGGGCCGGGGTCCCCACGTGACCCGGTCACCTGGTGCCGGTGACCCCACGTGACCCGGTCACCTGGGGCCGGTGACCCCACGTGACCCGGTCACCTGGGGCCGGTGTCCCCACGTGACCCGGTCACCTGGGGCCGGTGACCCCACGTGACCCGGTCACCTGGGGCCGGTGACCCCACGTGACCCGGTCACCTGGGGCCGGTGACCCCACGTGACCCGGTCACCTGGGCCGGTGACCCCACGTGACCCGGTGACCTGGGGCCGGTGTCCCCACGTGACCCGCTGACCTGGGGCCGGTGTCCCCACGTGACCCGGTCACCTGGGGCCGGTGACCCCACGTGACCCGGTCACCTGGGGCCGGTGTCCCCACGTGACCCAGAGTCCTGGTGCCGGGGTGGTCATCGGAACCTGGGAACCAGGCCGGTTACCCGACACCACCCGGTGACCCGGGGCTGTGGTGTCGACGGACTCGTGGACCTGGGTCCGGGGACTCGGTATGACCCGGTCACCTGGGGCCGGTGTCCCCACGTGACCCGGTCACCTGGGGCCGGTGACCCCACGTGACCCGGTCACCTGGGGCCGGTGTCCCCACGTGACCCGGGGTCCTGGTGCCGGGGTGGTCATCGGAACCTGGGAACCAGGCCGGGTGCGCGAGATGACCGGGTGACCTGGGGCCGGGTTATCGACCTGTCCAGGGGACCCGGGCCGGGGACCCGACAGGACTCGGTGATCTGCGGCTGGGGTAAAAACCCGTCCCGGGGACCCGGGCTGGGTCCCGACATGCCTTGGTTACCTGGGGCCGGTGTCCCCACGTGACCCGCTGACCTGGGGCCGGTGACCCCACGTGACCCGGTCACCTGGGGCCGGTGTCCCCACGTGACCCGCTGACCTGGGGCCGGTGACCCCACGTGACCCGGTCACCTGGGGCCGGTGACCCCACGTGACCCGGTCACCTGGGGCCGGTGACCCCACGTGACCCGGTCACCTGGTGCAGGTGACCCCACGTGACCCGGTCACCTGGGGCCGGTGTCCCCACGTGACCCAGAGTCCTGGTGCCGGGGTGGTCATCGGAACCTGGGAACCAGGCCGGTTACCCGACACCACCCGGTGACCCGGGGCTGTGGTGTCGACGGACTCGTGGACCTGGGTCCGGGGACTCGGTATGACCCGGTCACCTGGGGCCGGTGTCCCCACGTGACCCGGTCACCTGGGGCCGGTGACCCCACGTGACCCGGTCACCTGGGGCCGGTGTCCCCACGTGACCCGGGGTCCTGGTGCCGGGGTGGTCATCGGAACCTGGGAACCAGGCCGGGTGCGCGAGATGACCGGGTGACCTGGGGCCGGGTTATCGACCTGTCCAGGGGACCCGGGCCGGGGACCCGACAGGACTCGGTGATCTGCGGCTGGGGTAAAAACCCGTCCCGGGGACCCGGGCTGGGTCCCGACATGCCTTGGTTACCTGGGGCCGGTGTCCCCACGTGACCCGCTGACCTGGGGCCGGTGACCCCACGTGACCCGGTCACCTGGGGCCGGTGTCCCCACGTGACCCGCTGACCTGGGGCCGGTGACCCCACGTGACCCGGTCACCTGGGGCCGGTGACCCCACGTGACCCGGTCACCTGGGGCCGGTGACCCCACGTGACCCGGTCACCTGGTGCAGGTGACCCCACGTGACCGGGTCACCTGGGGCCGGTGACCCCACGTGACCCGGTCACCTGGGGCCGGTGTCCCCACGTGACCGGGTCACCTGGGTCCGGTGACCCCACGTGGCCCGGTCACCTGGTGCCGGTGTCCCCACGTGACCCGGGGTCCTGGTGCCGGGGTGGTCATCGGAACCTGGGAACCAGGCCGGTTACCCGACACGACCCGGTGACCCGGGGCTGTGGTGTCGACGGACTCGTGGACCTGGGTTCGGGGTCCCGACCTGACGCGGTGACCTGGGGCCGGTGTCCCCACGTGACCCGCTGACCTGGGGCCGGTGTCCCCACGTGACCCGCTGACCTGGGGCCGGTGACCCCACGTGACCCGCTGACCTGGGGCCGGTGACCCCGCGTGACCCGGTCACCTGGGGCCGGGGTCCCCACGGGACCCGGGGTCCTGGTGCCGGGGTGGTCACCGGAACGTGGGAACCAGGCCGGGTGCGCGACATGACCCGGTGACCTGGGGCCGGGTTAACGACCTGTCCAGGGGACCCGGGCCGGGGACCCGACAGGACCCGGTGGTCCTTCGCTGGTGTCCCGATGCAACCCGGGGACCCGGGCCCGGGCCCCCACGTGATCCAGTGATCCGGTGCTTTTGTCCCGATGCAACCCGGGGACCCGGGCCGGGGACCCGGTATGACTCCGTCTCCCGGGGCCGGGGTGGTCACCTGACACTGGTACCCGGGACAGCGACCCGACATGACCCCGTGACCCGGGGCCGGGGTGCCGACCTGTCCAGGGGACCCGACCCGGGTACCCGACAGGACCCGGTGATCTGCGGCTGGGGTAAAAACCCGTCCCGGGGACCCGGGCTGGGTCCCGACATGACCCGGTGACCTGGGGCTGTGGTGTCGACCGGACTCGGGGACCTGGTCCGGTGTCCCGTCATGACCCGGAGACCTGGGGTCGGGGTGGTCACCAGACCCTTGTACCCAGGCCGTTGACCCGACATGACCCTGTGACCCGGGGCCTGGGTAAAAATCCAACCCGGGGACCCGGGCATGGGACGTGACATGACCCGACCTGGGTCCGGGGTCCCGAACTGACCCGGTGACCTGGGTCCGGGGACTCGGTATGACCCGGTTACCTGGGGCCGGTGTCCCCACGTGACCCGCTGACCTGGGTCCGGGGTCCCCACGTGACCCGCTGAACTGGGGCCGGTGTCCCCACGTGACCGGGTCACCTGGGGCCGGTGACCCCACGTGACCCGGTCACCTGGGGCCGGTGTCCCCACGTGACCCGGTCACCTGGGGCCGGTGAACCCACGTGACCCGGTCACCTGGGGCCGGTGTCCCCACGTGACCCGCTGACCTGGGGCCGGTGACCCCACGTGACCCGGTCACCTGGGGCCGGTGACCCCACGTGACCGGGTCACCTGGGGCCGGTGACCCCACGTGACCCGGTCACCTGGGGCCGGTGACCCCACGTGACCGGGTCACCTGGGGCCGGTGACCCCACGTGACCCGCTCACCTGGGGCCGGTGACCCCACGTGACCCGGTCACCTGGGGCCGGGGTCCCCACGTGACCCGGTCACCTGGTGCCGGTGACCCCACGTGACCCGGTCACCTGGGGCCGGTGACCCCACGTGACCCGGTCACCTGGGGCCGGTGTCCCCACGTGACCCGGTCACCTGGGGCCGGTGACCCCACGTGACCCGGTCACCTGGTGCCGGTGACCCCACGTGACCCGGTCACCTGGGGCCGGTGTCCCCACGTGACCCAGAGTCCTGGTGCCGGGGTGGTCATCGGAACCTGGGAACCAGGCCGGTTACCCGACACCACCCGGTGACCCGGGGCTGTGGTGTCGACGGACTCGTGGACCTGGGTCCGGGGACTCGGTATGACCCGGTCACCTGGGGCCGGTGTCCCCACGTGACCCGGTCACCTGGGGCCGGTGACCCCACGTGACCCGGTCACCTGGGGCCGGTGTCCCCACGTGACCCGGGGTCCTGGTGCCGGGGTGGTCATCGGAACCTGGGAACCAGGCCGGGTGCGCGAGATGACCGGGTGACCTGGGGCCGGGTTATCGACCTGTCCAGGGGACCCGGGCCGGGGACCCGACAGGACTCGGTGATCTGCGGCTGGGGTAAAAACCCGTCCCGGGGACCCGGGCTGGGTCCCGACATGCCTTGGTTACCTGGGGCCGGTGTCCCCACGTGACCCGCTGACCTGGGGCCGGTGACCCCACGTGACCCGGTCACCTGGGGCCGGTGTCCCCACGTGACCCGCTGACCTGGGGCCGGTGACCCCACGTGACCCGGTCACCTGGGGCCGGTGACCCCACGTGACCCGGTCACCTGGGGCCGGTGACCCCACGTGACCCGGTCACCTGGTGCAGGTGACCCCACGTGACCGGGTCACCTGGGGCCGGTGACCCCACGTGACCCGGTCACCTGGGGCCGGTGTCCCCACGTGACCGGGTCACCTGGGTCCGGTGACCCCACGTGGCCCGGTCACCTGGTGCCGGTGTCCCCACGTGACCCGGGGTCCTGGTGCCGGGGTGGTCATCGGAACCTGGGAACCAGGCCGGTTACCCGACACGACCCGGTGACCCGGGGCTGTGGTGTCGACGGACTCGTGGACCTGGGTTCGGGGTCCCGACCTGACGCGGTGACCTGGGGCCGGTGTCCCCACGTGACCCGCTGACCTGGGGCCGGTGTCCCCACGTGACCCGCTGACCTGGGGCCGGTGACCCCACGTGACCCGCTGACCTGGGGCCGGTGACCCCGCGTGACCCGGTCACCTGGGGCCGGGGTCCCCACGGGACCCGGGGTCCTGGTGCCGGGGTGGTCACCGGAACGTGGGAACCAGGCCGGGTGCGCGACATGACCCGGTGACCTGGGGCCGGGTTAACGACCTGTCCAGGGGACCCGGGCCGGGGACCCGACAGGACCCGGTGGTCCTTCGCTGGTGTCCCGATGCAACCCGGGGACCCGGGCCCGGGCCCCCACGTGATCCAGTGATCCGGTGCTTTTGTCCCGATGCAACCCGGGGACCCGGGCCGGGGACCCGGTATGACTCCGTCTCCCGGGGCCGGGGTGGTCACCTGACACTGGTACCCGGGACAGCGACCCGACATGACCCCGTGACCCGGGGCCGGGGTGCCGACCTGTCCAGGGGACCCGACCCGGGTACCCGACAGGACCCGGTGATCTGCGGCTGGGGTAAAAACCCGTCCCGGGGACCCGGGCTGGGTCCCGACATGACCCGGTGACCTGGGGCTGTGGTGTCGACCGGACTCGGGGACCTGGTCCGGTGTCCCGTCATGACCCGGAGACCTGGGGTCGGGGTGGTCACCAGACCCTTGTACCCAGGCCGTTGACCCGACATGACCCTGTGACCCGGGGCCTGGGTAAAAATCCAACCCGGGGAACCGGGCATGGGACGTGACATGACCCGACCTGGGTCCGGGGTCCCGAACTGACCCGGTGACCTGGGTCCGGGGACTCGGTATGACCCGGTTACCTGGGGCCGGTGTCCCCACGTGACCCGCTGACCTGGGTCCGGGGTCCCCACGTGACCCGCTGAACTGGGGCCGGTGTCCCCACGTGACCCGGTCACCTGGGGCCGGTGACCCCACGTGACCCGGTCACCTGGGGCCGGTGTCCCCACGTGACCCGGTCACCTGGGGCCGGTGACCCCACGTGACCCGGTCACCTGGGGCCGGTGTCCCCACGTGACCCGCTGACCTGGGGCCGGTGACCCCACGTGACCCGGTCACCTGGGGCCGGTGACCCCACGTGACCGGGTCACCTGGGGCCGGTGACCCCACGTGACCCGGTCACCTGGGGCCGGTGACCCCACGTGACCCGGTCACCTGGGGCCGGTGACCCCACGTGACCCGGTCACCTGGGGCCGGGGTCCCCACGTGACCCGGTCACCTGGTGCCGGTGACCCCACGTGACCCGGTCACCTGGGGCCGGTGACCCCACGTGACCCGGTCACCTGGGGCCGGTGTCCCCACGTGACCCGGTCACCTGGGGCCGGTGACCCCACGTGACCCGGTCACCTGGGGCCGGTGACCCCACGTGACCCGGTCACCTGGGCCGGTGACCCCACGTGACCCGGTGACCTGGGGCCGGTGTCCCCACGTGACCCGCTGACCTGGGGCCGGTGTCCCCACGTGACCCGGTCACCTGGGGCCGGTGACCCCACGTGACCCGCTGACCTGGGGCCGGTGACCCCACGTGACCCGGTCACCTGGGGCCGGTGACCCCACGTGACCCGGTCACCTGGTGCCGGTGACCCCACGTGACCCGGTCACCTGGGGCCGGTGACCCCACGTGACCCGGTCACCTGGGGCCGGTGACCTCACGTGACCCGGTCACCTGGGGCCGGTGACCCCACGTGACCCGGTCACCTGGGGCCGGTGACCCCACGTGACCAGGTCACCTGGGGCCGGTGACCCCACGTGACCAGGTCACCTGGGGCCGGTGACCCCACGTGACCCGGTCACCTGGGGCCGGTGACCCCACGTGACCCGGGGTCCTGGTGCCGGGGTGGACATCGGAACCTGGGAACCAGGCCGGTTACCCGACACGACTTGGTAACCCGGGGCTGTGGTGTCGACGGACTCGTGGACCTGGGTTCGGGGTCCCGACCTGACGCGGTGACCTGGGGCCGGTGTCCCCACGTGACCCGCTGACCTGGGGCCGGTGACCCCACGTGACCCGCTGACCTGGGGCCGGTGACCCCGCGTGACCCGGTCACCTGGGGCCGGGGTCCCCACGGGACCCGGGGTCCTGGTGCCGGGGTGGTCACCGGAACCTGGGAACCAGGCCGGTTACCCGACACGACCCGGTGACCTGGGCCGGGTTAACGACCTGTCCAGGGGACCCGGGCCGGGGGACCCGACAGGACCCGGTGGTCCTTCGCTGGTGTCCCGATGCAACCCGGGGTCCCGGGCCGGGGACCCGGTATGACTCCGTCTCCCGGGGCCGGGGTGGTCACCTGACACTGGTACCCGGGACAGCGACCCGACATGACCCCGTGACCCGGGGCCGGGGTGCCGACCTGTCCAGGGGACCCGACCCGGGTACCCGACAGGACCCGGTGATCTGCGGCTGGGGTAAAAACCCGTCCCGGGGACCCGGGCTGGGTCCCGACATGACCCGGTGACCTGGGGCTGTGGTGTCGACCGGACTCGGGGACCTGGTCCGGTGTCCCGTCATGACCCGGAGACCTGGGGTCGGGGTGGTCACCAGACCCTTGTACCCAGGCCGTTGACCCGACATGACCCTGTGACCCGGGGCCTGGGTAAAAATCCAACCCGGGGACCCGGGCATGGGACGTGACATGACCCGACCTGGGTCCGGGGTCCCGAACTGACCCGGTGACCTGGGTCCGGGGACTTAGTATGACCCGGTTACCTGGGGCCAGTGTCCCCACGTGACCCGCTGACCTGGGTCCGGGGTCCCCACGTGACCCGCTGAACTGGGGCCGGTGTCCCCACGTGACCCGGTCACCTGGGGCCGGTGACCCCACGTGACCCGGTCACCTGGGGCCGGTGTCCCCACGTGACCCGGTCACCTGGGGCCGGTGACCCCACATGACCCGGTCACCTGGGGCCGGTGTCCCCACGTGACCCGCTGACCTGGGGCCGGTGACCCCACGTGACCCGGTCACCTGGGGCCGGTGACCCCACGTGACCCGGTCACCTGGGGCCGGTGACCCCACGTGACCCGGTCACCTGGGGCCGGGGTCCCCACGGGACCCGGGGTCCTGGTGCCGGGGTGGTCACCGGAACGTGGGAACCAGGCCGGGTGCGCGACATGACCCGGTGACCTGGGGCCGGGTTAACGACCTGTCCAGGGGACCCGGGCCGGGGACCCGACAGGACCCGGTGGTCCTTCGCTGGTGTCCCGATGCAACCCGGGGACCCGGGCCCGGGCCCCCACGTGATCCAGTGATCCGGTGCTTTTGTCCCGATGCAACCCGGGGACCCGGGCCGGGGACCCGGTATGACTCCGTCTCCCGGGGCCGGGGTGGTCACCTGACACTGGTACCCGGGACAGCGACCCGACATGACCCCGTGACCCGGGGCCGGGGTGCCGACCTGTCCAGGGGACCCGACCCGGGTACCCGACAGGACCCGGTGATCTGCGGCTGGGGTAAAAACCCGTCCCGGGGACCCGGGCTGGGTCCCGACATGACCCGGTGACCTGGGGCTGTGGTGTCGACCGGACTCGGGGACCTGGTCCGGTGTCCCGTCATGACCCGGAGACCTGGGGTCGGGGTGGTCACCAGACCCTTGTACCCAGGCCGTTGACCCGACATGACCCTGTGACCCGGGGCCTGGGTAAAAATCCAACCCGGGGAACCGGGCATGGGACGTGACATGACCCGACCTGGGTCCGGGGTCCCGAACTGACCCGGTGACCTGGGTCCGGGGACTCGGTATGACCCGGTTACCTGGGGCCGGTGTCCCCACGTGACCCGCTGACCTGGGTCCGGGGTCCCCACGTGACCCGCTGAACTGGGGCCGGTGTCCCCACGTGACCCGGTCACCTGGGGCCGGTGACCCCACGTGACCCGGTCACCTGGGGCCGGTGTCCCCACGTGACCCGGTCACCTGGGGCCGGTGACCCCACGTGACCCGGTCACCTGGGGCCGGTGTCCCCACGTGACCCGCTGACCTGGGGCCGGTGACCCCACGTGACCGGGTCACCTGGGGCCGGTGACCCCACGTGACCCGGTCACCTGGGGCCGGTGACCCCACGTGACCGGGTCACCTGGGGCCGGTGACCCCACGTGACCCGGTCACCTGGGGCCGGTGACCCCACGTGACCCGGTCACCTGGGGCCGGGGTCCCCACGTGACCCGGTCACCTGGTGCCGGTGACCCCACGTGACCCGGTCACCTGGGGCCGGTGACCCCACGTGACCCGGTCACCTGGGGCCGGTGTCCCCACGTGACCCGGTCACCTGGGGCCGGTGACCCCACGTGACCCGGTCACCTGGGGCCGGTGACCCCACGTGACCCGGTCACCTGGGGCCGGTGACCCCACGTGACCCGGTCACCTGGGCCGGTGACCCCACGTGACCCGGTGACCTGGGGCCGGTGTCCCCACGTGACCCGCTGACCTGGGGCCGGTGTCCCCACGTGACCCGGTCACCTGGGGCCGGTGACCCCACGTGACCGGGTCACCTGGGGCCGGTGACCCCACGTGACCCGGTCACCTGGGGCCGGTGTCCCCACGTGACCCAGAGTCCTGGTGCCGGGGTGGTCATCGGAACCTGGGAACCAGGCCGGTTACCCGACACCACCCGGTGACCCGGGGCTGTGGTGTCGACGGACTCGTGGACCTGGGTCCGGGGACTCGGTATGACCCGGTCACCTGGGGCCGGTGTCCCCACGTGACCCGGTCACCTGGGGCCGGTGACCCCACGTGACCCGGTCACCTGGGGCCGGGGTCCCCACGTGACCCGGTCACCTGGTGCCGGTGACCCCACGTGACCCGGTCACCTGGGGCCGGTGACCCCACGTGACCCGGTCACCTGGGGCCGGTGTCCCCACGTGACCCGGTCACCTGGGGCCGGTGACCCCACGTGACCCGGTCACCTGGGGCCGGTGACCCCACGTGACCCGGTCACCTGGGCCGGTGACCCCACGTGACCCGGTGACCTGGGGCCGGTGTCCCCACGTGACCCGCTGACCTGGGGCCGGTGTCCCCACGTGACCCGGTCACCTGGGGCCGGTGACCCCACGTGACCCGGTCACCTGGTGCCGGTGACCCCACGTGACCGGGTCACCTGGGGCCGGTGACCCCACGTGACCCGGTCACCTGGGGCCGGTGTCCCCACGTGACCCAGAGTCCTGGTGCCGGGGTGGTCATCGGAACCTGGGAACCAGGCCGGTTACCCGACACGACCCGGTGACCCGGGGCTGTGGTGTCGACGGACTCGTGGACCTGGGTCCGGGGACTCGGTATGACCCGGTCACCTGGGGCCGGTGTCCCCACGTGACCCGGTCACCTGGGGCCGGTGACCCCACGTGACCCGGTCACCTGGGGCCGGTGTCCCCACGTGACCCGGGGTCCTGGTGCCGGGGTGGTCATCGGAACCTGGGAACCAGGCCGGGTGCGCGAGATGACCGGGTGACCTGGGGCCGGGTTATCGACCTGTCCAGGGGACCCGGGCCGGGGACCCGACAGGACCCGGTGGTCCTTCGCTGGTGTCCCGATGCAACCCGGGGACCCGGGCCCGGGCCCCCACGTGATCCAGTGATCCGGTGCTTTTGTCCCGATGCAACCCGGGGACCCGGGCCGGGGACCCGGTATGACTCCGTCTCCCGGGGCCGGGGTGGTCACCTGACACTGGTACCCGGGACAGCGACCCGACATGACCCCGTGACCCGGGGCCGGGGTGCCGACCTGTCCAGGGGACCCGACCCGGGTACCCGACAGGACCCGGTGATCTGCGGCTGGGGTAAAAACCCGTCCCGGGGACCCGGGCTGGGTCCCGACATGACCCGGTGACCTGGGGCTGTGGTGTCGACCGGACTCGGGGACCTGGTCTGGTGTCCCGTCATGACCCGGAGACCTGGGGTCGGGGTGGTCACCAGACCCTTGTACCCAGGCCGTTGACCCGACATGACCCTGTGACCCGGGGCCTGGGTAAAAATCCAACCCGGGGAACCGGGCATGGGACGTGACATGACCCGACCTGGGTCCGGGGTCCCGAACTGACCCGGTGACCTGGGTCCGGGGACTCGGTATGACCCGGTTACCTGGGGCCGGTGTCCCCACGTGACCCGCTGACCTGGGTCCGGGGTCCCCACGTGACCCGCTGAACTGGGGCCGGTGTCCACACGTGACCCGGTCACCTGGGGCCGGTGACCCCACGTGACCCGGTCACCTGGGGCCGGTGTCCCCACGTGACCCGGTCACCTGGTGCCGGTGACCCCACGTGACCCGGTCACCTGGGGCCGGTGTCCCCACGTGACCCGCTGACCTGGGGCCGGTGACCCCACGTGACCCGGTCACCTGGGGCCGGTGACCCCACGTGACCGGGTCACCTGGGGCCGGTGACCCCACGTGACCCGGTCACCTGGGGCCGGTGACCCCACGTGACCGGGTCACCTGGGGCCGGTGACCCCACGTGACCCGGTCACCTGGGGCCGGTGACCCCACGTGACCCGGTCACCTGGGGCCGGGGTCCCCACGTGACCCGGTCACCTGGTGCCGGTGACCCCACGTGACCCGGTCACCTGGGGCCGGTGACCCCACGTGACCCGGTCACCTGGGGCCGGTGTCCCCACGTGACCCGGTCACCTGGGGCCGGTGACCCCACGTGACCCGGTCACCTGGGGCCGGTGACCCCACGTGACCCGGTCACCTGGGGCCGGTGACCCCACGTGACCCGGTCACCTGGGCCGGTGACCCCACGTGACCCGGTGACCTGGGGCCGGTGTCCCCACGTGACCCGCTGACCTGGGGCCGGTGTCCCCACGTGACCCGGTCACCTGGGGCCGGTGACCCCACGTGACCCGCTGACCTGGGGCCGGTGACCCCACGTGACCCGGTCACCTGGGGCCGGTGACCCCACGTGACCCGGTCACCTGGGGCCGGTGACCCCACGTGACCCGGTCACCTGGGGCCGGTGACCCCACGTGACCCGGTCACCTGGGGCCGGTGACCCCACGTGACCCGGTCACCTGGGGCCGGTGACCCCACGTGACCCGGTCACCTGGGGCCGGTGACCTCACGTGACCCGGTCACCTGGGGCCGGTGACCCCACGTGACCCGGTCACCTGGGGCCGGTGACCCCACGTGACCAGGTCACATGGGGCCGGTGTCCCCACGTGACCCGCTGACCTGGTGCCGGTGACCCCACGTGACCCGGTCACCTGGTGCCGGTGTCCCCACGTGACCCGGTCACCTGGGGCCGGTGACCCCACGTGACCGGGTCACCTGGGGCCGGTGACCCCACGTGACCCGGTCACCTGGGGCCGGTGACCCCACGTGACCCGGGGTCCTGGTGCCGGGGTGGACATCGGAACCTGGGAACCAGGCCGGTTACCCGACACGACTTGGTGACCCGGGGCTGTGGTGTCGACGGACTCGTGGACCTGGGTTCGGGGTCCCGACCTGACGCGGTGACCTGGGGCCGGTGTCCCCACGTGACCCGCTGACCTGGGGCCGGTGACCCCACGTGACCCGCTGACCTGGGGCCGGTGACCCCGCGTGACCCGGTCACCTGGGGTCGGGGTCCCCACGGGACCCGGGGTCCTGGTGCCGGGGTGGTCACCGGAACCTGGGAACCAGGCCGGTTACCCGACACGACCCGGTGACCTGGGCCGGGTTAACGACCTGTCCAGGGGACCCGGGCCGGGGACCCGACAGGACCCGGTGGTCCTTCGCTGGTGTCCCGATGCAACCCGGGGTCCCGGGCCGGGGACCCGGTATGACTCCGTCTCCCGGGGCCGGGGTGGTCACCTGACACTGGTACCCGGGACAGCGACCCGACATGACCCCGTGACCCGGGGCCGGGGTGCCGACCTGTCCAGGGGACCCGACCCGGGTACCCGACAGGACCCGGTGATCTGCGGCTGGGGTAAAAACCCGTCCCGGGGACCCGGGCTGGGTCCCGACATGACCCGGTGACCTGGGGCTGTGGTGTCGACCGGACTCGGGGACCTGGTCCGGTGTCCCGTCATGACCCGGAGACCTGGGGTCGGGGTGGTCACCAGACCCTTGTACCCAGGCCGTTGACCCGACATGACCCTGTGACCCGGGGCCTGGGTAAAAATCCAACACGGGGACCCGGGCATGGGACGTGACATGACCCGACCTGGGTCCGGGGTCCCGAACTGACCCGGTGACCTGGGTCCGGGGACTTAGTATGACCCGGTTACCTGGGGCCAGTGTCCCCACGTGACCCGCTGACCTGGGTCCGGGGTCCCCACGTGACCCGCTGAACTGGGGCCGGTGTCCCCACGTGACCCGGTCACCTGGGGCCGGTGACCCCACGTGACCCGGTCACCTGGGGCCGGTGTCCCCACGTGACCCGGTCACCTGGGGCCGGTGACCCCACGTGACCCGGTCACCTGGGGCCGGTGTCCCCACGTGACCCGCTGACCTGGGGCCGGTGACCCCACGTGACCCGGTCACCTGGGGCCGGTGACCCCACGTGACCCGGTCACCTGGGGCCGGTGACCCCACGTGACCCGGTCACCTGGGGCCGGTGACCCCACGTGACCGGGTCACCTGGTGCCGGTGACCCCACGTGACCCGGTCACCTGGGGCCTGTGACCCCACGTGACCCGGTCACCTGGGGCCGGTGTCCCCACGTGACCCGGTCACCTGGGGCCGGTGTCCCCACGTGACCCAGAGTCCTGGTCCCGGGGTGGTCATCGGAACCTGGGAACCAGGCCGGTTACCCGACACGACCCGGTGACCCGGGGCTGTGGTGTCGACGGACTCGTGGACCTGGGTCCGGGGACTCGGTATGACCCGGTCACCTGGGGCCGGTGTCCCCACGTGACCCGGTCACCTGGGGCCGGTGACCCCACGTGACCCGGTCACCTGGGGCCGGTGACCCCACGTGACCCGGTCACCTGGGGCCGGTGACCCCACGTGACCCTGTCACCTGGGGCCGGTGACCCCACGTGACCCGGTCACCTGGGGCCGGTGACCTCACGTGACCCGGTCACCTGGGGCCGGTGACCCCACGTGACCCGGTCACCTGGGGCCGGTGACCCCACGTGACCAGGTCACCTGGGGCCGGTGACCCCACGTGACCAGGTCACCTGGTGCCGGTGACCCCACGTGACCCGGTCACCTGGGGCCGGTGTCCCCACGTGACCCGGTCACCTGGGGCCGGTGACCCCACGTGACCAGGTCACCTGGGGCCGGTGACCCCACGTGACCCGGTCACCTGGGGCCGGTGACCCCACGTGACCCGGGGTCCTGGTGCCGGGGTGGTCATCGGAACCTGGGAACCAGGCCGGTTACCCGACACGACTTGGTGACCCGGGGCTGTGGTGTCGACGGACTCGTGGACCTGGGTTCGGGGTCCCGACCTGACGCGGTGACCTGGGGCCGGTGTCCCCACGTGACCCGCTGACCTGGGGCCGGTGACCCCACGTGACCCGCTGACCTGGGGCCGGTGACCCCGCGTGACCCGGTCACCTGGGGCCGGGGTCCCCACGGGACCCGGGGTCCTGGTGCCGGGGTGGTCACCGGAACCTGGGAACCAGGCCGGTTACCCGACACGACCCGGTGACCTGGGCCGGGTTAACGACCTGTCCAGGGGACCCGGGCCGGGGACCCGACAGGACCCGGTGGTCCTTCGCTGGTGTCCCGATGCAACCCGGGGACCCGGGCCGGGGACCCGGTATGACTCCGTCTCCCGGGGCCGGGGTGGTCACCTGACACTGGTACCCGGGACAGCGACCCGACATGACCCCGTGACCCGGGGCCGGGGTGCCGACCTGTCCAGGGGACCCGACCCGGGTACCCGACAGGACCCGGTGATCTGCGGCTGGGGTAAAAACCCGTCCCGGGGACCCGGGCTGGGTCCCGACATGACCCGGTGACCTGGGGCTGTGGTGTCGACCGGACTCGGGGACCTGGTCCGGTGTCCCGTCATGACCCGGAGACCTGGGGTCGGGGTGGTCACCAGACCCTTGTACCCAGGCCGTTGACCCGACATGACCCTGTGACCCGGGGCCTGGGTAAAAATCCAACCCGGGGACCCGGGCATGGGACGTGACATGACCCGACCTGGGTCCGGGGTCCCGAACTGACCCAATGACCTGGGTCCGGGGACTTAGTATGACCCGGTTACCTGGGGCCAGTGTCCCCACGTGACCCGCTGACCTGGGTCCGGGGTCCCCACGTGACCCGCTGAACTGGGGCCGGTGTCCCCACGTGACCCGGTCACCTGGGGCCGGTGACCCCACGTGACCCGGTCACCTGGGGCCGGTGTCCCCACGTGACCCGGTCACCTGGGGCCGGTGACCCCACGTGACCCGGTCACCTGGGGCCGGTGTCCCCACGTGACCCGCTGACCTGGGGCCGGTGACCCCACGTGACCCGGTCACCTGGGGCCGGTGACCCCACGTGACCCGGTCACCTGGGGCCGGTGACCCCACGTGACCCGGTCACCTGGTGCCGGTGACCCCACGTGACCCGGTCACCTGGGGCCGGTGACCCCACGTGACCCGGTCACCTGGGGCCGGTGACACCACGTGACCCGGTCACCTGGGGCCGGTGTCCCCACGTGACCCGGTCACCTGGGGCCGGTGACCCCACGTGACCCGGTCACCTGGGGCCGGTGACCCCACGTGACCCAGTCACCTGGGCCGGTGACCCCACGTGACCCGGTCACCTGGGGCCGGTGTCCCCACGTGACCCGCTGACCTGGGGCCGGTGTCCCCACGTGACCCGGTCACCTGGGGCCGGTGACCCCACGTGACCCGCTGACCTGGGGCCGGTGACCCCACGTGACCCGGTCACCTGGGGCCGGTGTCCCCACGTGACCCGGTCACCTGGGGCCGGTGACCCCACGTGACCCTGTCACCAGGGGCCGGTGACCCCACGTGACCCGGTCACCTGGTGCCGGTGACCCCACGTGACCGGGTCACTTGGGGCCGGTGACCCCACGTGACCGGGTCACCTGGGGCCGGTGACCCCACGTGACCCGGTCACCTGGGGCCGGTGTCCCCACGTGACCCGGTCACCTGGGGCCGGTGTCCCCACGTGACCCAGAGTCCTGGTGCCGGGGTGGTCATCGGAACCTGGGAACCAGGCCGGTTACCTGACACGACCCGGTGACCCGGGGCTGTGGTGTCGACGGACTCGTGGACCTGGGTCCGGGGACTCGGTATGACCCGGTCACCTGGGGCCGGTGTCCCCACGTGACCCGGTCACCTGGGGCCGGTGACCCCACGTGACCCGGTCACCTGGGGCCGGTGTCCCCACGTGACCCGGTCACCTGGGGCCGGTGACCCCACGTGACCCGGTCACCTGGGCCGGTGACCCCACGTGACCCAGTGACCTGGGGCCGGTGTCCCCACGTGACCCGCTGACCTGGGGCCGGTGTCCCCACGTGACCCGGTCACCTGGGGCCGGTGACCCCACGTGACCCGCTGACCTGGGGCCGGTGACCCCACGTGACCCGGTCACCTGGGGCCGGTGACCCCACGTGACCCGGTCACCTGGGGCCAGTGACCCCACGTGACCCGGTCACCTGGGGCCGGTGACCCCACGTGACCCGGTCACCTGGGGCCGGTGACCCCACGTGACCCGGTCACCTGGGGCCGGTGACCTCACGTGACCCGGTCACCTGGGGCCGGTGACCCCACGTGACCCGGTCACCTGGGGCCGGTGACCCCACGTGACCAGGTCACCTGGGGCCGGTGACCCCACGTGACCAGGTCACCTGGTGCCGGTGACCCCACGTGACCCGGTCACCTGGTGCCGGTGTCCCCACGTGACCCGCTGACCTGGGGCCGGTGACCCCACGTGACCCGGTCACCTGGGGCCGGTGACCCCACGTGACCCGGTCACCTGGGGCCGGTGACCCCACGTGACCCGCTGACCTGGGGCCGGTGACCCCACGTGACCCGGTCACCTGGGGCCGGTGACCCCACGTGACCCGGTCACCTGGGGCCGGTGACCCCACGTGACCCGGTCACCTGGGGCCGGTGACCCCACGTGACCCGGTCACCTGGGGCCGGTGACCCCACGTGACCCGGTCACCTGGGGCCGGTGACCCCACGTGACCCGGTCACCTGGGGCCGGTGACCTCACGTGACCCGGTCACCTGGGGCCGGTGACCCCACGTGACCCGGTCACCTGGGGCCGGTGACCCCACGTGACCAGGTCACCTGGGGCCGGTGACCCCACGTGACCCGGTCACCTGGTGCCGGTGACCCCACGTGACCCGGTCACCTGGTGCCGGTGTCCCCACGTGACCCGGTCACCTGGGGCCGGTGACCCCACGTGACCGGGTCACCTGGGGCCGGTGACCCCACGTGACCCGGTCACCTGGGGCCGGTGTCCCCACGTGACCCGGGGTCCTGGTGCCGGGGTGGTCATCGGAACCTGGGAACCAGGCCGGTTACCCGACACGACTTGGTGACCCGGGGCTGTGGTTTCGACGGACTCGTGGACCTGGGTTCGGGGTCCCGACCTGACGCGGTGACCTGGGGCCGGTGTCCCCACGTGACCCGCTGACCTGGGGCCGGTGACCCCACGTGACCCGGTCACCTGGGGCCGGTGACCCCACGTGACCCAGTCACCTGGGCCGGTGACCCCACGTGACCCGGTCACCTGGGGCCGGTGTCCCCACGTGACCCGCTGACCTGGGGCCGGTGTCCCCACGTGACCCGGTCACCTGGGGCCGGTGACCCCACGTGACCCGCTGACCTGGGGCCGGTGACCCCACGTGACCCGGTCACCTGGGGCCGGTGTCCCCACGTGACCCGGTCACCTGGGGCCGGTGACCCCACGTGACCCTGTCACCAGGGGCCGGTGACCCCACGTGACCCGGTCACCTGGTGCCGGTGACCCCACGTGACCGGGTCACTTGGGGCCGGTGACCCCACGTGACCGGGTCACCTGGGGCCGGTGACCCCACGTGACCCGGTCACCTGGGGCCGGTGTCCCCACGTGACCCGGTCACCTGGGGCCGGTGTCCCCACGTGACCCAGAGTCCTGGTGCCGGGGTGGTCATCGGAACCTGGGAACCAGGCCGGTTACCTGACACGACCCGGTGACCCGGGGCTGTGGTGTCGACGGACTCGTGGACCTGGGTCCGGGGACTCGGTATGACCCGGTCACCTGGGGCCGGTGTCCCCACGTGACCCGGTCACCTGGGGCCGGTGACCCCACGTGACCCGGTCACCTGGGGCCGGTGTCCCCACGTGACCCGGTCACCTGGGGCCGGTGACCCCACGTGACCCGGTCACCTGGGCCGGTGACCCCACGTGACCCAGTGACCTGGGGCCGGTGTCCCCACGTGACCCGCTGACCTGGGGCCGGTGTCCCCACGTGACCCGGTCACCTGGGGCCGGTGACCCCACGTGACCCGCTGACCTGGGGCCGGTGACCCCACGTGACCCGGTCACCTGGGGCCGGTGACCCCACGTGACCCGGTCACCTGGGGCCAGTGACCCCACGTGACCCGGTCACCTGGGGCCGGTGACCCCACGTGACCCGGTCACCTGGGGCCGGTGACCCCACGTGACCCGGTCACCTGGGGCCGGTGACCTCACGTGACCCGGTCACCTGGGGCCGGTGACCCCACGTGACCCGGTCACCTGGGGCCGGTGACCCCACGTGACCAGGTCACCTGGGGCCGGTGACCCCACGTGACCAGGTCACCTGGTGCCGGTGACCCCACGTGACCCGGTCACCTGGTGCCGGTGTCCCCACGTGACCCGCTGACCTGGGGCCGGTGACCCCACGTGACCCGGTCACCTGGGGCCGGTGACCCCACGTGACCCGGTCACCTGGGGCCGGTGACCCCACGTGACCCGCTGACCTGGGGCCGGTGACCCCACGTGACCCGGTCACCTGGGGCCGGTGACCCCACGTGACCCGGTCACCTGGGGCCGGTGACCCCACGTGACCCGGTCACCTGGGGCCGGTGACCCCACGTGACCCGGTCACCTGGGGCCGGTGACCCCACGTGACCCGGTCACCTGGGGCCGGTGACCCCACGTGACCCGGTCACCTGGGGCCGGTGACCTCACGTGACCCGGTCACCTGGGGCCGGTGACCCCACGTGACCCGGTCACCTGGGGCCGGTGACCCCACGTGACCAGGTCACCTGGGGCCGGTGACCCCACGTGACCCGGTCACCTGGTGCCGGTGACCCCACGTGACCCGGTCACCTGGTGCCGGTGTCCCCACGTGACCCGGTCACCTGGGGCCGGTGACCCCACGTGACCGGGTCACCTGGGGCCGGTGACCCCACGTGACCCGGTCACCTGGGGCCGGTGTCCCCACGTGACCCGGGGTCCTGGTGCCGGGGTGGTCATCGGAACCTGGGAACCAGGCCGGTTACCCGACACGACTTGGTGACCCGGGGCTGTGGTTTCGACGGACTCGTGGACCTGGGTTCGGGGTCCCGACCTGACGCGGTGACCTGGGGCCGGTGTCCCCACGTGACCCGCTGACCTGGGGCCGGTGACCCCACGTGACCCGGTCACCTGGGGCCGGGGTCCCCACGGGACCCGGGGTCCTGGTGCCGGGGTGGTCACCGGAACCTGGGAACCAGGCCGGTTACCCGACACGACCCGGTGACCTGGGGCCGGGTTAACGACCTGTCCAGGGGACCCGGGCCGGGGACCCGACAGGACCCGGTGGTCCTTCGCTGGTGTCCCGATGCAACCCGGGGACCCGGGCCCGGGCCCCCACGTGATCCAGTGATCCGGTGCTTTTGTCCCGATGCAACCCGGGGACCCGGGCCGGGGACCCGGTATGACTCCGTCTCCCGGGGCCGGGGTGGTCACCTGACACTGGTACCCGGGACAGCGACCCGACATGACCCCGTGACCCGGGGCCGGGGTGCCGACCTGTCCAGGGGACCCGACCCGGGTACCCGACAGGACCCGGTGATCTGCGGCTGGGGTAAAAACCCGTCCCGGGGACCCGGGCTGGGTCCCGACATGACCCGGTGACCTGGGGCTGTGGTGTCGACCGGACTCGGGGACCTGGTCCGGTGTCCCGTCATGACCCGGAGACCTGGGGTCGGGGTGGTCACCAGACCCTTGTACCCAGGCCGTTGACCCGACATGACCCTGTGACCCGGGGCCTGGGTAAAAATCCAACCCGGGGACCCGGGCATGGGACGTGACATGACCCGACCTGGGTCCGGGGTCCCGAACTGACCCGGTGACCTGGGTCCGGGGACTTAGTATGACCCGGTTACCTGGGGCCGGTGTCCCCACGTGACCCGCTGACCTGGGTCCGGGGTCCCCACGTGACCCGCTGAACTGGGGCCGGTGTCCCCACGTGACCCGGTCACCTGGGGCCGGTGTCCCCACGTGACCCGGTCACCTGGGGCCGGTGACCCCACGTGACCCGGTCACCTGGGGCCGGTGTCCCCACGAGACCCGCTGACCTGGGGCCGGTGACCCCACGTGACCCGGTCACCTGGGGCCGGTGACCCCACGTGACCGGGTCACCTGGGGCCGGTGACCCCACGTGACCCGGTCACCTGGGGCCGGTGACCCCACGTGACCCGGTCACCTGGGGTCGGGGTCCCCACGTGACCCGGTCACCTGGGGCCGGTGACCCCACGTGACCCGGTCACCTGGGGCCGGTGTCCCCACGTGACCCGGTCACCTGGGGCCGGTGTCCCCACGTGACCCTCTGACCTGGGGCCGGTGTCCCCACGTGACCCGGTCACCTGGGGCCGGTGACCCCACGTGACCCGGTCACCTGGGGCCGGTGTCCCCACGTGACCCGGTCACCTGGGGCCGGTGACCCCACGTGACCCGGTCACCTGGGGCCGGTGACCCCACGTGACCCGGTCACCTGGGGCCGGTGACCCCACGTGACCCGGTCACCTGGGCCGGTGACCCCACGTGACCCGGTGACCTGGGGCCGGTGTCCCCACGTGACCCGCTGACCTGGGGCCGGTGTCCCCACGTGACCCGGTCACCTGGGGCCGGTGACCCCACGTGACCCGCTGACCTGGGGCCGGTGACCCCACGTGACCCGGTCACCTGGGGCCGGTGACCCCACGTGACCCGGTCACCTGGGGCCGGTGTCCCCACGTGACCCGGTCACCTGGGGCCGGTGACCCCACGTGACCCGGTCACCAGGGGCCGGTGACCCCACGTGACCCGCTGACCTGGTGCCGGTGTCCCCACGTGACCCGGTCACCTGGGGCCGGTGACCCCACGTGACCGGGTCACCTGGGGCCGGTGACCCCACGTGACCCGGTCACCTGGGGCCGGTGTCCCCACGTGACCCGGTCACCTGGGGCCGGTGTCCCCACGTGACCCGGTCACCTGGGGCCGGTGTCCCCACGTGACCCGGTCACCTGGGGCCGGTGTCCCCACGTGACCCGCTGACCTGGGGCTGGTGTCCCCACGTGACCCGGTCACCTGGGGCCGGTGACCCCACGTGACCCGGTCACCTGGGGCCGGTGACCCCACGTGACCCGGTCACCTGGGGCCGGTGTCCCCACGTGACCCGGGGTCCTGGTGCCGGGGTGGTCATCGGAACCTGGGAACCAGGCCGGGTGCGCGAGATGACCGGGTGACCTGGGGCCGGGTTATCGACCTGTCCAGGGGACCCGGGCCGGGGACCCGACAGGACCCGGTGATCTGCGGCTGGGGTAAAAACCCGTCCCGGGGACCCGGGCTGGGTCCCGACATGCCTTGGTTACCTGGGGCCGGTGTCCCCACGTGACCCGCTGACCTGGGGCCGGTGACCCCACGTGACCCGGTCACCTGGGGTCGGTGTCCCCACGTGACCCGCTGACCTGGGGCCGGTGACCCCACGTGACCCGGTCACCTGGGGCCGGTGACCCCACGTGACCCGGTCACCTGGGGCCGGTGACCCCACGTGACCCGGTCACCTGGGGCCGGTGACCCCACGTGACCCAGTCACCTGGTGCAGGTTACCCCACGTGACCGGGTCACCTGGGGCCGGTGACCCCACGTGACCCGGTCACCTGGGGCCGGTGTCCCCACGTGACCGGGTCACCTGGGTCCGGTGACCCCACGTGACCCGGTCACCTGGGGCCGGTGTCCCCACGTGACCCGGGGTCCTGGTGCCGGGGTGGTCATCGGAACCTGGGAACCAGGCCGGGTGCGCGAGATGACCGGGTGACCTGGGGCCGGGTTATCGACCTGTCCAGGGGACCCGGGCCGGGGACCCGACAGGACCCGGTGATCTGCGGCTGGGGTAAAAACCCGTCCCGGGGACCCGGGCTGGGTCCCGACATGCCTTGGTTACCTGGGGCCGGTGTCCCCACGTGACCCGCTGACCTGGGGCCGGTGACCCCACGTGACCCGGTCACCTGGGGCCGGTGTCCCCACGTGACCCGCTGACCTGGGGCCGGTGACCCCACGTGACCCGGTCACCTGGGGCCGGTGACCCCACGTGACCCGGTCACCTGGGGCCGGTGACCCCACGTTACCCGGTCACCTGGGGCCGGTGACCCCACGTGACCCGGTCACCTGGGGCCGGTGACCCCACGTGACCCAGTCACCTGGTGCAGGTTACCCCACGTGACCCGGTCACCTGGGGCCGGTGACCCCACGTGACCCGGTCACCTGGGGCCGGTGTCCCCACGTGACCGGGTCACCTGGGTCCGGTGACCCCACGTGACCCGGTCACCTGGGGCCGGTGTCCCCACGTGACCCGGGGTCCTGGTGCCGGGGTGGTCATCGGAACCTGGGAACCAGGCCGGTTACCCGACACGACCCGGTGACCCGGGGCTGTGGTGTCGACGGACTCGTGGACCTGGGTTCGGGGTCCCGACCTGACGCGGTGACCTGGGGCCGGTGTCCCCACGTGACCCGGTCACCTGGGGCCGGTGTCCCCACGTGACCCGCTGACCTGGGGCCGGTGACCCCACGTGACCCGCTGACCTGGGGCCGGTGACCCCGCGTGACTCTGTCACCCGGGCCCGGGCCCCCACGTGATCCAGTGATCCGGTGCTTTTGTCCCGATGCAACCCGGGGACCCGGGCCGGGGACCCGGTATGACTCCGTCTCCCGGGGCCGGGGTGGTCACCTGACACTGGTACCCGGGACAGCGACCCGACATGACCCCGTGACCCGGGGCCGGGGTGCCGACCTGTCCAGGGGACCCGACCCGGGTACCCGACAGGACCCGGTGATCTGCGGCTGGGGTAAAAACCCGTCCCGGGGACCCGGGCTGGGTCCCGACATGACCCGGTGACCTGGGGCTGTGGTGTCGACCGGACTCGGGGACCTGGTCCGGTGTCCCGTCATGACCCGGAGACCTGGGGTCGGGGTGGTCACCAGACCCTTGTACCCAGGCCGTTGACCCGACATGACCCTGTGACCCGGGGCCTGGGTAAAAATCCAACCCGGGGACCCGGGCATGGGACGTGACATGACCCGACCTGGGTCCGGGGTCCCGAACTGACCCGGTGACCTGGGTCCGGGGACTCGGTATGACCCGGTTACCTGGGGCCGGTGTCCCCACGTGACCCGCTGACCTGGGTCCGGGGTCCCCACGTGACCCGCTGACCTGAGGCCGGTGTCCCCACGTGACCCGGTCACCTGGGGCCGGTGACCCCACGTGACCCGGTCACCTGGGGCCGGTGACCCCACGTGACCCGGTCACCTGGGGCCGGTGTCCCCACGTGACCCGCTGACCTGGGGCCGGTGACCCCACGTGACCCGGTCACCTGGGGCCGGTGACCCCACGTGACCCGGTCACCTGGGGCCGGTGTCCCCACGTGACCCGGTCACCTGGGGCCGGTGACCCCACGTGACCCGGTCACCTGGGTCCGGTGACCCCACGTGACCGGGTCACCTGGTGCCGGTGTCCCCACGTGACCCGGGGTCCTGGTGCCGGGGTGGTCATCGGAACCTGGGAACCAGGCCGGTTACCCGACACGACCCGGTGACCCGGGGCTGTGGTGTCGACGGACTCGTGGACCTGGGTTCGGGGTCCCGACCTGACGCGGTGACCTGGGGCCGGTGTCCCCACGTGACCCGCTGACCTGGGGCCGGTGTCCCCACGTGACCCGCTGACCTGGGGCCGGTGACCCCACGTGACCCGCTGACCTGGGGCCGGTGACCCCGCGTGACCCGGTCACCTGGGGCCGGGGTCCCCACGGGACCCGGGGTCCTGGTGCCGGGGTGGTCACCGGAACCTGGGAACCAGGCCGGTTACCCGACACGACCCGGTGACCTGGGGCCGGGTTAACGACCTGTCCAGGGGACCCGGGCCGGGGACCCGACAGGACCCGGTGGTCCTTCGCTGGTGTCCCGATGCAACCCGGGGACCCGGGCCCGGGCCCCCACGTGATCCAGTGATCCGGTGCTTTTGTCCCGATGCAACCCGGGGACCCGGGCCGGGGACCCGGTATGACTCCGTCTCCCGGGGCCGGGGTGGTCACCTGACACTGGTACCCGGGACAGCGACCCGACATGACCCCGTGACCCGGGGCCGGGGTGCCGACCTGTCCAGGGGACCCGACCCGGGTACCCGACAGGACCCGGTGATCTGCGGCTGGGGTAAAAACCCGTCCCGGGGACCCGGGCTGGGTCCCGACATGACCCGGTGACCTGGGGCTGTGGTGTCGACCGGACTCGGGGACCTGGTCCGGTGTCCCGTCATGACCCGGAGACCTGGGGTCGGGGTGGTCACCAGACCCTTGTACCCAGGCCGTTGACCCGACATGACCCTGTGACCCGGGGCCTGGGTAAAAATCCAACCCGGGGACCCGGGCATGGGACGTGACATGACCCGACCTGGGTCGGGGTCCCGAACTGACCCGGTGACCTGGGTCCGGGGACTTAGTATGACCCGGTTACCTGGGGCCGGTGTCCCCACGTGACCCGGTCACCTGGGTCCGGGGTCCCCACGTGACCCGCTGAACTGGGGCCGGTGTCCCCACGTGACCCGGTCACCTGGGGCCGGTGTCCCCACGTGACCCGGTCACCTGGGGCCGGTGACCCCACGTGACCCGGTCACCTGGGGCCGGTGTCCCCACGTGACCCGCTGACCTGGGGCCGGTGACCCCACGTGACCCGGTCACCTGGGGCCGGTGACCCCACGTGACCGGGTCACCTGGGGCCGGTGACCCCACGTGACCCGGTCACCTGGGGCCGGTGACCCCACGTGACCCGGTCACCTGGGGTCGGGGTCCCCACGTGACCCGGTCACCTGGGGCCGGTGTCCCCACGTGACCCTCTGACCTGGGGCCGGTGTCCCCACGTGACCCGGTCACCTGGGGCCGGTGACCCCACGTGACCCGGTCACCTGGGGCCGGTGACCCCACGTGACCCGGTCACCTGGGGCCGGTGACCCCACGTGACCCGGTCACCTGGGCCGGTGACCCCACGTGACCCGGTGACCTGGGGCCGGTGTCCCCACGTGACCCGCTGACCTGGGGCCGGTGTCCCCACGTGACCCGGTCACCTGGGGCCGGTGACCCCACGTGACCCGCTGACCTGGGGCCGGTGACCCCACGTGACCCGGTCACCTGGGGCCGGTGACCCCACGTGACCCGGTCACCTGGGGCCGGTGTCCCCACGTGACCCGGTCACCTGGGGCCGGTGTCCCCACGTGACCCGGTCACCTGGGGCCGGTGTCCCCACGTGACCCGCTGACCTGGGGCCGGTGACCCCACGTGACCCGGTCACCTGGGGCCGGTGTCCCCACGTGACCCGGGGTCCTGGTGCCGGGGTGGTCATCGGAACCTGGGAACCAGGCCGGGTGCGCGAGATGACCGGGTGACCTGGGGCCGGGTTATCGACCTGTCCAGGGGACCCGGGCCGGGGACCCGACAGGACCCGGTGATCTGCGGCTGGGGTAAAAACCCGTCCCGGGGACCCGGGCTGGGTCCCGACATGCCTTGGTTACCTGGGGCCGTTGTCCCCACGTGACCGGCTGACCTGGGGCCGGTGACCCCACGTGACCCGGTCACCAGGGGCCGGTGTTCCCACGTGACCCGCTGACCTGGGGCCGGTGACCCCACGTGACCCGGTCACCTGGGGCCGGTGACCCCACGTGACCCGGTCACCTGGGGCCGGTGACCCCACGTGACCCGGTCACCTGGGGCCGGTGACCCCACGTGACCCGGTCACCTGGGGCCGGTGACCCCACGTGACCCGGTCACCTGGTGCAGGTGACCCCACGTGACCGGGTAACCTGGGGCCGGTGACCCCACGTGACCCGGTCACATGGGGCCGGTGTCCCCACGTGACCGGGTCACCTGGGTCCGGTGACCCCACGTGACCCGGTCACCTGGGGCCGGTGTCCCCACGTGACCCGGGGTCCTGGTGCCGGGGTGGTCATCGGAACCTGGGAACCAGGCCGGTTACCCGACACGACCCGGTGACCCGGGGCTGTGGTGTCGACGGACTCGTGGACCTGGGTTCGGGGTCCCGACCTGACGCGGTGACCTGGGGCCGGTGTCCCCACGTGACCCGCTGACCTGGGGCCGGTGTCCCCACGTGACCCGCTGACCTGGGGCCGGTGACCCCGCGTGACCCGGTCACCTGGGGCCGGGGTCCCCACGGGACCCGGGGTCCTGGTGCCGGGGTGGTCACCGGAACCTGGGAACCAGGCCGGGTGCGCGACATGACCCGGTGACCTGGGGCCGGGTTAACGACCTGTCCAGGGGACCCGGGCCGGGGACCCGACAGGACCCGGTCGTCCTTCGCTGGTGTCCCGATGCAACCCTGGGACCCGGGACCGGGCCCCCACGTGATCCAGTGATCCGGTGCTTTTGTCCCGATGCAACCCGGGGACCCGGGCCGGGGACCCGGTATGACTCCGTCTCCCGGGGCCGGGGTGGTCACCTGACACTGGTACCCGGGACAGCGACCCGACATGACCCCGTGACCCGGGGCCGGGGTGCCGACCTGTCCAGGGGACCCGACCCGGGTACCCGACAGGACCCGGTGATCTGCGGCTGGGGTAAAAACCCGTCCCGGGGACCCGGGCTGGGTCCCGACATGACCCGGTGACCTGGGGCTGTGGTGTCGACCGGACTCGGGGACCTGGTCCGGTGTCCCGTCATGACCCGGAGACCTGGGGTCGGGGTGGTCACCAGACCCTTGTACCCAGGCCGTTGACCCGACATGACCCTGTGACCCGGGGCCTGGGTAAAAATCCAACCCGGGGACCCGGGCATGGGACGTGACATGACCCGACCTGGGTCCGGGGTCCCGAACTGACCCGGTGACCTGGGTCCGGGGACTTAGTATGACCCGGTTACCTGGGGCCGGTGTCCCCACGTGACCCGCTGACCTGAGGCCGGTGTCCCCACGTGACCCAGTCACCTGGGGCCGGTGACCCCACGTGACCCGGTCACCTGGGGCCGGTGACCCCACGTGACCCGGTCACCTGGGGCCGGTGACCCCATGTGACCCGGTCACCTGGGGCCGGTGACCTCACGTGACCCGGTCACCTGGGGCCGGTGACCCCACGTGACCCGGTCACCTGGTGCCGGTGTCCCCACGTGACCCGGTCACCTGGGGCCGGTGACCCCACGTGACCCGGTCACCTGGGGCCGGTGATCCCACGTGACCAGGTCACCTGGGGCCGGTGACCCCACGTGACCAGGTCACCTGGGGCCGGTGACCCCACGTGACCCGCTCACCTGGGGCCGGTGACCTCACGTGACCCGGTCACCTGGGGCCGGTGACCCCACGTGACCCGGTCACCTGGGGCCGGTGACCCCACGTGACCAGGTCACCTGGGGCCGGTGACCCCACGTGACCCGGTCACCTGGTGCCGGTGACCCCACGTGACCCGGTCACCTGGGGCCGGTGACCCCACGTGACCCGATGACCTGGGGCCGGTGACCCCGCGTGACCCGGTCACCTGGGGCCGGGGTCCCCACGGGACCCGGGGTCCTGGTGCCGGGGTGGTCACCGGAACCTGGGAACCAGGCCGGTTACCCGACACGACCCGGTGACCTGGGGCCGGGTTAACGACCTGTCCAGGGGACCCGGGCCGGGGACCCGACAGGACCCGGTGGTCCTTCGCTGGTGTCCCGATGCAACCCGGGGACCCGGGCCCGGGCCCCCACGTGATCCAGTGATCCGGTGCTTTTGTCCCGATGCAACCCGGGGACCCGGGCCGGGGACCCGGTATGACTCCGTCTCCCGGGGCCGGGGTGGTCACCTGACACTGGTACCCGGGACAGCAACCCGACATGACCCCGTGACCCGGGGCCGGGGTGCCGACCTGTCCAGGGGACCCGACCCGGGTACCCGACAGGACCCGGTGATCTGCGGCTGGGGTAAAAACCCGTCCCGGGGACCCGGGCTGGGTCCCGACATGACCCGGTGACCTGGGGCTGTGGTGTCGACCGGACTCGGGGACCTGGTCCGGTGTCCCGTCATGACCCGGAGACCTGGGGTCGGGGTGGTCACCAGACCCTTGTACCCAGGCCGTTGACCCGACATGACCCTGTGACCCGGGGCCTGGGTAAAAATCCAACCCGGGGACCCGGGCATGGGACGTGACATGACCCGACCTGGGTCCGGGGTCCCGAACTGACCCGGTGACCTGGGTCCGGGGACTCGGTATGACCCGGTTACCTGGGGCCGGTGTCCCCACGTGACCCGCTGACCTGGGTCCGGGGTCCCCACGTGACCCGCTGAACTGGGGCCGGTGTCCCCACGTGACCGGGTCACCTGGGGTCGGTGACCCCACGTGACCCGGTCACCTGGGGCCGGTGTCCCCACGTGACCCGGTCACCTGGGGCCGGTGACCCCACGTGACCCGGTCACCTGGGGCCGGTGTCCCCACGTGACCCGCTGACCTGGGGCCGGTGACCCCACGTGACCCGGTCACCTGGGGCCGGTGACCCCACGTGACCGGGTCACCTGGGGCCGGTGACCCCACGTGACCCGGTGACCTGGGGCCGGTGTCCCCACGTGACCCGCTGACCTGGGGCCGGTGTCCCCACGTGACCTGGTCACCTGGGGCCGGTGACCCCACGTGACCCGCTGACCTGGGGCCGGTGACCCCACGTGACCCGGTCACCTGGGGCCGGTGACCCCACGTGACCCGGTCACCTGGGGCCGGTGTCCCCACGTGACCCGGTCACCTGGGGCCGGTGACCCCACGTGACCCGGTCACCAGGGGCCGGTGACCCCACGTGACCCGGTCACCTGGTGCCGGTGACCCCACGTGACCGGGTCACCTGGGGCCGGTGACCCCACGTGACCCGGTCACCTGGGGCCGGTGTCCCCACGTGACCCAGAGTCCTGGTGCCGGGGTGGTCATCGGAACCTGGGAACCAGGCCGGTTACCCGACACGACCCGGTGACCCGGGGCTGTGGTGTCGACGGACTCGTGGACCTGGGTCCGGGGACTCGGTATGACCCGGTCACCTGGGGCCGGTGTCCCCACGTGACCCGGTCACCTGGGGCCGGTGACCCCACGTGACCCGGTCACCTGGGGCCGGGGTCCCCACGTGACCCGGTCACCTGGTGCCGGTGACCCCACGTGACCCGGTCACCTGGGGCCGGTGACCCCACGTGACCCGGTCACCTGGGGCCGGTGTCCCCACGTGACCCGGTCACCTGGGGCCGGTGACCCCACGTGACCCGGTCACCTGGGGCCGGTGACCCCACGTGACCCGGTCACCTGGGGCCGGTGTCCCCACGTGACCCGGTCACCTGGGCCGGTGACCCCACGTGACCCGGTGACCTGGGGCCGGTGTCCCCACGTGACCCGCTGACCTGGGGCCGGTGTCCCCACGTGACCTGGTCACCTGGGGCCGGTGACCCCACGTGACCCGCTGACCTGGGGCCGGTGACCCCACGTGACCCGGTCACCTGGGGCCGGTGACCCCACGTGACCCGGTCACCTGGGGCCGGTGTCCCCACGTGACCCGGTCACCTGGGGCCGGTGACCCCACGTGACCCGGTCACCAGGGGCCGGTGACCCCACGTGACCCGGTCACCTGGTGCCGGTGACCCCACGTGACCGGGTCACCTGGGGCCGGTGACCCCACGTGACCCGGTCACCTGGGGCCGGTGTCCCCACGTGACCCAGAGTCCTGGTGCCGGGGTGGTCATCGGAACCTGGGAACCAGGCCGGTTACCCGACACGACCCGGTGACCCGGGGCTGTGGTGTCGACGGACTCGTGGACCTGGGTCCGGGGACTCGGTATGACCCGGTCACCTGGGGCCGGTGTCCCCACGTGACCCGGTCACCTGGGGCCGGTGACCCCACGTGACCCGGTCACCTGGGGCCGGTGTCCCCACGTGACCCGGGGTCCTGGTGCCGGGGGTGGTCATCGGAACCTGGGAACCAGGCCGGGTGCGCGAGATGACCGGGTGACCTGGGGCCGGGTTATCGACCTGTCCAGGGGACCCGGGCCGGGGACCCGACAGGACTCGGTGATCTGCGGCTGGGGTAAAAGCCCGTCCCGGGGACCCGGGCTGGGTCCCGACATGCCTTGGTTACCTGGGGCCGGTGTCCCCACGTGACCCGCTGACCTGGGGCCGGTGACCCCACGTGACCCGGTCACCTGGGGCCGGTGTCCCCACGTGACCCGCTGACCTGGGGCCGGTGACCCCACGTGACCTGGTCACCTGGGGCCGGTGACCCCACGTGACCCGGTCACCTGGGGCCGGTGACCCCACGTGACCCGGTCACCTGGTGCAGGTGACCCCACGTGACCGGGTCACCTGGGGCCGGTGACCCCACGTGACCCGGTCACCTGGGGCCGGTGTCCCCACGTGACCGGGTCACCTGGGTCCGGTGACCCCACGTGACCCGGTCACCTGGGGCCGGTGTCCCCACGTGACCCGGGGTCCTGGTGCCGGGGTGGTCATCGGAACCTGGGAACCAGGCCGGTTACCCGACACGACCCGGTGACCCGGGGCTGTGGTGTCGACGGACTCGTGGACCTGGGTTCGGGGTCCCGACCTGACGCGGTGACCTGGGGCCGGTGTCCCCACGTGACCCGCTGACCTGGGGCCGGTGTCCCCACGTGACCCGCTGACCTGGGGCCGGTGACCCCGCGTGACCCGGTCACCTGGGGCCGGGGTCCCCACGGGACCCGGGGTCCTGGTGCCGGGGTGGTCACCGGAACGTGGGAACCAGGCCGGGTGCGCGACATGACCCGGTGACCTGGGGCCGGGTTAACGACCTGTCCAGGGGACCCGGGCCGGGGACCCGACAGGACCCGGTGGTCCTTCGCTGGTGTCCCGATGCAACCCGGGGACCCGGGCCCGGGCCCCCACGTGATCCAGTGATCCGGTGCTTTTGTCCCGATGCAACCCGGGGACCCGGGCCGGGGACCCGGTATGACTCCGTCTCCCGGGGCCGGGGTGGTCACCTGACACTGGTACCCGGGACAGCGACCCGACATGACCCCGTGACCCGGGGCCGGGGTGCCGACCTGTCCAGGGGACCCGACCCGGGTACCCGACAGGACCCGGTGATCTGCGGCTGGGGTAAAAACCCGTCCCGGGGACCCGGGCTGGGTCCCGACATGACCCGGTGACCTGGGGCTGTGGTGTCGACCGGACTCGGGGACCTGGTCCGGTGTCCCGTCATGACCCGGAGACCTGGGGTCGGGGTGGTCACCAGACCCTTGTACCCAGGCCGTTGACCCGACATGACCCTGTGACCCGGGGCCTGGGTAAAAATCCAACCCGGGGACCCGGGCATGGGACGTGACATGACCCGACCTGGGTCCGGGGTCCCGAACTGACCCGGTGACCTGGGTCCGGGGACTCGGTATGACCCGGTTACCTGGGGCCGGTGTCCCCACGTGACCCGCTGACCTGGGTCCGGGGTCCCCACGTGACCCGCTGAACTGGGGCCGGTGTCCCCACGTGACCGGGTCACCTGGGGCCGGTGACCCCACGTGACCCGGTCACCTGGGGCCGGTGTCCCCACGTGACCCGGTCACCTGGGGCCGGTGACCCCACGTGACCCGGTCACCTGGGGCCGGTGTCCCCACGTGACCCGCTGACCTGGGGCCGGTGACCCCACGTGACCCGGTCACCTGGGGCCGGTGACCCCACGTGACCGGGTCACCTGGGGCCGGTGACCCCACGTGACCCGGTCACCTGGGGCCGGTGACCCCACGTGACCGGGTCACCTGGGGCCAGTGACCCCACGTGACCCGGTCACCTGGGGCCGGTGACCCCACGTGACCCGGTCACCTGGGGCCGGGGTCCCCACGTGACCCGGTCACCTGGTGCCGGTGTCCCCACGTGACCCGGTGACCTGGGGCCGGTGTCCCCACGTGACCCGCTGACCTGGGGCCGGTGTCCCCACGTGACCCGGTCACCTGGGGCCGGTGACCCCACGTGACCGGGTCACCTGGGGCCGGTGACCCCACGTGACTCGGTCACCTGGGGCCGGTGTCCCCACGTGACCCAGAGTCCTGGTGCCGGGGTGGTCATCGGAACCTGGGAACCAGGCCGGTTACCCGACACCACCCGGTGACCCGGGGCTGTGGTGTCGACGGACTCGTGGACCTGGGTCCGGGGACTCGGTATGACCCGGTCACCTGGGGCCGGTGTCCCCACGTGACCCGGTCACCTGGGGCCGGTGACCCCACGTGACCCGGTCACCTGGGGCCGGTGTCCCCACGTGACCCGGGGTCCTGGTGCCGGGGTGGTCATCGGAACCTGGGAACCAGGCCGGGGTGCGCGAGATGACCGGGTGACCTGGGGCCGGGTTATCGACCTGTCCAGGGGACCCGGGCCGGGGACCCGACAGGACTCGGTGATCTGCGGCTGGGGTAAAAACCCGTCCCGGGGACCCGGGCTGGGTCCCGACATGCCTTGGTTACCTGGGGCCGGTGTCCCCACGTGACCCGCTGACCTGGGGCCGGTGACCCCACGTGACCCGGTCACCTGGGGCCGGTGTCCCCACGTGACCCGCTGACCTGGGGCCGGTGACCCCACGTGACCCGGTCACCTGGGGCCGGTGACCCCACGTGACCCGGTCACCTGGGGCCGGTGACCCCACGTGACCCGGTCACCTGGTGCAGGTGACCCCACGTGACCCGGTCACCTGGGGCCGGTGTCCCCACGTGACCGGGTCACCTGGGTCCGGTGACCCCACGTGGCCCGGTCACCTGGTGCCGGTGTCCCCACGTGACCCGGGGTCCTGGTGCCGGGGTGGTCATCGGAACCTGGGAACCAGGCCGGTTACCCGACACGACCCGGTGACCCGGGGCTGTGGTGTCGACGGACTCGTGGACCTGGGTTCGGGGTCCCGACCTGACGCGGTGACCTGGGGCCGGTGTCCCCACGTGACCCGCTGACCTGGGGCCGGTGTCCCCACGTGACCCGCTGACCTGGGGCCGGTGACCCCACGTGACCCGCTGACCTGGGGCCGGTGACCCCGCGTGACCCGGTCACCTGGTGCCGGTGACCCCACGTGACCCGGTCACCTGGGGCCGGTGACCCCACGTGACCCGGTCACCTGGGGCCGGTGTCCCCACGTGACCCGGTCACCTGGGGCCGGTGACCCCACGTGACCCGGTCACCTGGGGCCGGTGACCCCACGTGACCCGGTCACCTGGGGCCGGTGTCCCCACGTGACCCGGTCACCTGGGCCGGTGACCCCACGTGACCCGGTGACCTGGGGCCGGTGTCCCCACGTGACCCGCTGACCTGGGGCCGGTGTCCCCACGTGACCTGGTCACCTGGGGCCGGTGACCCCACGTGACCCGCTGACCTGGGGCCGGTGACCCCACGTGACCCGGTCACCTGGGGCCGGTGACCCCACGTGACCCGGTCACCTGGGGCCGGTGTCCCCACGTGACCCGGTCACCTGGGGCCGGTGACCCCACGTGACCCGGTCACCAGGGGCCGGTGACCCCACGTGACCCGGTCACCTGGTGCCGGTGACCCCACGTGACCGGGTCACCTGGGGCCGGTGACCCCACGTGACCCGGTCACCTGGGGCCGGTGTCCCCACGTGACCCAGAGTCCTGGTGCCGGGGTGGTCATCGGAACCTGGGAACCAGGCCGGTTACCCGACACGACCCGGTGACCCGGGGCTGTGGTGTCGACGGACTCGTGGACCTGGGTCCGGGGACTCGGTATGACCCGGTCACCTGGGGCCGGTGTCCCCACGTGACCCGGTCACCTGGGGCCGGTGACCCCACGTGACCCGGTCACCTGGGGCCGGTGTCCCCACGTGACCCGGGGTCCTGGTGCCGGGGTGGTCATCGGAACCTGGGAACCAGGCCGGGTGCGCGAGATGACCGGGTGACCTGGGGCCGGGTTATCGACCTGTCCAGGGGACCCGGGCCGGGGACCCGACAGGACTCGGTGATCTGCGGCTGGGGTAAAAGCCCGTCCCGGGGACCCGGGCTGGGTCCCGACATGCCTTGGTTACCTGGGGCCGGTGTCCCCACGTGACCCGCTGACCTGGGGCCGGTGACCCCACGTGACCCGGTCACCTGGGGCCGGTGTCCCCACGTGACCCGCTGACCTGGGGCCGGTGACCCCACGTGACCTGGTCACCTGGGGCCGGTGACCCCACGTGACCCGGTCACCTGGGGCCGGTGACCCCACGTGACCCGGTCACCTGGTGCAGGTGACCCCACGTGACCGGGTCACCTGGGGCCGGTGACCCCACGTGACCCGGTCACCTGGGGCCGGTGTCCCCACGTGACCGGGTCACCTGGGTCCGGTGACCCCACGTGACCCGGTCACCTGGGGCCGGTGTCCCCACGTGACCCGGGGTCCTGGTGCCGGGGTGGTCATCGGAACCTGGGAACCAGGCCGGTTACCCGACACGACCCGGTGACCCGGGGCTGTGGTGTCGACGGACTCGTGGACCTGGGTTCGGGGTCCCGACCTGACGCGGTGACCTGGGGCCGGTGTCCCCACGTGACCCGCTGACCTGGGGCCGGTGTCCCCACGTGACCCGCTGACCTGGGGCCGGTGACCCCGCGTGACCCGGTCACCTGGGGCCGGGGTCCCCACGGGACCCGGGGTCCTGGTGCCGGGGTGGTCACCGGAACGTGGGAACCAGGCCGGGTGCGCGACATGACCCGGTGACCTGGGGCCGGGTTAACGACCTGTCCAGGGGACCCGGGCCGGGGACCCGACAGGACCCGGTGGTCCTTCGCTGGTGTCCCGATGAAACCCGGGGACCCGGGCCCGGGCCCCCACGTGATCCAGTGATCCGGTGCTTTTGTCCCGATGCAACCCGGGGACCCGGGCCGGGGACCCGGTATGACTCCGTCTCCCGGGGCCGGGGTGGTCACCTGACACTGGTACCCGGGACAGCGACCCGACATGACCCCGTGACCCGGGGCCGGGGTGCCGACCTGTCCAGGGGACCCGACCCGGGTACCCGACAGGACCCGGTGATCTGCGGCTGGGGTAAAAACCCGTCCCGGGGACCCGGGCTGGGTCCCGACATGACCCGGTGACCTGGGGCTGTGGTGTCGACCGGACTCGGGGACCTGGTCCGGTGTCCCGTCATGACCCGGAGACCTGGGGTCGGGGTGGTCACCAGACCCTTGTACCCAGGCCGTTGACCCGACATGACCCTGTGACCCGGGGCCTGGGTAAAAATCCAACCCGGGGACCCGGGCATGGGACGTGACATGACCCGACCTGGGTCCGGGGTCCCGAACTGACCCGGTGACCTGGGTCCGGGGACTCGGTATGACCCGGTTACCTGGGGCCGGTGTCCCCACGTGACCCGCTGACCTGGGTCCGGGGTCCCCACGTGACCCGCTGAACTGGGGCCGGTGTCCCCACGTGACCGGGTCACCTGGGGCCGGTGACCCCACGTGACCCGGTCACCTGGGGCCGGTGTCCCCACGTGACCCGGTCACCTGGGGCCGGTGACCCCACGTGACCCGGTCACCTGGGGCCGGTGTCCCCACGTGACCCGCTGACCTGGGGCCAGTGACCCCACGTGACCCGGTCACCTGGGGCCGGTGACCCCACGTGACCCGGTCACCTGGGGCCGGGGGTCCCCACGTGACCCGGTCACCTGGTGCCGGTGTCCCCACGTGACCCGGTGACCTGGGGCCGGTGTCCCCACGTGACCCGCTGACCTGGGGCCGGTGTCCCCACGTGACCCGGTCACCTGGGGCCGGTGACCCCACGTGACCGGGTCACCTGGGGCCGGTGACCCCACGTGACTCGGTCACCTGGGGCCGGTGTCCCCACGTGACCCAGAGTCCTGGTGCCGGGGTGGTCATCGGAACCTGGGAACCAGGCCGGTTACCCGACACCACCCGGTGACCCGGGGCTGTGGTGTCGACGGACTCGTGGACCTGGGTCCGGGGACTCGGTATGACCCGGTCACCTGGGGCCGGTGTCCCCACGTGACCCGGTCACCTGGGGCCGGTGACCCCACGTGACCCGGTCACCTGGGGCCGGTGTCCCCCACGTGACCCGGGGTCCTGGTGCCGGGGTGGTCATCGGAACCTGGGAACCAGGCCGGGTGCGCGAGATGACCGGGTGACCTGGGGCCGGGTTATCGACCTGTCCAGGGGACCCGGGCCGGGGACCCGACAGGACTCGGTGATCTGCGGCTGGGGTAAAAACCCGTCCCGGGGACCCGGGCTGGGTCCCGACATGCCTTGGTTACCTGGGGCCGGTGTCCCCACGTGACCCGCTGACCTGGGGCCGGTGACCCCACGTGACCCGGTCACCTGGGGCCGGTGTCCCCACGTGACCCGCTGACCTGGGGCCGGTGACCCCACGTGACCCGGTCACCTGGGGCCGGTGACCCCACGTGACCCGGTCACCTGGGGCCGGTGACCCCACGTGACCCGGTCACCTGGTGCAGGTGACCCCACGTGACCCGGTCACCTGGGGCCGGTGTCCCCACGTGACCGGGTCACCTGGGTCCGGTGACCCCACGTGACCCGGTCACCTGGGGCCGGTGTCCCCACGTGACCCGGGGTCCTGGTGCCGGGGTGGTCATCGGAACCTGGGAACCAGGCCGGTTACCCGACACGACCCGGTGACCCGGGGCTGTGGTGTCGACGGACTCGTGGACCTGGGTTCGGGGTCCCGACCTGACGCGGTGACCTGGGGCCGGTGTCCCCACGTGACCCGGTCACCTGGGGCCGGTGTCCCCACGTGACCCGCTGACCTGGGGCCGGTGACCCCACGTGACCCGCTGACCTGGGGCCGGTGACCCCGCGTGACCCGGTCACCTGGGGCCGGGGTCCCCACGGGACCCGGGGTCCTGGTGCCGGGGTGGTCACCGGAACGTGGGAACCAGGCCGGGTGCGCGACATGACCCGGTGACCTGGGGCCGGGTTAACGACCTGTCCAGGGGACCCGGGCCGGGGACCCGACAGGACCCGGTGGTCCTTCGCTGGTGTCCCGATGCAACCCGGGGACCCGGGCCCGGGCCCCCACGTGATCCAGTGATCCGGTGCTTTTGTCCCGATGCAACCCGGGGACCCGGGCCGGGGACCCGTTATGACTCCGTCTCCCGGGGCCGGGGTGGTCACCTGACACTGGTACCCGGGACAGCGACCCGACATGACCCCGTGACCCGGGGCCGGGGTGCCGACCTGTCCAGGGGACCCGACCCGGGTACCCGACAGGACCCGGTGATCTGCGGCTGGGGTAAAAACCCGTCCCGGGGACCCGGGCTGGGTCCCGACATGACCCGGTGACCTGGGGCTGTGGTGTCGACCGGACTCGGGGACCTGGTCCGGTGTCCCGTCATGACCCGGAGACCTGGGGTCGGGGTGGTCACCAGACCCTTGTACCCAGGCCGTTGACCCGACATGACCCTGTGACCCGGGGCCTGGGTAAAAATCCAACCCGGGGAACCGGGCATGGGACGTGACATGACCCGACCTGGGTCCGGGGTCCCGAACTGACCCGGTGACCTGGGTCCGGGGACTCGGTATGACCCGGTTACCTGGGGCCGGTGTCCCCACGTGACCCGCTGACCTGGGTCCGGGGTCCCCACGTGACCCGCTGAACTGGGGCCGGTGTCCCCACGTGACCGGGTCACCTGGGGCCGGTGACCCCACGTGACCCGGTCACCTGGGGCCGGTGTCCCCACGTGACCCGGTCACCTGGGGCCGGTGACCCCACGTGACCCGGTCACCTGGGGCCGGTGTCCCCACGTGACCCGCTGACCTGGGGCCGGTGACCCCACGTGACCCGGTCACCTGGGGCCGGTGACCCCACGTGACCGGGTCACCTGGGGCCGGTGACCCCACGTGACCCGGTCACCTGGGGCCGGTGACCCCACGTGACCGGGTCACCTGGGGCCAGTGACCCCACGTGACCCGGTCACCTGGGGCCGGTGACCCCACGTGACCCGGTCACCTGGGGCCGGGGTCCCCACATGACCCGGTCACCTGGTGCCGGTGACCCCACGTGACCCGGTCACCTGGGGCCGGTGACCCCACGTGACCCGGTCACCTGGGGCCGGTGTCCCCACGTGACCCGGTCACCTGGGGCCGGTGACCCCACGTGACCCGGTCACCTGGGGCCGGTGACCCCACGTGACCCGGTCACCTGGGGCCGGTGACCCCACGTGACCCGGTCACCTGGGCCGGTGACCCCACGTGACCCGGTGACCTGGGGCCGGTGTCCCCACGTGACCCGCTGACCTGGGGCCGGTGTCCCCACGTGACCCGGTCACCTGGGGCCGGTGACCCCACGTGACCCGGTCACCTGGTGCCGGTGACCCCACGTGACCGGGTCACCTGGGGCCGGTGACCCCACGTGACCCGGTCACCTGGGGCCGGTGTCCCCACGTGACCCAGAGTCCTGGTGCCGGGGTGGTCATCGGAACCTGGGAACCAGGCCGGTTACCCGACACCACCCGGTGACCCGGGGCTGTGGTGTCGACGGACTCGTGGACCTGGGTCCGGGGACTCGGTATGACCCGGTCACCTGGGGCCGGTGTCCCCACGTGACCCGGTCACCTGGGGCCGGTGACCCCACGTGACCCGGTCACCTGGGGCCGGTGTCCCCACGTGACCCGGGGTCCTGGTGCCGGGGTGGTCATCGGAACCTGGGAACCAGGCCGGGTGCGCGAGATGACCGGGTGACCTGGGGCCGGGTTATCGACCTGTCCAGGGGACCCGGGCCGGGGACCCGACAGGACTCGGTGATCTGCGGCTGGGGTAAAAACCCGTCCCGGGGACCCGGGCTGGGTCCCGACATGCCTTGGTTACCTGGGGCCGGTGTCCCCACGTGACCCGCTGACCTGGGGCCGGTGACCCCACGTGACCCGGTCACCTGGGGCCGGTGTCCCCACGTGACCCGCTGACCTGGGGCCGGTGACCCCACGTGACCCGGTCACCTGGGGCCGGTGACCCCACGTGACCCGGTCACCTGGGGCCGGTGACCCCACGTGACCCGGTCACCTGGTGCAGGTGACCCCACGTGACCGGGTCACCTGGGGCCGGTGACCCCACGTGACCCGGTCACCTGGGGCCGGTGTCCCCACGTGACCGGGTCACCTGGGTCCGGTGACCCCACGTGGGCCCGGTCACCTGGTGCCGGTGTCCCCACGTGACCCGGGGTCCTGGTGCCGGGGTGGTCATCGGAACCTGGGAACCAGGCCGGTTACCCGACACGACCCGGTGACCCGGGGCTGTGGTGTCGACGGACTCGTGGACCTGGGTTCGGGGTCCCGACCTGACGCGGTGACCTGGGGCCGGTGTCCCCACGTGACCCGCTGACCTGGGGCCGGTGTCCCCACGTGACCCGGTCACCTGGGGCCGGTGACCCCACATGACCCGGTCACCTGGGGCCGGTGTCCCCACGTGACCCGCTGACCTGGGGCCGGTGACCCCACGTGACCCGGTCACCTGGGGCCGGTGACCCCACGTGACCCGGTCACCTGGGGCCGGTGACCCCACGTGACCCGGTCACCTGGGGCCGGGGTCCCCACGGGACCCGGGGTCCTGGTGCCGGGGTGGTCACCGGAACGTGGGAACCAGGCCGGGTGCGCGACATGACCCGGTGACCTGGGGCCGGGTTAACGACCTGTCCAGGGGACCCGGGCCGGGGACCCGACAGGACCCGGTGGTCCTTCGCTGGTGTCCCGATGCAACCCGGGGACCCGGGCCCGGGCCCCCACGTGATCCAGTGATCCGGTGCTTTTGTCCCGATGCAACCCGGGGACCCGGGCCGGGGACCCGGTATGACTCCGTCTCCCGGGGCCGGGGTGGTCACCTGACACTGGTACCCGGGACAGCGACCCGACATGACCCCGTGACCCGGGGCCGGGGTGCCGACCTGTCCAGGGGACCCGACCCGGGTACCCGACAGGACCCGGTGATCTGCGGCTGGGGTAAAAACCCGTCCCGGGGACCCGGGCTGGGTCCCGACATGACCCGGTGACCTGGGGCTGTGGTGTCGACCGGACTCGGGGACCTGGTCCGGTGTCCCGTCATGACCCGGAGACCTGGGGTCGGGGTGGTCACCAGACCCTTGTACCCAGGCCGTTGACCCGACATGACCCTGTGACCCGGGGCCTGGGTAAAAATCCAACCCGGGGACCCGGGCATGGGACGTGACATGACCCGACCTGGGTCCGGGGTCCCGAACTGACCCGGTGACCTGGGTCCGGGGACTCGGTATGACCCGGTTACCTGGGGCCGGTGTCCCCACGTGACCCGCTGACCTGGGTCCGGGGTCCCCACGTGACCCGCTGAACTGGGGCCGGTGTCCCCACGTGACCGGGTCACCTGGGGCCGGTGACCCCACGTGACCCGGTCACCTGGGGCCGGTGTCCCCACGTGACCCGGTCACCTGGGGCCGGTGACCCCACGTGACCCGGTCACCTGGGGCCGGTGTCCCCACGTGACCCGCTGACCTGGGGCCGGTGACCCCACGTGACCCGGTCACCTGGGGCCGGTGACCCCACGTGACCGGGTCACCTGGGGCCGGTGACCCCACGTGACCCGGTCACCTGGGGCCGGTGACCCCACGTGACCGGGTCACCTGGGGCCGGTGACCCCACGTGACCCGGTCACCTGGGGCCGGTGACCCCACGTGACCCGGTCACCTGGGGCCGGGGTCCCCACGTGACCCGGTCACCTGGTGCCGGTGACCCCACGTGACCCGGTCACCTGGGGCCGGTGACCCCACGTGACCCGGTCACCTGGGGCCGGTGTCCCCACGTGACCCGGTCACCTGGGGCCGGTGACCCCACGTGACCCGGTCACCTGGTGCCGGTGACCCCACGTGACCCGGTCACCTGGGGCCGGTGTCCCCACGTGACCCAGAGTCCTGGTGCCGGGGTGGTCATCGGAACCTGGGAACCAGGCCGGTTACCCGACACCACCCGGTGACCCGGGGCTGTGGTGTCGACGGACTCGTGGACCTGGGTCCGGGGACTCGGTATGACCCGGTCACCTGGGGCCGGTGTCCCCACGTGACCCGGTCACCTGGGGCCGGTGACCCCACGTGACCCGGTCACCTGGGGCCGGTGTCCCCACGTGACCCGGGGGTCCTGGTGCCGGGGTGGTCATCGGAACCTGGGAACCAGGCCGGGTGCGCGAGATGACCGGGTGACCTGGGGCCGGGGTTATCGACCTGTCCAGGGGACCCGGGCCGGGGACCCGACAGGACTCGGTGATCTGCGGCTGGGGTAAAAACCCGTCCCGGGGACCCGGGCTGGGTCCCGACATGCCTTGGTTACCTGGGGCCGGTGTCCCCACGTGACCCGCTGACCTGGGGCCGGTGACCCCACGTGACCCGGTCACCTGGGGCCGGTGTCCCCACGTGACCCGCTGACCTGGGGCCGGTGACCCCACGTGACCCGGTCACCTGGGGCCGGTGACCCCACGTGACCCGGTCACCTGGGGCCGGTGACCCCACGTGACCCGGTCACCTGGTGCAGGTGACCCCACGTGACCGGGTCACCTGGGGCCGGTGACCCCACGTGACCCGGTCACCTGGGGCCGGTGTCCCCACGTGACCGGGTCACCTGGGTCCGGTGACCCCACGTGGCCCGGTCACCTGGTGCCGGTGTCCCCACGTGACCCGGGGTCCTGGTGCCGGGGTGGTCATCGGAACCTGGGAACCAGGCCGGTTACCCGACACGACCCGGTGACCCGGGGCTGTGGTGTCGACGGACTCGTGGACCTGGGTTCGGGGTCCCGACCTGACGCGGTGACCTGGGGCCGGTGTCCCCACGTGACCCGCTGACCTGGGGCCGGTGTCCCCACGTGACCCGCTGACCTGGGGCCGGTGACCCCACGTGACCCGCTGACCTGGGGCCGGTGACCCCGCGTGACCCGGTCACCTGGGGCCGGGGTCCCCACGGGACCCGGGGTCCTGGTGCCGGGGTGGTCACCGGAACGTGGGAACCAGGCCGGGTGCGCGACATGACCCGGTGACCTGGGGCCGGGTTAACGACCTGTCCAGGGGACCCGGGCCGGGGACCCGACAGGACCCGGTGGTCCTTCGCTGGTGTCCCGATGCAACCCGGGGACCCGGGCCCGGGCCCCCACGTGATCCAGTGATCCGGTGCTTTTGTCCCGATGCAACCCGGGGACCCGGGCCGGGGACCCGGTATGACTCCGTCTCCCGGGGCCGGGGTGGTCACCTGACACTGGTACCCGGGACAGCGACCCGACATGACCCCGTGACCCGGGGCCGGGGTGCCGACCTGTCCAGGGGACCCGACCCGGGTACCCGACAGGACCCGGTGATCTGCGGCTGGGGTAAAAACCCGTCCCGGGGACCCGGGCTGGGTCCCGACATGACCCGGTGACCTGGGGCTGTGGTGTCGACCGGACTCGGGGACCTGGTCCGGTGTCCCGTCATGACCCGGAGACCTGGGGTCGGGGTGGTCACCAGACCCTTGTACCCAGGCCGTTGACCCGACATGACCCTGTGACCCGGGGCCTGGGTAAAAATCCAACCCGGGGACCCGGGCATGGGACGTGACATGACCCGACCTGGGTCCGGGGTCCCGAACTGACCCGGTGACCTGGGTCCGGGGACTCGGTATGACCCGGTTACCTGGGGCCGGTGTCCCCACGTGACCCGCTGACCTGGGTCCGGGGTCCCCACGTGACCCGCTGAACTGGGGCCGGTGTCCCCACGTGACCGGGTCACCTGGGGCCGGTGACCCCACGTGACCCGGTCACCTGGGGCCGGTGTCCCCACGTGACCCGGTCACCTGGGGCCGGTGACCCCACGTGACCCGGTCACCTGGGGCCGGTGTCCCCACGTGACCCGCTGACCTGGGGCCGGTGACCCCACGTGACCCGGTCACCTGGGGCCGGTGACCCCACGTGACCGGGTCACCTGGGGCCGGTGACCCCACGTGACCCGGTCACCTGGGGCCGGTGACCCCACGTGACCCGGTCACCTGGGGCCGGTGACCCCACGTGACCCGGTCACCTGGGGCCGGTGACCCCACGTGACCCGGTCACCTGGGGCCGGGGTCCCCACGTGACCCGGTCACCTGGTGCCGGTGACCCCACGTGACCCGGTCACCTGGGGCCGGTGACCCCACGTGACCCGGTCACCTGGGGCCGGTGTCCCCACGTGACCCGGTCACCTGGGGCCGGTGACCCCACGTGACCCGGTCACCTGGGGCCGGTGACCCCACGTGACCCGGTCACCTGGGCCGGTGACCCCACGTGACCCGGTGACCTGGGGCCGGTGTCCCCACGTGACCCGCTGACCTGGGGCCGGTGTCCCCACGTGACCCGGTCACCTGGGGCCGGTGACCCCACGTGACCCGCTGACCTGGGGCCGGTGA